>CM070877.1:75696021-76333521 GCA_036365515.1 Torymus aiolomorphi | reverse complement strand
ATAGCCTTTTTCTTTTCGTATTTTACGTTTGCACTAAATGTAGCAGAGCTAAATAAGTTATTATAATATCTGATTAAAGTTCGAAAATTGTTATCATATAATAATAGATTCTTTAGTGTTTTATTATATAAACTTAGCGGAGACAAAATTATTTTACCCTTACTACAACAAATTGATTTATTATTTTCTTCTTTCCAATATACTGCCGAACAAAATTTACGAACATAACTCATATTACAAAAATATGATTCATACTCTAAATTTTTATTTTTACTACATTTCTGTTTATTTTCTTTTAACGTAGAAAAGGATGATGACGCGAGATGTTCGAGGATGAGCTCGGCAACACCTCTCCTACACTATATGTATATAAGAGAAAGAGAGAGAAGAAGAGAGATAGAGAGAGAGGGGGAGAGAAAGAACTAACGAAGGCACTCAATCCGCCTCTCGCCGTTTTCTCATGCTCTGTTTGCAGTTGCTGCACTTTTCTTTGGGAAGAAAAAAATACGGACAGCGTTTGACTTGTAATTGAACTGTCAAATGAATGCGCATACGCCGCGCTGCGCTCGCGTGAGTTTGGCGTTATCCTTGATTTGAATAATTAAGAAGTTTCCTTTCAAAAAGTTGCTCTGTAATCAATTGGTCTCGTTAATTGCGGAGAAAAGGCGCGCATTATAATAAATGCGCGAACGCGCTGATGGCAGGAGGGTGGCATAGTTTGTTTTCAGAAAGCAGCCTCTTATTTGTGTATCGAGGTGAAGAACTGACAACGGAGCGATGCAAAAGTTGTCGACAGAAGTGTCTTCTGCATTACAGATAGTTGTCATTAGAAGGACAATGCAGAGGGACAATGCGGAGGGACAATGCGAAGGGACGCGGAGGGATGCGGAGGGATGCGGAGGGACAATGCAGACCCCAAATAACGCAAAAAAACAGTGAATTTTACGTTATTTTGTGGAGGGCACTTTGCGGAGGGACGCGGAGGGACGCGGAGGGACGCGGAGGGACGTGGAGGAACGTGGCGGGACGCGGTGGGACGTGGATGGACGCGGAGGGACGTGGAGGGTTAACGACTCAATTCAGCTTACAACTATATAGTATAGTAATATATATATATATATATATATATATATATATATATATATATATATATATATATATATATATATAAGTTTCTATTTAGTGCTCTAACAAAATTCAGTGATACTTTGCATGGCATAAGATGTATAAAAAATATTCAGTTTCATTAATCATGTTATCAAAAATTGAATTTATGGATTTTTGTTGATATTTCAAAAAATTGTAACTTTTTTCCCTTTGCTCGGCCAGTATTGATCAAAAAAGCATTTTGAAGGGTTTTCGAAGAAGAATACAAAAAGATTTTGTCGAATAAAAAATATTTGGCTGCAGCCTCAATATCCTTCGATGAAGGTATACTAAGAAGCAGCCAATCAGACACTTCCAAAAAGGGTCATAAAATAAATGCTGGTATATTCTACAGAAAAAATGCAAACTTTTTGCCAATCAATGTTCTATACAAAAAGTTTCAAGATTTTTAGTTAAAAAATGAATAAACTTGGATTTTAAACAAAAATTGCAAAAAAATTGAATTTTCAATCTTCCATAGCTTTTTTATTTTTTCAAATATCGACAAAAATTTGAGGAACATTTTTTTTTTCATAAAAAAATATAAGAAAAAAGAAAAAGAATTTTGGGCGATTTTCAAATTTTGAGCTGCTGACTTCACCTGAAATATCCCATATTATATATATATATATTTGTTTTAACAGATTTATGGAGCCCTTTTATACACATGAGCATATTTATGGAGCCCGTTTTTTTTATGGAGCCCGGATCCCATAAAATATTTTTCTCGGGAGTTTATGGAGCCCGATCTAGAGTCTATAACCCCAGGGTCCATTATTTCTTTAGTCACTTGCCATAGGGATCTCTGGGCTGTAGGTACTAATATACAGGGATGGGCTCCATAAACGGGTGGGGGGATAATTATATACCGGGTGTCCCATTTTAAAACCACCAGGCAAATATCTCGAAAACTAAGGGAGATGGAAAAAAACTTTTAATACAAAAGTTGTAGGGTTCAGAGGGGCACAACTGATCGTGACCTTGGTTATGACCTTGAGGTCAATGATCAAGTTCATTTGAAGGTCAAATCGATTTTTTCAAATGGGAACCCCCACTTTTGACCTCGTAAATGGAAAGAGCGGAAAATTTTACGTTCAGATATGTCCTTGAGTCAAGGTCATGATCATGGTCATGGTCATGTATAAAATCAAAATCAATAAACGCATCAAAACATTTCCATAATTAGGTATACGAGACAAATTGTTAAATACAAAAGTTGTAGGGTTCAGAGGGGCCCAACTGATCGTAACCTTGGTTAGGACCTTGAGGTCAATGATCAAGGTCATTTGAAGGTCAAATCGATTTTTTCAAATGGGAACCCCCACTTTTGACCTCGTAAATGGAAAGAGCGGAAAATTTTACGTTTAGATATGTCCTTGAGTCAAGGCCATGGTCATGGTCATGGCCATGTTTAAAATCAAAATCAATCAACGCATCCAAACATTCCCATAATTACGCATACGAGTGTTAAATACAGAAGTTGTAGTGTTTGGAGGGGCCCAACTGATCGTGACCTTGACCATGAACTTGAGGTCAAGGATGATGTCGTTTGAAGGTTAAATCAATTTTGTTTATCGGCAACCCTCACTTTTGTCCTCGCAAATAGAAAAACCGAAAAATTCTGATATGACCTTGGGTCAAGGTCATGGTCAAAGTTATGGTCAGTTTCCGTGCAGTTAAGAGCAAAGTCGGAGATGACCCGGTCATCTAAGGCAAGGTCGGAGATGACCCGGCCAGTTAAGGCGAGGTCGGAGATGACCCGGCCAGTTAAGGCAAGGTCGGAGATGACCCGGTAAGTTAAGGCAAGGTCGGGGATGATCAGGCCAGCTAAAAATTCATTGGAAAATTCCACGTTCATGTGTATTTAGTCATAGGATCCAAGTGTTTCGGTCACCATTTACTGAAGAAGATGCTCAAAAGTTGCACCATTTACTTGTTGACAACATTCTATTCTCCTTTTAAAGTTTCTAACAGTATTTAATAATACTTGACGTGGAATACTTAAGCAGATTTGTGTAATCCTTTGAATCATGTCATCTCTTGTAGTTGGCCTGTTGCGGTAGACTGTATTTTTTAGGAAGCCCCATAAATAAAAATCTGGAGATGTCAGATCTGGAGATCTTGGTGGCCATGCTATGGGACCTCCTCTACCAATCCATCGACCGTTAAACCTTTCATTAAGAAAATCTCTGACAATTCTGGCATAATGTGGAGGAGCACCATCTTGTTGTAGCCACATTCTGGCCCTTGTATGGAGATCAAAGTTTTCTAGAAAGAGTGGCAGCTCGTCTCTCAGCAACTGTAAATAAGTATGTTGAGTTAGGTGACCTTCAAAAAAATAAGATTCAATCAGACATCCGTTAATAATACCACACCATACCGTTACATTCCAGCGATGCTGATGATCAACTTCTCGCATCCAATGAGGATTAACAGGAGACCAGTAGTGGCAATTATGGCGATTCAACATACCAGCACTCTGAAATGTAGCCTCGTCGCTAAAAAGAACATTGTTAAAGAAATTTTCATCATCAGTAATTTGTTGTGTTGCCCATTGGCAAAATGTTATTCTCCGTCGATAATCTTCCACAGTTAAAGCTTGATTTAGAGTAATGTGGTAAGGATGGTAACGCGCATATCGTAAATATCTACTGGCCGTAGATCTTGGAATACCCATTGTTAACTCGATTTCGCGTAAACTGACATGAACATTTAAATGTACCATGGCTAGAACATCAAGAAAGCGAGGATTATTTTCATAATCGTGTTCTTTCAGTGTCCTCCTTCTTCAAACGAAGTTTCCTTGTCGACCGCGCAGTTCAATGTCACGTATTACCGTATGATCAGGATGTTGTCGTTGAGGGAACCGAGCACGATACAATCTGCTTGCCTCTCGTGCTTTTCTACATGCGAAATTAGTTCAAAAAAATCACGTTATTAATCACATAGTTTAATACATGATTTGGCACGTAGAACAGCACGTGCTTTTCTATGTGCTTTTCTACATGCTTTTCTACATGCTTTTCTACATACTTTTCTACGTGATAAATCATGTAATAATTTTTACTAGGGTATGGTATTAATTTCCCGTTCATTTTCTGTAATTTGTTTATTATCATCGTATATTTCACTATTATTTGTATGAATTTTATTTTTCTGAATTTTTAATTCGTTAATTGATTCCTTTTTTGTATCATTGTGTGATTCGATATTATTAATATTTGAGTTTTATTTGAGTGACTCACATTCTTCAATTGTATAATCTACATGTTTACAAAAATTAAAATATTTTCCCGGATATTGCATTATAAGGTTTTTAATTTTCCTGCAGTTATCAACGTCATGCCCGATTCTTTTGCAATAATCACATTTAATTTGTTGACTATTTACTTTATTGGGTTGTTGATTATTAAAAATCATGTTTCTTGGGTTATAATTTTGTTTTTGAGTCTTGTTAATGAATCCGTTTGAATTTCTTGTAGTATATGGTAATTGATGAATTCATTTGTTTCCTAAAATTTTGTGGTTTGTGCTATTTCGTGAGTAACGGTTTCGTTCTGGACAATACTTTGCTGTATGTCCGGTGTCGTTGCAAATTTTGACAAGTCATTCTATTTCCTAGAGTCTGTTGTTTATTCTGCATTATCAATATTTTCGCGCTCTCGGAATCTGATACTTCATGATGGTTTCCTGAGCAAATTGCACATCGAATTATTTTTTCCGTAGCTGTGCAGTAATTCGTTATGTGACCGGGTCTTATGTATTTCTTGCATACTGCTGACGAGCAGTCTTTAGTTGAGTGACCCTTGTTTCCACAATAAACACAACCAGGTTCATATTCATTTATAATGGGCCATTGGGTCCCATGGTATGACAATACTGGCAATGCTCTACATTGGATTGGAATACTCTACATTTATAGTATGTCTCTCTTTATTACAATAGTTACATATTAATTCTATTTTATTTTTTACGAATGGCAGAAGTATGATGTGTGGAGTTTACTTTTGCAATAAACACATGCTGTATATTGGCAACGTAAGTCTTCATGATCTTGATCTTTACAAATTTGACAATAAATTATTCTGTAAGGTTTTTACATTTTTATACTTTATTCTATTTAAATAACTTCCTAAATCTTGCCTATTTATCATCTTAAAACTACTTGTTATACTTTTGTTTTTCGTTTATTACTATTTTACAGTTTTGAGTTTTTTCTTTTTCATTTATCCTTCTATTTGATTGTTATTTATCTTTTATATTATAGTATTTAAATACTTTTCCTCATCTTATTTTATGATGTTCCTTTTCGCAATGTAATATTTTATTGTAATCTTTTTTTGCATAATTCTTCATTATAATATACTTTTATTTTTATTGTAATACTTTTCTTTTGTTTAGTTATCTTTATTATTATTTTGATTAATAATGATTCGATTATTTTATAAATTGATTATATCTCTCATATTTTTCTTATTTTGTATTGTGTAAATTCTTTATTGTTTATTTTCTTTTATTTATTTCTCTTCATTCGTTTCTTATGTTTTGTTCTTATTCTTCTTTTTATTTATGTATTAGTATGGTTAGTAATCTGGACGAACCGTACTTGCTTATCTTCCGAAGTTTGGGCGATTCATGCTATAATGAATCCCCCCATCTTCTTACTGCAAAGCAAGAAGCTCGGAAGTAGTTAGTTGAAAAAAATAAAGTTATTAGTATGACCAAATACCATTCGTTTTCCTTTATTCCGGTCTTACTATTTCGTATTTTATTTTAAATAGTCTAGTGAAATAATGTTCGATTGGTACCAGAACCAATGTGAAGTCTTGGCAATGAGGAAATATACTTTTATATATACGGTATTTTTATATTTTCGGTTGTAATTGAAAACTTGCTCTTTTGATGGTGAAGGTTCTTCGAAATGAATTGTACCAGAGAACTTGAGTAATAATTATTTATTTATGTGAAATCTGACTTATAAATTGATATGGGCTCTTATTGACCCTTACAAAATAATTGCTTCTACTTTCGACCGTAGCATACTGAGTTCGTGAATTAACTGCGATAACAACTCTCAATTTGAATTTCCCTCGAATGTCGTCTGGGGCCGACAAAGTTCGCCATCCGTTTATTCTCCACGCTATAGCTAACTCGTACGAGCACACCTTGCTTTTTTATGACAAATAAATTAAAGATGATCTGACGATGAGTGGAGATTAGCTTTTTAAACAAGTTAAGTGAGCGTAAGCCATATGTAGGTCGATTTCAAATTCAAAAGTGCTGAGTATAAAGAAAAAACCGCTGCCAATTCATTAGCAAGATGCTTCCTCAAACTAATTTATCGATTCCACTTTTTAAATTTAAAAAACAAAAGTACATTTTTCACAACAAATCTTTATTAATAAATAAAACTGTTTTCTTTGTGGATCTTCGTTGTTTGTTAATCAATTTGACTGAATATAAAAAATATCTTTTTTGTTTTTTCATTTATGTATCCTATACAAACAATTAATTATTGATATAAAAAATTTTAAAGAAATACATTATTTCGAGAAAGAAAAGTATGTATTGGCAATAATTTAATAAATATTTGTTTTGAAACAGGTATTTAACTACTATCCTGCTCGTCTTAGTGGTTTAATGTTAATCCATCATTGTAACAATCATACAAATATAGTAACTAAGATATACTTCTTAACAAAAGACAACGAATCGTTTTGAAATTTAACAGAGAGGCAATTTTTTTCATATTTAAGAATCGATATTTTTATGAAATATTTTTATGAAATTTTTACGAAATTCATATTTTGAAAGTCAATTATTATCGTTGCCCTAGTACACAATAATTATTTTATTTATATATGATATACAAATTAAATAGAATTATTGCATATTTTGCTCTAAAACTTTATATTTGTGTTTTGAGGCTAATTTGGAATGAGTAAAAAAATTTTGACCAACGTAACCTCTTGAAATTTTAACATAATGTTGTACTCGATAAGTGTAATAAGTTGTAAAAATTTTGAGTCAATCAATAGAATATTCTTTTTAAAAATGCAAATATAAGAAATTTATAAAAAAATTTGAACCTCAAATATCTTTGGTCACAACGGTCAGATTTTTTTCGGCAAAGAACTGAATCCTTAGATATAAAAGGCTAATTCATTGCCAAATTTCAAAATGATTCATTCACTTTTACTCCTGTTATCGTAAAGGAAAGAAAACGCGCATTTTTTCAAAAATAATTTTTTTCTCGGAAACAAACCAACATAACCTCTTCAAATTTTAACACAATGTTGTACTCGATAAGTGTAATAAGTGTTAAAAATTTTGAGTGGAAAAATGAAAAAGTTTTTGAGATATTAATTAAAGAAATGTAAACCATATTTTCATTAATAACAAATGACAGGCTAGAGATAATTTAAATTTAAAAAAAGAAATTAGGTAATTTAAAGACCTTTTAATAAAAATTTAGTTTATTAAGTAATACTGGTTGAAGCAAATTAAAAAATCAAAAAAACGAAAAATTCAAAATCGTTTTTTGGTTATAAAAAAAAAATTGGCAAAATCAAAAAGTAGGTTATGCTCTCTCTATTCTCCTCCGAAATGAAGAGAATAAACCTTTTCCGATGTAAATCGGTCGATCCGTTCAAAAGTTATCGCCTACACACACACACACACACGCGCGCGCGCACATGCACACGCACACGCACACAGACGCACACGCACACGCACGCACCCACACACACACACATGCACGCACGCACGCATGCGCACACACACAAATTTTTTTTATCAAAAGCAACGGATTTTACCGCCAAAAGTCTTAAAACATGTTTTTGAACATTTCTTGTTTCAAAAATTTTTTTCACCGTTACACAGTTTGTGGCTCGCTATGTCACGCCGTTGCGTCGTTGAAATGCTGCATCGTTTAAATTCGCAATCACATAATTTTTTGGGTCAAGAAATTACTGATGAGAATATGAATATCAGATGTAATTTAAAGATACGTCACGGACGTAACAAAATAGCATTTTTTCTGCATATTTGATTTTGCATAAAAAAAATAATATATCATTAAAAAGTATATATAAAATTATATTTAAAAACATTTATGGAGTAAAAATCATAATTATTAAAATGCAAATTAAAAAATTTAAGTTATCACAAAATGCTATTTATTAATCGAAAAGGAGAAACGAATTGCTATCAAAAACTGGAATATTGATGATTAGAAATAATTCGTTTTTTGCAGTACAAATTTTCATAAAAAAAAAAAATTATTTTAAATATATAAATATTATTTTTTTATAAAATATAATTAAAAGAAATTATGAAAATTACAAAGGTGTATGCAAAAAGCCAAATTTACAAATTTTTGCAGACGTAGTTGTATCTGCGTGAGTATATGTTGAATAAATGAATTCATTGAAATAGCGTTCATTATGAAAACAATCTTTATGATAAGAGTTAAATCATCGAGTAAGAAGAAGATTTTATCTCGGCGAAGCGCGTAAAAAGGGCCTGTTCCAGAGGAGTGCGTAAGAAGCTGTTATGTCGCTGCTATAAGAGATATGAGATGGCACCTTTTTACGCGCTGGACTGAGATAGGAGCTTTTCACGCGCCTCGTCAAGATGGAACCTTCATACGAGCTCCCAGCTACTACATAACCTTTTCATGCACTTCGTTGAGATAGAACATTCTTCTTCCCACCTGATGAACTGTACTAAAATTATAAAAAAATGTTTTATGCATTATTGATAACACAAAAAGGAGATAATACATTTTTTTTACGGTTTTGGTTAGATTTTTGTATATTTTTTAAACGTTTGCATATTATCTAATGAAGAAAATGGATAAAAGAGATACTTAAAATAATTGGTGGTTTCCACGCAGACTAGCCTAGCGCGAATCCTCCACACCTTTATTTTTCAGTTTCCTATTTTTTACACCTAACCTATCAATTTCTCCTGCGGAGTAAGTACCTTCTTATGTACCTTTCTTCTTTCGTACCTCATCCATCCCGCATTCGCCCAGGATTATGCCTATGGGGTGGGGAAAACCTATAGGCAAACCACGTGGGATAAGCCCTAGTTAGGAAAATCTGCCCCGAGATAGTCGGTGTATTGGAATAATTCAGTTTGGATACCTAGATCACATTCCGTAGGGTTAGGTACCGAAACTGTATTTATCCACACCTCCGACGTAATTTGTCAGAAGGCAATTCAACACCTAACCGATCACACGAGAAAGTCGCAGAAAAAACGCTGTCATCCATCCAAGTAGTGACCGCGCCCAAAGCTGCTTAACCTCAGTGATCAGACGAGGTGGCGACTGTGCTACCTGAGAAACTGTCGGTAATTTAAGAATTACTTATTTCCATTAGATTTCCAAATAGCCAGCTACTAAAAATTTTTTCCGATTATTTGATATTTCTTTTTTGCTTTGAAATAAAATTAATATTATGCAATTAACGACAAAAAACATAAATATAAAGGAAATTAATAGTAGTGTGAGAATAAGCTTCCATTCCCTGTAACCGACTTAAACCCGCACCTGATAAGTTTTTTCGATTTTTCAAGATTTCTGTATATTTCTTTTAAACGACTTAGTAAGTATCCGATAGCCTCAGAAAAATATAAGAAAAAATATCTAAGAAAATAAAATGACTAGCAGTTTAAGAATATGCTCTAATTTTCATCAGATTTCTGAACCCCGCAATGAAAAGTATTATTTTAGACCTTTTTATATTTTTCTTTATTTTTTTAACCAACTTAATATTATGCGATTGGGACGAAAATATAGAAATGGATAGAAAATGAAAAGTACTTTTAGAAAATATCCTACTTAACCGATTTCTAAACCTCGAGTCGAAAAAAATTATTTTATACCACTTTCATTTGCCAATCGATAATAAATACTTACTTAAATTAAATAAGCAGCTAACAGATAAAAATAACAAATTAAAAGTCTTGAACGCGGAATTACAATAATCAAATAGTATATTAAAAACTAAAACGAGTGCACAAACGATATCTGAGACCGCATTCCAAACAAATGCTCAAGTTACTAGAGCGCAAGAATGCAAGGTGAAAAGAAACATTCCAGATATAATCATAACACCTAAAACTAAAGAAGAACTAACTAAAGTTTATCAGAAAATAAAAACCGCTGCCAATCCATTGGCACGTAGCTTCCTCCAAATTAATGTATCGTTCCTATATGTATCATATATATTTCAAATATAAAATATGTTTATTCATTATACCTTTTTTTCAATGATTTAATAATTCATTAATATTTAAAAAACTGCATATATTTTTCTTATTATTGAAATTATTTGCTCTTTGACACTTATTTTATTTAAAAAAAAGTAATATTTTAAAATATAAAATTAAAAAATTTCTATCTACCCTGAGATCAAGTTACTCATATTTTCAAAATCATATATAATAACTACATTTTTTACATTATAAATACATTATTATTCAATAATTGTGTATCTTTATTGTAAATAATTGTGTACATATTATAACAATTGAAATTATACTTCCAAGACCGCACGCTAACTTCGCTTTCCAACTAATTGGATCGCTGAGTGAAAAGCGCGCGCTCGAAGAGTAAAGCGAGCGGCCGCTATGCTCAGATATGAAAACGACTGGCGGAGTCGTTTACCCGCGGAGGCGACGGTATCCGGTAGAAGGACAGGTTGTAACGAACAACGCGACGAGTAACTAGATATCACAGTATATTCAAAGCACTAATAGTTAGTTACAAGCACGACGCACGTGCTGATTAAAACATTTAGTTAGTTCGTGCGCGACGGTTATCGTTTAAACGCGCGAACGTTACGGCGCGCGGCGAAGCTGCTGTTCTCGCGCGCGGTGTTAAAGTACGGCGGGCTGATACACACCCACACGTACACGGCACAGATAACTTGCACGGGGCGATTGCCGTGCAAGCCTTTACAATAAGCGCGAGAGATGAGAGCAGAAAACTTACGTTTAGAAGGAGCAGCCGGTGCACTCGACTCTCTCTCATACTCTGTCGCTCGCACAGTAGTTGCGCGCTCTCTCTCTCTCTCTCTCTCTCGCACTCGCTGGGGTCTCGGCCGCTGGGCATGCTGTCGACTCGCTGCTCTCTATCGCCCTCGCTCTCGTGGCACACGCGGCGCGGTATTACTTTCTCTCTTACTCGCACGCATACGAGTCGGCGCCTCCACTTCTACTACACACGGGGTATACAAAAAACGGCGCGGACGCGGTGAAACTTGAGAGAGAGGTGGCACGATGTGACTCGCACGGTAGCACACGGGAAGATGGTATACGTGACTCGCGAAAAGTAACAAGCAGCTTCACGACGGATGACGGGCATATTACGCGTTCAGAGACGGATTCAATACGCGCGGAGCGCACGCGCGCCAGACCAATTAGTCCTCGTCGAACCCGAGCGTATAAAAAGCGCTAACTGTGCCGTCCAAAGCTTGTGTCGCCCGTGTTCGTCCTTGTTTTCCGAGTCGCGACTGGTGTATGCGTTACATCCACCAGACGCTGCTTAGGGGACCTACGAGTAGCTCTGCCATCCATGGCCGTCATCGTACCTAAAAGCGTGAAGATAAGGTTTGAGAAGGAAATTCGAAGAGGGAATAGGGAAGAATCGGAGCCGTTGTTTCGTTAGTCGGGATTTTATTGCAAAAATAAAACAACAACAACAAAAATAACTCTTCGGGGCTCCACCCCTCTTCAGCTGGCCCGGGAGTAAGTCCGGCGCCCCTTGTGACGAGCTTGGTTGGAGCAGCGCTTGGATTTCTTTATCCCAAGCTCGCCACACATGAAGCACCGGGGGAGCGCGTTAGCTTCGAGCTCTTCCCGGGTCGCTCGCTCTTCTTCGAGCGCCCTCCTGAGTCGCTCCTCCTCTTGTTGGAGACGGCGCTGGGCCTCTTCTTTGGTCCGACGCACCTTTTCTTCCGCCTTTTCCCTCGCTCGTCTGGCCTCTTCCATGTGCTCCCTCGCATGAGCCAGGCGAGCCTCCTCCGCCTTCTGTAAGGCGGCGCGACACTTTCTGGCGGCCCTGGCCTCTGCGGCGGCTGCAAGCTCTTCGCACCGATCTTGGGCCATTCCGACCCATTGGCCGGCTTACCGCTTGCTGGTCTCACCGTGGCACTGGAGAAGAGTCTCCAGTGCGCCCAGCACTGCGTCCTCCGCGGCGCGCGAGGACTGGCTTAGGCGCCGCGCTTCCTTTAATTCCTGATCCACTGGGACCCAGGCCGCACTGACATCATCGGTCGGTGCCCTTTCTGGGGCCTGAGCCGGAGCATCTTCTTCCTCTTCTCTTGCGGCTCGAGCCACGCCGCCGTCATTTTCCGGCGCACAATGCTGGACTCGGGTCGCATCCTCTTCGGAGACTCGGCCTGCACCAGTCGGCATGGTTCGTGCCTTTTCTTGTGAGCTCCGGTATTTTCCCGCTGCTTCTTCGGAGGGTGAGGCCGCCGAAGCGGGGTCGGACCAGTCCCTCTACCGCCCGGCACTGATGATTCCCTTCTTGGCTCCAGCCTCTACCTCCTCGATCACCATGGTGGAGGACTCTTCTACTAGCTGAGGCGCCAGAGTCACCGCTTCAACGCCCTCAACCACCTGTTCCAAGAAGTCGATGTCGGCGGGGTCAGGTTGACACTGGATTAGTGCAGCGATCACCTGCTTCGCCGTCTCCGCTACCTCTGGAGACAGGCCTGGTATGTCCTGCAACAAGCAAATTGATCCCGGGGTGGCTAAGACTGAGGATCGGAAAACAAGGACGAACACGGGCGACACAAGCTTTGGACGGCACAGTTAGCGCTTTTTATACGCTCGGGTTCCAGCAGGTGCGGGTTTCTTCTTCGAACCCTTTGGGCTTCCTGGGCCTCGCCTGGGTTCTGATGGACCCGCCGCATGCGTAGGCCGGCCATCACTCGCACGCTTTACTGGCCTAACTAATAGGGCGGTCTTGCGAGGTGGACCGCGCCTCTTAGCCATCGCCCGAGGCTGTACATTTCCTTGGTTACCTCTGGTGCCCGCTGGCGCACTACGCTCGGCTGAAGAGTCCCTCGGTGGTAGCGATCCGGCTACTTCTTGACTACTTTTGTCCAAGTAGTCCTTGGGCTCTTCTGCGGAGACGTATCGCTTGAGTTGCTGCGCATGGACGGGACGTATCGTTCGACCATCCTCACCTTGGACCTCGTAGGTGTTTTCGCCTAGAATATTCACAATCGTGTACGGCGCCGCGTACTTCGGAGCTAATTTGAAAAAAAATCCCCTCAGCTGCAGAGGATAGCACCTAATTTTCTCACCATGCATGATCGCCTAGACAGCATTCTGGAGGTCGACGATGAACGTCATAGTATTTGATTTGTCTCGCCTGCTCCGCTTGCGCGTCAGCCGCCGCCCGAACGTGCAATTCGAGGAGCTTGTCCATGAGCGCCATCCAATTATTTAGCGCCTCTTGCTGCCCTTGCTCTTCGGCTAGCCTGTCTTCCTCCAGTCTTAGTGTCTTCGGCGGTTCAGGCTGTCGGCCGTAAATGAGCATGGCAGGACTTATCTTTGTGGAGCTGTGTTCCGCCGTATGGCACGCGAACACCAGCTCATTCAGTTTCTCATTCCAGGACCGGTGATTTTCCTCTGCGTAAGACGTGATCATTGTCTTCACCGTTCGGTTCACACGCTCGACAGGATTGGCCTGAGGGTGGTATGGGGGTATAAACGTGCGATGCACGCCTCTCTCCTTTAAGAATGCATCCTTGGAGGCATAAATTCAGTCCCGTTATCGGAGAGAAACACCTCCGGTACCGTCTGCCCTTTTTGTCGGAATTACTCCAATCCAGCGTATAAACAGGTCCTGGAAAATGTAAATGTATTCGTGACCGTGCTTGGATTTAGGGACGGGTCCCATAATGTCGCTGGCCACTATTTGCCAAGCACGCTCTGTAATGCGACGTCCCATGAATCCTGCTGGAGCGCACTGTTCGACTCTGCACTGCTGGCAAATTTGGCACTAGTTCACGTATTTGGTGACATCTCGAGACATGTGTCACCAATAATACTTCTGTCTTAGTCTCTCTAGAGTTTTCTCGCGGCCCAAGTGCCCAGCAGTTGCAAGGTCATGGCATTCTCTCTGTACTTGGCGTTGCATTTCGTGAGGGACTGCTAACTTCTGCTAACTTCTGCTAACTGGGAAGTCTCGCGGCTGCTGTTCAACCTCTTTCATGAGCTTGAGGTACTAGTGGTGGTTTGTATTGCGTTTGAGCTCTAACACGGTAACCGCTGGCTCTTCTTCCTCGAACATCCGTGAAAGGGCATATGGGACATTGCTGAACGAGCCCTTTCGATGTTCGACCGTGAAACTGTGGTTCTGCAGCTCCAAAGCCCACCTAGCTAACCTGACGGTTGGGTTTTGGAGATCACGGAGCCACTTCAAGCTGCTATGGTCCATGATAACCTTGAAGTCGTAGGCCTCTATATACGGATGGAACTTTTTAATTGCCCAGAGATTTGCTAGGCATTCTCGTTCCGTCACGCTATAATTTCTTTCGGTTACGCTCAGGGTTCGACTGGCGAACTCTAGAACTCTTCCATCGCCGTCAATTATTTGGTATAGCACCGCTCCCATGCCTGTATCACTCGCGTCAGTTTGCTCCACGAACTGCGCGTTAGAAACCGGTCTGCGTAGAATCGGTGCAGAAGCTACTAGCGCTTTTAGCTTTTGGAAGTCCTCTTCTTGTGCTGTTGTGTGTATTTCCGATCCTTTTTCGTTAGTTCGGTCAGTGGTTCAGCAATTGTGGCGAAGTTCGATAAAAACTTTCTATATCACGAGGTCATTTCTAGGAAGCGTTGCAGCTGACGGAGGTTTTTCGGTACCGGATACTCCATGATTGGCTTTATTTTCTCGGGGTCTGGCTTAAAACCATCTGTATTTACTATGACCTCGAGATATTGGACCTCATCGCTGCAGATGACACTCTTCTCGCGATTTATTGTAAGATCCGTGTCCTGTATCCTATCCAGAACTCTTTTTAGAACCTCTTTATGCCCCTTGCATGTCTGTGCGACTATTATTATATCGTCAAGGTACGAGTAAACAAAAGGTTCAAGTTCGGGGTCGATGTCTTTGTCAATCAGCCACTGTAAGGACGCTCCGACATACGTAGGGCATTCTCGTAAATTGGAATAGCCCTTTGCCTGGCACGGTGAAGGCCGTAGGCTCTTTGGACTCCGGGCTAAGTGGTATCTAGTTGTACGCACTGCTTAAATCCAACGTGGAGATGTATCGCGCTTTCTGCAGTTTGCGCAATATACTTTCTATGTATGACAACGGGTATGCGTCTGGCCTTGAGACTGCGTTCACTTTTCTGAAGCCCGCACAGAAACAAAACTTCCCGTTGGACTTGCGTACCATTATCAGTGGGCTTGACCAGCCGTTCGTCGAGGGTTTTATTATTCCCACGACTAGCATTTCCTCCACCTGTTTGTGCATCTCTTCCTCGAGTTTCTGAGATACAGGGTAGTATTTTTGTTTAATGGGTCTTTTAGATCCGACGTCTTTTGCATGCTCGACCCACGAAGTACACCCTAGTGGTGCCAGGCTGTTTCCGATCAGCTGAGCTACTAAGGCTTCTGCCTCTTTGCGCTGTTCCTCCGTTGGGTCTGCCAACCCTATAGCTGATCCGGACACGGTGTTGTTTGCGTTATGGCGGCTACTTCTAACTTTACGCTTGCATCGTCATCCTTGAGATGCAGCCTGCTGTCTGTGTGGTCTAAGACGGCACTAAACTTCTTAACGAAATTTACCCCAAGTAGCACTCCGTGTCTAGGCCTGGCATTATGGCGATGCGCACGTCTTTGCACACGCCGGCCACGACCATGGGCAGATACACATTGCCAACCCCTGCTATGCTCTGCCCGTTTGCCACCCGTACCGTTAGGCCGCTGGCTGGGATTAATTCTTTTCCACAGGCCGTAGCGAGCTGTAAGCCGATGGAATTCATCCCAGTCCAAGAAGCTCCTGTATCGGAGAGTGTTCGTAGCCTGTAGCCGGTTACTCCTACTTGAAGCCACCATCGCAAGCAGGCTTCTTGGTTGACTTCGTTCGGTTGAGTCCCGGGCACTTCTTCGCTCTTCTCTTCAGAAGATTGGACCCAGTTCCCCTCGGTCTCTGATGTGAGAGCTGGGGCGAGCATGTGGTTGTGTTTACCTGCTCCCTTGGCCGTTTTCCTGTTGGTTCCCGGAGGCATTGGGCTTTAGATTGCCTCCCTTTTGCTCATATCCGGGTCCCCTTTGGTACTCTGGCCTTTCTGGAGATCCGTTATTCCTCAGGCTTTGCGGCCTAGTCTGGTGGGCCTAGCTATTACACCCACCAGGCTGGTTTCGAACTTGTCAGCCCTCTTGCTGCCTACTATCCCGCTTACTCTTCTTCTTAGGTTTTCTGGTTGGCGGCAGGCTAGGCTTTTGCCTCCTGTTTTCGTCGGTGCCTTTCTTTGACAAGGTCGATAAGCATTCGGCCATGACCCATAGCCTCGAGGCTCTCTCGAGGCTCGTGCTGCAGCTACTCCATCGCCGCCACACCTGGATTCTGCTTTTTCCGCTGATCCGTAGGCGGTTCTGTCGGCACATAGGCAAATTCTGGCAAGTATGTGTGCTCGGGCGATTATGGCGAGTGATACACCTTATCTGCCGCGAGCGCTAATTCGGCTTCCCGTGCCAGGTCCAGGAGCCCTCGATAATCCGTAATTCGATTTCGCATTACCATCTCTTATAGTTCTGGCCGCATGTTCCGGTGCAACATGTCTATCTGTTGAGTAATGCTAGGCACCGGTACCAACTTGAGAGTCATGGCTTGGAGATTTACTACGTAATCACGCGTGAGTTCATTTCTGCCTTGAGTCCTCGCGTTTATTTCCGCCAGGACGCGTTGCAAATGTCCCCTGTCCCCGCCATACATGTGCGTTATGGCCTCTTTGAAATCTGTCGCCATGTATGCCGGTTACTCCGGTACCAGGTAGTTGCTACCCGCGGAGCTCTGACAACGATGAAAGCAACTCGTTGTGTGTCAGATTAGCTAGAGTTCTGCATTCCTCTACTCTCGTGAGGAATAACTCGACGCTCTGCTCCTTTGAGGATCCTGAGCACTTCATGTGCCCTTTTCGGACTATCTAGCCCACATCACGGTTCGTCTGCTGAGGTAAATACGTATGCCTCCCAGACGGGTCCTGGGTCGCGCCATTCCTTGTCTGGCGCTGGAAAGAATTTCTGGCTTTATTCCTCCCAGCCTCTATTGGTGACTGGAGACTCGGGCTGCTGCTGTTGAACTCTGCATTTGTTCACACGTTTTGACACGTGAACGTGTCTTGGAAGTTCATGTGCGCTAATCCTCGTCTGTGGCCCGTACTTGGGGGTTGAACTCCCTCCAAGTGCGTACTTGAGGTTGGATGGCGGGCTCCTTGCAATCGCCGCACACTCTCCTTAAGCTCTTGAACCTCCTCGACGAGTGTTTTGATCATCGTCAGCAGTTGCTCTGATATTATGCTGTATCCCACTGCTATCCCAGCGTTTCGCGACTCACGCTGTCGCGGCCACTCCAGCTTTCGAGGCTGCGGCGGGTTTCGCAATTGCTGCCAGAACTTGTGCTACCCATTTCGTGCCAACAACGACTCTTCTTCGTGGTTGCGTTGGTATTGTCATCGTCTGCGCTGCTCTTCCAGGAGCGCTTGCTGCCGCTGCTGCTGCTCCTGTTGTTGTTGCTGTTGCTGCCGTCACTGGTGCTCCAGCATTTGTCGCCGTTGCTGCTGCAGCTGCTGTTGCTGTATTCGCTGCTGTTCCAGCATTTGTTGCTGTTGCTGCTCCAACTGCTGTTGTTGCATTTTCTGCTGCTGCTGGTGCTGCTGTTGGAGCTGTCCTCCCGTTTCGGCTGGAGATGTCCCGGTGGGTGCTGCAGAACTCAATAGCTCTGTCCCGGAACGTTCTTGGCCGTTTGCCTCTTCCGATGGCTCCACCACTGCATTATGTGCTTGAGGTTTAGCGTTCATCCTCTGAGACTCCGAGAGTTTCTCCCTCATCATCAAGGAGCGCGGTGAACGGGTGAGAATGGTCGGGGCCGGTATTTGCATCCACAATAGTCGACCCAGACTTCTTCATCAACGTTAAGTCGATGAACGCCCTACGGGACTGCTTGCGTTTGGCAAACGCTTGCTGCTCCGACAGCTCCGGCTCTGGCACGAAATCGGCGGCACTATGTTCGCCCATAAGCCACTTGATCGTTGTCAGCATATTTGCTCACTGCAGATCTGACTGCTGTAGACCAAGGGTTTGCATGGCATCGTTAATCTCCTCTTCGGGCTGTGTATACGCCCAATTGAGTATCGCAGATTCCGCAAACTGCGATGAGCGAGCTATGGCGTCAATTGGCTCTGCGCTTCCTCACGAACTTATTTTACTAGCACGAGTAGTATCCGGATTGATGGCAGAGAGATTTTTCCTTTTCAACCCGTGAGCTAGCTTTTTCAACGCGAACCCGGGTTACTTCTTAAGAGCTACGGCGGTTGCTCTTAACCTCGATAACACACAGAGGTTTCCCGTACGCGGCTCAAAAAAAAAAATAAAAGCTATTTCTGTAAATAATTACTATTTGTAATTAATTACGCTCAATTACTCGCACTTGTACTTTTAAAATAAATATATGTGAAAAAAAAATATAAATATATATATATATATGGGGCATTCTCTGTCAACGCGACACCCCCTCTGCCCAGAACAATTTTGATCCAAATGAGGTCTACCTAGGCTCAAATTAAAGCTCTTGACTTCTACTTTCGAACGCCGTCTGGCGATTCCGAATACTCAAAATGGCGGATCCAATATGGCGGCTGAAAGTCTCGGAATGATGGAAAAACAAGTTTTTTTTCACTCTAATAGCGAATCTGATACGAAAATTGTTATTTCTTGCCACTAATATGAAGTTAGCGACATATTTTCTTACTACTACCGTTCAAACCGAGCGGTTAAAATTATATTTCAAGGTCATTTTGAAGGACAAAATTTATTTTCTGGATTTTCGGACTAGTATTCCACGAAACTAGTAGAAAACTTGATTACGATCATAACTAGACTTGACCTTGGATCATTTTTCAAGGTCATGATTTCTGTCTCTGCATAATTAATGTTTTGTTGAACGTAACCTCCTATGAGACATTTGTTCCTTTGTGCATATCGTGGGACCGGCGATCTAAAAATTTCATGTATAAAATCCTTAGAGAAGATAAAGTTCCACAATAGAACTATCAAGTAGTTTTAGCATAACCCATTCTGAACCACGTGGAGGTAGTACTTCTCTCAGAACATAAAAAAAATTAAAAAAAGGAGGATAAAAAATAGAAAAACTTGTATATTATAAAAAAAATTCAGTATATTTTCCCATTGAAAATTAAAGTAGAACAGATACAGACTTAGCAGCATTCGAGTACCTTCTCATGATAACTTTCCCATCACTTGATAATTGAAAAGAATGATGTTTAAGAATCTGTGGGACAGGTAATGCATCTTGAAACCTACGATTGAGTTTCCTTTTGAATTTATCATGTTCAGTCTGCGTAAAATAAAAAATCCTTATATTTTCAAAATGATTTTTAGCCCACTTCACAAGAGATGTGTGCGTCAGAATAGCATCTTTCAGTTTCGTCTTCAAGCTAGCTCTATAAGTTTCTCTTTTAAATATTGCACCAAGCCCATCATAACAGCTTTTACCATGAGCAGTGGCGCAAAAATGCCACTCTGCCTCAATACCAAAATCCTTCTCATGATGAAGAAGATTTGCTATCTGAAAGCGGTTCTTGAAATGTTGTTTTGCTCCATCTGTCACGTAAATAACCTTTTTAAGTTTCTTTACTTTTCTCTTGATTTCTGGAATCAATAAATTCTGAATAGTATAGACAGAAGAAGTGTCATGCTTCAAACTATTCGACAAGAATACACAACTTTCATGCTTCAGCTCTGAATCTTCTTTATAATAGTAAATAGCTGGAAAAACAGTGCACTGGTCATTATTAAAATGGAAGGCTTGAGATGCATCTTGAACTGCAAAAGAGTAATTCTCAGAATAGTCGAACATTACCAGAACTTCTCCATTGCCTAGATTACTTTTTGTTTGAGCAATGAAATTACCTTGTTCTTTGGCAATATATGAGTGGGGTTTGAGTATCGCCAATTTGGCATATAATTCATCAACAAATTCTTCAACTGGTAGAGTTAAATTCTGCAAAGTTGATCTATCCATTCCTGACCACGCACAGTACTCAATTTGTGAGATATTTGCCCCATCCAATATTTCAAGTAAACGAGACGTAAGATTTTCAGAACCAGGGCACTTCGAACATTCATCCAAGTGACAGTCAGGTGTAGGATTCTTACACATAATTTGCTGTAAACAATCTTTATAACTACAAATGGGTTCTTCTTGATTTTTCGTGTGCTTCTGAATATCGATTGCATCCAACATAAATTTACAATTTTGATGAATGGTGCAAACGCAGACGCTATGCGTTCCTCTAGCACCAGCAAGAACACAATGTTTTCGTCGTAATTTCGTGAAAGTACTGAATCCTACTTGCACTGTTGGTTCTGCTATCTTGAATAATTCGTAAAGTTCTCGTAAATCGAAATATAAAAGATGTTTCTGCACCTGAGTCCGCTTTCCATCAATAATAACAGAGACAGTATCTTTTCGACCCGGCATCATCCGACTGTGCAGATCGTTATTATAACATTCAACAATGACTTCTATCACTGCCTTTGACAAAGTTTTACCATGTTTAGCCGTTGTTGTAGCTAAAATACCTCCATCGGCTTTGAGTTTTTTCGACTTTCTTACTAAATGTCTTGATGTATTGAATTCACGGGAAATTCGGCTAATATTCCAAGTTGATGGGGCGATTGTATGTATAGTTAGTTTCAAAGGGTCATTAACTGCTAATCTAGAAAACTTTTCTTTTAATTCTGAAAACATGTCTTCCAATTGGATTTCACTAGCTGATCGTGTAGCTTCAGAACAGATTTATCAATACCAGTGTCTTCTGATGTCGTCTCTATATCCATGTTTTCATATTCGTTGTTGCCTTCGTTATGTCTTGTATCAATAGATGAAATGGGAGATCCACATAACTTTCTACACTTACTACAAATTACCCTTACCTTGAGAGGGTTGATACAACGATCGGACCGTGCTACAGTAGTCATATTCAATCTATCTAAGTAAGTGATAATACTCGAAAATAATAACGTAGGACTGTTATAACAGGTGCTGTGAAAAATGTCTTCGAATTAATTTGAATCCTCTCGAAAATCGATGGGAACTATATGTACGAAACGTTTAGGAAAGATAATGCACGAAATATAGAACCACAGATACACCAAAGAGTTAGAGTAACAGCCGCACTAAACTTTTAGAGAAGCATCGGTACTTAAAGAGTTTCGAAAGAGGAATAAAAAAAGTTAGAGAGATTTTAGAAATGTTCTATTGTAAAGTTTAATTACAGGGTTATCAAAAAGTATGGGACCCGCGTATTTTAGCAGAAACGATATTTTTTGAAAAAGCTAAGGTCATACCGTAAGTAATTTTCAACGAGGATTTGTCTGGTCTGATGACCTTGAATCTGACCTCGTCGTTGACCTTCAAAGTCAACTCAAAAATTGCAAAAAAAAATTTTGCAATTTTTGATCGTATTGTATACGTGTATAGTCACACGGTCTTACACCAACTATAGCATCCACGACGTCACGTCGGTTTTTTTCTCTCAGTGCGTATACTGCACGATTTTTGTGCAGGAGGAGCACCAAATCAAAAAAGCAGTAGCAGCGCAAATGTGTTGTACCATTGCCACACTTTTTAGTGCTTCTTCTGCCCTAAACTTTTGTACTCCTGACGAACGATGAAATAGATTAAATGCGGAACAATTTTAGTGCAACATTTGCTCTAAAATGGGAGAGTAAAGGACTTAATGTTTAGTTACGAAACAATTCTTGCATTTGGTACTGATACTCTACGCTAACATATTTCTTCTCCACCAAACTTTTTTCAGTGATTCTGAAATGTTTCAAAGTGTGAATATAACCACAGTTTTTCTGTTACTGTTTCGAATTAGAACCGATTGATAGCATGAATTGAAGAAGTATAACTGCGAAAGAATCGGTTTATTAAAATTAGAACTCACCATGAAAGTGACCTTGAAAAATGATCCAAGGTCAAGTCTAGTTATGATCTTAATCAAGTTTTCTACTAGTTTCATGGAATACTAGTCCGAAAATCCAGAAAATAACTTTTGACCTTCAAAATGACCTTGAAATATAATTTTAACCGCTCGCTTTGAACGGTAGTAGTAAGAAAATATGTCGCAAACTTCATATTAGTGGCAAGAAATAACAATTTTCGTATCAGATTCGCTATTAGAGTGAAGAAAAACTTGTTTTTCCATCATTCCGAGACTTTCAGCCACCATATTGGATCCGCCATTTTGAATTTTCGAAATCGCCAGACGGCGTTCGAAAGTAGAAGTCAAGAGCTTTCATTTGAGCCCAGGTAGACCCCATTTGGATCAAAATTGTTCTGGGCAGAGGGGGTATCGCGTTGACAGAGAATGCTGCATATATATATATATATATATATATATATATATATATATATATATATATATATATATGTGGTGTGCCAAACAGACAATATCACAAAAAAACAAAAAAATAAATATAATTTTCACCTCAAGAAAAATAGAAAACAAATTTAAAGTACGAGGGGATTTTTGCGCTCGAGTTTTTACTCGGGCGCATAGTCAACTTTTTGCTCCGAGAGTGCTCGCCGACTTTCTTTCGATTTCCCACTAACTGCACGAGAAAGAAAAAAAAATTTTATTTTCCGTCCAAAAAAAAATAATTCGCATAGGAAAAATGAGAGAAAAAAAAGAAAAAAAATTATCGAGTCGAGAAAAAATTAATAAAAAAAATAAATATCGTTAAAAAAAATAATTGTCGTTAAGAAAAAAAAATTTTATTTCTTATAAAAAAAAAATTTAATTGTTAAAAATAATTAATTAACGAACAAAAATTTCCGCAATCGAGATCTCTCTTCGTCGGCACTCTAGGTCGAGGGTTTTTGGCTATCGCTCGCCTAGCCTCTCGACCTCACTCTCGCAACAGTACCGCTGTGTCACGCACACGCACACACGCACCTTCGAGCTGCAGCACGAAGAGCCTTTCTATGTAGCTTACGCTCAGCTACGCTGCTGAGCTTCTTCGCTCCAAGCTTCGTCGGGAATCACGTACGCGCCGCGAGTCCTTCTCCACCCCCAAAACGTTGGGCCAGTCGTAACGGGATGGCTAGTGGGGGAAAATCCCAAAAAGCCACAGGCCAGCGATGCTCTAGAATATGGTGCCGCGTGTCTCAGACTATAATAACTTGCCCGGGGATCTGTTCCTGAAATCCCGAAAACAACGCGAAGATTGTACGCGAACTTCGATTTTCAACTTATTGGATCGCTGTGTGAAAAGCGCGCGCTCGCAGAGTAAAGTGCACGGCCGCTATGCTCAGATATGAAAACGACCGGCGGAGTCGTTTTCAATGGAGGCGGCGGTATCTGGGAGCAGGACGGGTTTTATAAATAACTACGCGACGAGTAACGAGAATTAACACTGCACTAAACACTTAATCTTTACAATCACAACGTTAGTGCTGTTAAGAACAATAAGGTAGTTCGCGCGCGATGGTTACAGTTTAAACGCGATTAATACACCCACACGTCACGGCACAGAAAACTTGCACAGAGCGATTTCCGTGTAAGCCTTTACAATAAGCGCGAGAGATGAGAGCAGAAAACTTACGCTTAGAAGGAGCAGCCGGTGCACTCGACTCTCTCTCGCTCTCTGTCGCTCGCACAGTAGTTGTGCTCTCTCTCTCGCACAGTAGTTGCGCTCTCTCTCTCTCTCTTGCACTCGCAGGGGTCCCGGTAGCTGAGCTCGCTGCCGGCTCGCTACTCTCTATCTCGCTCGCTCTCGTGGCATACACGGCGCGGGACTATTCTCTCTCTCTCTTACTCGCACGCACACGAGTCGGTGCCTTCACCTCTACCACACACGGGGTGTACCAAAAACGGCGCGGGCACAGTGAAACTTGAAAGAGAGGTGGCACGATGTGTCTCACACGGTAGCACACACGAAGATGGCTATGTGTTTGAAGTTTGCAACGTTGTTATCCAGCGAAAAATCGATTTCTGAAAAATCGGTTTTTTCCAATTGGAAGGATCTTATTATCATCAAAAATGATAAAATACATGTAAAATACAAAAAACAGATCAACAACAAGCCACCGCCCCCCTCCAAAGCACCAGTTACGTCGATCAGTCCATAGAAAAAATTTATTTTCGTTGCTTTTGGTTTTTTTCCCCGATTTTATTGTAGCTTATGGATTATGGCGATAAAACTGTACCGGAAAAAATTGGCGATCAAATTGAATGCCCGGAACACCCCGAAATAGTCGATTATACAGGGGTGGAAGTGGAAAAAAAATCTATTTTCGTTGCTTTTGGTTTTTTCCGCGATTTTATTGTTGCTTATGGATTCTGGCGATAAAATATTACGAGAAAAAAATTGGCGACCGAATTGAATCTCCGGAACACCCAAATAATCGATTATATAGAGGTGCAAGTGGAAAAAAAATTCTATTTTCGTTGCTTTTGGTTTTTCCCCGACTATATTATTGCTTATAGATTCTGGCGATAAAACTGTAGCAGAGAAAAATTGGCCACCAAATTGAATCCCGGAACACCCCCAAATAGTCGATTATATAGGGGTGGAAGTGGAAAAAAAATTCTATTTTCGTTGCTTTTGGTTTTTTCCCGATTTTATTGTTGCTTATGGATTCTGGCGATAAAACTGTACCAGAAAAAAATTGGCGATCAAATTGAATGCCCGGAACACCCCGAAATAGTCGATTATATAGGGGTGGAAGTGGAAAAAAAAATTCTATTTTCGTTGCTTTTGGTTTTTTCCGCGATTTTATTGTTGCTTATGGATTCTGGCGATAAAATATTACAAGAAAAAAATTGGCGACCGAATTGAATCCCCGGTACACCCAAATAATCGATTATATAGAGGTGCAAGTGGAAAAAAAATTCTATTTTCGTTGCTTTTGGTTTTTCCCCGACTATATTGTTGCTTATGGATTCTGGCAATGAAAATGTACCAGAAAAAAATTGGCGATCAAATTGAATGCCCGGAACACCCCGAAATAGTCGATTATATAGGGGTGGAAGTGGAAAAAAAATCTATTTTCGTTGCTTTTGGTTTTTTCCGCGATTTTATTGTTGCTTATGGATTCTGGCGATAAAATATTACGAGAAAAAAATTGGCGACCGAATTGAATCTCCGGAACACCCAAATAATCGATTATATAGAGGTGCAAGTGGAAAAGAAATTCTATTTTCGTTGCTTTTGGTTTTTCCCCGACTATATTATTGCTTATAGATTCTGGCAATAAAACTGTAGGAGAGAAAAATTGGCCACCAAATTGAATACCGGAACACCCCCAAATAGTCGATTATATAGGGGTGGAAGTGGAAAAAAAATTCTATTTTCGTTGCTTTTGGTTTTTTCCGCGATTTTATTGTTGCTTATGGATTCTGGCGATAAAATATTACAAGAAAAAAATTGGCGACCGAATTGAATCCCCGGTACACCCAAATAATCGATTATATAGAAGTGCAAGTGGAAAAAAAATTCTTCTTCATTGTTTTTGGTTTTCCCTCGACTATATTGTTGCTTATGGATTCTGGCGATAAAATATTACAAGAAAAAAATTGGCGACCGAATTGAATCGCCGCAACACCCCCAAATAGTCGATTATAGAGGGGTGGGAGTGGAAAAAAAATTCTATTTTCGTTGCTTTTGGTTTTTTCCCCTATTTTATTGTTGCTTATGGTTTCTGGCGATAAATATTACAAGAAAAAAATTGGCGACCGAATTGAATCCCCGGTACACCCAAATAATCGATTATATAGAGGTGCAAGTGGAAAAAAAATTCTATTTTCGTTGCTTTTGGTTTTTCCCCGACTATATTGTTGCTTATGGATTCTGGCGATAAAACTGTACCAGAAAAAAATTGGCGATCAAATTGAATGCCCGGAACACCCCGAAATAGTCGATTATATAGGGGTGGAAGTGGAAAAAAAATCTATTTTCGTTGCTTTTGGTTTTTTCCGCGATTTTATTGTTGCTTATGGATTCTGGCGATAAAATATTACGAGAAAAAAATTGGCGACCGAATTGAATCTCCGGAACACCCAAATAATCGATTATATAGAGGTGCAAGTGGAAAAAAAATTCTATTTTCGTTGCTTTTGGTTTTTCCCCGACTATATTATTGCTTATAGATTCTGGCGATAAAACTGTAGCAGAGAAAAATTGGCCACCAAATTGAATCCCGGAACACCCCCAAATAGTCGATTATATAGGGGTGGAAGTGGAAAAAAAATTCTATTTTTGTTGCTTTTGGTTTTTTCCCGATTTTATTGTTGCTTATGGATTCTGGCGATATAACTGTACCAGAAAAAAATTGGCGATCAAATTGAATGCCCGGTACACCCAAATAATCGATTATATAGAGGTGCAAGTGGAAAAAAAATTCTTTTTCGTTGTTTTTGGTTTTTCCTCGACTATATTGTTGCTTATGGATTCTGGCGATAAAATATTACAAGAAAATAATTGGCGATCGAATTGAATCGCCGCAACACCCCCAATTAGTCGATTATAGAGGGGTTGGAGTGGAAAAAAAATTCTATTTTCGTTGCTTTTGGTTTTTTCCCCTATTTTATTGTTGCTTATGGTTTCTGGCGATAAATATTACAAGAAAAAAATTGGCGACCGAATTGAATCCCCGGTACACCCGAATAATCGATTATATAGAGGTGCAAGTGGAAAATAAATTCTATTTTCGTTGCTTTTGGTTTTTTCCCGACTATATTGTTGCTTATGGATCCTGGCGATAAAACTGTACCAGAAAAAAATTGGCGACCGAATTGAATCCCCGGAACACCCTCAAATAATCGATTATATAGGGGTGCAAATGGAAAAAAAATTTTATTTCCGTTGCTTTTGGTTTTCTCCCCGATTTCATTGTTGCATATGGATACTGGCGACAAAACTGTAGCAGAGAAAAATTGGCGACCAAATCGAATCCCGGAACACCCCCAAATAGTCGATTATATAGGGGTGGAAGTGGAAAAAAAATTCTATTTTCGTTGCTTTTGGTTTTTTCCCGATTTTATTGTTGCTTACTCTGGTGATAAAACTGTACCAGAAAAAAATTGGCGACCAAATTGAAAATCCCCGGAACACCCTCAAATAGTCGATTATATAGGGGTGGAAGTGGAAAAAAAAATCTATTTTCGTTGCTTTTGGTTTTTCCACGACTATATTGTTGCATATGGATTCTGGCGATAAAATATTACAAGAAAAAAATTGGCGACCCAATTGAATCCCCGGAACACCTAAATAATCGATTATATAGGTGTGGGAGTGGGAAAAAAATTCTATTTTCGTTGCTTTTGGTTTTTTCCCCTATTTTATTGTTGCTTATGGATTCTGGCGATAAAACTGTACCAGAAAAAATTGGCTACCGAATTGAATCCCCGAAATACACAAATAATCGATTATATAGAGGTGCAAGTGGAAAAAAAATTCTATTTCCGTTGCTTTTGGTTTTTCCCCGACTATATTATTGCTTATTAATTCTGGCGATAAAACTGTACCAGAAAAAAATTGGCGACCAAATTGAATGCCCGGAATATCCCGAAATAGTCGATTATATAGGGGTGGAAGTGAAAATAAAATTCTATTTCCGTTGCTTTTGGTTTTTTCCACGATTTTATTCTTGCTTATGAATTCTGGCGATAAAAAATTACCAGAAAAAAATTGGCGACCGAATTGAATCCCCGAAACACACAAATAATCGATTATATAGAGGTGCAAGTGGACAAAAAATTCTATTTTCGTTGCTTTTGGTTTTTTCCCCGATTTTATTCTTGCTAATGGATTCTGGCGATAAAAAATTACCAGAAAAAAATTAGCGTCCGAATTGAATACCTGCAACACCCCCAAATAATCGATTATATAGGGTTGCAAATGGAGAAAAAACTCTATTTTCGTTGCTTTTGGTTTTTTCCCGATTTTATTGTTGCTTATCGATTGTGGCGATAAAACTGTACCAGAAAAAATTGGCGACCAAATTGAATCCCCGGAACACCCTCAAATAGTTGATTATATAGGGGTGGAAGTGGAAAAAAATCCTATTTTCTTTGCTTTTGGTTTTTTCCCGATTTTATTGTTGTTTGTGGATTCTGGCGATTAAATATTACCAGAAAAAAATTGAGGACAGAATTGAATCGCCGGAACACCCCTAAATAGTCGATTATATAGGGGTGCAAGTGGAAAAAAATTCTATTTTAGTTGCTTTTCGTTTTTTCCCCGATTTTATTGTTGCTTATGAATTCTGGCGATAAAACTGCACCAGAAGAAAATTGGTGACCAAATTTAATCCCGGAATACCCCCAAATAGTCGATTATATGGGGGTGTAAGTGGAAAACAAATTCTATTTTCTTAATAAATTTTATACGCTCGTAATAATATAGTTCTATAAAATGGCTAAATTGATCTCCACAAGCAAATTCTCTTACAGTTAGTCGTAATACCTTTTCCAAATCGGAATAGTGTGCTACATTTTTATAGCCTGCACTATTTGATAGAAAATTTTAGCACACGGCGACACTGGTAAGAGAAGTATAGAAAATACTTTAATAAAAATGACAAATTTACGAAATACAAGGAACTGAAATGCGTTTCGTCCTTAGTCGTACCGGGTGGACTCATCAGGAAGATCCCGGTAGACTTATCTTCGACGCCGAAAATTTTTTAGCCATTTTATAGAACTATATTATTACGGGCGTATAAAATTTATTAAGAAACTTAAACGGCAGTGGATCACAAACATGCCTAAATTTTATTTATATCTGCATCTTTGTTACTTTATCCATACTGTGGCTGCCACTTCTTGGCTTCCACAAATAAAATCACTTTCCAACTTCCTTAAATAAATCCAAGTAACATTTATTTTCGGTGTCGAAGAAAAGTCGACCGGGATCTTCCTGATGAGTCCACCCGGTACGACTAAGGACGAAACGCATTTCAGTTCCCTGTATTTTGTAAATTTGTCATTATTATTAAAGTATTTTCTATACTTCTCTTACCAGTGTCGCCGTGTGCTAAAATTTTCTATCAAATAGTGCGGGCTATAAAAATGTAGCACACTATTTCGATTTGGGAAAGGTATTACTACCAACTGTAAGAGAATTTGCTCGTGGAGATCAATTTAGCCATTTTATAGAACTATATTATTACGAGCGTATAAAATTTATTAAGAAAATAGAATTTGTTTTCCACTTACACCCCCATATAATCGACTATTTGGGGGTATTCCGGGATTAAATTTGGTCACCAATTTTCTTCTGGTGCAGTTTTATCGCCAGAATTCATAAGCAATATTGAATTGAATCCCCGGAACACCCTCAAATAATCGATTATATAGGGGTGCAAATGGAAAAAAAATTTTATTTCCGTTGCTTTTGGTTTTCTCCCCGATTTCATTGTTGCATATGGATACTGGCGACAAAACTGTAGCAGAGAAAAATTGGCGACCAAATCGAATCCCGGAACACCCCCAAATAGTCGATTATATAGGGGTGGAAGTGGAAAAAAAATTCTATTTTCGTTGCTTTTGGTTTTTTCCCGATTTTATTGTTGCTTACTCTGGTGATAAAACTGTACCAGAAAAAAATTGGCGACCAAATTGAAAATCCCCTGAACACCCTCAAATAGTCGATTATATAGGGGTGGAAGTGGAAAAAAAAATCTATTTTCGTTGCTTTTGGTTTTTCCACGACTATATTGTTGCATATGGATTCTGGCGATAAAATATTACAAGAAAAAAATTGGCGACCCAATTGAATCCCCGGAACACCTAAATAATCGATTATATAGGTGTGGGAGTGGGAAAAAAATTCTATTTTCGTTGCTTTTGGTTTTTTCCCCTATTTTATTGTTGCTTATGGATTCTGGCGATAAAACTGTACCAGAAAAAATTGGCTACCGAATTGAATCCCCGAAATACACAAATAATCGATTATATAGAGGTGCAAGTGGAAAAAAAATTCTATTTCCGTTGCTTTTGGTTTTTCCCCGACTATATTATTGCTTATTAATTCTGGCGATAAAACTGTACCAGAAAAAAATTGGCGACCAAATTGAATGCCCGGAATATCCCGAAATAGTCGATTATATAGGGGTGGAAGTGAAAATAAAATTCTATTTCCGTTGCTTTTGGTTTTTTCCACGATTTTATTCTTGCTTATGAATTCTGGCGATAAAAAATTACCAGAAAAAAATTGGCGACCGAATTGAATCCCCGAAACACACAAATAATCGATTATATAGAGGTGCAAGTGGACAAAAAATTCTATTTTCGTTGCTTTTGGTTTTTTCCCCGATTTTATTCTTGCTAATGGATTCTGGCGATAAAAAATTACCAGAAAAAAATTAGCGTCCGAATTGAATACCTGCAACACCCCCAAATAATCGATTATATAGGGTTGCAAATGGAGAAAAAAACTCTATTTTCGTTGCTTTTGGTTTTTTCCCGATTTTATTGTTGCTTATCGATTGTGGCGATAAAACTGTACCAGAAAAAAATTGGCGACCAAATTGAATCCCCGGAACACCCTCAAATAGTTGATTATATAGGGGTGGAAGTGGAAAAAAAATCCTATTTTCTTTGCTTTTGGTTTTTTCCCGATTTTATTGTTGTTTGTGGATTCTGGCGATTAAATATTACCAGAAAAAAAATTGAGGACAGAATTGAATCGCCGGAACACCCCTAAATAGTCGATTATATAGGGGTGCAAGTGGAAAAAAAATTCTATTTTAGTTGCTTTTCGTTTTTTCCCCGATTTTATTGTTGCTTATGAATTCTGGCGATAAAACTGCACCAGAAGAAAATTGGTGACCAAATTTAATCCCGGAATACCCCCAAATAGTCGATTATATGGGGGTGTAAGTGGAAAACAAATTCTATTTTCTTAATAAATTTTATACGCTCGTAATAATATAGTTCTATAAAATGGCTAAATTGATCTCCACAAGCAAATTCTCTTACAGTTAGTCGTAATACCTTTTCCAAATCGGAATAGTGTGCTACATTTTTATAGCCTGCACTATTTGATAGAAAATTTTAGCACACGGCGACACTGGTAAGAGAAGTATAGAAAATACTTTAATAAAAATGACAAATTTACGAAATACAAGGAACTGAAATGCGTTTCGTCCTTAGTCGTACCGGGTGGACTCATCAGGAAGATCCCGGTAGACTTATCTTCGACGCCGAAAATTTTTTAGCCATTTTATAGAACTATATTATTACGGGCGTATAAAATTTATTAAGAAATTTAAACGGCAGTGGATCACAAACATGCCTAAATTTTATTTATATCTGCATCTTTGTTACTTTATCCATACTGTGGCTGCCACTTCTTGGCTTCCACAAGTAAAATCACTTTCCAACTTCCTTAAATAAATCCAAGTAACATTTATTTTCGGTGTCGAAGAAAAGTCGACCGGGATCTTCCTGATGAGTCCACCCGGTACGACTAAGGACGAAACGCATTTCAGTTCCCTGTATTTTGTAAATTTGTCATTATTATTAAAGTATTTTCTATACTTCTCTTACCAGTGTCGCCGTGTGCTAAAATTTTCTATCAAATAGTGCGGGCTATAAAAATGTAGCACACTATTTCGATTTGGGAAAGGTATTACTACCAACTGTAAGAGAATTTGCTCGTGGAGATCAATTTAGCCATTTTATAGAACTATATTATTACGAGCGTATAAAATTTATTAAGAAACTTAAACGGCATTAGATCACAAACATGCCTAAATTTTATTTATATCTGTATCTTTGTTACTTTATCCACCAGGTGGCTGCCACTTCTTGGCTTCCACAAATAAAATCACTTTGCAACTTCTTTAAATAAATCCAAGTAACATTTATTTTCGGCGTCGAAGATAAGTCTACCGGGATCTTCCTGATGAGTCCACCCGGTACGACTAAGGACGAAACGCATTTCAGTTCCCTGTATTTTGTAAATTTGTCATTTTTATTAAAGTATTTTCTATACTTCTCTTACCAGTGTCGCCGTGTGCTAAAATTTTCTATCAAATAGTGCGGGCTATAAAAATGTAGGACACTATTTCGATTTGGAAAAGGTATTACGACTAACTGTAAGAGAATTTGCTCGTGGAGATCAATTTAGCCATTTTATAGAAAATTCTATTTTCGTTCCTTTTGGTTTTTTCCCCGATTTTAATGTTGCTTATGGATTGTAGCGATAAAACATTACCAGAAAAAAATTGGCGACCGAATTGAATTCCCGGAACACCCAAATAGTCGATTATATGGGGGTGCAATTGGATAAAAAATTCTATTTTCGTTGCTTTTGGTTTTTTTCCCGATTTTATTGTTGCTTATGGATTCTGGCGATAAAATATTACCAGAAAAAAATTGGCGACAGAATTGAATCGCCGGAAGACCCCATAATAGTCGATTATATAGGGGTGGAAGTGGAAAAAAAATTCTATTTTCGTTGCTTTTGGTTTTTTCCCCGATTTTATTGTTGCTTATAGATTCTGGCGAGAAAACATTACCAGAAAAAAATTGGCAACTGAATTGAATCCCCGTAACACCCCCAAATAGTCGATTATATGGGGTTGCAAGTGGAGAAAAAATTCTATTTTCGTAGCTTTTGGTTTTTCCCTGATTTTATTGTTGCTTATAGATTCTGGCGATAAAACTGTACCAGAAAAAAATTGGTGACCAAATTGAATCCCCGGAACACCCCCAAATAGTCGATTATATAGAGGTGCAAGTGGAAAAAAAATATATTTTCGTTGCTTTTGGTTTTTCTCCGATTTTATTGTTGCCTATGGATTCTGGCGAGAAAACATTAGCAGAAAAAATTGGCGACTGAATTGAATCGACGGACACCCCCAAATAGTCGATTATATAGGGGTGGAAGTGGAAAAAACATTCTATTTTCGTTGCTTTTGGTTTTTTCCCCGATTTTATTGTTGCTTATGGATTCTGGCGATAAAACTGTACCAGAAAGAAATTGGCAACCAAATTGAATCCCCGGAACACCTCCAAATAGTCGATTATATAGGGGTGGAAGTGGAGAAAAAATTCTATTTTCGTTGCTTTTGGTTTTTTCGTGATTTTATTGTTGCTTGTGGATTCTGGCGATAAAACTGTACCAGAAAAAAATTGGCGACCAAATTGAATCCCCGGAACACCCTCAAATAGTCGATTATATAGGGGTGGATGTGGAAAAAATTCTACTTTCGTTGCTTTTGATTTTTTCCCTGATTTTATTATTGCTTATGGATTCTGGCGATAAAACGGTACCAGAAAAAAATTGGCGACGAAATTGAATCACCAAAACTCCCCCAAATAGTCGATTATATAGAGGTGGAATTGGAAAAAAAATTCTATTTTCGTTGCTGTTGGTTTTTTCCCCGATTTTATTGTTGCTTATGGATTGTGGCGATAAAACATTACCAGAAAAAAATTGGCGACCGAATTGAATTCCCGGAACACCCCAAAATAGTCGATTATATATGGGTGTGATTAGAAAGAAAATTCTATTTTCGTTTATTTTAGTATTTTCCTCTATTTTATAGTTGTTTATTTATTCTGGCAATAAAAATGTACTAGTAAGAAATTGGCAAGCAAATTGAATCCCCGGAATACTTCCAAACATATTTAAAAAAAAGAAAAAAATTACTTTTGCTATTGCTGTTCTTTTATTATTAACAAAAACGTGTTTTCTTTTTAAGTTTATAACTTAAAAATTAACGGTCAATTTAAAAAAAAAAAATCACTAATGCCGAACATAAATAGCTATAATCTGTACAATTTTGAATCCATTTTGTCGATTCGTTTTGGAGAAAAAATTTATATATGAAAAAATGAGTTTTGTATGTCCAACGATTACGGAAGTAAAATTGACTTAATTGCTTCGAAATTCCTTATAGAAGTAGATTTTGGTTAGCTCTCGGTTGAGTTCCTTGGGCAAAATGATTTATCCAGAAATTTCGGAAATATTTGAAGTTAAAATTAAAAAATTTTTTTTTCAAATTATAATTTTTTGAAATCGGCTCGATGTATCAGCTCCAGATTTATAGAGAAGTTTGTATGTGATATAGATTATATGTGCACGAATTTTCACCCAGATCGTTTGATTACTTTTTGAGATATTTGATATTTAAAATTTTCGTATTTTGCAGTCATTTTCTTTGTCGCATGATAACTAGAGAAGAAAAAATTGGTTTAATCATGTTCCAATTTTGTGCAGATGTAGAGTTTATATGTTTATCGTAAAAGTCCTTTTTGTAAAAGAATTGTCTCATAATTTTTAGATATATTTAATGTTAATATTTTTTTACGTATTTTTCAAAATCGTAATTTCTCAATGACGACATAATGTATCAGTTTGAATTTTATTGACTATTTTGTATGCAGTATAGCAATATCTATGTAAATTTGTCAAATTTCATCCATATTATATATGGTTAGTTTTTGCAATATTGGATATTTAAAATTTTGGTATTTCTGGAAAGGACTTTCTATGTCGCACAATAACTAGACAAAAATTTACTTACTTTGAATTTGGATGGATATGTAGGTTTGATCTAGGTGTAGAGTTTGTATATTATTTATTACATGAATTGTTAGTGTAAAAGAATTAGTTTATAAATTTCAGATATATTTGAGTTTAAAACTGTTAAAACTGTGACGTCCGCAGCTATTATTGAAATGAGCAACAAGCAAAATTGTCGGCCGTTTAGTCCGAGAATTCCCGAGGCTCGACTTTTTCCCGGTACTGTTTCAGCCCTCTTTTTAAATCGTAATTTTTCGGGAACGGTTTTATGTATATGTTACTAGAAAATGGAAATGACGCGTTATACGCGAGCGTGTTGTTTATTTGCTTTTGTTTTTTATTGAGGTTAATTTACAGCGAGCTCTGCAGAAACATGAAATTAGTCATTTTGAGTTTGAATTAAATTTTCGAATAATCGCGATTTGAAGTGAATATAGACTCTCATTTTGCCTTTAGAAATTTGTGTAAATGCTTTTATTAGCTGCTACTGATATTTGTGTTTACATAATATTTTATTTGATTTTGTTTTTTATGAAGATGGTGTAATACTCATACTTTATCATTAATCCTATTTTATCAGCTGAACACGTCAAAATCATTAATATTAAAAATAATGATTTGTGTCTTAAACAAATTGAATAAAATAAGTGTGAAATAACAAAAATTTAAATAACAAGAAAAAATGTGAAATTTACAAATATTAATAAATTATTAAATCATTGTAAAAGTAAATTGGAATCGTCCAATGAGATTGCAGGATTTTAAAATTGACTAGGCACGTTCGGAAAGAATCAACTTCCCTCCGGTGTAAATAACTGGAGTAAAATTGTTGTAATTTTTCATTTTTTAATAATGTGAGTAAATTTAAAATTTTACTCGGGTAAAACTGACCGCAAGGGATAATTAAATTTAAGGTAGTTGACCGTATAATGCCGTCATAAAAATCACAATATCGGAAAAATTGTGCTATAAGCATATGGTGGAAACTCCTCATTTATCGTTGTATACTATTGTGTAAACATTAACCCTAAATTGGAATCGTCCAATGAAATTGCAGGATTTTAAAATTGATTAGGCACGTTCGGATAAAATCAACTTTGCCGGGTGTACACTAATTTTTCGAATAATCACGATTTGAAAAGTGAATATAGTAAGAATTACCCTCACTCAATTTGGAGATAAATATTTTAAAGTTTAAACATTTATTGTTCACGGTTATATAATTATATATACGCTCATTTTGCCTTTACAAAGTTATGTAAATGTTTTTACTAGCTGCCACTGATACTTGTTTTTACATAATATTTTATTTTCTTTTTTTTATTAAGATGGTGTAAGAAATGATAAAATCAACAATCAACTATATTTTCTTGAAAATAAAAGAAAAGGATGACGAAAACTATAACGGACCATTCAAAAAATCAAAATTAGAAGTATAATTTCAATTTTTGTAATATGTACACAATTATTTATAATAAAGATACACAATTATTGAATAATAATATATTTATAATGTCAAAAGTGAAGTTATTATGTATGATTTTGAAAATGTGAGTAAGTTGATCTCAGGGTAGATAGCAATTTTTTAATTTTATATTTTAAAATATTACTTTTCTTTAAATAGAATAAGTGTCAAATAAAAAATAATTTCAATAATAAGAAAAAAATATGCAATTATTTAAATATTAATGAATTATTAAATCATTGAAAAAAAAGTATAATGATTAAACATATCTTATATTTAAAATATATACTATACATATAGGAAGATACATTAATTTGGAGGAAGCTACGTGCCAATGAATTGGCAGCGGTTTTCTTGATGGCACACTCATCAGTTTAAGTTTTTCTTGTTCTTTCATCTTTTGTGAAATTGAAATAAAATATTCCTATTCTTTGAGCCTTTATGAATATGAACAAAATTATTTACAAGCATTTTTGAATGCTATATTTTTTGACGCTACTTTTAAATCTAAAAATTAAGAAACATTTTGTCTTGTATTTAAACTACAACCCTTATAAATATTGGCATTTGTCTATTTGATCTTTGCGTAAATAATTATCTACACTGAAAACCATAAGTTTTAAAGTAATAATTTCAGTGTAGATAATTATTCATGCAAAGATCAAATAGGAAGATGCCAGTATTTATAAGTGTCGTCGTTTAGAAAAAAGACGAAATTTTCCTCAATTTTTAGATTTAAAAGTAGCGCCAAACAGTATACTATTCAATAGGGTTTTTAAATAATTTTTTTCATATTCAGAATGGCTGAACGAACAATAAAAACTTTGTCCTGTAGATGTTTCTTCAAAATTAAATCCCTGTTTTATGTTTTGTCATTTAAAAAAAAGGTGAAATTTCCGTCAATTCTTAAGCTACCAAATTACAACCTGAAGTTTTTTCCACATCCATGATCCAGACGTGAGGAACTTCCCTCGTGAGTTTCGGATTGATTTGTCATTATTTATTATTGTTTTTTTTATTTTTTTTATTGAATGGCATTCATTTTGAGCTTTGGATCATTTATCTACTACTTTCGAGTTCCCAAAAAGTTAAAGAGTTCCTGGGATTTACTCGTATATTAATGTAAATTATTTATAATACAGAGTATATTTAACTATGCACATCCTTTTTTGGATGGTAAACGATAAATAACAGTAATAATTTTTACTTGACGTTTAATTTTGTGGCTCTTATTAAAAATCTCTCAAATACTGAAAATTAATCTTTTAAAAATTTATAACTCTTTGAATATTGGGTTTTTGTAGATGTTGAAAGGATCATTTTAATATTAAAGTTGCCTTAATTTTCAAGAAAGAATTATTTTGATCGCAAAAGACTGTTTTTATTTGTTTAAACAAATGCATTTAAATGAAGGTTATTGCAATTTTGTTAAATTGTAACCTCTAAATTTAGATTCTACGAATCAAAAACTATAAAAAGCGGTGATTAGTTTTTCCAATTGTATCAGCAGGTTTCTATATGGGGAGACAGAAGCGACAAATTTTCCGGCGCCTGGGACATAGCTAGAATCGCTAGAAACTGAAAAACGGCTCGTGAACGGCGCAGACACTCAGTCCACGCGCGCTCATATAACAACATTGCAGACAACGGCAATTCGGCGAATCCTTCCGAGCGCCTCCGAGCACCGCCGAGGCGCGTCGCCAATGCAGCATCCACGCGGCCACATTATGTTCAAGCGCTTGAGTCGACCAAGTCGAGCTGTTGGTTTCCCCCACTCTTCGCCGTCCACAGAGGCAGTGTCAAGCCTCTAATAGTTCGAGCACATAGTGGATTTGTGCGAGCCAGCGCGGCCGAGCCGCACCTTCGATTTTCCCCGCTCCGCAACGATTCGTAGAACTGATCGCGCGTTGTATACAGTTTAGTGCGAGCCCCGCCGACTTTCGTGAGTTGCGCCGGCCGAACCATCTTCTACCGATTCCCCCACTTCGCCTCGACGCAATGCACTGATCGCTCGTATATCTATATATATTTCTTCAAGCGTAGCAGAGTCTTTTGCCGATTCTCACACTACTCCAACTATGGGCTGTAAGGCGTGCGCGAGTTAGATAATTCGAGATTCGAATTACCCGCGCCGAGCGGGCATGCTCACTGGGGGCGCGAGCATTCTGACCGGACTAGAACGGTCTCGCGACACATAATATGCCCGTCGCGTACCCGCGAAGCTGCTACGGCTTTATGCGAGTCACGGCAGTCATCTTCGTGTCTGCCATCGCGCGAAAACATCTCCCCCGTGTCTCTCGTAAGTTACCTCGTCCGCGCCGTCCTATCGTGTTTTAGAATTACCGCGAGAGTAGTGGAGGCGCCGATATAGTGTGTACGTGCGAAAGAGAGACAGAGAGAGAGAGAGAGAGAGAGAGAGAGCGATCCCGAGCCGCGTGAGCTGTACGAGACAGCTCGCCGTATTGCTCGCGCGTTTGAATATTAACTGTCGCGCGCGAACTAACTCATCGTTCTAATCAGCACGTGCGTTGTGCTTGTAGTTATTAGAGATTTGAATATACTGTGAGATCTAGTTACTCGTCGCGTTGGTCATTACAACCTGTCCTTCTCCCGAATACCGCCGCCTCCGCGGGAAAACGACTTCGCCGGTCGCTTTCATATCTGAGCGTAGCGGCCGCGCGCTTTACTCTTCGAGCGCGCGCTTTTCACTCAGCTATCCAATTAGTTGGAAAGCGAAGTTCGCGTGCGATCTTCGCGTTGTTTTCGGGATTCCAGGAGCAGATCCCCGGGCAAGTCATTTTATCTGACACCCGCGGCACAGTGTTCTAGGGCATCGCTGGCCTGTGGCTTGTTGGGATTTTCCCCCACTAGCCATCCCATTACAGGACACTTTTATAGCTCGTATAAGGTAAAAGTACCAGTTACGGAACGAATTTGGAGGGGTTTTCAGTTTTTTATAATCTTCCCCGTAAACCGTGTTTTGACCAAAACTCTTTTTGCTATACCTAAATTTAATTTAATTATATTAATAAAAACTCGAGACGTTTAAATTACCTTTTTATGAAACCCGATCTACGTCGTATGTCCCAATTTTTCCATTTTAATGTTCCTTTTGTAAAACACTAAATAAAAGTTGAAATTTTATTAGTAAATCGATATAAATATTATTTTATGTTTTCTTAAAGCAATTCATTCTGTATACAAGCATTTTGAAATAATTAGAACGGTTCAATTTTTTTACAATTTTTTTAAAATATAGAATTATTAACACGCATATTCCTCACTTATTGAGATATATATAGAGAGTAACGAATATTATCAAAAAATTAATCAAGACTTTTATTTTAACGTTAAAATGAGTTTTCTAAGTTTCCTTATGAAAATATCCAATCAAAATTTATTACAGCTAAATTATATAATAATTATGATTTTTCTTCGAATTAGAGTACTTTTTCAACATCGGTTACTACTGTTATAGAGTTTTCGATGATTATAACAGCCTTTTGATATTTGTAAATGATAAAAATATAAATATTAATCATAATAAAATTACTATTAAACGTTCTGATACGAAAATACTTTAATTTATCATTAATATGTGTCAAACGTTTACATTTTAAAATTTCTTATTTTACAATATATTATTCTATCAAGTCACGAATATTGATTGAGCAATATTATTTACACATTTAACGTTATTTTCAATAATTTTTATATACGTTTAAAAGATGCACAAATTTGCAATAGAAATTTAAATAATAAAACATTAACTTTCGTACTACCCTACTCACAGTTTGTTGGTTATGTTTTCTCTTTCTTCAATCTTTGAAAAACTTTTAATTATGAAGTATATGTATTTTATGAATTATGAATTAGGCAAAACTAATCACCTATTACATAAATTGGGCAAGAGAAATGAAAAAATCTTTGTGGAAATGTATTAAATATCAGTGTTTCACAATCGGGACATACTCAAAACCACTACTAACTGCATTAGCAGAATGCTTTCTCAAAGAACTTTGTAATGTCATTCCATTCTATGTTATCATTAAAAACGAAACTTTTTATTACTTTTTTTCCTCATATATATATTATTTTTAATAAAATGTGTTTCCATATAGTCAAAATATTTGAAATAAATTTGAGTATTAGTAACTGGAATTCTATTAACTGTAAATAATTATTTTCACTATATTCGAGTATTACTAACTTGGATACTTATGACTATGATACGTCTCCATGTATATATGTGCGTACCAATATTCACACATATCTATATACATACTCATACACGCTCTCACGGCTGTTTAAAGCCATAAGCAACGTGTCATGAGCCGCGCTCGTGCTACAATAGCGCGATGCACGATTCCGTTCGTTCGTTGTACATAACTAATATAACTTACCAATAAATATATAGTATAGTTAAGCTACCGTTATCTCATTTGCGAGACTACCCGATTCCTTGCATCCCGAACTTCATGAGAATTTTATCTATGCTACGACATTGCCCCAAGGCAAGATAATAATCGTAGTAGTTCAAAATTTTTTCCAGCTACGCACGAGAGATATATGATTCTAGACCTGTGAGCTAGCTGAGCTACCTTAGAGGCTGTCACGTGAGGACACTCTACTATAAATCTATCCCGATTTTTATGCACGCTACAATTCGGAGTAAACGCTTTCGGCCTGGAGAGGAGGTACTCACTCAAGTCGTCGAGTTACATATTATTAATTGAAAATAATTATGTACTCTATAACACACGGCTTAATCTACAAATTTCTGAATATCTTCTTAATTCTTTATTATTATTATTTTTTAATTCAATATTTAAATTAGCAAAAATTTCAACTAATTGCCTATCATCTTTTTCACTATCTATCATAATTTTGTTATAAGAGGATATGATACAATGAAACAAGATATATGATACTATTACAATATACGGTAACACTATCGACACGGTCTACGACATATGTCTTTTTCTACAAAGTTTGTTTTTAAGCAATTTTGCTCATTTATTAAGCACAATTTCCTCGTTTCGGTCACGCCAGCTTCAATTACAATTTAATTTGATTTCATTTAGCTTAGCATGAGCGTCATTTAAGCTTTACTTATTTCTCATCACTTTTTTATGATAAAATGAGAATAACTTTATACACAGAAGATTGTAACAAATTTTAAATAAAATATTACTCTTTATAAAATGGCAATTATTTTTTATTTATTGTCAAAAATCAATTCATCCTCACATCGAATATTAATCAATTGAAAAGCCAATCAACCAATAATAGCCATAATATTTCTTAGATCAAATATATAAATTTGAAAATATTACATTTCGATACTAGTGCGTGAAAGTAATTTTTTTGTCCTCAGGCCGCAAAATGAATTTTTGCGGCCCGTATAGAGGCCGTCAAATACTAAATGTAAGGCCTAGGCCACAAAATACATTTGTTGCCTAGCGGGCCGAAAGTGCCACATTTGCTCCGGGCGCCAGATCGCGAAGGTTGTATTTTCGGCCTCGCCAGGCAAAAAAATCGTATACGCACCACGGGAGCAAATAAAGAATGCCTCAGATCGCATGTTTGTCACCCGAGCCGAAGGCGAGGGTGACAATTTCCATGCAATCTGGGACATTCTTTACTTTTGCTCCCTAGGAGCATAAAATACTATTAGTATTTCGCGGCCTCTATACGGTCCGCGAAAAGTTATTTTGCGGCCTTTGCACAAAAAAATAGTATATGCTACCACCAACGCAAAATGTATCATTCCCTCGAGGGCGAGCTTTGGCGGCCTCACTGCGCTCAGCCCCAAAGCTCGCACTCACCAATAATGATACTATTGTCCTCGTTTGAACGTTTGCGCCAGCGCGAAGCGAATCCATTGAAATAAGATGTGTTAATAATCAAATTTTTATCCCGATTATTTTCTATTTTTATTAAAAAAAAATATAAAATAGTACATTACTTAAAAAGTGCGAAAAATTGATGATAATACGAGTCGTACGAGTCAAGAATCATTAAACCAGAGAGCAGGTAATGCAGACTTTGTAAGTAATCTGATCACATTTATTTTTCTTTATTTTTTTAACCGACTTAATAATATGCACTCGGGCCGACAAAAATATGGGTAGATAAGAAATTTTAAGACCTTTCGGAAAATGGGCCTACTTTCGACTGATATCCAAACTCGATGGGCTTGAAGTTTGCAGCGCTCGACTCGAGCACTTTCATAAATTTTTTTTTTCTTTGATTTCAGTGTTCTATTCGGTAAAAAACCGCAGAATAACACAAAAAATGTTGAAAATAACAATTCCTGAACATACCCATACACAAAACAACCATTAAATAAGAGATTGAGGCGAAACGTGAACATACAGCGTATGCGTGAACCTACACGATGATCTATCGAAAAATCTATCTCCAAAACGAAGTCTTATACCCCACTAAATTTGTAATATGTTTTTTAGTGTAACAATATAAGTTTAAAAATAAATTAACACATAAATCGTATGTCCGGAAAACCCTGCTTTGAATGGAAGATTGGGGCGAATGAGCGCATACAGCGTACACATGAACACATACATCATGACATGTCGAAAATTCTATCTCGAAAACGAAGTCTTATACCCCGCCAAATTTTTAATATCTTTTTTAGCATAAAAACACAAGCTTAAACAAAAATTTACAAGAAAATCGTATGTCCGGAAAGGACTGCTTTGAAGAGGAGATTGGGGCGATACGAGCGCATACCGAGTATACGTGAACACCTAAAGGATGATCTACAGAAAATTCTATCTCGAAAACGAGATCTTATACCCCGCAAAATTTTTAATATGTATTTTAGTATAACAATAGAAGCTTAAAAAAAAATTAACACGAAAATCGTATGTCCGGAAAACTCTGCTTTGAACGAGAGATTGGGGCGATATGAGCGCACACAGCGTACACATGAACACATACACCATAACATATCGAAAATTCTATCTCGAAAACGAAATCTTATACCCTGCCAAATTTTTAATATCTTTTTTAGTATAATAATACAAGCTTAAAAAAAATTTACAAGAAAATCGTATGTCCGGAAAGGTCTGCTTTGAAGAGGAGATTGGAGCGATATGAGCGCACACAGCGTACACATGAACACATACACCATGACATATCGAAAATTCTATCTCGAAAACGAGATCTTATACCCCGCCAAATTTTTAATATTTTTTTAGCATAACAATATAAACTTAAAAAAAAATTAACAAGAAAATCGTATGTCCGGAAAACCCTGCTTGGAAGAGGAGATTGGTGCGATACGGGCGGATAGCGAGTATACGTGAAAAGGATGATCTATCGAAAATTCTATCTTGAAAACGTGATCTTATACCCCGCCAAATTTTTAATATCTTTTTTAGTATAATAATACAAGCTTAAAAAAAAATTTACAAGAAAATCGTATGTCCGGAAAGGTCTGCTTTGAAGAAGAGATTGGGGCGATCCGAGCGCATACCGAATATACGTGAACACCTAAAGGATGATCTAACGAAAATTCTATCTCGAAAACGAAATCTTATACCCCGCCAAATTTTTAATATCTTTTTTAGTATAATAATACAAGCTTAAAAAAATTTGCAAGAAAATCGTATGTCCGGAAAGGTCTGCTTTGAAGAGGAGATTGGAGCGATATGAGCGCACACAGCGTACACATGAACACATACACCATGACATATCGAAAATTCTATCTCGAAAACGAAATCTTATACCCCGCCAAATTTTTAATATCTTTTTTAGTATAATAGTACAAGCTTAAAAAAAAATTTACAAGAAAATCGTATGTCCGGAAAGGTCTGTTTTGAAGAGGAGATTGGTGCGATATGAGCGCACACAGCGTACACATGAACAGCTACACCATGACATATCGAAAATTCTATCGCGAAAACGAAGTCTTATACCCCGCCAAATTTTTAATATGTTTTTTAGCATAACAATATAAACTTAAAAAAAAATTAACAAGAAAATCGTATGTCCGGAAAACCCTGCTTGGAAGAGGAGATTGGTGCGATACGGGCGGATAGCGAGTATACGTGAAAAGGATGATCTATCGAAAATTCTATCTTGAAAACGAAATCTTATACCCCGCCAAATTTTGAATATCTTTTTTAGTATAATAGTACAAGCTTAAAAAAAATTTACAAGAAAATCGTATGTCCGGAAAGGTCTGCTTTGAAGAGGAGATTGGAGCGATATGAGCGCACACAGCGTACACATGAACAGATACACCATGACATATCGAAAATTCTATCTCGAAAACGAAGTCTTATACCCCGCCAATTTTTAATATGTTCTTTAGTATAACAATGAAAGCTTAAAAAAAATTAACAAGATAATCGTATGTCCGGAAAACTCTGCTTGGAAGGGGAGATTGGGGCAATACGAGCGCATACAGAGTATACGTGAACACCTAAAGGATGATCTAAAGAAAATTCTATCTCGAAAACGAAATCTTATACCCCGCCAAATTTTTAATACGTTTTTTAGTATAACAATAGAAGCTTAAAAAAAAATTAACAAAAAAATCGTATGTCCGGAAAACTCTGATTTGAATGGGAGATTGGGGCGATATGAGTGCACACAGCATACACATGAACACATACACCATGATATATCGAAAATTCTATCGCGAAAACCAAGTCTTATACCCCGCCAAATTTTTAATATGTTTTTTAGCATAACAATATAAACTTAAAAAAAAATTAACAAGAAAATCGTATGTCCGGAAAACCCTGCTTGGAAGAGGAGATTGGTGCCATACGAGCGGATAGCGAGTATACGTGAAAAGGATGATCTATCGAAAATTCTATCTTGAAAACGAGATCTTATACCCCGCCAAATTTTTAATATCTTTTTTAGTATAATAATACAAGCTTAAAAAGAAATTTACAAGAAAATCGTATGTCCGGATAACCCTGCTTGGAAGAGGAGATTGGGGCGATACGAGCGCATACAGAGTATACGTGAACACCTAAAGGATGATCTAAATTAAATTCTATCTCGAAAACGAAATCTTATACCCCGCCCAATTTTTAATATGTTTTTTAGTATAACAATAGAAGCTTAAAAAAAAATTAACAAAAAAATCGTATGTCCGGAAAACTCTGATTTGAATGGGAGATTGGGGCGATATGAGTGCACACAGCATACACATGAACACATACACCATGATATATCGAAAATTCTATCGCGAAAACGAAGTCTTATACCCCGCCAAATTTTTAATATGTTTTTTAGCATAACAATATAAACTTAAAAAAAAATTAACAAGAAAATCGTATGTCCGGAAAACCCTGCTTGGAAGAGGAGATTGGTGCCATACGAGCGGATAGCGAGTATACGTGAAAAGGATGATCTATCGAAAATTCTATCTTGAAAACGAGATCTTATACCCCGCCAAATTTTTAATATCTTTTTTAGTATAATAATACAAGCTTAAAAAGAAATTTACAAGAAAATCGTATGTCCGGATAACCCTGCTTGGAAGAGGAGATTGGGGCGATACGAGCGCATACAGAGTATACGTGAACACCTAAAGGATGATCTAAATTAAATTCTATCTCGAAAACGAAATCTTATACCCCGCCCAATTTTTAATATGTTTTTTAGTATAACAATAGAAGCTTAAAAAAAAATTAACCAAAAAATCGTATGTCCGGAAAACTCTGATTTGAATGGGAGATTGGGGCGATATGAGTGCACACAGCATACACATGAACACGTACACCATGATATAACGAAAATTCTATCGCGAAAACGAAGTCTTATACCCCGCCAAATTTTTAATATGTTTTTTAGCATAACAATATAAACTTAAAAAAAATTAACAAGAAAATCGTATGTCCGGAAAACCCTGCTTGGAAGAGGAGATTGGTGCCATACGAGCGGATAGCGAGTATACGTGAAAAGGATGATCTAACGAAAATTATATCTCGAAAACGAAATCTTATACCCCGCCAAATTTTTAATATCTTTTTTAGTATAATAATACAAGCTTAAAAAGAAATTTACAAGAAAATCGTATGTCCGGAAAACTCTGCTTTGAACGTGAGATTGGGGCGATATGAGCGCACACAGCGTACACATGAACACATACACCATGACATATCGAAAATTCTATCTCGAAAACGAAATCTTATACCCCGCCAAATTTTTAATATCTTTTTTAGTATAATAATACAAGCTTAAAAAAAAATTAACAAGAAAATCGTATGTCCGGAAAACCCTGCTTGGAAGAGGAGATTGGGGCGCTCCGAGCGCATACCGAATATACGTGAACACCTAAAGGATGATCTAACGAAAATTCTATCTCGAAAACGAAATCTTATACCCCGCCAAATTTTTAATATCTTTTTTAGTATAATAATACAAGGTTAAAAAAAAATTTACAAGAAAATCGTATGTCCGGATAACCCTGCTTGGAAGAGGAGATTGGGGCGATACGAGCGCATACAGAGTATACGTGAACACCTAAAGGATGATCTAAAGAAAATTCTATCTTGAAAACGAAGTCTTATACCCCGCCAAATTTTTAATATGTTTTTTAGCATAACAATATAAACTTATAAAAAAATTAACAAGATAATCGTATGTCCGGAAAACCCTGCTTGGAAGAGGAGATTGGGGCGATACGAGCGCATACAGAGTATACGTGAACACCTAAAGGATGATCTAAAGAAAATTCTATCTCGAAAACGAAATCTTATACCCCGCCCAATTTTTAATATGTTTTTTAGTATAACAATAGAAGCTTAATAAAAATTTAACAAAAAAATCGTATGTCCGGAAATCTCTGATTTGAATGGGAGATTGGGGCGATATGAGTGCACACAGCATACACATGAACACATACACCATGATATATCGAAAATTCTATCGCGAAAACGAAGTCTTATACCCCGCCAAATTTTTAATATGTTTTTTAGCATAACAATATAAACTTAAAAAAAAATTAACAAGAAAATCGTATGTCCGGAAAACCCTGCTTGGAAGAGGAGATTGGTGCCATACGAGCGGATAGCGAGTATACGTGAAAAGGATGATCTATCGAAAATTCTATCTTGAAAACGAGATCTTATACCCCGCCAAATTTTTAATATCTTTTTTAGTATAATAATACAAGCTTAAAAAGAAATTTACAAGAAAATCGTATGTCCGGAAAACTCTGCTTTGAACGTGAGATTGGGGCGATATGAGCGCACACAGCGTACACATGAACAGCTACACCATGACATACCGAAAATTCTATCGCGAAAACGAAGTCTTATACCCCGCCAAATTTTTAATATGTTTTTTAGCATAACAATATAAACTTAAAAAAAAATTAACAAGAAAATCGTATGTCCAGAAAACCCTGCTTGGAAGAGGAGATTGGTGCCATACGAGCGGATAGCGAGTATACGTGAAAAGGATGATCTATCGAAAATTCTATCTTGAAAACGAGATCTTATACCCCGCCAAATTTTTAATATCTTTTTTAGTATAATAATACAAGCTTAAAAAGAAATTTACAAGAAAATCGTATGTCCGGAAAACCCTGCTTGGAAGAGGAGATTGGGGCGATACGAGCGCATACAGAGTATACGTGAACACCTAAAGGATGATCTAAAGAAAATTCTATCTCGAAAACGAAATCTTATACCCCGCCCAATTTTTAATATGTTTTTTAGTATAACAATAGAAGCTTAAAAAAAATTAACCAAAAAATCGTATGTCCGGAAAACTCTGATTTGAATGGGAGATTGGGGCGATATGAGTGCACACAGCATACACATGAACACATACACCATGATATAACGAAAATTCTATCGCGAAAACGAAGTCTTATACCCCGCCAAATTTTTAATATGTTTTTTAGCATAACAATATAAACTTAAAAAAAATTAACAAGAAAATTGTATGTCCGGGAAACCCTGCTTGGAAGAGGAGATTGGTGCCATACGAGCGGATAGCGAGTATACGTGAAAAGGATGATCTAACGAAAATTCTATCTCGAAAACGAAATCTTATACCCCGCCAAATTTTTAATATCTTTTTTAGTATAATAATACAAGCTTAAAAAGAAATTTACAAGAAAATCGTATGTCCGGAAAACTCTGCTTTGAACGTGAGATTGGGGCGATATGAGCGCACACAGCGTACACATGAACACATACACCATGACATATCGAAAATTCTATCTCGAAAACGAAATCTTATACCCCGCCAAATTTTTAATATATCTTTTTTAGTATAATAGTACAAGCTTAAAAAGAAATTTACAAGAAAATCGTATGTCCGGAAAGGTCTGCTTTGAAGAGGAGATTGGTGCGATATGAGCGCACACAGCGTACACATGAACAGCTACACCATGACATATCGAAAATTCTATCTCGAAAACGAAATCTTATACCCCGCCAAATTTTTAATATCTTTTTTAGTATAATAATGCAAGCTTAAAAAGAAATTTACAAGAAAATCGTATGTCCGGAAAACTCTGCTTTGAACGTGAGATTGGGGCGATATGAGCGCACACAGCGTACACATGAACACATACACCATGACATATCGAAAATTCTATCTCGAAAACGAAATCTTATACCCCGCCAAATTTTTAATATCTTTTTTAGTATAATAATAAAAGCTTAAAAAAAAATTAACAAGAAAATCGTATGTCCGGAAAACCCTGCTTGGAAGAGGAGATTGGTGCGATACGGGCGGATAGCGAGTATACGTGAAAAGCATGATCTATCGAAAATTCTATCTTGAAAACGAAATCTTATACCCCGCCAAATTTTGAATATCTTTTTTAGTATAATAGTTCAAGCTTAAAAAAAAATTTACAAGAAAATCGTATGTCCGGAAAGGTCTGTTTTGAAGAGGAGATTGGAGCGATATGAGCGCACACAGCGTACACATGAACAGATACACCATGACATATCGAAAATTCTATCTCGAAAACGAGATCTTATACCCCGCCAAATTTTTAATATCTTTTTTAGTATAATAATACAAGCTTAAAAAAAATTTACTAGAAAATCGTATGTCCGGAAAGGTCTGCTTTGAAGAAGAGATTGGGGCGATCCGAGCGCATACCGAATATACGTGAACACCTAAAGGATGATATAACGAAAATTCTATGTCGAAAACGAAATCTTATACCCCGCCAAATTTTTAATATCTTTTTTAGTATAATAATACAAGCTTAAAAAGAAATTTACAAGAAAATCGTATGTCCGGAAAACCCAGCTTGGAAGAGGAGATTGGGGCGATACGAGCGCATACAGAGTATACGTGAACACCTAAAGGATGATCTAAAGAAAATTCTATCTCGAAAACGAAATCTTATACCCCGCCCAATTTGTAATATGTTTTTTAGTATAACAATAGAAGCTTAAAAAAAATTAACCATAAAATCGTATGTCCGGAAAACTCTGATTTGAATGGGAGATTGGGGCGATATGAGTGCACACAGCATACACATGAACACATACACCATGATATAACGAAAATTCTATCGCGAAAACGAAGTCTTATACCCCGCCAAATTTTTAATATGTTTTTTAGCATAACAATATAAACTTAAAAAAAATTAACAAGAAAATTGTATGTCCGGGAAACCCTGCTTGGAAGAGGAGATTGGTGCCATACGAGCTGATAGCGAGTATACGTGAAAAGGATGATCTAACGAAAATTCTATCTCGAAAACGAAATCTTATACCCCGCCAAATTTTTAATATCTTTTTTAGTATAATAATACAAGCTTAAAAAGAAATTTACAAGAAAATCGTATGTCCGGAAAACTCTGCTTTGAACGTGAGATTGGGGCGATATGAGCGCACACAGCGTACACATGAACACATACACCATGACATATCGAAAATTCTATCTCGAAAACGAAATCTTATACCCCGCCAAATTTTTAATATCTTTTTTAGTATAATAGTACAAGCTTAAAAAGAAATTTACAAGAAAATCGTATGTCCGGAAAGGTCTGCTTTGAAGAGGAGATTGGTGCGATATGAGCGCACACAGCGTACACATGAACAGCTACACCATGACATATCGAAAATTCTATCTCGAAAACGAAATCTTATACCCCGCCAAATTTTTAATATCTTTTTTAGTATAATAATACAAGCTTAAAAAGAAATTTACAAGAAAATCGTATGTCCGGAAAACTCTGCTTTGAACGTGAGATTGGGGCGATATGAGCGCACACAGCGTACACATGAACACATACACCATGACATATCGAAAATTCTATCTCGAAAACGAAATCTTATACCCCGCCAAATTTTTAATATCTTTTTTAGTATAATAATACAAGCTTAAAAAAAAATTAACAAGAAAATCGTATGTCCGGAAAACCCTGCTTGGAAGAGGAGATTGGTGCGATACGGGCGGATAGCGAGTATACGTGAAAAGCATGATCTATCGAAAATTCTATCTTGAAAACGAAATCTTATACCCCGCCAAATTTTGAATATCTTTTTTAGTATAATAGTTCAAGCTTAAAAAAAATTTACAAGAAAATCGTATGTCCGGAAAGGTCTGCTTTGAAGAGGAGATTGGAGCGATATGAGCGCACACAGCGTACACATGAACAGATACACCATGACATATCGAAAATTCTATCTCGAAAACGAGATCTTATACCCCGCCAAATTTTTAATATCTTTTTTAGTATAATAATACAAGCTTAAAAAAAATTTACTAGAAAATCGTATGTCCGGAAAGGTCTGCTTTGAAGAAGAGATTGGGGCGATCCGAGCGCATACCGAATATACGTGAACACCTAAAGGATGATATAACGAAAATTCTATGTCGAAAACGAAATCTTATACCCCGCCAAATTTTTAATATCTTTTTTAGTATAATAATACAAGGTTAAAAAAAAATTTACAAGAAAATCGTATGTCCGGAAAGGTCTGCTTTGAAGAGGAGATTGGAGCGATATGAGCGCACACAGCGTACACATGAACACATACACCGTGACATATCGAAAATTCTCTCTCGAAAACGAAGTCTTATACCCCGCCAAATTTTTAATATGTATTTTAGTATAACAATAGAAGTTTAAAAAAAAATTAACAAGAAAATCGTATGTCCGGAAAACTCTGCTTTGTACGGGAGATTGGGGCGATATGAGCGCACACAGCGTACACATGAACACATACACCATGACATATCGAAAATTCTATCTCGAAAACGAAGTCTTATACCCCGCCAAATTTTTAATATCTTTTTAGTATAATAATACAAGCTTAAAAAAATTTACAAGAAAATCGTATGTCCGGAAAACCCTGCTTGGAAGAGGAGATTGGTGCCATACGAGCGGATAGCGAGTATACGTGAAAATGATGATCTATCGAAAATTTTATCTTGAAAACGAGATCTTATACCCCGCCAAATTTGTAATATCTTTTTTAGTATAATAATACAAGCTTAAAAAGAAATTTACAAGAAAATCGTATGTCCGGAAAACTCTGCTTTGAACGTGAGATTGGGGCGATATGAGCGCACACAGCGTACACATGAACACATACACCATGACATATCGAAAATTCTATCGCGATAACGAAGTCTTATACCCCGCCAAATTTTTAATATCTTTTTTAGTATAATAATACAAGCTTAAAAAGAAATTTACAAGAAAATCGTATGTCCGGAAAACTCTGCTTTGAACGTGAGATTGGGGCGATATGAGCGCACACAGCGTACACATGAACACATACACCATGACATATCGAAAATTCTATCGCGAAAACGAAGTCTTATACCCCGCCAAATTTTTAATATGTTTTTTAGCATAACAATATAAACTTAAAAAAAAATTAACAAGAAAATCGTATGTCCAGAAAACCCTGCTTGGAAGAGGAGATTGGTGCCATACGAGCGGATAGCGAGTATACGTGAAAAGGATGATCTATCGAAAATTCTATCTTGAAAACGAGATCTTATACCCCGCCAAATTTTTAATATCTTTTTTAGTATAATAATACAAGCTTAAAAAGAAATTTACAAGAAAATCGTATGTCCGGAAAACCCTGCTTGGAAGAGGAGATTGGGGCGATACGAGCGCATACAGAGTATACGTGAACACCTAAAGGATGATCTAAAGAAAATTCTATCTCGAAAACGAAATCTTATACCCCGCCCAATTTTTAATATGTTTTTTAGTATAACAATAGAAGCTTAAAAAAAATTAACCAAAAAATCGTATGTCCGGAAAACTCTGATTTGAATGGGAGATTGGGGCGATATGAGTGCATACAGCATACACATGAACACATACACCATGATATAACGAAAATTCTATCGCAAAAACGAAGTCTTATACCCCGCCAAATTTTTAATATGTTTTTTAGCATAACAATATAAACTTAAAAAAAATTAACAAGAAAATTGTATGTCCGGGAAACCCTGCTTGGAAGAGGAGATTGGTGCCATACGAGCGGATAGCGAGTATACGTGAAAAGGATGATCTAACGAAAATTCTATCTCGAAAACGAAATCTTATACCCCGCCAAATTTTTAATATCTTTTTTAGTATAATAATACAAGCTTAAAAAGAAATTTACAAGAAAATCGTATGTCCGGAAAACTCTGCTTTGAACGTGAGATTGGGGCGATATGAGCGCACACAGCGTACACATGAACACATACACCATGACATATCGAAAATTCTATCTCGAAAACGAAATCTTATACCCCGCCAAATTTTTAATATCTTTTTTAGTATAATAGACAAGCTTAAAAAGAAATTTACAAGAAAATCGTATGTCCGGAAAGGTCTGCTTTGAAGAGGAGATTGGTGCGATATGAGCGCACACAGCGTACACATGAACAGCTACACCATGACATATCGAAAATTCTATCTCGAAAACGAAATCTTATACCCCGCCAAATTTTTAATATCTTTTTTAGTATAATAATACAAGCTTAAAAAGAAATTTACAAGAAAATCGTATGTCCGGAAAACTCTGCTTTGAACGTGAGATTGGGGCGATATGAGCGCACACAGCGTACACATGAACACATACACCATGACATATCGAAAATTCTATCTCGAAAACGAAATCTTATACCCCGCCAAATTTTTAATATCTTTTTTAGTATAATAATACAAGCTTAAAAAAAAATTAACAAGAAAATCGTATGTCCGGAAAACCCTGCTTGGAAGAGGAGATTGGTGCGATACGGGCGGATAGCGAGTATACGTGAAAAGCATGATCTATCGAAAATTCTATCTTGAAAACGAAATCTTATACCCCGCCAAATTTTGAATATCTTTTTTAGTATAATAGTTCAAGCTTAAAAAAAAATTTACAAGAAAATCGTATGTCCGGAAAGGTCTGCTTTGAAGAGGAGATTGGAGCGATATGAGCGCACACAGCGTACACATGAACAGATACACCATGACATATCGAAAATTCTATCTCGAAAACGAGATCTTATACCCCGCCAAATTTTTAATATCTTTTTTAGTATAATAATACAAGCTTAAAAAAAATTTACTAGAAAATCGTATGTCCGGAAAGGTCTGCTTTGAAGAAGAGATTGGGGCGATCCGAGCGCATACCGAATATACGTGAACACCTAAAGGATGATATAACGAAAATTCTATGTCGAAAACGAAATCTTATACCCCGCCAAATTTTTAATATCTTTTTTAGTATAATAATACAAGCTTAAAAAGAAATTTACAAGAAAATCGTATGTCCGGAAACCCCTGCTTGGAAGAGGAATTGGGGCGATACGAGCGCATACAGAGTATACGTGAACACCTAAAGGATGATCTAAAGAAAATTCTATCTCGAAAACGAAATCTTATACCCCGCCCAATTTTTAATATGTTTTTAGTATAACAATAGAAGCTTAAAAAAAATTAACCAAAAAATCGTATGTCCGGAAAACTCTGATTTGAATGGGAGATTGGAGCGATATGAGTGCACACAGCATACACATGAACACATACACCATGATATAACGAAAATTCTATCGCGAAAACGAAGTCTTATACCCCGCCAAATTTTTAATATGTTTTTTAGCATAACAATATAAACTTAAAAAAAATTAACAAGAAAATTGTATGTCCGGGAAACCCTGCTTGGAAGAGGAGATTGGTGCCATACGAGCGGATAGCGAGTATACGTGAAAAGGGTGATCTAACGAAAATTCTATCTCGAAAACGAAATCTTATACCCCGCCAAATTTTTAATATCTTTTTTAGTATAATAATACAAGCTTAAAAAGAAATTTACAAGAAAATCGTATGTCCGGAAAACTCTGCTTTGAACGTGAGATTGGGGCGATATGAGCGCACACAGCGTACACATGAACACATACACCATGACATATCGAAAATTCTATCTCGAAAACGAAATCTTATACCCCGCCAAATTTTTAATATCTTTTTTAGTATAATAGTACAAGCTTAAAAAGAAATTTACAAGAAAATCGTATGTCCGGAAAGGTCTGCTTTGAAGAGGAGATTGGTGCGATATGAGCGCACACAGCGTACACATGAACAGCTACACCATGACATATCGAAAATTCTATCACGAAAACGAAATCTTATACCCCGCCAAATTTTTAATATCTTTTTTAGTATAATAATACAAGCTTAAAAAGAAATTTACAAGAAAATCGTATGTCCGGAAAGGTCTGCTTTGAAGAGGAGATTGGAGCGATATGAGCGCACACAGCGTACACATGAACACATACACCGTGACATATCGAAAATTCTCTCTCGAAAACGAAGTCTTATACCCCGCCAAATTTTTAATATGTATTTTAGTATAACAATAGAAGTTTAAAAAAAAATTAACAAGAAAATCGTATGTCCGGAAAACTCTGCTTTGTACGGGAGATTGGGGCGATATGAGCGCACACAGCGTACACATGAACACATACACCATGACATATCGAAAATTCTATCTCGAAAACGAAGTCTTATACCCCGCCAAATTTTTAATATCTTTTTTAGTATAATAATACAAGCTCAAAAAAAATTTACAAGAAAATCGTATGTCCGGAAAACCCTGCTTGGAAGAGGAGATTGGTGCCATACGAGCGGATAGCGAGTATACGTGAAAATGATGATCTATCGAAAATTTTATCTTGAAAACGAGATCTTATACCCCGCCAAATTTGTAATATCTTTTTTAGTATAATAATACAAGCTTAAAAAAAAATTTACAAGAAAATCGTATGCCCGGAAAGGTCTGCTTTGAAGAGGAGATTGGAGCGATATGAGCGCACACAGCGTACACATGAACAGATACACCATGACATATCGAAAATTCTATCACGAAAACGAAATCTTATACCCCGCCAAATTTTTAATATCTTTTTTAGTATAATAATACAAGCTTAAAAAGAAATTTACAAGAAAATCGTATGTCCGGAAAGGTCTGCTTTGAAGAGGAGATTGGAGCGATATGAGCGCACACAGCGTACACATGAACACATACACCGTGACATATCGAAAATTCTCTCTCGAAAACGAAGTCTTATACCCCGCCAAATTTTTAATATGTATTTTAGTATAACAATAGAAGTTTAAAAAAAAATTAACAAGAAAATCGTATGTCCGGAAAACTCTGCTTTGTACGGGAGATTGGGGCGATATGAGCGCACACAGCGTACACATGAACACATACACCATGACATATCGAAAATTCTATCTCGAAAACGAAGTCTTATACCCCGCCAAATTTTTAATATCTTTTTTAGTATAATAATACAAGCTCAAAAAAAATTTACAAGAAAATCGTATGTCCGGAAAACCCTGCTTGGAAGAGGAGATTGGTGCCATACGAGCGGATAGCGAGTATACGTGAAAATGATGATCTATCGAAAATTTTATCTTGAAAACGAGATCTTATACCCCGCCAAATTTGTAATATCTTTTTTAGTATAATAATACAAGCTTAAAAAAAAATTTACAAGAAAATCGTATGCCCGGAAAGGTCTGCTTTGAAGAGGAGATTGGAGCGATATGAGCGCACACAGCGTACACATGAACAGATACACCATGACATATCGAAAATTCTATCTCGAAAACGAAGTCTTATACCCCGCCAAGTTTTTAATATGTTTTTTAGTATAACAATGAAAGCTTAAAAAATAATTAACAAGTAAATCGTATGTCCGGAAAACCCTGCCTGGAAGGGGAGATTGGGGCGATACGAGCGCATACCGAGTATACGTGAACTCCTAAAGGATGATCTATCGAAAATTCTATCTCGAAAACGAGATCTTATACCCCGCCAAATTTTTAAAATGTTTTTTAGTATAACAATAGAAGCTTAAAAAAAATTAACAAGAACATCTTATGTCCGGGAAACTCTGCTTTGAACGGGAGATTGGGGCGCTATGAGCGCACACAGCGTACACATGAACAGATACACCATGACATATCCAAAATTCTATCTCATAAACGAGATCTTATACCCCGCCAAATTTTTAATATGTTTTTTAGTATAACAATAGAAGCTTAAAAAAAAATTAACAAGTAAATCGTATGTCCGGAGAACTTTGCTTTGAACGGGAGATTAGGGCGATATGAGCGCACACAGCGTACACATGAACTCATACACCATGACATATCGAAAATTCTATCTCGAAAGCGAAGTCTTATACCCCGCCAAATTTTTAATATCTTTTTTAGTATAATAATACAAGCTTAAAAAAAATTTACAAGAAAATCGTATGTCCGGAAAACCCTGCTTGGAAGAGGAGATTGGTGCCATACGAGCGGATAGCGAGTATACGTGAAAATGATGATCTATCGAAAATTTTATCTTGAAAACGAGATCTTATACCCCGCCAAATTTGTAATATCTTTTTTAGTATAATAATACAAGCTTAAAAAGAAATTTACAAGAAAATCGTATGTCCGGAAAACTCTGCTTTGAACGTGAGATTGGGGCGATATGAGCGCACACAGCGTACACATGAACACATACACCATGACATATCGAAAATTCTATCGCGATAACGAAGTCTTATACCCCGCCAAATTTTTAATATCTTTTTTAGTATAATAATACAAGCTTAAAAAGAAATTTACAAGAAAATCGTATGTCCGGAAAACTCTGCTTTGAACGTGAGATTGGGGCGATATGAGCGCACACAGCGTACACATGAACACATACACCATGACATATCGAAAATTCTATCGCGAAAACGAAGTCTTATACCCCGCCAAATTTTTAATATGTTTTTTAGCATAACAATATAAACTTAAAAAAAAATTAACAAGAAAATCGTATGTCCAGAAAACCCTGCTTGGAAGAGGAGATTGGTGCCATACGAGCGGATAGCGAGTATACGTGAAAAGGATGATCTATCGAAAATTCTATCTTGAAAACGAGATCTTATACCCCGCCAAATTTTTAATATCTTTTTAGTATAATAATACAAGCTTAAAAAGAAATTTACAAGAAAATCGTATGTCCGGAAAACCCTGCTTGGAAGAGGAGATTGGGGCGATACGAGCGCATACAGAGTATACGTGAACACCTAAAGGATGATCTAAAGAAAATTCTATCTCGAAAACGAAATCTTATACCCCGCCCAATTTTTAATATGTTTTTTAGTATAACAATAGAAGCTTAAAAAAAATTAACCAAAAAATCGTATGTCCGGAAAACTCTGATTTGAATGGGAGATTGGGGCGATATGAGTGCACACAGCATACACATGAACACATACACCATGATATAACGAAAATTCTATCGCAAAAACGAAGTCTTATACCCCGCCAAATTTTTAATATGTTTTTTAGCATAACAATATAAACTTAAAAAAAATTAACAAGAAAATTGTATGTCCGGGAAACCCTGCTTGGAAGAGGAGATTGGTGCCATACGAGCGGATAGCGAGTATACGTGAAAAGGATGATCTAACGAAAATTCTATCTCGAAAACGAAATCTTATACCCCGCCAAATTTTTAATATCTTTTTTAGTATAATAATACAAGCTTAAAAAGAAATTTACAAGAAAATCGTATGTCCGGAAAACTCTGCTTTGAACGTGAGATTGGGGCGATATGAGCGCACACAGCGTACACATGAACACATACACCATGACATATCGAAAATTCTATCTCGAAAACGAAATCTTATACCCCGCCAAATTTTTAATATCTTTTTTAGTATAATAGTACAAGCTTAAAAAGAAATTTACAAGAAAATCGTATGTCCGGAAAGGTCTGCTTTGAAGAGGAGATTGGTGCGATATGAGCGCACACAGCGTACACATGAACAGCTACACCATGACATATCGAAAATTCTATCTCGAAAACGAAATCTTATACCCCGCCAAATTTTTAATATCTTTTTTAGTATAATAATACAAGCTTAAAAAGAAATTTACAAGAAAATCGTATGTCCGGAAAACTCTGCTTTGAACGTGAGATTGGGGCGATATGAGCGCACACAGCGTACACATGAACACATACACCATGACATATCGAAAATTCTATCTCGAAAACGAAATCTTATACCCCACCAAATTTTTAATATCTTTTTTAGTATAATAATACAAGCTTAAAAAAAAATTAACAAGAAAATCGTATGTCCGGAAAACCCTGCTTGGAAGAGGAGATTGGTGCGATACGGGCGGATAGCGAGTATACGTGAAAAGCATGATCTATCGAAAATTCTATCTTGAAAACGAAATCTTATACCCCGCCAAATTTTGAATATCTTTTTTAGTATAATAGTTCAAGCTTAAAAAAAATTTTTACAAGAAAATCGTATGTCCGGAAAGGTCTGCTTTGAAGAGGAGATTGGAGCGATATGAGCGCACACAGCGTACACATGAACAGATACACCATGACATATCGAAAATTCTATCTCGAAAACGAGATCTTATACCCCGCCAAATTTTTAATATCTTTTTTAGTATAATAATACAAGCTTAAAAAAAATTTACTAGAAAATCGTATGTCCGGAAAGGTCTGCTTTGAAGAAGAGATTGGGGCGATCCGAGCGCATACCGAATATACGTGAACACCTAAAGGATGATATAACGAAAATTCTATGTCGAAAACGAAATCTTATACCCCGCCAAATTTTTAATATCTTTTTTAGTATAATAATACAAGCTTAAAAAGAAATTTACAAGAAAATCGTATGTCCGGAAAACCCTGCTTGGAAGAGGAGATTGGGGCGATACGAGCGCATACAGAGTATACGTGAACACCTAAAGGATGATCTAAAGAAAATTCTATCTCGAAAACGAAATCTTATACCCCGCCCAATTTTTAATATGTTTTTTAGTATAACAATAGAAGCTTAAAAAAAATTAACCAAAAAATCGTATGTCCGGAAAACTCTGATTTGAATGGGAGATTGGAGCGATATGAGTGCACACAGCATACACATGAACACATACACCATGATATAACGAACATTCTATCGCGAAAACGAAGTCTTATACCCCGCCAAATTTTTAATATGTTTTTTAGCATAACAATATAAACTTAAAAAAAATTAACAAGAAAATTGTATGTCCGGGAAACCCTGCTTGGAAGAGGAGATTGGTGCCATACGAGCGGATAGCGAGTATACGTGAAAAGGGTGATCTAACGAAAATTCTATCTCGAAAACGAAATCTTATACCCCGCCAAATTTTTAATATCTTTTTTAGTATAATAATACAAGCTTAAAAAGAAATTTACAAGAAAATCGTATGTCCGGAAAACTCTGCTTTGAACGTGAGATTGGGGCGATATGAGCGCACAGCGTACACATGAACACATACACCATGACATATCGAAAATTCTATCTCGAAAACGAAATCTTATACCCCGCCAAATTTTTAATATCTTTTTTAGTATAATAGTACAAGCTTAAAAAGAAATTTACAAGAAAATCGTATGTCCGGAAAGGTCTGCTTTGAAGAGGAGATTGGTGCGATATGAGCGCACACAGCGTACACATGAACAGCTACACCATGACATATCGAAAATTCTATCACGAAAACGAAATCTTATACCCCGCCAAATTTTTAATATCTTTTTTAGTATAATAATACAAGCTTAAAAAGAAATTTACAAGAAAATCGTATGTCCGGAAAGGTCTGCTTTGAAGAGGAGATTGGAGCGATATGAGCGCACACAGCGTACACATGAACACATACACCGTGACATATCGAAAATTCTCTCTCGAAAACGAAGTCTTATACCCCGCCAAATTTTTAATATGTATTTTAGTATAACAATAGAAGTTTAAAAAAAAATTAACAAGAAAATCGTATGTCCGGAAAACTCTGCTTTGTACGGGAGATTGGGGCGATATGAGCGCACACAGCGTACACATGAACACATACACCATGACATATCGAAAATTCTATCTCGAAAACGAAGTCTTATACCCCGCCAAATTTTTAATATCTTTTTTAGTATAATAATACAAGCTCAAAAAAATTTACAAGAAAATCGTATGTCCGGAAAACCCTGCTTGGAAGAGGAGATTGGTGCCATACGAGCGGATAGCGAGTATACGTGAAAATGATGATCTATCGAAAATTTTATCTTGAAAACGAGATCTTATACCCCGCCAAATTTGTAATATCTTTTTTAGTATAATAATACAAGCTTAAAAAAAAATTTACAAGAAAATCGTATGCCCGGAAAGGTCTGCTTTGAAGAGGAGATTGGAGCGATATGAGCGCACACAGCGTACACATGAACAGATACACCATGACATATCGAAAATTCTATCTCGAAAACGAAGTCTTATACCCCGCCAAGTTTTTAATATGTTTTTTAGTATAACAATGAAAGCTTAAAAAATAATTAACAAGTAAATCGTATGTCCGGAAAACCCTGCCTGGAAGGGGAGATTGGGGCGATACGAGCGCATACCGAGTATACGTGAACTCCTAAAGGATGATCTATCGAAAATTCTATCTCGAAAACGAGATCTTATACCCCGCCAAATTTTTAAAATGTTTTTTAGTATAACAATAGAAGCTTAAAAAAAATTAACAAGAACATCTTATGTCCGGGAAACTCTGCTTTGAACGGGAGATTGGGGCGCTATGAGCGCACACAGCGTACACATGAACAGATACACCATGACATATCCAAAATTCTATCTCATAAACGAGATCTTATACCCCGCCAAATTTTTAATATGTTTTTTAGTATAACAATAGAAGCTTAAAAAAAAATTAACAAGAAAATCGTATGTCCGGAGAACTTTGCTTTGAACGGGAGATTAGGGCGATATGAGCGCACACAGCGTACACATGAACTCATACACCATGACATATCGAAAATTCTATCTCGAAAGCGAAGTCTTATACCCCGCCAAATTTTTAATATCTTCTTTAGTATAATAGTACAAGCTTAAAAAAAATTTACAAGAAAATCGTATGTCCGGAAAACCCTGCTTGGAAGAGGAGATTGGTGCCATACGAGCGGATAGCGAGTATACGTGAAAATGATGATCTATCGAAAATTTTATCTTGAAAACGAGATCTTATACCCCGCCAAATTTTTAATATCTTTTTTAGTATAATAATACAAGCTTAAAAAAAAATTTACAAGAAAATCGTATGTCCGGAAAGGTCTGCTTTGCAGAGGAGATTGGAGCGATATGAGCGCACACAGCGTACACATGAACAGATACACCATGACATATCGAAAATTCTATCTCGAAAATGAAGTCTTATACCCCGCCAAGTTTTTAATATGTTTTTTAGTATAACAATGAAAGCTTAAAAAAAATTAACAAGTAAATCGTATGTCCGGAAAACCCTGCTTGGAAGGGGAGATTGGGGCGATACGAGCGCATACCGAGTATACGTGAACTCCTAAAGGATGATCTATCGAAAATTCTACCTCGAAAACGAGATCTTATACCCCGCCAAATTTTTAAAATGTTTTTTAGTATAACAATAGAAGCTTAAAAAAAATTAACAAGAATATCTTATGTCCGGAAAACTCTGCTTTGAACGGGAGATTGGGGCGATATGAGCGCACACAGCGTACACATGAACACATACACCATGACATATCGAAAATTCTATCTCGAAAGCGAAGTCTTATACCCCGCCAAGTTTTTAATATGTTTTTCAGTATAACAATAAAAGCTTAAAAAAAAATTAACAAGAAAAACGTATGTCCGGAAAACCCTGCTTGGAAGGGGAGATTGGGGCGACCCAAGCGCATACCGAGTATACGTGAACCCCTAAATGATGATCTACTGAAAATTCTATCTCGAAAACGAAATCTTATACCCCGCCAAATTTTTAATATCTTTTTTAGTATAGTAAGACAAGCTTAAAAAAAATTTACAAGAAAATCGTGTGTCCGGAAAGGTCTGCTTTGAAGAGGAGATTGGAGCGATATGAGCGCACACAGCGTACTCATGAACAGATACACCATGACATATCCAAAATTCTATCTCGTAAACGAAATCTTATCCCCTGCCAAATTTTTAATATGTTTTTTAGTATAACAATAGAAGCTTAAAAAAAAATTAACAAGAAAATCGTATGTCCGGAAAACTCTGATTTGAACGGGAGATTGAGGCGATATGAGCGCATACCGAGTATACGTGAACACCTAAAGGATGATCTATCGAAAATTCTATCTCGAAAACGAGATCTTATACCACGCCTAGTTTTTAATATCATTTTTAGTATAATAGGTAATATAAGCTTAGAAAAAATTGAGTGTAAAATTGCATGTGCGGAAAACACTGCTGTGGAGGGGAGATTGATGCGATATGAATGTGTTTGATGTTGTGAACGTTCATCGTGAACGAAATATCCAGAAATTCCAAATTCGGTTTTCTTTTATGTTATTTGTTAGAGATATGCATAAAACATGGAGAAACTGCAAAATAAGTTATTGCCAAAGTGATTATCCCCCCAAATCATCCCTAAAATCAACGCGACTAGACAATACAAGATAAAGAAAATGTATACCAGCACTATTTCGTCGCGCGGTACGAAGAAAAGCCAACTTGGAAGATACAGGCGAAGAAAAGCCAAAAACATGTCTAAGGTGAAGAAAAGTCAGTTTAGGTCCTCCCAGACGAAAAAAATCCAGTTTGACTTTTCTCCAGACGAAAAAAAAGCCAGTTTTGACATAAAATCCCTACTGCCGATTTTTCGCGCCAGAAAAAAAGTTTAATTCTGTTAGCTAAAATACTTTTACGTACGCGTATTGATAAATAATAGTAGATAAGCTAGGAGAGTTCTGGACCCCCCCACCACTCGCCCACTGACTCAGAGAAGCGCTCTGATTGGTCGAGACGGACAGGTGCGAATTAATTACAGGTGAGACAGTGACGTCATCGAACCTTCTCGAGGATTGCATGCTCTTACGTAATAGCATCCAAAACGTTTTGAAACGTTTGCGTATGATGTCAAATATGCGATGATGGGTGTCAAATTACAGAATCCAAGAAATAGCAGTTCAAGGTTAGGATATCAAATCTCCTCTAATTATTTGTAATTCAACACCTTCGTGCCCCCATCCCCCATCCCTGCATCGATGATGCAATTGCGCGAACGCATCCCCCATCCCCATCCTTGATTTGCGATGACGTCATTAAATATTACGCCACCCTATTAAATATTGCAAAATATTATGCTATATACACCTGTGTGTGTGTGAATGTGTACACATTAACTTCTAATGAACATATATTGATGCCCACGTATATGCCCCATCCCCCATCCCCGATTTGCAATGACATCAGTCTTAAATATTGCAAAATATTACACCATATGTGTGTAAAAGAATGTATGATCATTTTGATACATACTAGCGAACGTGTATTGATGCCCACGTACATGCGTTATCTATCGCACCTCCTCTTTGTTCCGATATTCGCACCGCGCGATTCTTGGAACTGGAGAGTATTTCAATTGCGCTCTCCTTATCCACTCTCTTTCGTTTTGTCTTATAAAATTTAGGATTATTAATTTGTTAATAAAAATATTATTTAACAATGTCAATGGGTAGAAGGCCCGATAATCACGTCTCATGAGGAACCAAAAATTTCATTATTTTTTCGATATCTTGAGCCGTTTACGAGATATAGAATAAAATTAATTTTAGCATGAGTTTATTGTTGAGATTTCGCATACAATTTCTTATAAGCTATTTAATACTTTAATTTACGTATGAGATATGAGGAAAGAAAAATGAAAACAGTAATATTCAGTATAAGAAATGTTTATTAAGCACAATTTTTACATGTATTGCGTAATAATTTTACATTCATTTCAATTTATTTCATTGAACTGCAGCCCTTTATTAAACATAATTTTTTACAAGGAAGTTTTTCATATTATATTAGCATTACATTGAATGCAATCTCTTCTTAAAGGTGGCACTACAGTTTCCATATAATTGTGCTCTCGACAACGTAGACATTTTAAAATTTCTTCATCACTTTTTAAATCTTCAGGCAGCTTATCCCACGCCTGCTCGAGACTATTGGCGCCGAACGTTGTGAGAAATGCCTTAGGCAACTGAGCAATATCTGTAGGACTCATAAACGACAAATGTTCAGTGCGAAAAAATATCTTGAGCGATCTTTCTAGTGATGGAGTATTATCATGATAAAATTTTCTGAGCAATAGTACATTCTTATATGCACAATTTGCCTTAAAAGCAAGTCTATGATGTGGGCATAGCTGCTCCAACACATCAAACTTGAGTCTCTGTAGTGATGGACAGCGCATGTCACTCATATCATATGCGTTGAGGTTATATTGTTCAAGCCATTGTTTTTTCTCCAGGCCTTTAACATAAACAACACTTGCATCATGTAGACTGTTGCGTAGTACATTCTTATATGCACAATTTGCCTTATAAGCAAGTCTATGATGTGGGCATAGCTGCTCCAACACATCAAACTTGAGTCTCTGTAGTGATGGACAGCGCATGTCACTCATATCATATGCGTTGAGGTTATATTGTTCAAGCCATTGTTTTTTCTCCAGGCCTTTAACATAAACAACACTTGCATCATGTAGACTGTTGCGTAGCACATTTTTGAGTTCTTCATATGGCAATTCACCAGAGCTCCATGATAAACCGTGATAATTACGCTCCAACCAGCAGTTTTGACTCTTATATTTTGCTGAAAGTCTACACCACGGTGTGGATGGCTTGAAGGTAAACACCGCTGGTTTCACGTTTCCACTCAGAGGCACAATGGCTAATTCTTTGACAACAAATTCATTGATAGGTTGCTTGAACCCTTGCACATCCAGCACGTACTCCATGTTGACTGACCGATCAGATGGCTTTGCAGGATCTTTTATACCTTCATCCCCTCCTTGGACTAATTTCTTAATATCCCCACTCATGGGATTATATTCAATAATACGATCGTGTAATATCAAGCAGTAAGCTGATGTCTGTGCTGGAAAATTTTCTTTAGCTTCAAATTCAAGACGAACGTCAACTGGAGCCTGCTTCAACGACTCATTCTGCTTTGAACAATCGATGACAATTAGAGGAGCATGCTGTATATACTCTCCTTTCTTGATCATAGGTTCTGCTGCCTCTTTTCCATAATACACACTTTGAAAGCTTACATACATATCATATAATAAAGCGAATTGATTTTGATCAATGTTAAGATTGAGATTTCCATAAGGATAGTATTGTGAATTGAGAAATAATTTCACATTACTTATATTGCAATGATCAAAGCGGCTAGCATTAGATCCACTTTGTCCTTTACGATTAGTCTGAAAGCCTAGAATGACGAATCGTGGTTTTTCCAGCTGATTCGATGTCTTTACAGTCCAAACATGCTTCGATGTGGTTGGGAGTAATGGATACTCGTATAGCTCCCAACTCCGGAAACTCATAGCAATCGATTTTTCCTTCTGTAGGTAATGAAGGAGACGTATTTTATGCTTGTCAGATAATATCACATACGGCATTAACCATTCAATTTTAATTAGATTAATTTTAAACTCTTCTGCTTGCGTTTGCACGATAGCATTTATATCAGTTTTGGATCTTGTTAGAACAAGCTCATGTTTGCAATTGACTATAATTTTACGATAGTCTTCCGCAAAGCCTAGAATCATACTTAGCGGTATGGACACATCAAAGTAGCCAGCATTATTGGTGATTTGTTGAGTTTCTCCAATATCAATCCAGCCTGCGTTTTCCAAGTTTTGTGTAGGATTGAACGATACCAAACCTTTCATTAGACTTGTCAAGCCAACGTTTTTACATTTATCAATCTCTACAGCATTAATTTCATATCGGATTTCTTCGAAAAGATGACAGAGAGCATTATTTACAAGCTTTGTGTTGACTGCAGCTGTACCATCTGCCTTAGTTAATCGACCATGAATATGTAATGAACTACGTGAAGGTAGTAGACAGAGATCTTGATGTTGTATGGCGATACGAATTTCATCGCTGTTATTGAAAGCGGATGAAGTGTAAGGCTGATGTGCATGCACTTCATAATGAGCGACAGATTCGTCGAATTCCACGGGTGATTGTACGTTCAATATGTCTTCCATATTTGAAACAGCAGAAAAACAGACAACTTATTTTTTTCCAACGTTTCTTCTGACCTGGAGGCCTAGGCTTCTTAGGAAGCGAATACTCTGTGGTGTTAGCTCTTTCACTGCTCGATGATGACTGATCTTCTGGAGACATGGTTTGGTCTTAATATAGCTTTTGCGGTTATATACGATTCCCATGATTATGATGCTGCTTTGATGTGTAGTATGATTGTTATAATTTCTCCACGAAAATTCACAAAGTTTTCGTCTTGATCGACAATGCGCAACTGTATATTATCGATAGTATGAGCTGCAATTGGTAAATAAATAACTTGTGTTGGAATTTCAATGATCTTATAGCCTGGAGGAACAGCTGGAAAAAATTCATGTATCGTATGTACTTTCTGTCCGTTTATATAGGCTCCAGCTGTAATGTTGCACTCAACTCGCAAAGCGTTAACCTTGAGAATAGCTACAGGTAAATCTGATTCGTGAGTGATATTTGCTGAAAGAGTACGCTGTGTAAAACCTAATAATCTTCCAACAGAATCTTGCGGTTGAAAATCTATCGTATGACTGCACTTTATAGTACTGCGAAGAGTATTATTATTAGGTTTAAGGCTGAGTACTATGCCTTTGGGTGTAAGTATTTCCTGTAGATGGCGCTCAATGTCTTCAATCTCCTAGCTACCTGTCGGTAATGTCACTATCTCTTCTCCGACGTAAAACTTGTTATTTCCAATATCAATATTGGGTATTGAATTGAAGGTTAAAAGTTCAACCAATCCTAGAACGTATCTTTTATTTGCCAAGAGTTCAATTGGTGGAAAGTATTGAGCTTCTAGTATAGATGACGTTCCAGATAAACTTAGCATCAATGATTCACCCATGACTGCATAATTAATACTGACTATGTACAACATTTACATTGTTTTATATAGCCTCACTCAGAAACTTTAAACAGAGATGTCCACAGTTGTACGAGTTATAATCTTGATATCTATCGTGATTATACTTTACGGCGCTAACGCCCAGGTAATCCAGAAGTTCTACAGGTGGTTGAAGGTCTCCAAAACTATCAAAGTACACAACGTTATTGCCTCGTTTTCGATAGGCTACCCAATGTGTGCCAAGTCCTCTTTCATCATCGAGATTAACGATCGCTGATTCGCGGTAATGTGGACCTTTTGCTGGTAATGTATTTCGCATGAATATACCTCGAAAGTATGGAATTTGCATAATACGAGCATACTTTATCAAGTCAGCATCAGTCAGTGCTCTATGAGGCAATTTTACATCGAAGTTTTTTTTGCCACGTCCGCTGTAGGGTTTAAGATGGATACCATAACCTGTTTTGTGTGGTTTAAGGTAGAGACCTTTACCAAGAGCAATAGCTTCCATCGCACTGTTATGTCTTTGACTTTCATCAAGTTGCCGTTTAGCAGCTTTTGCATCATTTACTGCTTTAGCTATGCCAGCAGCGCCACCTGCCAGTGCACCAGTTGCACTTAGACCCGTAAATAATGGAATCAGAAAAGGTAGAAATCCACCGATTTTTCGTGGAACTGGTAGTACACGAGGAATGCGTACTTTGGCTTTACCACCAGCCTCCTTTACAGCATCTCGAGCACTTTTCAATGCAGCTTGAATTACCTTGTGTGAATCACTACTATGGGAAATCGGTTTTGAGGCTGCTTTAACTACTTTAGCGAGTGTAGTGGTTGGACTCTTTTTCAGCCCCATACCGAACTTTGATTTTAATTTCATAGCGTTTGTTACAGTATAAGCTGCTGCTTTCTCACCAATACTTGCGTCTTTAGCGAAAACACGTTTCCAGGCTTTATTTGCTAATACTCTATCAGCAGCGTTTCTAGCCTCAACGCTCTCTCGATTCCGTGAGTAGGCAATGTCGTGTTCTTTACAAGCTTGGTCTAAAGGATTAATTCCAGGGGCACCTCGAGCAAGACGCTTTGCAAGTTTAGTCCCAGGTCCGCAGTATTGATAGCCAGGCAGATGTAATTCAAATGGAAGCTTATTGATGACTGTATTGACTAAGCCTCGACCTTTACGCGTATTGCGTTTACGCTGCTTATGCTCAATCATGATGTTAACACCTCGGAGGATAAATACATACTAACTGGAAATGTATATAAGTATGATGTATATATACGTTCAAGGTTAGTTTTCTTTGAGACGTCAAAAATTGAACATGGAGTTTAAGGAGCAACACGTTAAACTACCTGTTGTGAATTTTGATAAATTAATGACGCAACAAAAATCAAAAAGACGTCATGGAGAATTACTTCCCAATAATATTAGAGCTGTATTCTGTGGTCCATCAAACTGTGGCAAAACAAACGCTCTACTCTCACTCATTACTCATCCTAGTGGATTAAAATTTGAAAATGTATATGTTTACTCAAAATCACTGGAACAGCCCAAGTACAAATTTCTCAAGCTTCTCTTGAAGCCTACAAATGGAATTAAGTATTTCCCATTCAAGGATCATGATGAAGTAATATCAATAGAAGATGTACTTCCAAATTCAATTATCATATTTGATGATGTAGCATGTGAAAAACAAGAAAACATTAAAAATTTTTTTTGTATGGGAAGGCACAAAAATGTAGACTGCTTCTATCTATGTCAATCTTATGCTCACATTCCAAAGCATCTAATACGAGATAATGTTAATTTATTAGTATTATTTCGACAAGATGATATGAATTTAAAGCATGTATATAATGATCACGTAAACACAGATATGTCATATGCTCAATTTAGAGATTTGTGTTCAAGTTGTTGGAATAATGATAAGTACGGATTTCTTGTTATCGACAAAGAGAGGGCACTTGGTAGTGGTCGATATAGAAAGGGGTTCGATCAATTTCTTATAAATATAGCTGCCCCAAAGCAAAACCGATTAGTATGATTTCAATTGTTCATCAGACAATATGGCACACCTCAAGCAAGAGGAAAACGTTCTCAATCAAATTGTAAAATCGAGAGAAGCAATTAAGCGAAAGTATAAGCAGTTGAGGCAAGATAAAACAGATGTAGAAAAGGTGTTGGGGGAAACATTTAAGCCTATTGTAAGTCCACTTGAAAAACTCGTTGATGCTGCACAAACAGAGAAAAAGAAAGTAATTAAAAAAAAGACCGAAGAGGAGCAAGAACCAAGTTATGTTCAAGAACTTAGCTCAGATAATGAAGATGAAGAGGAATCACAAAGTGATCTTGATGAAACTGTAAAGACTAAAAGAGTAGACGCATCATTTGAAACAGCTGAAAGCGGACAGGATGATGATGATGAAGAAACAGAATTTGTTAAAAAACTTACCTACAGACCTTAGAAAAACGCCCCAACTCACTCGATAATATCTATGGGGTACGAATAGAAGATAATGTAATGAAAATTGGTGACTCACCTATAGATTTTACAAAAACATATGTGAAAGTTCAAAATGTAAACTATCCAAAAACAGCAGGTTTACTTCAATTGCTCTTTCAGAAGCAACCTGACTTGATGCACATAGGTTCCAATGATATTGAAAATTATCGAAAAATCGTAGAAGTAACGAATGCTTTTAGAAGAAATTATAGTGAAACTCAACCTCTGCGTAAGAGTAACAGTAACAAATATAAAGACTTCATAGGTCCCTATTTCGATAAATCAATAAACAGAAGTGTTAGTGGCTCAGGCCTCTTACCTAAATATAAGATTGCAAGAAAAGATATGCGTATGGACTATGTATACTGGGATGATCCTAACGAATTAGTTGATCGTCTTCGCTTACTCTTGGCTGAACTGGAAGCTGGCAATCAGAGCCACACAAATGAGATTCATTCAATCATTGAAGAACTCAAAGAAGCAGGTTACATACATTAAGATGTCTTCGAAGAGAGTTCACTTTGATGCTAAACCAGTTATTCATGTGATGCATGTGTGGTCCTATGCCAGTCGAGCTGCATGTCACGGAGAATGGGAACAGATAGCACGTCATCGAGAGCGTTTTCGAATGCGAATTCAAAGATTATCTGGAATTATTACGCCTGTGCTCGTACATAAATATAATACATATTTGAGTATAAATTGATTGAACTCGATGGTATTGCAGTCAGTTGCAATATGAGTGTTGATGTATTCGGACGTAACCTCGAGCGAGGTGGAGGCAGTCGTGGTCCTCCAGGTGTTGGATTCAAAGTAACTTCTGACGGACAATACGACATTGACAGCAAGAGGTTATGTAACATTGCTGAGCCTACCCAACCAGGTGATGCTGTTAATTTGGATACTGTACAGCGCATAGTTAAAATGGAAATCAGAAGCTTGTATGAAGTAACTGCGAAATTACGCGGAGACTTGGATAATTTAGACGTTATTGTTGAGGCTCAAAAAAATGAAATTGATACGAAAGTCTTAAAATTGCAGTCATCAATTCAGAATATAGAAGATGTGAAAGCAGATAGTCAAGAAGCTTATATACGCAATTATATATTATCAAACAAGTCAACGTAGATCTTATAAATAGCTCTTCAATTATAAATTTATCGCAGTATCGTTCAACCACTCGTTGAGAATGGATAAATCAAATAGTACTGCTAACAGTAATATACCATACACAAAACTTTCTGACAACAGTCAAAAAGATAAACAAAAGAGCGAATCACAGTGGAAAAATTTTATGAATAAATTTTCTTCGAATACTTTTTCCTTGCCTGAACGACAAAATTACAAGAGATTTCAATAATTCAGGATGAAGGACATGCAGCAGCAAGTGGTTAAGGAGCTTCATACACCTGCCCGTCGAAATTACCGACGACGTAAGTTTATTGTACGTGGCTTGGATGAAACATGGCAAGCTGATCTAGTGGAGATGCAGCCTTATGCTCGAGAAAACAATGGCTATAGATATATGCTCACTGTTATCGATGTATTCTCCAAGTATGCATGGGCTGTTCCGGTAAAGCAAAAGACTGGTAGTGATGTCACAGCAGCAATGGAGTCTATCTTGCAGCAGGGCCGCAAACCAACAAATTTACAGACCGATCGAGGCAAAGAGTTTTACAGTGCTACATTTCAAAGTCTCATGCAACGATATGGAATTAATCTCTATTCGACATACAGTAATCTGAAAGCATCTATTTGTGAGCGTTTCAATCGCACCCTTAAGCAGAAGATGTGGATGCAATTCAGCTTGCGTGGAAAATATAAGTGGCTTGATATCTTACCCAATTTGCTAAAGGAGTATAATAACAGCAAACATCGTACCATTGGAATGAAGCCTAAAGATATAACATTGACCAATGAGGCAGGAGTACTTGCAAAGTTTGCTCAACAGGCGAAAATAGTGAGAAAGCCAAAATTTAAGATTGGAGATATAGTAAGAGTTAGTAAGATAAAGCAAGTATTTGAGAAGGGTTATACACCTAATTGGTCAACAGAAATTTTTACAATAAATCAAGTGATGGCTACTAATCCAGTTACCTACAAGCTAAAAGACTATCAAGATCAACCCATTGCCGGTGGTTTCTATGAACAAGAACTACTCAAAGCTAAATATCCAGACGTCTATCTTGTGGAGAAGGTGTTGAAGAAGCGTGGAAATAAGATTTATGTTAAATGGTCAGGGTTTGATAACTCACACAATAGTTGGATAAGCAAATCAGATATGTAAAGGTTAAATAAATAAACATGTGATATATATATAAGATAAATTCTTTTATTTATAAACCTTCATTTACAATCAATCTTCATTAATTTCAATAGTTTTATAATGCCCCCAAGGTAAAGTATCTGTTTCTCCAGGTATTAAGTATCGCTTATCATCGTAGGGACTTAAAGCTAACTTTTTTTGTCTTACAGTTTGTACTACATGTGCTTTAGATTGTATTACACACTGCTCTCTGTGTTGTGTTGACAAATTTAATAAACAATCAACATAGTCATCAAAAGTAATGGTTCTATCAACAACTCCAGTTTTAACACCTTTAACTTTTTTAACATGATCTTGTCCATTTACACGAATGCTGTACATTTTACTACGCAATCCAACAAATTCAGTCATAATTTGACCATTGCATTCATCTTTCATTAGGCCTACAACTTTCTTATTGACTTGAGGAAGCCAAGAAAAGGCTGTAATTTGATACCCTTTCGATATGCCACATTCTTACCGTTATAAAATTTCATTTATGTCTCAATGTATAGTAAATTATTTTAAATCTCAGCAATAAACTCATGCTAAAATTAATTTTATTCTATATCTCGTAAACGGCTCAAGATATCGAAAAAATAATGAAATTTTTGGTTCCTCATGAGACGTGATTATCGGGCCTTCTACCCATTGACATTGTTAAATAAAATTTTTATTAACAAATTAATAATCCTAAATTTTATAAGACAAAACGAAAGAGAGTGGATAAGGAGAGCGCAATTGAAATACTCTCCAGTTCCAAGAATCGCGCGGTGCGAATATCGGAACAAAGAGGAGGTGCGATAGATAACGCATGTACGTGGGCATCAATACACGTTCGCTAGTACGTATCAAAATGATCATACATTCTTTTACACACATATGGTGTAATATTTTGCAATATTTAAGCCTAATATTTAATGATGTCATTGCAAATCGGGGATGGGGGATGGGGCATATACGTGGGCATCAATATATGTTCATTAGAAGTTAATGTGTACACATTCACACACACACAGGTGTATATGGCATAATATTTTGCAATATATAATAGGGTGGCGTAATATTTAATGACGTCATCGCAAATCAAGGATGGGGATGGGGGATGCGTTCGCGCAATTGCATCATCGATGCAGGGATGGGGGATGGGGGATGGGGGCACGAAGGTGTTGAATTACAAATAATTAGAGGAGATTTGATATCCTAACCTTGAACTGCTATTTCTTGGATTCTGTAATTTGACACCCATCATCGCATATTTGACATCATACGCAAACGTTTCAAAACGTTTTGGATGCTATTACGTAAGAGCATGCAATCTTCGAGAAGGTTCGATGACGTCACTGTCTCACCTGTAATTAATTCGCACCTGTCCGTCTCGACCAATCAGAGCGCTTCTCTGAGTCAGTGGGCGAGTGGTGGGGGGGTCCAGAACTCTCCTAGCTTATCTACTAATAATGTTGTTTTATGCTTGTAAATTTTAATTATCATAATAAACTTATGCGTCTGATGTTTGCAACGTTGTAGCGCAACGAAATAAAAAATATTTGATTTTACTTCAAGTTTGTAATAATTAATATTAATTTTGCGTGTAGATTTATTATTTTATGGTATCAAATAAGTTTATAACAAAGATTTAGATAAAATTTCGATGCAAACTATATATATATATATATATATATATCTTTAAGCGTTATTTCTGGGACGTTTTTTGTGTGTGTGTGTGTATGTGTGTGTGTGTGTGTGTGGGTGTGTGTGTGTGTGTGTGTGTGTGTGTGTGTGTGTGTGTGTGTGTGTGTGTGTGTGTGTGTGTGTGTGTGTATATATATATATATATATATATATATATATATATATATATATCATCGAAATTTTATCTAAACTGATGAAAACTTTTATTTTTTAGGTGAATCAAAAAAAAAAATGTTAACTGTAGTTCCCCCTTAATATAATTAAATTAAATTTTAATTTAAACATTAAAACACATTCAGTAAATTGTTTTTATATACCGAAAGCCATGTTTAAGGTATAGCAAAAAGATTTTTTGGTCGAAACATGGTTTAAGGCGATGATTATGAAAAAACTGAAAACCCCTCCAAATTCGTTCCATAACTGGTACTTTTACCTTATACGACCTATGAAAGCGCCCATAGTTTGAGCATGTTTGAGAATCGGCAAAAGAGGGCCTGCACCGCTCGCGCGACTGCTACGCTCGAAGAAATATATATATATATAGATATACCGCGCGATCAGTACGTTGCGTCGAGGCGGAGTGGGGGAATCGGTAGAAGACGGTTCGGCCGGAGCAACTCACTAAAGTCGGCGGTGCTCGCACCAAACTGTGTAAAATGCGCGGGGCTGGGAAAATCGAAGGTGCGGCTTGGCCGCCGCTGACTCGCGTAAATCCACGATGTGCTCGAACTATTAGATTTTTGATACTACCTCTGTGGACATTGATGAGTGGGGGGGGGGCAACATCTTGGTTTGCTCGAATCCTCAAGAGCTTGAACATAATGCGGCCGCACGAATGCTGCATTGGCGAAGCCGACGCGCCTCGGCAGTGCTCGAGGGGTTCGGAAGGATTCGCCGAATTGCCGCTGGCTGCAATATTATAATATGAGCGCGCGGAGACTGATTGTCTACGCCGTTCACGAGCCCTTTTTCAGTTTCTATAGCGATTCTCTATGTCCCAGGCGCCGGAAAATTTGTCGCTTCTGTGTCTCCCCATGTAGCAACCTGCTGATGCAATTGGAAAAACTAATCATCGCTTTTTATAGTTTTTGATTCGTAGAATCTAAATTTAGATGTTACAATTTAACAAAATTGCAAAAACCTTCATTTAAATGCATTTGTTTATACAAATAAAAACAGTCTTTTGCGAACAGAATAATTCTTTCTTGGAAATTAAGGCAACTTTAAGATTAAAATGATCCTTTCATCATCTACAAAAAAACCAAAGAGTTATAAAGAGTATGTAGTTAATTGTCGCAAATGGCAGTCATAGTAGAAAGTTAAGTAAGTTAGGAAGCTGATGGTTCTACTGCCTAGGTAGTAATTAAATAAAAACAAAAGTTTTTAAAAAATTTATTCCGACGTTTCGGACGGTTTATTTCCGTCCCTTTTCAAGGTCTGTGAAAATACACACAAAATACAAGTTTATTAACATAAAAAAAGACACTAAAATTGATAAACACTCGCTTAACAACACTTACCAAAAAACTATATATACAAATATAAATAAGTGGACACAATAAGAGACCACTAGTCAAAGTGAGACGGCGCACGCAATTTCCCAGTATTTATCATCTCTAGAGTATGTATAGGAGGGGTAAGAGCTACGAAACACTTTAGCCATAAATACACAATAAGATATGTAAACCTATAATAGTAAGCCTTGTTTATATCAACTTATTATTATTAATAAAAATTTTATAATCTGACTTCAAAAAATTAGTGTCAAACTGTCTATTCAAACTATTGCATTGGGAATGGATATGTAGCATTTCAGATAGTAATCTTTTCTGTAAATTAGGCTCTTGATCTAAAATTTTAATATTTTTGAAATCGATTTTATGATTAGTATTCGCTATATGTCCGTGTAAAACTGACTTGTCTCTCTTAAATTTACAATCGCTAACATGTTCTTTGCTTCTTACAATCAATTTTCGAGAAGTTTGTCCCACGTACGACGCATCACAATCGCAACAATTAATTTTGTATACAACTTGAGATTTTTCATTTTTATGGTATCTATCTTTTCCTAATCTAATTATATGATTGAATTTATTGGAGATTGAATTAATCATAATTAAGTTGTAACACTTACAGATATTTTTTAATTCCGGGTTGATATATTTAATAAATGGGAAAACTAAAATGCTATTAAAATTTATGTTCTTAGAATTACAAGTATTTTTATTATTATTTTTAATGTGTAATATACGTTTATTGATATGTTTATTAATGAAATCCATAGGATAATCATTCTCCAATAATAAATCTCTAATTAGATTAAGATTCTTATCATGGAAGTGTGTATCAGCTAAATTAATACATTTGTCAACTAAAGAACATATTATACCAATCTTATTACTAATCGGGTGGTGAGAATTAAAATTTAGAAATCTACCAGAAAAAGTTGGTTTCCTATACCAATCCGTGGAAATTTTTTGTTCGTTATGAATAATAAGAAGATCTAGAAAACTTATTTTATTGTTGCTTGGTGTCTCGACTGTAAATTGTAAATTCTTATCAAAACTATTAAATAAATTTGCTGTATAATCTATCATATTCGCAGGAACACATACAATAATATCATCAACATATCTATAGTAAAACGGTACAGGAAAGCAAATTTTTGATAAGGCTTGATTTTCTAAGTCTTCCATGACAATATCAGCTAAGATTGGACTTAAGGGGTTGCCCATGGCAGCTCCAAATATTTGTTTGTAAAAAGTGTGATTAAATACAAAGTAATTGTTGTGTAAGATAAACCTAAGAACATTTATGAATTCGCTACAGTTAAGTTCGCAAAGATTATACAATTGATTCCAACGTTTTTCTATTGAGTCGAAAATTAAATAATCCGCAACATTTGTAAACAAACTAACAACGTCTAAGCTGATAATGGTATATCCAGCCGGTATAACTATGTTTTCAATTTTTTGTTTTAAGTCTAAACTATTAGTAACGTGTGAATTAGGCCTTTTAAATTGTTAAAGAGAAACTTAGCAAGCATTTTGGATAAATAATATGTAGGAGTGTTAATAGCAGAGATTATCGGTCTAACAGGAAAATTGATCTTATGTATTTTAACGAGACCGTAAGCTCTGGCTATTGTACATTTATTCGAAATAGGTTGTAATTTTTGAAAAAATGTTATTTGTCTTAGGTTTTTTATAAGTGCGTCTGTGTTTTTTTCCAAAGAAGGGAGAGGATTTTTCTTAACCATACAATAATATTTAGAGTCAGATAATAAATTAATCATTTTTTCACAGTATTTTCGTTTATCAATAACAACAGTACTATTCCCTTTATCTGCTCGTGTTACTAAAAGATTATTGTCGTTCTTTAGAAATTCTTTTGTTCTTTTTAAATCGATCTTGAGCCTTTTATCGAAAAAATCTAAACTAAATTTTTTATTCTGATGTTTACTTAAAATATTCATAATCTTATTTCTTATATTCTTAGAAAATTCAGAATCTACAGTTTTGTCATTTAAAAAGTATTCTAAGTTTTTTATAATTTCTAAAACATTATTATTCTCTAATTTCTCCGTGAAGTTGAATTTATCACCGAGCCTTAAAATGTCAATTACAAACGGAGGTAGTTGGACATTAGAAAAATCCTCTCCCTTCTTTGGAAAAAAACACAGACGCACTTATAAAAAACCTAAGACAAATAACATTTTTTCAAAAATTACAACCTATTTCGAATAAATGTACAATAGCCAGAGCTTACGGTCTCGTTAAAATACATAAGATCAATTTTCCTGTTAGACCGATAATCTCTGCTATTAACACTCCTACATATTATTTATCCAAAATGCTTGCTAAGTTTCTCTTTAACAATTTAAAAAGGCCTAATTCACACGTTACTAATAGTTTAGACTTAAAACAAAAAATTGAAAACATAGTTATACCGGCTGGATATACCATTATCAGCTTAGACGTTGTTAGTTTGTTTACAAATGTTGCGGATTATTTAATTTTCGACTCAATAGAAAAACGTTGGAATCAATTGTATAATCTTTGCGAACTTAACTGTAGCGAATTCATAAATGTTCTTAGGTTTATCTTACACAACAATTACTTTGTATTTAATCACACTTTTTACAAACAAATATTTGGAGCTGCCATGGGCAACCCCTTAAGTCCAATCTTAGCTGATATTGTCATGGAAGACTTAGAAAATCAAGCCTTATCAAAAATTTGCTTTCCTGTACCGTTTTACTATAGATATGTTGATGATATTATTGTATGTGTTCCTGCGAATATGATAGATTATACAGCAAATTTATTTAATAGTTTTGATAAGAATTTACAATTTACATCGAGACACCAAGCAACAATAAAATAAGTTTTCTAGATCTTCTTATTATTCATAACGAACAAAAAATTTCCACGGATTGGTATAGGAAACCAACTTTTTCTGGTAGATTTCTAAATTTTAATTCTCACCACCCGATTAGTAATAAGATTGGTATAATATGTTCTTTAGTTGACAAATGTATTAATTTAGCTGATACACACTTCCATGATAAGAATCTTAATCTAATTAGAGATTTATTATTGGAGAATGATTATCCTATGGATTTCATTAATAAACATATCAATAAACGTATATTACACATTAAAAATAATAATAAAAATACTTGTAATTCTAAGAACATAAATTTTAATAGCATTTTAGTTTTCCCATTTATTAAATATATCAACCCGGAATTAAAAAATATCTGTAAGTGTTACAACTTAATTATGATTAATTCAATCTCCAATAAATTCAATCATATAATTAGATTAGGAAAAGATAGATACCATAAAAATGAAAAATCTCAAGTTGTATACAAAATTAATTGTTGCGATTGTGATGCGTCGTACGTGGGACAAACTTCTCGAAAATTGATTGTAAGAAGCAAAGAACATGTTAGCGATTGTAAATTTAAGAGAGACAAGTCAGTTTTACACGGACATATAGCGAATACTAATCATAAAATCGATTTCAAAAATATTAAAATTTTAGATCAAGAGCCTAATTTACAGAAAAGATTACTATCTGAAATGCTACATATCCATTCCCAATGCAATAGTTTGAATAGACAGTTTGACACTAATTTTTTGAAGTCAGATTATAAAATTTTTATTAATAATAATAAGTTGATATAAACAAGGCTTACTATTATAGGTTTACATATCTTATTGTGTATTTATGGCTAAAGTGTTTCGTAGCTCTTACCCCTCCTATACATACTCTAGAGATGATAAATACTGGGAAATTGCGTGCGCCGTCTCACTTTGACTAGTGGTCTCTTATTGTGTCCACTTATTTATATTTGTATATATAGTTTTTTGGTAAGTGTTGTTAAGCGAGTGTTTATCAATTTTAGTGTCTTTTTTTATGTTAATAAACTTGTATTTTGTGTGTATTTTCACAGACCTTGAAAAGGGACGGAAATAAACCGTCCGAAACGTCGGAATAAATTTTTTAAAAACTTTTGTTTTTATTTAATTACTACCTAGGCAGTAGAACCATCAGCTTCCTAACTTACTTAAGTTATAAAGAGTTATAAATTTTTAAAATATTAATTTTCAGTATTTGAGAGATTTTTAATAAAAGCCAGAAAATTAAACATCAAGTAAAAATTATTACCGTTACTTACCGTTTTCCATCAAAAAAGAATGTGAATAGTTAAATATACTCAATATTATAAATAATTCACATTAATATACGAGTAAATCTCAGCAACTCTTAACTTTTTGGGAACTCGAAAATAGCAGGCAAATGAACAAAAGCTCGAAATGATTGCCATTCAATAAAAAACAATAAGAGTAACAATAATAAATAGTGACAAATCAGTCCCAAACTGACGAGGGAAGTTTCACACGTCTGGATCACAGATCTGGATAAAACTTCAGGTTGTAATTTTGTGGCTTAAGAATTCACGGAAATTTCACGTTTTTTTAAACGACAAAACATAAAAAAGGAATTTAGCTTTGAAGAAACATATACAAGACATAGTTTCTCTTAATCGTTCAGCCATCCTGAATAAGAAAAAAATTATTTACAAGCTCTATTGAATACTATTCTTTTTGGCGTTACTTACTAATCTAAAAATTAAGGAAAATTTTGTCTTTTTTCTAAACGACGACACTTATAAATATTGCCGTCTTCCTATTTGATCTTTGCATGCATAATTATCTAAACTGAAATTATATTACTTTAAAACTTATGGTTTTCAGTGTAGATAATTATTTACGCAAAGATCAAAAATAGACAGTTGTCAATATTTATAAGTCTTGTAGTTTAAATACAAGAAAATATTTTCTTAATTTTTAGATTTAAAAGTAGCGCCAAAAAAGTATACCATTCGAAAATGCTTGTAAATAATTATTTTCACATTCATAAAAAGGAATATTTTATTTCACATTCACAAAACATGAAAGAACAAGAAAAACTTATGAGTGTGACTACAAAACAATTATATAAGTAAAATTTATAAACACTTGGTATACTCGGGAAGAAATTTCCGCCATAAAATTGTTAATAAACTCATAAACGCTAGAGAGCGAATTTTCGAAAGGTATTTCACATTTTGCTAACAACTTTTTTTAAGCTTATATTATTATACTAAAAATGATATTAAAAATTTGGCGGGGTATAAGATCTCGTTTTCAAGATAGAATTTTCGATAGATCATCCTTTTCACGTATACTCGCTATCCGCTCGTATGGCACCAATCTCCTCTTCCAAGCAGGGTTTTCCGGACATACGATTTTCTTGTTATTTTTTTTTTAAGTTTATATTGTTATGCTAAAAAACATATTAAAAATTTGGCGGGGTATAAGACTTCGTTTTCGCGATAGAATTTTCGATATATCATGGTGTATGTGTTCATGTGTATGCTGTGTGCACTCATATCGCCCCAATCTCCCATTCAAAACAGAGTTTTCCGGACATACGATTTCTTTGTTAATTTCTTTCAAGCTTCTATTGTTATACTAAAAAACATATTAAAAATTTGGCGGGGTATAAGATTTCGTTTTCGAGATAGAATTTTATTTAGATCATCCTTTAGGTGTTCACGTATACTCTGTATGCGCTCGTATCGCCCCAATCTCCCCTTCCAAGCAGAGTTTTCCGGACATACGATTTTCTTGTTAATTTTTTTTAAGCTTTCATTGTTATACTAAAGAACATATTAAAAATTGGCGGGGTATAAGACTTCGTTTTCGCGATAGAATTTTCGATATGTCATGGTGTAGCTGTTCATGTGTACGCTGTGTGCGCTCATATCGCACCAATCTCCTCTTCAAAGCAGACCTTTCCGGACATACGATTTTCTTGTAAATTTTTTTTTAAGCTTGTACTATTATACTAAAAAAGATATTAAAAATTTGGCGGGGTATAAGATTTCGTTTTCGAGATAGAATTTTCGATATGTCATGGTGTATGTGTTCATGTGTACGCTGTGTGCGCTCATATCGCCCCAATCTCACGTTCAAAGCAGAGTTTTCCGGACATACGATTTTCTTGTAAATTTCTTTTTAAGCTTGTATTATTATACTAAAAAAGATATTAAAAATTTGGCGGGGTATAAGATTTCGTTTTCAAGATAGAATTTTCGATAGATCATCCTTTTCACGTATACTCGCTATCCGCCCGTATCGCACCAATCTCCTCTTCCAAGCAGGGTTTTCCGGACATACGATTTTCTTGTTAATTTTTTTTTTAGATTATATTGTTATGCTAAAAAACATATTAGAAATTTGGCGGGGTATAAGACTTCGTTTTCGCGATAGAATTTTCGATATGTCATGGTGTAACTGTTCATGTGTACGCTGTGTGCGCTCATATCGCACCAATCTCCTCTTCAAAGCAGACCTTTCCGGACATACGATTTTCTTGTAAATTTTTTTTTAAGCTTGTACTATTATACTAAAAAAGATATTAAAAATTTGGCGGGGTATAAGATTTCGTTTTCGAGATAGAATTTTCGATATGTCATGGTGTATGTGTTCATGTGCACGCTGTGTGCGCTCATATCGCCCCAATCTCACGTTCAAAGCAGAGTTTTCCGGACATACGATTTTCTTGTTAATTTTTTTTTAAGTTTATATTGTTATGCTAAAAAACATATTAAAAATTTGGCGGGGTATAAGATTTCGTTTTCGAGATAGAATTTTCGATATGTCATGGTGTATGTGTTCATGTGTACGCTGTGTGCGCTCACATCGCCCCAATCTCACGTTCAAAGCAGAGTTTTCGGGACATACGATTTTCTTGTAAATTTCTTTTTAAGCTTGTATTATTATACTAAAAAAGATATTAAAAATTTGGCGGGCTATAAGATTTCGTTTTGGAGATAGAATTTTCGATATGTCATGGTGTATGTGTTCATGTGTACGCTGTGTGCGCTCATATCGCCCCAATCTCACGTTCAAAGCAGAGTTTTCCGGACATACGATTTTCTTGTAAATTTCTTTTTAAGCTGGCATTAATATACTAAAAAAGATATTAAAAATTTGGCGGGGTATAAGATTTCGTTTTCAAGATAGAATTTTCCATAGATCATCCTTTTCACGTATACTCGCTATCCGCTCGTATGGCACCAATCTCCTCTTCCAAGCAGGAATTTCCGGACATACGATTTTCTTGTTAATTTTTTTTTAAGTTTATATTGTTATGCTAAAAAACATATTAAAAATTTGGCGGGGTATAAGACTTCGTTTTCGCGATAGAATTTTCGATATGTCATGGTGTAACTGTTCATGTGTACGCTGTGTGCGCTCATATCGCACCAATCTCCTCTTCAAAGCAGACCTTTCCGGACATACGATTTTCTTGTAAATTTTTTTTTAAGCTTGTACTATTATACTAAAAAAGATATTAAAAATTTGGCGGGGTATAAGATTTCGTTTTCGAGATAGAATTTTCGATATGTCATGGTGTATGTGTTCATGTGCACGCTGTGTGCGCTCATATCGCCCCAATCTCACGTTCAAAGCAGAGTTTTCCGGACATACGATTTTCTTGTTAATTTTTTTAAGTTTATATTGTTATGCTAAAAAACATATTAAAAATTTGGCGGGGTATAAGATTTCGTTTTCGAGATAGAATTTTCGATATGTCATGGTGTATGTGTTCATGTGTACGCTGTGTGCGCTCACATCGCCCCAATCTCACGTTCAAAGCAGAGTTTTCGGGACATACGATTTTCTTGTAAATTTCTTTTTAAGCTTGTATTATTATACTAAAAAAGATATTAAAAATTTGGCGGGCTATAAGATTTCGTTTTGGAGATAGAATTTTCGATATGTCATGGTGTATGTGTTCATGTGTACGCTGTGTGCGCTCATATCGCCCCAATCTCACGTTCAAAGCAGAGTTTTCCGGACATACGATTTTCTTGTAAATTTCTTTTTAAGCTGGCATTATTATACTAAAAAAGATATTAAAAATTTGGCGGCGTATAAGATCTCGTTTACAAGATAGAATTTTCCATAGATCATCCTTTTCACGTATACTCGCTATCCGCTCGTATGGCACCAATCTCCTCTTCCAAGCAGGAATTTCCGGACATACGAGTTTCTTGTTAATTTTTTTTAAGTTTATATTGTTATGCTAAAAAACATATTAAAAATTTGGCGGGGTATAAGACTTCGTTTTCGCGATAGAATTTTCGATATGTCATGGTGTATCTGTTCATGTGTACGCTGTGTGCGCTCATATCGCTCCAATCTCCTCTTCAAAGCAGACCTTCCCGGACATACGATTTTCTTGTAAATTTTTTTTTAACCTTGTATTATTATACTAAAAAAGATATTAAAAATTTGGCGGGGTATAAGATTTCGTTTTCGAGATAGAATTTTCATTAGATCATCCTTTAGGTGTTCACGTATATTCAGTATGCGCTCGGATAGCCCCAATCTCTTCTTCAAAGCAGACCTTTCCGGACATACGATTTTCTTGTAATTTTTTTTTTAAGCTTGTATTATTATACTAAAAAAGATATTAAAAATTTGGCGGGGTATAAGATCTCGTTTTCAAGATAGAATTTTCGTTAGATCATCCTTTTCACGTATACTCGCTATCCGCCCGTATCGCACCAATCTCCTCTTCCAAGCAGGGTTTTCCGGACATACGATTTTCTTGTAAATTTCTTTTTAAGCTTGTATTATTATACTAAAAAAGATATTAAAAATTTGGCGGGCTATAAGATTTCGTTTTCGAGATAGAATTTTCGATATGTCATGGTGTATGTGTTCATGTGTACGCTGTGTGCGCTCATATCGCCCCAATCTCACGTTCAAAGCAAAGTTTTCCGGACATACGATTTTCTTGTAAATTTCTTTTTAAGCTTGTATTATTATACTAAAGAAGATATTAAAAATTTGGCGGGGTATAAGATTTCGTTTTCGAGATAGAATTTTCGTTAGATCATCCTTTAGGTGTTCACGTATATTCGGTATGCGCTCGTATGGCACCAATCTCCTCTTCCAAGCAGGGTTTTCCGGACATACGATTTTCTTGTTAATTTTTTTTTAAGTTTATATTGTTATGCTAAAAAACATATTAAAAATTTGGCGGGGTATAAGACTTCGTTTTCGCGATAGAATTTTCGATATATCATGGTGTATGTGTTCATGTGTATGCTGTGTGCACTCATATCGCCCCAATCTCCCATTCAAATCAGAGTTTTCCGGAACTACGATTTTTTTGTTAATTTTTTTTTAAGCTTCTATTGTTATACTAAAAAACATATTAAAAATTTGGCGGGGTATAAGATTTCGTTTTCGAGATAGAATTTTCTTTAGATCATCCTTTAGGTGTTCACGTATACTCTGTATGCGCTCGTATCGCGCCAATCTCCCCTTCCAAGCAGAGTTTTCCGGACATACGATTTTCTTGTTAATTTTTTTTAAGCTTTCATTGTTATACTAAAGAACATATTAAAAATTGGCGGGGTATAAGACTTCGTTTTCGAGATAGAATTTTCGATATGTCATGGTGTATCTGTTCATGTGTACGCTGTGTGCGCTCATATCGCTCCAATCTCCTATTCAAAGCAGACCTTTCCGGACATACGATTTTCTTGTAAATTTTTTTTTAAGCTTGTACTATTATACTAAAAAAGATATTAAAAATTTGGCGGGGTATAAGATTTCGTTTTCCAGATAGAATTTTCGATATGTCATGGTGTATGTGTTCATGTGTACGCTGTGTGCGCTCATATCGCCCCAATCTCACGTTCAAAGGAGAGTTTTCCGGACATACGATTTTCTTGTAAATTTCTTTTTAAGCTTGTATTATTATACTAAAAAAGATATTAAAAATTTGGCGGGGTATAAGATTTCGTTTTCAAGATAGAATTTTCGATAGATCATCCTTTTCACGTATACTCGCTATCCGCCCGTATCGCACCAATCTCCTCTTCCAAGCAGGGTTTTCCGGACATACGATTTTCTTGTTAATTTTTTTTAAGCTTTCATTGTTATACTAAAGAACATATTAAAAATTGGCGGGGTATAAGACTTCGTTTTCGCGATAGAATTTTCGATATGTCATGGTGTAACTGTTCATGTGTACGCTGTGTGCGCTCATATCGCACCAATCTCCTCTTCAAAGCAGACCTTTCCGGACATACGATTTTCTTGTAAATTTTTTTTTAAGCTTGTACTATTATACTAAAAAAGATATTAAAAATTTGGCGGGGTATAAGATTTCGTTTTCGAGATAGAATTTTCGATATGTCATGGTGTATGTGTTCATGTGCACGCTGTGTGCGCTCATATCGCCCCAATCTCACGTTCAAAGCAGAGTTTTCCGGACATACGATTTTCTTGTTAATTTTTTTTTAAGTTTATATTGTTATGCTAAAAAACATATTAAAAATTTGGCGGGGTATAAGATTTCGTTTTCGAGATAGAATTTTCGATATGTCATGGTGTATGTGTTCATGTGTACGCTGTGTGCGCTCACATCGCCCCAATCTCACGTTCAAAGCAGAGTTTTCGGGACATACGATTTTCTTGTAAATTTCTTTTTAAGCTTGTATTATTATACTAAAAAAGATATTAAAAATTTGGCGGGCTATAAGATTTCGTTTTGGAGATAGAATTTTCGATATGTCATGGTGTATGTGTTCATGTGTACGCTGTGTGCGCTCATATCGCCCCAATCTCACGTTCAAAGCAGAGTTTTCCGGACATACGATTTTCTTGTAAATTTCTTTTTAAGCTGGTATTATTATACTAAAAAAGATATTAAAAATTTGGCGGCGTATAAGATCTCGTTTACAAGATAGAATTTTCCATAGATCATCCTTTTCACGTATACTCGCTATCCGCTCGTATGGCACCAATCTCCTCTTCCAAGCAGGAATTTCCGGACATACGATTTTCTTGTTAATTTTTTTTTAAGTTTATATTGTTATGCTAAAAAACATATTAAAAATTTGGCGGGGTATAAGACTTCGTTTTCGCGATAGAATTTTCGATATGTCATGGTGTATCTGTTCATGTGTACGCTGTGTGCGCTCATATCGCTCCAATCTCCTCTTCAAAGCAGACCTTCCCGGACATACGATTTTCTTGTAAATTTTTTTTTAACCTTGTATTATTATACTAAAAAAGATATTAAAAATTTGGCGGGGTATAAGATTTCGTTTTCGAGATAGAATTTTCATTAGATCATCCTTTAGGTGTTCACGTATATTCAGTATGCGCTCGGATAGCCCCAATCTCTTCTTCAAAGCAGACCTTTCCGGACATACGATTTTCTTGTAAATTTTTTTTTAAGCTTGTATTATTATACTAAAAAAGATATTAAAAATTTGGCGGGGTATAAGATCTCGTTTTCAAGATAGAATTTTCGTTAGATCATCCTTTTCACGTATACTCGCTATCCGCCCGTATCGCACCAATCTCCTCTTCCAAGCAGGGTTTTCCGGACATACGATTTTCTTGTAAATTTCTTTTTAAGCTTGTATTATTATACTAAAAAAGATATTAAAAATTTGGCGGGCTATAAGATTTCGTTTTCGAGATAGAATTTTCGATATGTCATGGTGTATGTGTTCATGTGTACGCTGTGTGCGCTCATATCGCCCCAATCTCACGTTCAAAGCAAAGTTTTCCGGACATACGATTTTCTTGTAAATTTCTTTTTAAGCTTGTATTATTATACTAAAGAAGATATTAAAAATTTGGCGGGGTATAAGATTTCGTTTTCGAGATAGAATTTTCGTTAGATCATCCTTTAGGTGTTCACGTATATTCGGTATGCGCTCGTATGGCACCAATCTCCTCTTCCAAGCAGGGTTTTCCGGACATACGATTTTCTTAATTTGTTATTTTTTTTTAAGTTTATATTGTTATGCTAAAAAACATATTAAAAATTTGGCGGGGTATAAGACTTCGTTTTCGCGATAGAATTTTCGATATATCATGGTGTATGTGTTCATGTGTATGCTGTGTGCACTCATATCGCCCCAATCTCCCATTCAAATCAGAGTTTTCCGGAACTACGATTTTTTTGTTAATTTTTTTTTAAGCTTCTATTGTTATACTAAAAGACATATTAAAAATTTGGCGGGGTATAAGATTTCGTTTTCGAGATAGAATTTTCTTTAGATCATCCTTTAGGTGTTCACGTATACTCTGTATGCGCTCGTATCGCCCCAATCTCCCCTTCCAAGCAGAGTTTTCCGGACATACGATTTTCTTGTTAATTTTTTTTAAGCTTTCATTGTTATACTAAAGAACATATTAAAAATTGGCGGGGTATAAGACTTCGTTTTCGAGATAGAATTTTCGATATGTCATGGTGTATCTGTTCATGTGTACGCTGTGTGCGCTCATATCGCTCCAATCTCCTATTCAAAGCAGACCTTTCCGGACATACGATTTTCTTGTAAATTTTTTTTTAACCTTGTATTATTATACTAAAAAAGATATTAAAAATTTGGCGGGGTATAAGATTTCGTTTTCGAGATAGAATTTTCGTTAGATCATCCTTTAGGTGTTCACGTATATTCGGTATGCGCTCGGATCGCCCCAATCTCTTCTTCAAAGCAGACCTTTCCGGACATACGATTTTCTTGTAAATTTTTTTTTAAGCTTGTATTATTGTACTAAAAAAGATATTAAAAATTTGGCGGGGTATAAGATCTCGTTTTCAAGATAGAATTTTCGATAGATCATCCTTTTCACGTATACTCGCTATCCGCCCGTATCGCACCAATCTCCTCTTCCAAGCAGGGTTTTCCGGACATACGATTTTCTTGTTAATTTTTTAAGTTTATATTGTTATGCTAAAAAACATATTAAAAATTTGGCAGGGTATAAGATTTCGTTTTCGAGATAGAATTTTCGATATGTCATGGTGTAGCTGTTCATGTGTACGCTGTGTGCGCTCATATCGCTCCAATCTCCTCTTCAAAGCAGACCTTTCCGGACATACGATTTTCCTGTAAATTTTTTTTTAAGCTTGTACTATTATACTAAAAAAGATATTAAAAATTTGGCGGGGTATAAGATTTCGTTTTCGAGATAGAATTTTCGATATGTCATGGTGTATGTGTCATGTGTACGCTGTGTGCGCTCATATCTCCCCAATCTCACGTTCAAAGCAGAGTTTTCCGGACATACGATTTTCTTGTAAATTTCTTTTTAAGCTTGTATTATTATACTAAAAAAGATATTAAAAATTTGGCGGGGTATAAGATCTCGTTTTCAAGATAGAATTTTCGATAGATCATCCTTTTCACGTATACTCGCTATCCTCTCGTATGGCACCAATCTCCTCCTCCAAGCAGGGTTTTCCGGACATACGATTTTCTTGTTAATTTTTTTTTAAGTTTATAATGTTATGCTAAAAAACATATTAAAAATTGGGCGGGGTATAAGATCTCGTTTTCGAGATAGAATTTTCGATATGTCTTGGTGTAGCTGTTCATGTGTACGCTGTGTGCGCTCATATCGCTCCAATCTCCTCTTCAAAGCAGACCTTTCCGGACATACGATTTTCTTGTAATTTTTTTTTTAAGCTTGTACTATTATACTAAAAAAGATATTAAAAATTTGGCGGGGTATAAGATTTCGTTTTCGAAATAGAATTTTCGATATGTCATGGCGTATGTATCATGTGTACGCTGTGTGCGCTCATATCGCCCCAATCTCACGTTCAAAGCAGAGTTTTCCGGACATACGATTTTCTTGTAAATTTCTTTTTAAGCTTGTATTATTATACTAAAAGGATATTAAAAATTTGGCGGGGTATAAGATCTCGTTTTCAAGATAGAATTTTCGATAGATCATCCTTTTCACGTATACTCGCTATCCGCTCGTATGGCACCAATCTCCTCCTCTAAGCAGGGTTTTCCGGACATACGATTTTCTTGTTAATTTTTTTTTAAGTTTATAATGTTATGCTAAAAAACATATTAAAAATTGGGCGGGGTATAAGATCTCGTTTTCGAGATAGAATTTTCGATATGTCATGGTGTATCTGTTCATGTGTACGCTGTGTGCGCTCATATCGCTCCAATCTCCTATTCAAAGCAGACCTTTCCGGACATACGATTTTCTTGTAAATTTTTTTTTAAGCTTGTACTATTATACTAAAAAAGATATTAAAAATTTGGCGGGGTATAAGATTTCGTTTTCGAGATAGAATTTTCGATATGTCATGGTGTATGTGTTCATGTGTACGCTGTGTGCGCTCATATCGCCCCAATCTCACGTTCAAAGGAGAGTTTTCCGGACATACGATTTTCTTGTAAATTTCTTTTTAAGCTTGTATTATTATACTAAAAAAGATATTAAAAATTTGGCGGGGGATAAGATTTCGTTTTCAAGATAGAATTTTCGATAGATCATCCTTTTCACGTATACTCGCTATCCGCCCGTATCGCACCAATCTCCTCTTCCAAGCAGGGTTTTCCGGACATACGATTTTCTTGTTAATTTTTTTTAAGCTTTCATTGTTATACTAAAGAACATATTAAAAATTGGCGGGGTATAAGACTTCGTTTTCGCGATAGAATTTTCGATATGTCATGGTGTAACTGTTCATGTGTACGCTGTGTGCGCTCATATCGCACCAATCTCCTCTTCAAAGCAGACCTTTCCGGACATACGATTTTCTTGTAAATTTTTTTTAAGCTTGTACTATTATACTAAAAAAGATATTAAAAATTTGGCGGGGTATAAGATTTCGTTTTCGAGATAGAATTTTCGATATGTCATGGTGTATGTGTTCATGTGCACGCTGTGTGCGCTCATATCGCCCCAATCTCACGTTCAAAGCAGAGTTTTCCGGACATACGATTTTCTTGTTAATTTTTTTTAAGTTTATATTGTTATGCTAAAAAACATATTAAAAATTTGGCGGGGTATAAGATTTCGTTTTCGAGATAGAATTTTCGATATGTCATGGTGTATGTGTTCATGTGTACGCTGTGTGCGCTCACATCGCCCCAATCTCACGTTCAAAGCAGAGTTTTCGGGACATACGATTTTCTTGTAAATTTCTTTTTAAGCTTGTATTATTATACTAAAAAAGATATTAAAAATTTGGCGGGCTATAAGATTTCGTTTTGGAGATAGAATTTTCGATATGTCATGGTGTATGTGTTCATGTGTACGCTGTGTGCGCTCATATCGCCCCAATCTCACGTTCAAAGCAGAGTTTTCCGGACATACGATTTTCTTGTAAATTTCTTTTTAAGCTGGTATTATTATACTAAAAAAGATATTAAAAATTTGGCGGCGTATAAGATCTCGTTTACAAGATAGAATTTTCCATAGATCATCCTTTTCACGTATACTCGCTATCCGCTCGTATGGCACCAATCTCCTCTTCCAAGCAGGAATTTCCGGACATACGATTTTCTTGTTAATTTTTTTTAAGTTTATATTGTTATGCTAAAAAACATATTAAAAATTTGGCGGGGTATAAGACTTCGTTTTCGCGATAGAATTTTCGATATGTCATGGTGTATCTGTTCATGTGTACGCTGTGTGCGCTCATATCGCTCCAATCTCCTCTTCAAAGCAGACCTTCCCGGACATACGATTTTCTTGTAAATTTTTTTTAACCTTGTATTATTATACTAAAAAAGATATTAAAAATTTGGCGGGGTATAAGATTTCGTTTTCGAGATAGAATTTTCATTAGATCATCCTTTAGGTGTTCACGTATATTCAGTATGCGCTCGGATAGCCCCAATCTCTTCTTCAAAGCAGACCTTTCCGGACATACGATTTTCTTGTAAATTTTTTTTTAAGCTTGTATTATTATACTAAAAAAGATATTAAAAATTTGGCGGGGTATAAGATCTCGTTTTCAAGATAGAATTTTCGTTAGATCATCCTTTTCACGTATACTCGCTATCCGCCCGTATCGCACCAATCTCCTCTTCCAAGCAGGGTTTTCCGGACATACGATTTTCTTGTAAATTTCTTTTTAAGCTTGTATTATTATACTAAAAAAGATATTAAAAATTTGGCGGGCTATAAGATTTCGTTTTCGAGATAGAATTTTCGATATGTCATGGTGTATGTGTTCATGTGTACGCTGTGTGCGCTCATATCGCCCCAATCTCACGTTCAAAGCAAAGTTTTCCGGACATACGATTTTCTTGTAAATTTCTTTTTAAGCTTGTATTATTATACTAAAGAAGATATTAAAAATTTGGCGGGGTATAAGATTTCGTTTTCGAGATAGAATTTTCGTTAGATCATCCTTTAGGTGTTCACGTATATTCGGTATGCGCTCGTATGGCACCAATCTCCTCTTCCAAGCAGGGTTTTCCGGACATACGATTTTCTTGTTAATTTTTTTTTAAGTTTATATTGTTATGCTAAAAAACATATTAAAAATTTGGCGGGGTATAAGACTTCGTTTTCGCGATAGAATTTTCGATATATCATGGTGTATGTGTTCATGTGTATGCTGTGTGCACTCATATCGCCCCAATCTCCCATTCAAATCAGAGTTTTCCGGAACTACGATTTTTTTGTTAATTTTTTTTTAAGCTTCTATTGTTATACTAAAAAACATATTAAAAATTTGGCGGGGTATAAGATTTCGTTTTCGAGATAGAATTTTCTTTAGATCATCCTTTAGGTGTTCACGTATACTCTGTATGCGCTCGTATCGCCCCAATCTCCCCTTCCAAGCAGAGTTTTCCGGACATACGATTTTCTTGTTAATTTTTTTTAAGCTTTCATTGTTATACTAAAGAACATATTAAAAATTGGCGGGGTATAAGACTTCGTTTTCGAGATAGAATTTTCGATATGTCATGGTGTATCTGTTCATGTGTACGCTGTGTGCGCTCATATCGCTCCAATCTCCTATTCAAAGCAGACCTTTCCGGACATACGATTTTCTTGTAAATTTTTTTTAACCTTGTATTATTATACTAAAAAAGATATTAAAAATTTGGCGGGGTATAAGATTTCGTTTTCGAGATAGAATTTTCGTTAGATCATCCTTTAGGTGTTCACGTATATTCGGTATGCGCTCGGATCGCCCCAATCTCTTCTTCAAAGCAGACCTTTCCGGACATACGATTTTCTTGTAAATTTTTTTTAAGCTTGTATTATTGTACTAAAAAAGATATTAAAAATTTGGCGGGGTATAAGATCTCGTTTTCAAGATAGAATTTTCGATAGATCATCCTTTTCACGTATACTCGCTATCCGCCCGTATCGCACCAATCTCCTCTTCCAAGCAGGGTTTTCCGGACATACGATTTTCTTGTTAATTTTTTAAGTTTATATTGTTATGCTAAAAAACATATTAAAAATTTGGCAGGGTATAAGATTTCGTTTTCGAGATAGAATTTTCGATATGTCATGGTGTAGCTGTTCATGTGTACGCTGTGTGCGCTCATATCGCTCCAATCTCCTCTTCAAAGCAGACCTTTCCGGACATACGATTTTCCTGTAAATTTTTTTTTAAGCTTGTACTATTATACTAAAAAAGATATTAAAAATTTGGCGGGGTATAAGATTTCGTTTTCGAGATAGAATTTTCGATATGTCATGGTGTATGTGTCATGTGTACGCTGTGTGCGCTCATATCTCCCCAATCTCACGTTCAAAGCAGAGTTTTCCGGACATACGATTTTCTTGTAAATTTCTTTTTAAGCTTGTATTATTATACTAAAAAAGATATTAAAAATTTGGCGGGGTATAAGATCTCGTTTTCAAGATAGAATTTTCGATAGATCATCCTTTTCACGTATACTCGCTATCCTCTCGTATGGCACCAATCTCCTCCTCCAAGCAGGGTTTTCCGGACATACGATTTTCTTGTTAATTTTTTTTTAAGTTTATAATGTTATGCTAAAAAACATATTAAAAATTGGGCGGGGTATAAGATCTCGTTTTCGAGATAGAATTTTCGATATGTCTTGGTGTAGCTGTTCATGTGTACGCTGTGTGCGCTCATATCGCTCCAATCTCCTCTTCAAAGCAGACCTTTCCGGACATACGATTTTCTTGTAATTTTTTTTTTAAGCTTGTACTATTATACTAAAAAAGATATTAAAAATTTGGCGGGGTATAAGATTTCGTTTTCGAAATAGAATTTTCGATATGTCATGGCGTATGTATCATGTGTACGCTGTGTGCGCTCATATCGCCCCAATCTCACGTTCAAAGCAGAGTTTTCCGGACATACGATTTTCTTGTAAATTTCTTTTTAAGCTTGTATTATTATACTAAAAGGATATTAAAAATTTGGCGGGGTATAAGATCTCGTTTTCAAGATAGAATTTTCGATAGATCATCCTTTTCACGTATACTCGCTATCCGCTCGTATGGCACCAATCTCCTCCTCCAAGCAGGGTTTTCCGGACATACGATTTTCTTGTTAATTTTTTTTTAAGTTTATAATGTTATGCTAAAAAACATATTAAAAATTGGGCGGGGTATAAGATCTCGTTTTCGAGATAGAATTTTCGATATGTCATGGTGTATGTGTTCATGTGTACGCTGTGTGCGCTCATATCGCTCCAATCTCCTCTTCAAAGCAGACCTTTCCGGACATACGATTTTCTTGTAAATTTTTTTTAAGCTTGTATTATTATACTAAAAAAGATATTAAAAATTTGGCAGGGTATAAGATTTCGTTTTCGAGATAGAATTTTCGATATGTCATGGTGTATGTGTTCATGTGTACGCTGTGTGCGCTCATATCGCCCCAATCTCACGTTCAAAGCAGAGTTTTCCGGACATACGATTTTCGTGTTAATTTTTTTTTAAGCTTCTATTGTTATACTAAAAAACATATTAAAAATTTTGCGGGGTATAAGATCTCGTATTCGAGATAGAATTTTCTGTAGATCATCCTTTAGGTGTTCACGTATACTCGGTATGCGCTCGTATCGCCCTAATCTCCTCTTTAAAGCAGTCCTTTCCGGACATACTATTTTCTTGTAAATTTTTTTTTAAGCTTGTGTTTTTATGCTAAAAAAGATATTAAAAATTTGGCGGGGTATAAGACTTCGTTTTCGAGATAGAATTTTCGATATGTCACGATGTATGTGTTCATGTGTACGCTGTATGCGCTCATATCGCGCCAATCTTCCATTCAAAGCAGGGTTTTCCGGACATACGATTTATGTGTTAATTTATTTTTAAACTTGTATTGTTACACTAAAAAACATATTAAAAATTTAGTGGGGTATAAGACTTCGTTTTGGAGATAGATTTTTCGATATATCATCGTGTAGGTTCACGCATACGCTGTATGTTCACGTTTCGCCTCAATCTCTTATTTAATGGTTGTTTTCTGTATGGGTATGTTCAGGAATTGTTATTTTCAACATTTTTTGTGTTATTCTGCGGTTTTTTACCGAATAGAACACTGAAATCAAAGAAAAAAAAAATTTATGAAAGTGCTCGAGTCGAGCGCTGCAAACTTCAAGCCCATCAAACTCGGCGATGAAAAAAAAAATTTCGATTTTTCCATATTTTTCTTCATTGTTTTTAACCGACTTAATAATATCCGATCGGACCAAAAAATGTATGGGTAGATAGGAAATTCCAAGACCTTTCAGAAAATGGACCTACTTCCGACCGATATCCAAACCGGGAGACGAAAAAAATAAATTCGATTTTTAAATATTTTTCTTTTTTATTTTTTAAATACTTAATATTACCCAGTCAACTATATATAATTGAACTTGTACAACTTCAAAATAAGCTTTATCTACCTGCCAAAGATAAATTTGATATCTCTGGCCATTTACGATTTATGCTGCGGACAAATTTATAACACACACACACACACACACACACACACACACACACACACACACACACACACGCACACACACACACACACACACACACACACACACACACACATACACACACATACACACACACACACACACACACACACACACACATACACACACACACACGCGCGCGCACGCACGCACGCATGAGTTATATGAGTCACCACATAGGTACTTAGACGCATCGGCTGGCCAGCCTCCTTATCGCTCCGAATGGAATCTGCATGGACAAAGAGAAGCCAGAAGACAATGAAGATGCAATATATACTTTTCATATATACTTTATACATATACTCTCTTTATACTCTCTTACTGCACTTCGCATCGACGATCGTCAGTCTCTGTTGGGCATCCAACCTGTAACGACGTTTTAATAAATCATTATTCTAATCAACACCCTTTGTTCGATTACTTACTGTGGCGAGTGTTACCTGTGTGTGTATTACCTTTCCTTGGTGATCCACCGGGGCCTGCCACATAACTGGCCGCGCCGTAAGGCCTATAATTTCCACTGTAAGCTCTCCGACTTATTTTTTATCAAAGTTCTTTGCGAAATTCCTGTATAATAATCTTAAAACCCCGAAGTCTCACATAAATAAAAGCTTAAAACTAAAAGAAAAAATTGATAATATTCATATTTCATCAGATCATGAGATTATTTGTTTTGATGTTGTCAGTTTGTTTACGAATGTCCCGGAATATTTAGTTTGCAATGCCATCGATAACAGGTAGCATCAATTATACAATAAAATTAACATTAACTGCTCTGAATTTCTCCATGTTATCAAGTTCATCTTAAACAATAATTTCTTTCAATTTAATGACAAATTTTATAGACAGACGTTCAGATCAGCCATGGGTAATCCCATAAACTCGATTTTGTTAGATATAGTCATGGAAGATTTAGAATCGTACTACATGGAAAAAAATTTCCTCACCCTACTATTTCGCGGCTGTTACAACAGCGCCCTCGCAACTCTTCAATAGTGTGTCTGCTAAATTGATAGACTCAGTATGCCAATTTCGGCGAGAGCGGTTCCATGCGAGGAAAGAAGACTGAGTACTTTAAATTTTCCAGGGCACATTTTTATTAATTTATATGCTATTTTTGTCATATGTATTATTATGTAATAGTAAAATTGTATATTACTATAATTAATAAGGTTCAATAAATAACAAAAATGATATTATTTAACATAATGAATTGTAACCCGTATTTTAATGAAGCGTATTTAAATTGCAAGTCCCTACGTTCACAAAAAATTGCATACAGTTTTATAATATGATAAAATCATCTTTTATTATATTCTTTTATCAAAAATTACATATATACAGATACACAATGTTATGAAAAAAAATTTGTAGTCAATTATTTAATCATCTTTTGTAATCAAATTTTATTTATTAAGTTTATACATACAAAATTGAGCTTTATCGAGTCATAATGAATATCTCGTTGCAATAAAATGATTATTTTTTATTTTTATCGACAAGCAGGGAGCTAGTACTGGTATTTCTTCGTATTTAAATAATTTATAAACGTTTTTATTATGAATATTGTAAGCGTGATAAGAATAATCAAATGTTAGCTCTTCGTAAATTTTCGTATAAAAATAAATTACATTATTAATTTTGAGAATCTTAATTATTTCTCCAAACTCGGTTTCGCTTTGTCGCATATCAATTACAAGAAATGTACCTAATCGATAGATCGTAACATTTATTTCCACTTGTTGATAACATTCTTTTTTATCAGAGGTGTTTATTTCACAAACATTATTGGGATCAAGAGATCCTACTATAACAGCTTCCTTCTTATAATTTACATTAGTGTTGCACATTTGCAAAATTTTATTGGTGGCAATTGTAACTAACAAGTTCTTATTGCAGCTCGTAGAAACTGCGTTAGCTTTAATTTGCCGATGAAAGGATTCGTACCGCATGGACCAAAAGTTAATGCTTGGCCCATTTTCAAAGAAAATAAGGGCGTAATGAACAAGATTATGAAGTTTTGGTTTAAAACGCTGGAAGAGATTAATATACAATGCATTATGTTTTGTTACTAAGCTCTTGAGATCTGTCAGCATAGATTGAGTTAATCTAGGAGATGTAACAATGTCGATAATTTGTCTTATATATTGATGTAATTTCCAATTCATATCATCTTTCGGAATTACATCACCAATCATGAACCCCAAATATCGCACTAAACAGAACATATCTGTAGCTGATGTATTCAAACTATATTGATTAGTAATTGAATTATAATAAATTGGAGGGGGTTTGTTAGAACTTTCTATAAACTCATAATCAAAATTTGCAATCCTTGCGTTTAACTGCTCGAGCGTGAAATATTTTTTATCTGTAATGATACCGTTAATTATAGATTTTATCACGTACACACAAACACCCTCCAATAGATCGTGCATCATGTCTACAGTCAAGTTTTCGGTTACATGGACATTTCAATTTGATGGAAAACGCATGAAGATTTTATAGCAGTCTGTGAACTATTCTGAAGTCTGACATCAGCTTCATAATTTTCACTATTTCGCAGAATCGATTCATTTTCCGTAGTCATTATAGATGTCTCTTCAGATGATGCTCTACATATTCTGCAGTAGTAGATGGCTGTGAAGGATTCAACGAAGCCAAAAAGACCATTTAGGGCGAGATTATCACCTAATATAAGAACCAACTTGAACTTCACTATATATGACTGATATCCAATCTTGAGGGAAATGTCTTGCTCTTGGAGAAAATTTACTTCGTCGACAACATTTTTAAAAACATCTTCATCTTTTGCATCTTTTTTATCTTTACTATTAATTAACAATGTTAAAAATATACTGCTCAAACGAGTTGCTATTCGTGGCGGTAAACAGGCAATAGAAGCGTACATTGTTTTGTAGTTGAAGAAAGGATCGTGGACAGTACTAGTTCAAAAGAATGATAGGCGTTTCGTGTGGAGAATGAAATTGATTTATTTAAGTGCCGTCGTGCCCCTTGGCGTACAGGTGATGCTGCTCTGTCTCTGGCCGTCTCGCGTGAACTGCTAGCCGGCCGGCGTTGCGAAGTGCTGCCGGCGTATTGGTAGAGGGAGAGGCGGTAAAAGGGCCGCGTGGAGAGCGAAGTAGTGGGGCGCTCCCTAGCGGGCTCGCCTATTTGAGCATCGAGCTCAAGCATGCTCGCCTTCGGTCGAGCTCGAGCGTGCTTTCCTTAAGTCGAGCTCGAGCGTGCTCGCCTTCGCTCGAGCGTGCTCGCCTTCGCTCGAGCGTGCTCGTCTTGGGTCGAGCTCGAGCGTGCTCGTCTTGGGTCGAGCTCGAGCAAGCTCGCCTTTGGCAATGAATCCTCAACATTCCGCCCACCTTCGCCAAACTGGCGAACGGTTCTCAATCCTGCGGTTGGAGGCGTATGACTTTTGCGATGGGGCGACGTAGCGTTGTGGTGGCCGTGCGCAGATCGACCACGCGGGTGATTCGATCACTTCCTGGATGGATGGCGATGACACGGACAAGAGGCCACTTAGCTGGAGGTGTGAGCTCACTGCGAATGAGCACCAAGTCCCCTATGGCAACTGAAGGATGAGATTGTCTCCACTTCTGACGGGATTGCAAAGACGACAGGTAGTCCGTCGACCATCTCTGCCAGAAGTGCTGGGCCAGCTGGCTGATTAAGAGCCAGCGCCTTTCTGTAGAACGTTGTCGTTGGTGACATCTCCTTCAGGAACTATAAATGAGGATCGTTGTATGAGAAAATGTGATGGTGACAGAAAATCAAGGTCAGAGAGATCGTCAGTAAGAGCGGTTAATGGTCGGGAGTTAAGGCACGCTTCAATGCGGCACATAAGTGTAGCAAGTTCTGAGAATGTGAGAACTTGATCTCCTATGACTCGACGCATGTGATGTTTAGCGGATTTAACTGCGACCTCCCAAATGCCACCAAAATGAGGCGCACTGGGGGGATTGAAGCTCCATGATGTTCCTTCTTGAGCGAGTGATCTTCCGATTTGCGAAGATAATGAAGAAGATGCTACGAGCATCTGTTTTAGCTGAGCATCGGCCCCTACGAAGTTTGTACCTTGGTCAGAGAATAATTTTTTGCAATAACCTCTACGAGCGGTAAATCGATGGAAAGCAGCGATGAATGCTTCATTAGAGTAGTCCTCAACTACCTCGATGCGTACGGCTCGGGTAGCCATGCAGATAAAAATCGCGATGTAACCTTTCATGGTGCCTTTTCCCCTAGTCTTAGTAAGACGAAGCTGAATGGGGCCGGCGTAATCGACGCCTGAGCACTCGAATGCCGGAGAGGGGCACACTCGAGCCTTTGGCAACTCACCCATTAATTGAGTTGGCACTCGAGCGGCATGGCATGAGCATGCAAGGCAAGTTCTGATGACTTTCTTGACTTCAGATCGTCCTTTAATTATCCAATACTGACGTCTGAGTGTGGCAAGTGTCAATTGAACACCGCCATGAAGAGTACGCTGATGAGCATCCTGAATTATCAACGTAGTGAAATGACACTTAGCGGATAAAATAAGAGGATGCTTAGAGTCTTCTTCGAGCAGCGAATGAGAGAGGCGGCCGCCCACCCTGAGCAAATGATTCTGTATTATGGAGTTTAGTGGTAAAAGTGTGCTTTTAGACGAAAGTTTTCCTGCTCTAGATAGTTGTTGAAATTCAGACTTAAAATAAGCTGTCTGAATTAAGTGGATCAAACAATTTTTGGTGTTTCCAATCTCATTAGCACTAACCTCCTTAGAAGTTGGACTGTGATGGCATAGTAGGGATTGAAAGACAGAAAGAGGCCTAACGCCGGAATTTGAAGTGGTCGTACGTTTTGTTTTCGAGCAGGCTCTACTAATGAATCGAAAACAATACGAAGCCATTCGTAACATTTATCTAATGAAGTGTACTTATTAATCAGACTCCAAACTTCTGGAGTATTCTCAACAGAATTTGGGGTGCTCTTACTAGCGACTAGAGTGTAACTAGGTTGAAGATTAAGACTATTAACGGTAAAGTTGAGCTCGTCATGAGACCTTGTCCATGGTTCAACGCTATCAGAAAGCCAAACGGGACCTTTCCACCAGAGATTATGGGAGACTAATTTGGAGGGCTCAATACCTCGAGATATGACGTCGGCGGTGTTATGAACTGATCACACATGATGCCAATATGTGTCAGGTAGCAGAGTGTAAATCTCTGAACACCTATTAGCCACGAAAGCACCCTATCTTGAAGGGTGGTCTTTCAGCCAAAAAAGCACATCCGCTGAATCAGACCAAAGGTACACCCTTTCAACCTTTATTGGGAAAGATTCGATAAAAGAGTGAGTCAGTCGAACGAGTAGAAACGCAGCGCAAAGCTCTAAGCGAGGTATGCTTAGCGTCTTCAGAGGGGCAACTCGCGTTTTGGCCACTTGAAGTGTGACTAGAACCCTTTGGCCTTGAATTAAGCGCAGATAGATTACTGCACCATATGCAAACTAGGTAGCGTCTGCAAATCCGTGAACTTCAATTAGTTCATATTGGTGAGTGTATCCATTCCAGCGAGGGATTTTGTTCTCAGAAATAGAGGGAAGATCATTCAACCAATTTTGCCAACGAATAGAGATTTCATGAGGGAGCTCCTCATCCCAACCAACCTTAAGAATCCATAGAGACTGCATAATAATTTTTGCAGTGATCACAACGGGAGCTAACCATCCCATAGGATCGAAGATACGAGCAATTCTTGAGAGAACTGAATGTTTGGTAAAGGGTAGTTCAAACGGGGTATCCTCAATGTGAAAACTGAAATCGTCCGTGTTAGGTTGCCAATCTATACCCAAAATTGGCATGGATGTTTCTGAGGCAAATAATAAAATGGAATCCGCAGCTAACATATTCGAGGGTAGATAAGAGAGGACTTCACTATTATTTGATGTTCATTTTCGAAGATTGAGATGACCTCGCTTAAGGAGTTGAATTAACTCATCTTGTTTTTTCAATGCTTCATCAAGTGAGTGTGCACCAGTAAGCACATTATCCGAGTACATCGCTGATCGAACAGCTTCAGCAGCGATTGGAAAAGTTTTGCCATAGTCTTCGGTTAATTTCAAGAGAGTTCGTATGGCTAGAAATGGCGAGCATGCCAATCCATACGTCACCGTAGTCAGGCGATAAGTTGGAACAGGTTCATCCTTATTGAAACGCCATAAGATCGACTGATAGGATTGATCAACTGGTTCGACACCAATTTGTCGGAACATTTTCTCCACGTCAGCTGAAAGGGCGATCTTGTACATACGCCAAGCACAGATCAAAAGCGACGGGATTCTGAAGAAGATTAGGCCCAACATGTAGGAGGTCGTTGACCGACACTCCTGCTTTAGTTTTACTTGAGCCATTAAATACAGTACGTAACTTGGTAGTAGTACTTGTTTCTTTCCACACACCATGGTGAGGTAAAAAGGCTTGACTTTTGTTAGACAACGAATCGAAATTTGCGAGTGACATATGACCTAGGTCAATGTACTCTCTCATGAATTCTGTATAGGCTGATTTCAATTTTTCGTCCTTAGCGAAGTTTGCCTCGAGACGATTTAGTGCGCGTAATGCGGCAGAATGAGAGCTCTCGAGATGAGCAGACGTCAACTGGTCTCGACTTTTCCAGGGTAGACTTACTATATATTGCCCTGTTTCATCTTGACGAGTTGTTTTTCGATAAAAATCCTCGCATGCTTGTTCGTCAGGCGAGTAAGATTTTTTGTCAGTGACTATCTCCTCCGCCCTCCAAAAATCTTGTACGAGTTCCAAAAGTTTGGCTTCATGCTCGCAGCTGTCCGAATAATGAAGAGATATTGATTCTAGCCCTATTTTTGAAGGTGAAGAATAGAGATTTACTGTCAAGAGCCATCCGAGTTTGGAACTAAGTGCTATCGGCTGAAGACTTTGGCCCTTAACAATTTGATTTTCAATGATTTGCGCATAAGCGCTTGCACCGAGTAGAATATCGATACGTGAAGGTTCGAGATACATGGGGTCGGCTAGTTGCAGCCCTCTTAAGATTTCGAAATTAGAATTACCACCTACGATGGGGGGCTTATAGGATGAGAGTTTTGGCAAAACTACAGAGTCAACCTTTAGAGAGAAATTTGAAACAAAATGAGGTTGTATAGAAAGACAAGCTCCCTTAGAAGAAACAGCAGCTGTCTTCTCGCCTATACCTTGAATGTGCGTATTACTGTTTCTACAATCTAATGAGAGCAAGCTACACAAAGCTTGTGTAACAAGTGAGATTTGAGATCCGGGGTCGATGAGCGCACGAACTTGAATTTTGGTTCCGTTAGGACCAAGGGCGTTAAACCTAGCGGTAGCCAAAAGTACTCCAGTATTTTTAGTACTTACTCCACTGTTAAGGGAGACTGGCTGTGAGGCAAGTTGAAAGTCATTGGAAACGACAACGTTGCTACAGTTTGGATTAGTGGTGCCGAACACTGAGTCAATCTGATCAGTCTGCGGCGAACTGATTACTTGACTGCTGTCAGTGTGCACCAAAGTGTGATGCTTAGATTTACAAATGATGCATCGTTACGCGAAAGTACAACTTCTGACGTTGTGCTTCCCTAAACAATTGTAACAAAGATTAGAATATCTGATCAATTCCTTTTGCTCAGGAATCGTTTTATTGAGAAATCGTTCGCATCTATTGTAAAATGATGTTGATTACAAATCGAACATTTCTTTTTTGTTGGGTTCAAAGATGAGGTTTGACGCGAATAAACCGCCTGAGCATTGTCATGCTCTGATTTACGAGGTTTTGAATTTGTGGATTGAGCTTTTGAATTATTTGTTGAAGACGATCTAGTGCCAGCTTAGATGGCCTCTAGAGTGAGGGTTTCACTACAAAGAAAAGCTTGAAGTTGCTCCATTGTCGGTGGATCGACACTATCACTAGATGCTTTTCCCATTCTTTACGAGTATTTAAGTCAAGACGATTCAGCGTAAAATGAACAATTAAATCACTACCTAAAGAAGCCGCTCTATTTAGAGAGGTCAGACTAGCGATGGGATTGAAAATTTCCCTATAAATCCGTTTGATTTCCGACGAAGAATCTGCCTTCATGGATTTAACTGAAAGATTTCTGAGATGTGAGAGCTAACAATGCGACGTTGATTCTCGTAATATTCGATTAAATCTGTCCATGCTCGGTCATAATTATCACCAGAAATTTGAAGAGATTTAATTTTCTCAAGTGCTTCACCTGTAAGGTGAGTGCGAAGATAATGCAATTTTAGAACAGGTGTTAAGTCTTCGCGACGATGTATGAATGAACGAAAGACGTCTCTAAAATTTTCCCAATCCGAGAATTTCCCCGAAAACTTTGGTAAATCTACTTTCGGTAAAGATTGAAACGAAACGTTAGTAGTTTGAGCAGTGCTTGGAGGAGCCGCAGCAGAGGCGGTACAAGGACCGGCTGCAACATTCGTTTCCCTCAGATTTTTTAGAAAATCAAGAAATTCACCTTTGCGATCATAAAAACTATCTTCAACCAAATCAACGAGATTACTAGTAAAGTAGGCATGCCTTTTGTCAAGCTCCTCGAGGTGCATGATTTTTTTATGAGTTGTTTGAAAGTTAGTGTAATTTTTCTCAAGGCCGTCTAAGCGAGCTTGAACATTACCCTCAGTCATATTATCTTTACCTTTAGATTTGAAGTTTTGAAAAGGATTTGCAATTTTAACTTGGAGCGACATCTGCTTAGCATGAAACTCCTCCATTTTGAGATCAAAGTAATTGGACTAGTAACGAATTTGACTATTTAAACTTTGGTATTGTGTTAACTATGTTTACCCACTCGAAAGTAGAGTAACCATAAGCGAAAGTTGTTACAATTAAACCTTAGCCAAGGTTATAATACTTATGATAGTATGAACGTAGATATCCGCTTGAAGATGCGACGTTGAGGGCGTCTGCTAACGTTCCCAAGGTGAATCAGTTGATGATCCACAGCGTTGACTGCACGAAGTGAAGTTACTGCCGACGATGTATTCACCTATCCCTGCAGCGCAGTCCGCAACTGAATCAGCAATGCATCAGTCGTGATTCTCAGTTGAAAGCAACGAAACCTCTTATTATGTACAGTCGTCGTCCAATGAAACTGCAAGGTCACATAACATAAGTATTTGCTAAGTCAGATATTGCATTCAACTTTCTCAAGACAAGTTAAATATTATAATTAATTTTATAATAAACTCAACCCAAAATAAATAGTTCTAATCTCAAATTAAATGTACTCAATTTTAATTAAAGTAGTCTTTACATTAAATAGAGATCATTAAATTCTGTTTGAATTGCATGAAGAGACGAAAATGACTAGACCAAAAGTCGCCCAAATAAATGCAAATAAAATTGGAACGATACGTGTGGCCAAGTATTAGGACGTAGCATCCTAGCGCGGTGCAGGTGGTCTTAACCGGCTGGAGCGAGCGAAGCAGATGGACTCGTCTGTGTACAGCTCTGTTCCGCTGATGCGCCCCCTGGCTAATGAAAATGGACTCGTCCACTCCAATTATGCTTGGCGACGACGTTCGCGGCGTTCTGGACGTCACTCGTCCTTATGGTCGTTCACTTGCAGACGTCTCTTCCTCCTTCGAGGAAAGCTCCCGGTATGCCCGATGAACACCTCGATGATCCTTGATGTTGTGGCGAGCGATGTCCACGCGGGTACTCCGTGGCTTGACTCGTGTGAGCCCCGTAGCGTGTACGCTGTACGCGGGTACTCCTTGGCTTGACTGATGTGGACCCCATAGCGTGTACGCTCCACGCGGGTGGTCCGTGAATTGAGAGGCGTGAACCCCTTTTCGAATCGTTGCAATAGTCGGCAACGATTAAATGATCATCGTACGATCGCGATGATTCTAGAGCTGGCTTAACCGTGGTTCTGATGAGAAAGTTGCCACTTGTTGCTTTGAGTAAGATAAGATGGCTGCCGATCACAGTACGAACGCGGTGATTTTAGAGCTGGCTTTACAGCGCACGCTCTTGGCGACGTCTTAGAGTCGATAACAACGCACACTCCAAGGCGTTTTCAGAAATGGGGAAAATAGCAATTGAATGTGCTATTTCCCCTAGGAAGCCTTAGAGATTGGCTTCCGATTGCGCGCGCGGCGAAACAAACGAGAGAGAGACAGCAACGTACGCGCGCAGTCGGCATGCGTGAGCATGCGACTGTATCGGCACTCATGACCACGAACACTTTGATGCGTACCTGCAGAAGAGAAGACTAGTCCTACGCCACTCAAGAATAGACGTAGGGCATAGTAAAAAGGGTTCTCCTCGCTGTGGCCATGGCGATGCTCCCACGATCTGGCTCGAAGGACCAATGTTTTGTAGTTGAAGAAAGGATCGTGGACAGTACTGGTTCAAAAGAATGATAGGCGTTTCGTGTGGAGAATGAAATTGATTTATTGAAGTGCCGTCGTGCCCCTTGGCGTACAGGTGTTGCTGCTCTGTCTCTGGCCGTCTCGCGTGAACTACTACTGCCGGCCGGCGCACACTGGGGCCGAAAGGTTTGAAACCACCTAGAGGTCATAATTCTCAACCGAATTTGAAATTTTAAAAACAGGAAATTTTGTGACAAAATACCAAAGACCGCTACGAAGCCTAATTTTAAAAATATGAACCTACAAACCTAATATATAACCTATAACCCCAAAATTTACACTTGTGATTCCCAAAAATGCTATAAAACTTCAATTTATAAATCCTTGACACATGCTCTCTTAACCTTGATTCATAAAATTGGTCTACAGATTAAGTCTTGGGCCATTCTGTCAGAAATAGTGTATATTTTTAGGATATACATTGTTTGTGGTTTAAATAACATTTTTCTCTTTTTTATAGCTGATTTTGGCCTCAGAAGCCACTAGGTGTAAGACCCCCTTAAGACTTATGAGGTTAGGGCTTATAGGTTTAGAGTTTATGAGTGCATGGCTTACTAGATCAAAGGTCAAGAGTTCACGAGTAAAGGGCTTACAAATTAAAGGTTTATCGTATTTTTGGGATTTGCACGTCAAAAATTGAATTGATTGGTTAATGTGGTAGAATTATATGACTCCTTAGATTAATAGGTTAATTTTTTGGAAAATCAGGCTTCGTAGGGCTCTTCGATATTTGATAACGAATGTTCCTAAGCAAAAATTTTGAGATTCCGTTGAGAATTGCGACCTCTAGGTGGTTTTGAACCAAAAAATCCGTATGGCCCCAGTGTGCGGCGTTGCGAAGTGCTGCCGGCGTGCTGGTGGAGAGAGGGGCGGTAAGAGGGCCGCGTGGAAAGCGAAGTAGTGCGGCGCTATTTGAGCATCGAGCTCGAGCATGCTCGCCTTCGGTCGAGCTCGAGCGTGCTTTCCTTAAGTCGAGCTCGAGCGTGCTCGCCTTCGGTCGAGCTCGAGCAAGCTCGCCTTTGGCGATGAATCCTCAACATTGCCCCAAATTTTTGTTTTCCCGCGTGGCTGCTTAACGCATTTCCGACTTCTAAGTCATCTTAAAATAAATAAAACGGTATTGTTAAGTCCGGAAATAAATGAAAATAAATAGTAATTGGTTTTATGTATGTTTATTATATAAAATACGATAATTTATTACCAATACAATATGCTGGCTTCTGGTAGGTCGAGGTGTTGTGATTTCAATTACAATTCATTTTATAATGCTTGCTTTTATACAGTTACTATAAATAACTTATAAGATCTGCTTACTAGACGAGTAAGGCTTACGATTTCAACTTCTCAATGTCGTAGAGGTACACGGAGTTCGCCAGGTTTCTTATACGCTGTGACTGATTCGCGTGACACACATCACTTCTTTTATAATACAGAATAATTAGGTTAAAGATGAGGAAGCATGATTACGTGTAGAATTCATCTTTTGACAGCTTACGAGTTTACTGGGTCATCGCACTTGCGAAATGCTGAGCATTGCAAAGTGCGGGTTTTTCGACTACCGAGGAGTCCGATGGCTTAGATTCTCGCTCGACCGTAGCATTGAGAAATGCTGACCCTAATGAAAATATCGTTTTGTTTCGCAAATTCGATGACCTACTGTGTCATAACGCTGTATGCTGTATTTGTAAAAATTGCATCTCGCTTTTATGTGTCAGGAAATATCTGATACTAATAATGTGTTTTCTTTAAAATGAGAATACGTCTCCGGACGTAACACCTCCCCCCTTAGACTGTTGAATGTCGTAGAGATTCAACAAATGTATCAGAGATTTTCTGTTACAGAATTTGATTTAATGATAAACATAATAATACGATTTATAATAGTGATAGTAATATTAGTAATAATAATTATAATAATAATAATAATAATACTCGTCAGTTTTGGATCGACATGAATTTCTCATAAATTATGGTTTAAACAATTAATACTTTGATTTACAAAATCATGACCATTGGTTATTTTACATTCATGGTTATCAAGTTTAAGTTTCAAATGACCCTTTCAGCATTTTTGAGGTTGTCTGGTCGAACGTTGATTTGACCTATTAATTTTTCTTCCTGATCCTCCTATCTCGGTTCTTATGGGGATTTTCATGTCGGGATGCAAGTTCTCGATTTTAGCCCTTCCCTATCTGTTGGAATTGGTACTAGTGTTTTCGGGCTTAGTCGTCATTTAACTTGATTATACGAGGTCGGTGACTCGATGTCGCATGAACGAAGTGCTGCGTATACATTATTCTGTGTCTTGAAAAATCACTGATTTACGTTTTATTTAAAGAATGTTTAAATGATACGTCTCCGGACGTAACACCTCCCCCCTTAGACTGTTGAATGTCGTAGAAATTCAACAAGTGAAGTAATTGAATGATCAATTTGAGTTATTAGTAATTTTTTTGTTACAAAAGATTTAATAATAATAATAATAATAATAATAATAATATAAAATTAATAATTTTAAATAAATTTTTGAATCGTCTATATATTTTAAAATAAATTAATTATTTTCTTCCTAATACTAGTTTTGCACTTAACTTACTGATTTATTTTGTACCGATTTTTCTAACGTTCAAATTTCAAAGAATTCCTATAGAGATATATATATATATATATATATAGATTTCGATAATTTAATTATTTCGTTATCGGTAATATGTAATAATTTTTTTGTTCTGCTGTATTTACATAAAATAGTCATTCGTTAATTAAGCTTAGAAATAATGTGCTTATTAAATAATTTTTTTTTCTTCTTTTTTTTAGTAAATAAACGATGAGAAATATATAGGGAATGATTCAAGTGATCATTCACTTCCCTCCCTGCTTAGATATTTGGCAAGGGATATGTTTTTTTCTTTCCTCTCTTTGTTTAAGTAGAATAACATTAAAGGGCTTTTGATGTTATCATAACAAAATTATTTTAACAATCGTATTATAATTATTTCCAAAAGAAAAATACAATTATATATGGTGTAGGTTTTTTCGTAAAAAGGAAGTGAATAATTGAAATGATATTGATAAATTTTGACTTGTTATTGCTTTTATGCATCATTGTATTTTACCTTTGTTTGAAAACTTTCAGTCATTTCAAAAGTTCATTTTAGAACTTGAACTTTTGTTTCGGCATAGGTAGCATTCACATATCTGCTTTAAAGAATACGCAATCTGTTAGAGTAGAAAAATGTTTTACATACTCAATACAGTGCAGAATAGTGTATCTTATATAGGATGATCATGTTAGTATATGACAGAACTGATCATTCCAAATACATATATTCTATTTAATCTTAGCAATGTGAACGTAGCTCCTTTTTTTTTTTTTTTTTTTTTTTTTTTTTTCTAGGTAAATACAGTTTAATTTTGCATAAAATTAGTCAAATTATTATTATCTTTTTTTTTTTTTTTATCATACGTTAAAAGGTTTAGGAATGGGTTCTACTTCTTTTCCTTTTGGATTAGTTCTATACTTTGTTATTCAAAGATAAAATCATAAGCTATTAAATTGATCATAAGTTAATTCGTCCCTGTAATGTTTTCTACTTTGTGATTAAATAATTACTTTATATATTTTTATTATTTAATAACACATCATTTTCACATGTCAAATTTTTTTGATTGTTTGATTGTTATAAGACCAAAGTTACTTTGTATTAATATCTAATCGCAATATTTATGTATTATTTCTAAAATTTCATTATTCAAGTGTATCTTATTTCAATCGCATTTTTCTAAAATTATTAGCTTTCATAGGGAATATAGTTGCTTTTCATAAAATACTGACAAGTTGATACGAACAATTGTAGACAAACGGATAAGTGGTTATAATTTTAAATTGTATATTTGGTAAAATCTGGATCACCTTAGGGTTATATATTAGTTGACCAAGAAGTAGGATGGTTTTGCTTCAAATGGAAAAGTTCAGCTGCAATTATAATCCTGTATTAAATTTGGAAAAATAAGAAGAGATTATGATAGATGTTAATATTGAGTATGTTGTCCACATCCTAAAACAAAAATGTTATGTTATTATTTGTTATAATATTGCTTTGCTTGTTTTTCATAATTAGTTAAGATATTATTTTGTTCATTTTAATAGCGTTGAAAATTCTTATTATGCTGATCGTTTTGAAATTTATTCATATTTGGTTCTTTAATAGGCCATGTTTTGTCTCCCTTTTTAAACCTTTTTCTGATAGCAAATTTATTGTAGTAACCTTTAGATTTTAATTTTAGTTTTGTAATTTTTGATAATTCTTTTAAATATTTTTTATAATTAGATATCCATTTTAGTTTTCTGACGTTTTTATTAGATTTTACTTTGATAGGATAGTTAAAAAATAACTGCAATTGGTGTACTTTATTAGGATTTGTATTTAGATTGATTATTACGTTATGATCTTGATTACCCAAAGTTTCTTTTAGTTGATTTTTATTGTCAAGCTGTTCTTGGTGTTCTTGATTATCAAATATTTTTAGATGACTTTTATTCTCTAAATGTTTTTTTAGTTTTTGATTATCAAACATATCTTTTGGTTGATTTTCATTTTCGAAAACTACTTTACTATTATTTAATAAGTTCTTTAGATTTTTTGTATCATTTAATAAAGACTCTTCTGAATGTATTGATGCTATATTCTCTTTTAACGAATTTTCAAGCGAGTTTTGTTGGAATTTAGTTTCCATTTGATCATCTTCGGAAAATGGTTCAGCTAAAGCAAAAGTTATGTCTAAAATAACTTTAAGATCATCATAAAAAGTTACTGTTTCCAACGAATTATTACCTTCTTTATTATTTTCATTCGAAATTTCATTCTTTTGGTTATTTATATTGGATTCATTAAAATGAATTACATTAATTTCATCACAATCCTCATGGGTTTTTAAATTAGATTCGTTGAAATTCATTTCTTCATTAGTCTCATAATTTTTTACAGTAGATTCAATAGAATCAATTAAATTTGTTTCCATAATTTCTTCAATTTCATGATTATTTTTGAAAATTTCGTTAAAGTCTATAAAATTAATTTCATTAGTATTTCCATGATTTTTTATAATCATATTATTATCTTTTGGTTCATCAGTGATTTCATGTATTTTTATAAAAGGTACGATAATTAAATTGATTTCTTTATCATCATTAATTATTGTAGATTCCTCTATGATATTAGTTTCCTGTTTAATTTTATTTACTTTATTTTCTGTAATTAGTTCATTACCATTATACCTTTCAATATTCGTTGTATTAACTTTGTTTTTCTGAATTTTTGATTCGTTAATTGTTTCTTTCGTAACATTATGGTATGATTCATCAGTATTAATACTTGGATATTGTTTGATTTCCTCACATTCTTCAGTAGTATGATCTGGATTTTTACAAAGATCACAATGATTTCCCATTGCATTATATTGCATCATAAGATTTTTAAGTTTTCTGCAATTGTCGATGTCATGTCCAATTCTTTTGCAATAATCACATTGAATTCTTTTCCTATTTACTGTATTGGGTTGTTGATTATTAAAAATCGTGTTTCTTGGCTTGTAATTTTGTTCTTGAGTTTTGTTAATGAATCGGTTATAATTTCTTGTAGTATTTGGTAATTGATGAATTTCTTTATTTTCTAAAATGTTGTAGTTTGTGCTATTTTGAGAATGAGCATTTCTTTCTGGGCAATACTTTGCTGTATGTCCGATTCTGTTGCAAATTTGACAAATTATTCTATTTCTTAAAATCGCACGCTTGCAATCTGATGAATCGTGGTCTTCTTCCTTACATAACGTGCACCACATTATTTTTTCGTTTATAGGGCAGTATTTTATCCAGTGCCCGAGTTTATTGCATTTCATACATACTGCTGACAGACAGTCTTTAGTTGAGTGACCCGTGCTTCCGCAATACTCACAATCAAGTTCATATTTCTTTATAACAGGGCATTGAGTAGCTGCATGTCCTATCATTTGACAGTATTGGCAATAATCTTCATTTGTTTGGTTAAATGTACACTTCTCTACAGAATGTCCTCTGTGATTACAGAGTTTACAAAGAAGTTCTATTTTATTTTTAGCATTGTTGCAAAAATAAGATATATGATCTTTACTTTTACAATAAACACAAACTGCATTAGAGCAAAACAATGCTTCGTGATATTGATCTCGGCAAATTTGACAATGAAATACTTTAGTATAATAATGGTTTTGTTGTTTAAAATTATAAAATGTATTAGCTTGATTATTCATCATGGTTTTTTCATTTTATTAAATGTTCGTAATTATTATTGTAGTTTATTTTTGAATTTATCTTTTATTTTGTTTATTATTGTCTTACTTTCATTTTCTCGTTTGAGTATTGTTTATTTTTTATATTATAATATTTAAATATTTTTCATTTTCTTATTTTATTATATTCCCTTTTGCAATGTAATATTTTATTGTAATTTTTTTTTTTGTATGATTCTTCATTATAATATTCTTACTTTTATTGTAATACTTTTCGTTTGTTTAGTTATTTTTTATTATTATTTTGATTTCCTTATTTTTATAAAAAATGACTTGATTATTTTACACTGATTATATCTCTCATATGTTTTCTATTTTGTATTGTGTAAATTCTCTATTATTTATTTCCCTTTATTTATTTCTCTTCATTCATTTCTTATGTTTTGTTCTTTATTCTTTTTATTTATGTATCAGTATACTTAATATTTATTTTTAAATATCTTTTATTATTAGTTCAACTATATATTTTTTTGTGTATTATTTATTTGGCAATTTATTTATTTATTTGCCAATTTTATATCTCTATTCTTAATGTTTTTCGTGTAATTTGATTTCTGATATTCTTATTTCTTGTTTATGTATAATATTTATCCATTCAATGATCATTATTTTGTATTATTATTTCATTTTTCTCCTTCGTGTTGGATTTGTTTTATTTATTTCAATTTCTTTTTATTTATTTATTCATTTGTTTATTTTTTTTTTTTTCACTAATATTTTAGTTATTTGTTTTTACTGATATTATTTAATTATTTGTTTCTTAATGTTTCCCTATGTGAATTTTTCACTTTAAATTTCTTGTTTGTTAAATATATTTGCGTGATGCTATTTACTTATATATTTTGATTTATTTTGATTTTATCTTTATGTGAAATCTTTTTTTTTTTTTTTTTTTTTTTTCTTCATTTACGTTATTTGTATTTGGGTTATCCTTTCTTCTTTCCCTATTTCTATAACATCGTCTATTTTCCCTGTTTTTTTTTTATTTATCTGTTAATATGTTAGTAATCTGGACGAGCCGTACACGTTCATCTTCAGAAGTTTAAACGATCATGCTACAATGATCCTCTCAACTTCTTACTGCAAAACGAGAAGCTCGGAAGCAGTTAGTAGTGATATGTTTAGTAATTTTCAAATACTACTCGTTTCCTTTCATTCCAGTCTTATTTTTTCGTATAAATCTAGTGAACTTACGTTCGATTCGTACCGGAACCACTGTTACGTTCCGAAAAATAGTTATTTTTATTCTTTTATTTTAAACAGTCTAGTGAACTAATGTTCGATTCGTACCGGAACCAATGTGACGTTCCGAAAAATAGTTATTTTTATTCTTTTATTTTAAACAGTCTAGTGAACTAATGTTCGATTCGTACCGGAACCACTGTTAAGTCCGGAAATAAGTGAAAATAAGTGGTAATTGGTTTAATATATGTTTATTATATAAAATACGATAATTTATTACCAATACAATATGCTGGCTTCTGGTAGGTCGAGGTGTTGTGATTTCAATTACAATTCTTTTTATAATGCTTGCTTTTATACAGTTACTATAAATAACTTATAAGATCTGCTTACTAGACGAGTAAGGCTTACGATTTCAACTTCTCAATGTCGTAGAGGTACACGGAGTTCGCCAGGTTTCTTATACGCTGTGACTGATTCGCGTGACACACATCACTTCTTTTATAATACAGAATAATTAGGTTAAAGATGAGGAAGCATGATTACGTGTAGAATTCATCTTTTGACAGCTTACGAGTTTACTGGGTCATCGCACTTGCGAAATGCTGAGCATTGCAAAGTGCGGGTTTTTCGACTACCGAGGAGTCCGATGGCTTAGATTCTCGCTCGACCGTAGCATTGAGAAATGCTGACCCTAATGAAAATATCGTTTTGTTTCGCAAATTCGATGACCTACTGTGTCATAACGCTGTATGCTGTATTTGTAAAAATTGCATCTCGCTTTTATGTGTCAGGAAATATCTGATACTAATAATGTGTTTTCTTTAAAATGAGAATACGTCTCCGGACGTAACAGTATAACGATCTCATTTAAAGTCTTATTTGCATATTTTTTTATCCATAAATTACCTTGTATAACGTTTGTTACAATTTTCGACTCTTCTTTTAAACTATTTATGTAATTTAAGATTTCCTTAACCATGCCAGGGATTTGTAAAAAAATTTTTAGTGATTTTCTTAAAGGAATATGAACGGCGTACTTAATGTTTTCTACTAATCTAACTTTATTATTACCTATTTCTTCTCGAACAAATTCTTTCCCGATTAGAAATTGTTCATAATCAATAAGTCCATTTTCTTTTGAAGCTTTAAATCTTTTATGTTCACTTCAGGTATGTTATTTTGTTGCAAACTTGAAATGATATCGTTTTTTATTAAAGGTAAATAAACGTTACGAATGAAATGATCCATGAAATGCACTAGATCTTCAACTACTTTTCTGGGATATGCTGGTTTACCATACAATGTTAGAATAAAGACTAAAATACTTTCGTAAATTGCTAATAAAGCCATGCATGCTTTTTATTGGATACGAACAGCATAAAAATACAATTAAATTTTAACAAATTTACTTTCAGTCTGTAGTTGATTACTATTTCATATGAAGACAAACTATACTTTATATAAATACACAAATATATTACTAATATTATTTTCTAACTATACCAAATAATATTCTAGACTCTATAAAAAAAATACAATATGTTTCAACATTTGTGATACAATTCTAATATCTGTAACCGCTCTTGACACGACAGAGTAATTTTTTATACATGGTATTCCATAAACATATTTTTGTATAAATAACCATAAAAAATTGCACATAATTGGCCATGAATGGAAAACAGTTAAGCACTGGAAGCACATTTCCACAGCTTTGATCGGCGCATAATCGTACTGAGAGCCATTGAGAATGACATATGCTTTCAGACTATTTAAATGCCCGTACCAAATAACATAAGGTAATAATGGCTGCTTGATGGCAGTCAGAAATTCTTCATGTTTCCTTCTATTTACTTCAACATAAAAAATATTCTAAAAATAAATTAAATATATATTATAAATTGTATTATATTTTACTTAATAGTATATTGTGAACCAAGGGAATAAAGTGGACATAGGTTCCCGCGTGTAAGTTACCGTCCGAGTGAAGCGGGGGCGGCAAACATGTAGGTGCCCATAACCCAATTTATTCGCGAGTGTAAATAAAAATACGTTTTGAATTGATTACCTCCACACGTAATATGAAACTATTCGAAATTTTTGACCTCGAAATAGGTTCTACAGTTTCGCCATGTTGAACTGACTTGGGGATGTTAAAAAAACAGGCAAAGACAGTAGTGACAGTTCGCTGATGAGCTCGCCTATAAAATAATTAAAAGATAATTTTGTGCTAAGATTTATACAATGTGTTCCTCTGTATTACTCATATATCCAATCTTATCTTTAGCAATGTGCTCTTGTACATCACTTAAAAAGATTTTAACTTCTTTATACCGACGTTTACTTAAAAAGTCTATAAGTAATTTACCCAAATGAGGCCAGTTTCTGTCGAATGCATTTGAGCAACATTGTGCAATGCTGGGATCAATTTTATTTTTCCTTCCAAAGCTTCAATAATTTTCTTAAAGTCCTACTGCACCTGTAACAAAATTTTACAATTAATCTATAAATTAAAATAACTAGGTGGAGAGAGAGAGAGAGAGAGCGACAGAGAGAGAGAGAGAGAGGGAGGGAGAGAGAGAGAGAGAGAGCGAACTTACTAATGTTACAATTAAATCCTGCGTAAGGCATGGAAAACTTCTCATTACGATGTCATACATCGATTCAGATTTTTTCTTTGTTCTCTGTATAGATTCAATGGCTTTAATCCTTTCAAAAAAAGATCTTTCCCACTCAGTGACTATATCCTTAGAACTCTAGTTGTCACGAATTTCGTCAGTTAAACATGCATAATCAATGATTTTTGGCTCTAAAAAATAATAAATAATAATAGAATAAAAAAAGAAAGAAAAAAACATAAATTTTAAACTAAATCTTGTATACATACCTTGTGGAGATTGAGTTTCTTCTTCAGTATTATTAACCTTCTGCAAATCTGCTTCTCGCAATTGCCCACGCAAATATATTGTATATAATGAGTGTACAAATTACCTCGAGCCTTCACAGTCTCACCACTCAAGTTCTTATGGTACGATTCATAATAGATATCTATCGGTTCAGTTGGTAATAATTCACCTATCTCTTCGGTTACTTTTGTCCACACCTCTGTTGGCATTCTAAAAAAATAAAGAATAATTAAAGAATATTTTATAAGACTATTAACATTAATTAGGTTGTACATTGTGTTTATACATATAAAAACAATGTACAAGCTAATTAATTTACTAAAATGCACAATGTAACCTCTTCACACACTTACAAACAAATGAAATGATAACAAATTTTATCGGTACTATTAACTTCATGATTGTAATCATTATGTATTTAATTGTTTTTGTACAGAATTTATTTATAAAATCAAATTATTAATTTAGAATTTCAAATTGTTACTTTCACAAAGAAACTTCACTATAAAATGTTTTTATAAGAGTTACATTAATTTACAATTGATGACTTACAAGAAATTATTCAATTCATTTCCTATGTTCTCCATAACTATTAAGTCTACTAAACCTATACGATCAATCTTTCTTGTTTTCTTGTAAATCCCGCAAGTTAGAAGAATGATTTAAGAAGTTATAAAGATCGTTCTCAACATACATAAACTCATCAGCTAAAAAGGTTTAAAATTACTTAAATAATGATTTATGAGTGAAACATTCAAAAACATATATGTGTAAATATATATATGTGAAATGTACAAAAACATGCCAAGCTAATATTTACAATTACTCAAAACTACATATAAAGAAATTTTGCAATGAATTTAAAAATGAAAGTAACACAATAAATAGAATAAAACATTCTCATAATGATTTTGAGTAATTGTATATAACAAAAATTAAAGAAATGTCATGCGTCGAAATGTCAATATTAATGAATGGTTTTATACATGTTTGAGTCTCTATTAAAAGTGCTGATGCGAGTTCTGTTGGAGATGATGTTAATGTCAAATTTGTGATAACAGCGAAAAGGTTTATAATGATTTAAAACATATATGTGTAAATATTATATATATGTGAAATATACAATAATACGCCAAGCTTACATTTACAATTACTCAAAACTATTTATAAAGGAATTTTGCAATGAATTTAAAAATGAAAGTAGGACATTAAATATAATAAAACATTCTCATAATGATTTTGAGCATATGTATATAACTGTAACGTGTGGAAGCATTCCACACACGAGTTCGGTCGCATAAATAAAGCTGTGATTCAGCATTCGAAGCATCGCGACTATGGCGCGAGGAAACTCGAGTCGGTCAAGTCGGTCGAAGCGGCCGAAACTGCGAAATCGGCACTAGAGGAAGAACGAAGCTCCACGTGCAGCCTATCCCCACCTATGATTAATTAGGAAAGTGGGAGACACTGCATCGCGGATATAAAAAGCGACGCATCCGGCGTCGCGAGGAGATTGACAATTTTCTACCCACGGGGAACCTATGAAAGAGGTATAGACGACTCCCGAACGAGATAGGACGACAACGGAGTCTTCAGCCATCAATCCACGAGGAAGCCACGATCACGACGACTCATCCGCGCCGCGCACTCATACACTTACAACCAACTAGGATACCTCTCTCTCGCACATTTTGAGTATTGAATAAATGCCACCAGTTACTTATACTTCTTGTCTTCCGACTTCTTATTTCACGTAAAATCAATCTCTCTGGATGCGTAACCCAGAGCCGGGAACGAAAGAACCCCTTCACACGTAACATTTTTGGTGCTAGGTGTGGGGTTTCCGTTACGAAATAATTAGTCACTTTTAAATCGCGAACCGCGTATTTTCAACCACTCCAACTACTAACAGATAGGATGTACAGGAAGGAAGGAAGCCAGGATGAGATCAGCCATCTTCTTGATCGTCGTGTTCAGCTTCCAGTAAGTAAAAATTAAATTATCCGAAATTTTACATATTTCTAACCCCGTGGGAAATTTATAAAAGGCTATGCATAACAAATTATACGCGTGCTAATCTTTATCGATTAAACGGCGTAAATAGTTTTTTCTCTCAAAATTATATACATCGTGGTACAATATATCGTTAAATGAACATATTTTTGTAGCAATAAGACGAAAGCAAAGATCGATTATCTCCATGCACAAATAACTTGCATAGTGCGTGAAGAAATAACAGTAGCCAAGTGTAACAAATAATTGCTTCTCCTTTCACTGTTAGATAAACTCCTCTCACACCTTAATCTACTCCTGCCCTGCGCCGCTGCATAGCGACGTCCTTAGACCAGTTGCCAACGACGGTCGATTTTTTTCCCTTTTCCTTCAGGCCAGTTGTCAACGACGGCCGATTTTTCCTTTTCCTTAGACCAGTTACCAACGACGGTCGATTCCTTTTCTCTTTTCCTTGAGGCCAGTTGTCAGCGACGGCCGATTTTTCCTTTTGCTTAGACCAGTTGCGAACGACGGTCCAGCATCTCAAAGATTCAAAAAAAGGACATATAACCCACTCCTCAACCATCTTTGAATCGGGTCAGTGAGGAACTGAATGCTAAAAAATAGTAATATCTTGCGACATAAGCAGGGTAGCGAAAAACTACACATGCAGAGGTTAATTAGGGAAAGAAGAAGCCTGCGGTGGTGTTTGGACCGAATTAATAGACATATTAGGGCCCAAGAGGAGCTGATACAGTCAGTAGAATTACCACGTACTGCAGGAGTTAGGGAAGAAAATTTGGAAATAAAATTTCTCGCAGAAGTCAGCGAAAAATTCGAAGAATTAATAGCGTTCGCCGAAACTTCAATTCGCGAGAATAATTGGCCTGCCGAAACGTCAGAGTAATAGTTAGAGAATGTTAGAGGGACGAGTAGGATACATACTAGCAATATATTCAATTTCGGGAAAAATAAGAATAAGAACAACGTCGGAGACGATAAACGCCCGGATTATTCATGGCCACAACAGGATGAAGCGGCAGCACTCAGTCGCCACGAGTCACGCGAATCCATAAGGACACCAGGAGCATGGGGTCGGGTAGGCATAAAAAAGGAGAACAAAGCAACCAGCGATCTCCAGGCGGCCCTGACCGCAGCAGAGCTGGCAATCCAATACCCATATGTGGATGTACTAGAATCAGCACTGAAGAGGTTCGAAGACCTCCGCGCTGGAGGATTCAACGAGTTCAGCGAAGACGAGAAGGAAATCTCCGAAAAAATGGACTGCTACATATTCACGCTATACCAGAAAAAAGAAGAAGAGATAAAGAATTCATCAGCGATCTTACCGAGCGTCCTTGGTAAAGACGACGTCGAACGCAGGGGTGAAGACCCCGCGACAAAGGTAGACAATCAAAGCGCAGGGGTCACGGCCATATTAGGGGCAAAGCCCAAGACGAGGCAGAGATCGCCGCCTTTTGGAAATCGGGAGGAATATGAGGGGCCACTGGAGGACGGGAAACATACATCGAGAGACCCGGATTGGAACGGCCAATATGAGCATCGATGGGATCCCCCAGGGATCGCCGATTCAGTTCGCAAAAGAGAGAGGAAGGGCCATCAACTACACATTCTCACCCGCAAAATCCAGTATACGTTCAGCCCAACCTGGAAAGCCCTCGCATTAGGGGTGAGGAATACATCAGGCAAGAACTCGAAGACGGAACTCGTAGGGACTTCAGGAGCCCACAGATGATATATATGAAACTGTATCGTAGCCCACAAAGGCAGCGGCGGGACTCTATCGCACACTGGAACAGGGACTCCCAGCGAGACAGTTGGCGGGGGTTCAGGAATACACCAAATCAGAGCCCGAATACAGAGCATGCATGGACTTCGGGAATCCGCTGCGGGAAAATGAAGGGAATACAGACCGCTACAGGAGTCTATATGGGAGTCCGCAAAGATATCTACCGGCGGAGTGGCCCTATCAAGCACAAGAACAGAGACGCCCAGCAAGACTCGGAGATCCAGGAACGGAGATCAACATACGACGTGCAGTGAACCAATTGCCTCAGTACGACGGTAATCCTGCCAGTGCCGCATATTTTTGTAATTCAGTCATAGGGGTCCTTCAGAAGTATGAAGAATTGACCAAATAAGCAATACTTAATGCTTTCAGCTACAAGTTGAATGGTAAGGCGCTAGAGAACTTTATTAATGATGCCAGCTAACACACCTCCATCGAGCGAGCGCTCGAATTCATAGCAGACCGGTATAAGTACTGCGGCGGCGCTGATCACATCCTAGCAGAGATCAAAGTAATAAGCCAAGGGCCAGAGGACAGTGCTGGAGACTTCGGGGAAAGAATGGAAGCCCTGCTGAATAAGCTACGAAACTTGTATGACACGGATAGTTCGTTAGGAGAGAGCCAGAAAATAAGATACCGAGAAAGTGGGGAAGCCGAAGCGTTAGAGCATTTTTTGTTTGGCCTACATGGGGATTTACAACACCAGGTTAGAGTGAAGTCCCCAAGAAACTTGACAGGAGCGATTTTGGAGGCGATACGCATTGAGCAAAAGACCAGCGCACGGCGTCGTGAGCCAAGGGTCAACGAGGTAACTACTACAAGTGCACCGATGTCGACAGAAGCCTTGCTAAAGGACTTGGCTACAAAGATTTCCTGATTTCTAATGACTACGGGAAATACACCAAGTGCTAAAGTCAGCTTAGCTCCGGTAAAAATAGGGCGTGACTATTGTAAGGCCAACTCTCACAGAGAAGATGAATGCCGGAAGGAAAAATTCGATACGAAGATATGCGAATACTGCAATATCAGGGGGCATACGCTCGGAGAATGCTTTGCATTTGAGAAAGCCGTAAAGGAAGGTCGAATCAACAGAAAAAGAATCGATAACGCCATGGTCCAAGCTGCACCGGTGAGTCAGCAACCGGTAGTATACACAGCATACCCAGCAGCAGCGCCTGCAACAGTAGCTTACTCAGCGCCGCCACCAAGGCCGTATGACGCAAGAGGATCGCGTAACTCGAACGCAGCCGGGCGCCCATCACGTTATTATGAAGATAAGGGATGTGCGAACGGATATCAAAGAGGAAATGGTTACGGCTACCCAAACAGGAGTTATAACCGAGACGAAAGAGATAGGAGAGACCAAGGGCCCAACTATGGGCGCGGTAGCAGCCCCGACTACCGAAGAGGAGGAGGTTACCGTCGAGAAGGTAATAATAGACCGTTCAATAACGGCCGAGAGAATCACTACAGACAAGATAACCCCAGAAATTAGAACGATCAGAACCAACAAAATAACAGCCGCCGGGATAACAACGAATACCGCGGGGATAGAGATCGAGCAAGTAACAGCCAAGAGTCGGGAAGCAATACGGCTCATTTAAACTCCCAAGATGCTCGGACCAGAGTCCTGTCGGACCGAGCAACTAGAAGCGACGACAACAAAAAATATTAAACCTAAGTATCAGATAACGTTTGCTCAGGCAGGACGAAGGCCACCTATAGTGAATTTAAGAATTCCACAGCTTGAGCGGAATCGCGACCGATTGTACATAGACACAGGAGCGGATGTGTCACGTATAAAGAGAAATAGAATTAACAAAAATCTGCCTATAGATAACAAATGCGTGGTGTCAATAAGCAGCGTTACGCCCGGAGAATGCGAGACGCTAGGGAGCGTTAAGGTAGAAATAAATGGCTTTTCATGTGAGGCCCATGTAGTGCCCGAGGATTTTCCCATCGATACGGATGGACTATTGGGCTGGGATATGCTAACTAAACACGAGGCGAAAATCAATGCAGTTAATAAGCGTCTGGAAGTCGGGCGGATAGTAATACCCTTCGACAGGGATGAGCAGCTCATAATTCCGCCACACACGAGGCAGGTCATATACGCAAGAGTGCCAAATACAGAGGAAAAGATGGGTTTTGTCCCATTATACGACCTGGGTCCAGGTCTCCTATTCGGCAATTTTGTGGTCGAAAATAAGGACGGCAAAGCATACGCGCTTTGCTACAATACATCGATGAGCCAGTAGCACTCTCACCGCCGGTAGTCGAAATAGAACCCTGCGAAATAATGCGAGAGAAGGATGACATTTTCGATGAAGATATTAATAATGGATTTGAAGCCAATGAGCTCGAGCGCGTTAACGTTCTACGCATATTTATGAACAAAAACAATGATCGGACTGCAAAAATATTTCGGGAATTAAACCGAGATATGCTGAAGAGATTGAATAAAGAAGAAATAGAACACATCAAGGATCTAATAGACGAAAGGTCACACCTTTTCGGGCTCCCAGGGGAGAAGTTAAGAGCGACGCACCTGGTAACACATAAATTAATAACCACCACAGACACTCCAATCCGGGTTAAGAGGCATCGCCACCCACCCGCAATAAAAGAAGAAATGCAGCGGCAAATAAATAAATATTTAGATGAAGGTATTATAAGACCATCGGATAGCCCGTATTCATCCATGATTTGGGCGGTACCAAAGAAGAGCGGGAAAGACGGCTAAAAGAGATGGCGCATGGTAATGGACTTCCGTCAATTAAACGAGGTAACAGTGGGTAATAGTTATCCACTCCCGACAACAGATATCAAGGACGCGGTAGCGACAGCCAAATATATTACGGCCATTGATCTAAAAACCAGATCTTACCAAATACCAATGGACCCCGCTGATGCTCACAAAACAGCCTTCCCCGGACTCTATGGACATTACGAATACACACGAATGGGCATGGGATTGCGCAACGCACAGGCCAACTTCCAGTCATTCATGGACCTAGTCCTAAACGGGTTGCAGGGAGTCGAATTATACGTTTATTTGGGCGATATTATAGTTTTTGCCTCCGATCTTGAAGAGCATGGCAAGAAGTTTAGACGACTGATGAAATGTCTAGACGAGGCCAATCTAACGATCGAGCCGAGTAGATGCCAATTCCTGTAAAGAGAAGCAAGCTCTTTGGGTCACATCGCAGGGAACGGGCAGATATGACAAGACCCCAATAAAATAGAAGCAGTGCGAGGCTTCCCGACACCAACCACTAAGAGGAAAATAAAACAATTTTACGGACTCACCAGCTACTATAGAAGGTTTATCAAAAATGTCGCCGAGATCGCTTATCCTCTGTCAAAAGTGACAGGAGGAAAAGACGGGAAAAATCCTCGACTTTTCGTATGGGGAGAAGCAGAACAGAAATCTTTCGAACAATTAAAGGAGTGCCTGTGCAGCGAGCCGATCCTTGCAGCACCTGATCTCAACAAGGAATTTATTGTCACCACAGACGTCAGTGACTTCGCACTCGGCGCAATATTAAGCCAAATGGCTGAGAAAATAAAAGTGGATCACGCATGCATATACGATTCCCGATGCTTTAGGGAATCCGAGCTGCGGTACTCTACATACGATCGTGAGTTACTTGCAATAGTCTTCGCCAAAGACCAATTTCGTCCATTCTTATATGAAAGAAAGTTCAAGGTAATAACGAACCATGAGCCGTTAGAACACTTCCATAATATCAAAAAACCGGATTTGCGTTTTAATCGACTGAAAGCCGACCTATGTGGCTATGAATTTGAAATAGAATACCGCCCAGGCCCTCGAAATTGCACCGCGGACGCCCTATCGCGAAACCCCATAATACGCGAAGGAGAAGATAATCCGGAGCTCCCCCGGGTTAACCTATATGATTTGGCAGCAAAACAGGAAGAAGAGGACAATGAATACGACACCGATAAGCACGATACAAGAAGCATTGCTTAATAAAAGTGAAAAGAAAAAATCTAAATTCACCGTGGAGGTAGAAGAGAAAGCGGAAAATCGAGAGTCCGAATAGACATTTGGGAAATTGACGAAAGAACGGCACCAAAATGTGACGCCGCCGTTACGCCTCCGAGCCCGGAGCATAGGAGGCAATTTTCAACGAACACGACTCTCCTAAAATAAGATATGTCACCAGGTCAACGAAGAGAGACAGACTTCAAGGAAATGCACCGCACAAAGGCGCCAACGAAAGACTTACCTCGGGCTCGGAAAACTCAGGTAATCCGCGAGACAAAAAATTACCAAATCTAGATTCATCAACAGATTCAAATAAGGTAAAAAAAGCGTGTATATAAAAAGAAAGCTGACAAAAAGACGGGTGTCAAGTATCCCATATGCGAAAGAATCAGCGAAATTGGAATGCCGGATGATGAGCCGATCCTAAGCCAAGCCGACACCAACAGGGATCTAGCTTACATGCACAAAAGCGCCAATATGCGAACCGAAATTGGAGGCGTTAGCACGTTTTTAGAAAATATCATTTTACCCGCTTCAAAACTCCCTCTTCAATGCCTAGGACTGAGACAAAAACTGAGATTCAGGGAAAATCTAACGGATAAGGCCGGAGATAGCGAATCAAATCTAGATGACATAGCGGCGCAACCGGAAGCGAAACAAGCAAAAGACGCAACAGCAAAAACAGACCACCCGAGCGTCCCCATTGCACGGCCATTGCAAGAAGCATTGCTTAATAAAAGTGAAAAGAAAAAATCTAAATTCACCGTGGAGGTAGAAGAGAAAGCGGAAAATCGAGAGTCCGAATAGACATTTGGGAAATTGATGAAAGAACGGCACGAAAATGTGACGCCGCCGTTACACCTCCGAGCCCGGAGCATAGGAGGCAGTTCTCAACTCCGAGAGGACCCACTAGTGACATAAGCATGAGGTCGGTCAGTAAAAGCCCCCTGGCGAACGATTATTTGAACATAGCGAGGATACAAAGCCTAGATGATTTAATGAGGAATTATCGACAAATTGAGTAAAAGGTACCCGAGGGAGGACAATATCGAACACCCGAATCTCTCAACTTACCCAATGCGAATTTAGGAGAGGAGACTGAGAGCCCTGTCCGCGAACCAATGGATACGGAAACTCGGAGATTCTACGTATACGAGGAAAAGACATTATGCGCACAGCCGAACTTGACGTTACGCCGCTATACTGACATATCAACCAGCCCTGGAGGGAACTGCCTATTTGATTCTCTAATAAGAATAGCGGGCTTGAAAATGACCGCTACGGAACTCCGCGCCAAATTATTGAGTAGTCCAACCTTGGTGGAATGCGGTGACCCACACGAGGCTTGTAGAATACTATCCTCACAAAATGAGTACGGGGCCGCCGATTGCGTATATATATTCTCCCAAACTTACGGAAGAAATTTATGCATCCATTTTCACAGCGGCGGCAAGGTCAGGTACCTTCATTACCAGAACAATGACGAAGACGAAATTATGCACCTACACTTAGAGGGATTGCATTTTGCACCTTATCTACCTATAAGGGAGAGTGCGACAACCGTGCAGTCACCCGATACCTCGCAAGCGGGTAGACCAGCTGGCGAGGAGCGCGAGCCGATAAGAGAGGCAAGAGCCTCGAGCGCGGAGAGTGCATCAGTGTGGCCAGGTAAACAATATATATCGTAATACTATGCATGTAAAAGTGGCGATTTATCGCCACAACCTGGTCACACTGGAGTGCATCAGAGATGGCCGGCCGCACAGCTGATCCATCCACAAGGCAGCACGAAGCCTTGACCCGCTATCTCACAGCTGAGGCAAGGCCGGCACATGCATCCCCGCCTTGGGCGCGCGACGATATCGAAGAGCGATTCACAGCAGTACAACAGCTGGACGTATATCCCTTCGCTTATGTCGATAATTTAATATACATATTATCCACTGACTTATTTACGGGCACGGAAATTTTGGAAGCTTTAATCGAGCGACAATATTTGTCAGAAGACGAACTGACGAGTACGCAGCGAGAAATCGGGGATATTTGGGTAACAAACATTAGTACTTTGAGAATGTTTGGGATCTTTATTAAAGAACATGTGAACAACCGACCGATTCGGCAAGATATGAAAACTTGCATAAGGCCGCTAAAAAAAACGGTTAGAAGAATTTGGAATAAAATCAGTAGGTATAATAAAAGACCTAGGAATGTTAAAAGAACCGGAATGGAGTTTCTTCATTGATCAAATAAACAAAGCTTGCAAGGGAATGGACATCTGTATATTCTTCTTCAAGAATAACTTACCGGTGCCCCGTGTACAAGACAGATACCGGCTTATCAAAGAATATCACGAATCGGTTATAGGCGGCCACAAGGGCATGACCAAGACGTACCATAAACTGGCTTACGAATATTACCGATGAGCCATGCAAGCGGACGTTCGACAGTTTATACGAGGCTGCTCCGACTGCCAGACGCAAAAATAAGTGCGGGTTAAGACGAAACTCCCAATGATAATAAGCGACACGCCAGCTAGGCCATTTAGCAAAATATCCATTGACTTTGTGGGGGTCCAAGGGAACCCACGTCGGCGGGAAAACAATACATACTGACAGTTCAAGATAACTTCAGTAAGTATTGCGTACTGGTGCCCGTGCGCCAAACGACGGCAGAAGAAGTCACCCGTGCTCTAACAGAAAAGCTAATCTGTTATTTCGGGTCTCCAGCTACCTTAATATCAGACCAGGGACCTCATTTTATGAACCGTACCTTAGAAGAATTCGCCCGAATTTTTAAAATTAATAAATTTCAAACCACGGCTCACCATCCCCAGTCCAATGGCGGCATCGAAAGGATGCACGAGGGATCAGGTTACTCACCGCACGAAATAGTATTCGGCTTGAGAGCGCGAACACCGTCTAGTTTTCCGCCTAGGGAACACTTGCTGACGTACAACGAATACACGGCTGACACAACACAATCGCTCGCCCAGCTACGAACGTTAGCAGACATGAATTTAACACAATCCAAATACAAATCGAAATTCTATTACGATCAGCGCGAAAATATACGGCATTTTCGCGAAGGACAAATGGTCTACGTACTGAAGAAGCCTAAACATGGAAAAACGGACCAAGAATACGTGGGACCGTGTGAGATCCTAGACGTCAACTATGAGACTCAGCGTGGAGATAAAAAGAGGAGAACATGCGCGTATCATCCATATGGACATGATCAAGCATAGCTTCGTATTACCAAAGCCAACATTGGGATCAGCGGATGCATCGCATGACGCGGACGAAACGCTATAACATGCCATCGATGATGCAAGCGGACGAGAGAAGACAAAATAATCGGGCATTACAAGAAATACTTCAGCAAAAATCGTTTTTTATTTTTTTTCGCGGCCCTCAGACGCCCCTTCACAACTTTCTCCGCGGCCCTCGGAGGCCGCTTCACAAATTTTTTCCGAGGCCCTCGGACGCCGCTCTAAATAGAGACAATACATACGTAGGTCTACGAATATGAGGGAGTCATGAAGACATGAAATAATAAGCAAAACGATTATTTGAATGATTTTTAAATACAAGTAGCCGGGGACGCGGGGTCCACGCATATAAGGAAGTCATGTAGACATGCAACAATAAGCAAGACATTATTTAAATAATTTTTAACCCCAAGTAGGCAGGGGATATGAGGTTCACGCATATAAGAGAGTCATGTAGACATCATAAAATAAGCAAAACGATTATTTAAATAATTTTTAAACCCAAGTAGTCGGAGAATATGAGGTCCACGCATATAAGGGAATCATGAAAAAATAAGCAAAACGATTATTTAAATAATTTTTAAACCCAAATAGGCGGGGGATATTAGGTTTACACATATAAGGGAATTACGTAGACGTGCAATAATAACGAAGACAATTATTTAAATAATTTTTAAACCCAAGTAGGCTGTGGATATGAGGTCCACGCAAATAAGAGAGTCATGTAGACATGAAAAAATAAGCAAAATGATTATTTAAAGAATTTTCTAAAACCAAGTAGCCGGGGGATATGAGCTCCACGCATATAAGGGAGTCATGTGGACATGAAACAATAAGAAAAACGATTATTTGAATAATATTTAACCCCAAGTAGCCGGGGGATATAAGTCCGCGAATGTAAGGGAGTAATGTAGACATGAAACAATAAGCAAAACCATTATTTAAATAATTTTTAAACCCATGTAAGCGGGAGATATGAGGTCTACGCATATAACGAAGTTACGTAGACGTCCGTCGTAAGCAAGACTTTTATTTCAAAAATTCTTAATCTCTAACTCGACTTTCTTATATGCGTGGATCTCATATCGCGCTCCGACTTGGGTTTAAAATTTTTTAAATAATTGTTTTGCTTATTGTTGCACATCTACGTTATTCCCTTATATGCGTGGACCTCATATCCCCCGCCTACTTGGGTTTAAAAATTATTTAAACCGTCGTTTTGCTTATTTGTTCATGTCTACATGACTCCCTTATATGCGTGGACTTCATATACCCCGCCTACTTAGGTGTAAAATTATTTAAATAAGCGTTTTTCTTATTTTTTCATGTCTACATGACTCTCTTATACGCGTGGACCTCATATCCCCCGCCTACTTGGGTTTAAAAATTGTTGAAATAATTGTCTTGATTATTTTTACACATCTACGTAATTCCCTAGTATACGCGGACCTCGCGTCCCCCGGCTACTGGGGTTAAAAATTATTTTTAATAATTGTTTTGCTTATTTTTTCATATACTCATGCCGCTAGAAGCCGCTCGAGCGCCAACTTGGCGAAGGCCTCTAGTGTGCAGGCGCCAGACTACAGTAAAGTATCGACGCACTGACGCCACTGACTGCGATGTTTGTTGGCGGCGCAACGCGCAAGCAACTAAAAATATCGGTTTCGATACTAGCAGGCTGCGTATCGATACACACGATATTAGCAACGGCTAATATCGATACAAAATATCGACATTTTTTCATTAAAGTATCGATACACAAGTGTATCTATACCATATCGCCCATCCCTAGAGCCGACTACAAACTTATATCTCGAGAACGAATCGGTTGATTTCGACGCCGAAATTCACTAGCTATTTCGAAATTTCAATTTTTTTCATTCTTTTTTTATATGATAAAGGAAGAAAATCTTCTTTCAATGTTTTGAAATGCAAAGATTCTTCTACACATCTATCGTTCTTCATAATGATTAACATTACTTAAAGTATCAAAGGAAAGTTCTTAATTCATTTATACTTTTTTCTTGAGTGATAAAGGTCGTACATTAACTAGAGAATTATTTTTCAAAAGAGGCAAAATTATAGAATGCACTCAATAGAAATATAATTCCGATTAACATTTAAACAAAAAATTGCTGTTAGCCAAGGGATGATTTTTCCCGCATCATTCGAAATTGGACTCGCGAGTCACGGCGCCCCTACAGTATCTATACACGAGTTATGGGCCGATAAGGTACAGCAAAACTCTTACCCACAAGCGGTAACGCAGGATACGTGGTGTGCCCAGAACCCAGTGGTAAAAGGCTGGCTGTAAGTGGGTACACACTTTTTAACAGATTTTTCTAATTAACAAGTAACCATGGAAATTAGGAATTTTAGATTTTAAACCTCCTATCAAGAAGCAATAAAGCGCGCGCAGAGTGCGCGAGCTGGCTAGTACGTTATAAGGATGATAGCTAGGGCGTACAGCAACAACACAGTAGATATATGGGATAATATATATATATTAAAATATGTATAAAATAATAAAAGAAAAATAGTGCAAGGACTAGCTTGAAGACTATAGTACTAAAAACCAAAAAGTAAACAATAATAAACGGCGTTGATAGGTTGTTTGTATGTGTAATGAAACACGTGGATCCTTTTGAGCAATTAAGTATTTTATTAATTTACTATCAGTCGACGTTTCGGAATCATTGTACGATTCCCTTTCCCAGAGACTAGGAAAGAACGATGTAACTTAATTCGTATGATCTAATTATGCCACTATAATAACAAACAATACACAGCACAAGTCTTACCTAATTAACCTTTAGAGGACGGGATGGCCCCTATACGGGCCATGCCCATGATCGACCCTTTACATGTGTTAGTTTTGAGATGTAAGACATCACAAAGAGGACGGGATGGCCCCTATACGGGCCGTGCCCATGATCGACCCTTTACATGTGTTAGTTTTGAGATGTGAGACATCACAAAAACTCGATTTCTATAGAAAAGTGAGAGAAAACAGTAAACCCAAATCCCCGTCCTCTAAAGGTTAATTAAATTAACTAACACATACGCCCAATTTCATAGCAATGTAGTTGCTCGTCAATATAAAAAGATTGAAACGTAGCTCTCTCGACATTTTCTTTCTAACGCACGTCATATTTGCACTGTAATTAAATCGAAAAAATTATGATTAGAAGGCTGAATGTGAATTTCAAATAATCATGAACCGCACGAATTATGAAATGAACTTACTAAATAAAAACCGAAACCATGTTGGAAAAATTAAAAACTGACAGGAACTGTGGTACATTGACCCGTTATCAAGCTACTAGTTTTCCCCGGATGGTAGCCAACAGAGCTATCAAAGAAGGACTGCGGATAGGTGACATCGCAGGGGATTATTTATACCCAAAAATCGAGTGGAGGGACACGACAGTACAAGCGGTGCGCCGCTCACAGTGTCCGTGGATCGCCCTGCTACTACAAAGCATCGAAGAACCATAACGAGTCGAGAGGCTCCTGGCGCTTCTCTTCACCGCACACACATGCGCATACGCATGAACTAAGTAGTGCAACCTCAATATCGCTCATACCATCGTGCTACCCCGACTTCTCAGAATACGAGAACTCGACCCTCTAGGAACTAACTGTTTTTTTCTATCTTTAATTACGTTATTGATAATATCTATGGAAGCCTTATAATCATTTTTCAACTTAATAGTATCAGTGATTCTATTCATATTATTTTTTGTATTATAAATGTGGATCATTTCTGAAAATTCTCTTTTACCTTTCTTAATTTCTTTATCCAAAACTTTAATCTTTTCAAAATTAATTCTGTGACGTGTTTCTGTGGCGTATACGGCTAGTGCAGATTTAGTATCGCTATTTTTTACACTCAATTTATGCTCATTCATACGAATTTTGAGTTTTCTGCTAGTTTGTCCAACATATGTTAGATCACAATCAGAACAACCTATCTCATAAACAACGTTACTCTGCTACAAACTATTTAATCTATCTTTACCTAACGTGATGAATCTCGATAACTTGTTAATTGGTTTGTTTACAACCCTGTAACCGTGACTAGATAATATAGATTTTAGTTTAAAGCTTAAATCTTTAATAAATGGTAAAACTATAATTTTTTTGTTGTTGGCAACTGTATTCTTTGTCATTGAACGATTATTTTTTGAATTATCATGCTTGTTGTTTAACTGGAAAATCCTATGTCTCATATTTTCAGAGATAAATTTCATAGGATATCCATTATTTTTAAGAAACTGAGTTGCAATATCTAGATTTTGTCTATGAAATTTTTTATGTGAAAGATTAATAGCACGATCTACAAGATTGTAAACAATTGCTCTTTTATTTTGAATAGGATGATGCGAATCAAAATGAATAAATTGTCCGGAATAAGTACTTTTACGATACCAATTCGTAATTATGTTGTTTTCATCAGTGCGAAATAATGTCATGTCTAAAAAGTTAATTGATTTTTTCTCCTGGTCTTCATTTTCTATCGTAAATTGTAAATAATGGTTAAACTTATTAAAAGTACTTAGGCATATGTCAATTGCATCATCCTTTACAATCAGTAAACAATCATCGACATATCTCTTATATAAAACAATATCCGATTTCATAACATTGAGGCAATGGTTCTCGAGACACTCCAAAGCCAGTTCACCAAACCACGGACTAGAGCATCCGCCCATTGGCGCGCCATGTGTTTATAGTAACTATTGTCAAAAGAGAAATAAGTAGAATTCATTAAAAAGATAATGCCATCCAAAAATTCGTTTATCGTCAAATTAGTTCTGTTTTTTAAATATTTCCATTTGTTACGGATACCAGTTAAAACAAGATCAATATTTATATTTGTAAATAGAGATACGACATCAACTGAACATAATCTGTAATTATCCGGGACATGAATATCTGAGCTAATATCAATTAATTCAGAACTATTTTTCAAAGACGATTTAGGCCGAGGTAAATATTTTGTAAAAAATGTGCAAATAGCTTTGTCCAGACCATGTGTTGGAGAGTTTATCGTCGATACAATGATTCTAGCCGGCATATCCTTTTTATGAATCTTTATCAAGCCGTACGCTCGTGAAAGTACAGAATGATCTAATTTATCAGTTAAAATGTCAAAACTGGAATCCATATCACACACACCTCTGCTTTTCCATTTTTGTATGAGTTTTTTTGTCGCATTTTTTAAATTGTTGTACGGATCTTTTTCAAGTCTTTTATAATATATAGTGTCAGACAGAACATCTAAAACTTTTGATTTATAATCTTTAATGTTAATGGCAATTGTTACATTGCTTTTATCAGCTTTTGTGAATAAAATATCTTTATTATTTTTAATAAAAGTTTTAGTCGCAAGCAAGTTATGTTTAATAACAGTGTCAGTGTGTGATATGCGATTCTTACGTTTTGCAAAAGTATTGACTGTTCTAATGAGTTCACAGTGTAAATCCCTGTCTTTTTCATCATGTTTTCTCCAATCTACATAACCATCTATTGATTTGAAAATTTCGAAGAACGTTCTTCTATCGGGAAAACATGTAAAATTAAAATCTCTTCCTAAACGAACTGTATTACGTACCCCTTCTGGGATCGTCACCTCAGTGAGGTTAATGAACCATGGGTCATCTTGTAGTTTGTGTATATTCGAGTTCGTTGGCTTCGCGCTCGCCTCTGTGTATACATATTCGCATTTTCTATTATACCGTTCGTAATACAACTTGTCAAACTTTTTGTTGTGTTTATTTTGCCATTGAGACACAGAGTTTTTTGTATTGTCTGTTAATAATTTAATTAAACGTTTTGCATTTTTTAAATTTGTAATTTTTCTGACTTGATCAAAAAGTAATTTCTTTTCACTGAGCAATCGAGCCTTTTTTGAATAAAAATCCGCGATTTCAATTTTCAAGATTTTAGTCGAAATTAAATTAGAGACAGAATTCAATTTGTTCTTTGTTTTTTGGCTATCCAAATTAATGCTATTCAATCTCCTAGTTACATATTTAATATGTTTTGGAAAAATTTCATATTTTTTACATTCTAATAAAAATTTAATATCACAGCGTATTTTTTCCGTCAAACTAAGATTTTTGTGTAATTTTAGAAATAATTGTTTAGCTTCAATGCTAATATTCGTGTGAGCAAAGCGAAAAAGTGCAGCGTTATTTATACTCTCGTTGCTCAACAAACTATTCAAGTTATAATTAGTTTCAGCGCGCGTATAAATACGTGTAGTCCATGGTGTTACCATACTTGTCATTGTGTGTTGCCGTAGAACAATTTAAAAAATGCGACAAAAAAACTCATACAAAAATGGAAAAGCAGAGGTGTGTGTGATATGGATTCCAGTTTTGACATTTTAACTGATAAATTGGATCATTCTGTACTTTCACGAGCGTACGGCTTGATAAAGATTCATAAAAAGGATATGCCGGCTAGAATCATTGTATCGACGATAAACTCTCCAACACATGATCTGGACAAAGCTATTTGCACATTTTATTACCTCTGCCTAAATCGTCTTTGAAAAATAGTTCTGAATTAATCGATATTAGCTCAGATATTCATGCCCCGGATAATTACAGATTATGTTCATTTGATGTCGTATCTCTATTTACAAATATAAATATTGATCTTGTTTTAACTGGTATCCGTAACAAATGGAAATATTTAAGAAACAGAACTAATATGACGATGAACGAATTTTTGGATGGCATTATCTTTTTAATGAATTCTACTTATTTCTCTTTTGACAATAGTTACTATAAACAAACACATGGCGCGCCAATGGGCGGATGCTCTAGTCCGTGGTTTGGGGAACTGGCTTTGGAGTGTCTTGAGAACCATTGTCTCAATGTTATGAAATCGAATATTGTTTTATATAAGAGATATGTCGATGATTGTTTATTGATTGTAAAGGATGATGCAATTGACAGATGCCTAAGTACTTTTAATAAGTTTAACCATTATTTACAATTTACGATAGAAAATGAAGACCAGGAGAAAAAATCAATTAACTTTTTAGACATGACATTATTTCGCACTGATGAAAACAACATAATTACGAATTGGTATCGTAAAAGTACTTATTCCGGATGATTTATTCATTTTGATTCGCATCATCCTATTCAAAATAAAAGAGCAATTGTTTACAATCTTGTAGATCGTGCTATTAATCTTTCACATAAAAAATTTCATAGACAAAATCTAGATATTGCAACTCAGTTTCTTAAAAATAATGGATATCCTATGAAATTTATCTCTGAAAATATGAGACATAGGATTTTTCAGTTAAACAACAAGCATGATAATTCAAAAAATAATCGTTCACTGACAAAGAATACAGTTGCCAACAACAAAAAAATTATAGTTTTACCATTTATTAAAGATTTAAGCTTTAAACTAAAATCTATATTATCTAGTCACGGTTACAGGGTTGTAAACAAACCAATTAACAAGTTATCGAGATTCATCACGTTAGGTAAAGATAGATTAAATAGTTTGCAGCAGAGTAACGTTGTTTATGAGATAGGTTGTTCTGATTGTGATCTAACATATGTTGGACAAACTAGCAGAAAACTCAAAATTCGCATGAATGAGCATAAATTGAGTGTAAAAAATAGCGATACTAAATCTGCACTAGCCGTATACGCCACAGAAACACGTCACAGAATTAATTTTGAAAAGATTAAAGTTTTGGATAAAGAAATTAAGAAAGGTAAAAGAGAATTTTCAGAAATGATCCACATTTATAATACAAAAAATAATATGAATAGAATCACTGATACTATTAAGTTGAAAAATGATTATAAGGCTTCCATAGATATTATCAATAACGCAATTAAAGATAGAAAAAAACAGTTAGTTCCTAGAGGGTCGAGTTCTCGTATTCTGAGAAGTCGGGGTAGCACGATGGTATGAGCGATGTTGAGGTTGCACTACTTAGTTCCTGCGTATGCGCATGTGTGTGCGGTGAAGAGGAGCGCCAGGAGCCTCTCGACTCGTTATGGTTCTTGGATGCTTTGTAGTAGCAGGGCGATCCACGGACACTGTGAGCGGCGCACCGCTTGTACTGTCGTGTCCCCCCACTCGATTTTTGGGTATAAATAATTCCCTGCGATGTCACCTATCCGCAGTCCTTCTTTGATAGCTCTGTTGGCTACCATCCGGGGAAAACTAGTAGCTTGATAACGGGTCAATGTACCACAGTTCCTGTCAGTTTTTAATTTTTCCAACATGGTTTCGTTTTTTATTTAGTAAGTTCATTTCATAATTCGTGCGGTTCATGATTATTTGAAATTCACATTCAGTCTTCGAATCATAATTTTTTCGATTTAATTACAGTGCAAATATGACGTGCGTTAGAAAGAAAATGTCGAGAGAGCTACGTTTCAATCTTTTTATATTGACGAGCAACTACATTGCTATGAAATTGGGCGTATGTGTTAGTTAATATAATTAATTAGGTAAGACTTGTGCTGTGTATTGTTTGTTATTATAGTGGCAAAATTAGATCATACGAATTAAGTTACATCGTTCTTTTCTAGTCTCTGGGAAAGGGAATCGTACAATGATTCCGAAACGTCGACTGATAGTAAATTAATAAAATACTTAATTGCTCAAAAGGATCCACGTATTTCATTACACATACATACAACCTATCAAAGTTGAATTGCGAGCAGTCTGAAAGGACAAAAAACTCATTTAATAATAAACGGCATCAACAAGAAATTATTAAAGAACCTAACAGAATAAAAAAGAAAAAATATAAATCGCCGCTGCAACCCTGTACATCATACAACGCTACGTCACGGTAAGATAAGGCTCACTACTACACTCAGCGACAGCGCGAGAGCTGGAGTGTAACAGGACATCAGCCCGAGTCCTCTACAGCATACGGTATTGTATATTAAATTAAAATTCGTTCATAAATTGTCGCTATAAAGCACCAAACCATGTGCCAGAAACTATGACAAAATTTTAAAACATCAAAATAATCAAAATACCGCGAAATTTAGTTACCAGAGATAATTAATATAAATATCTTTTTATCATTGGGTTAAACAAGTTAAATGGCAAGAATCATATAAAGAGTAAGAAATAATTATTAAGCCCAACACTAAATAAATTTTTCAATACAATTTGCGAGTCGGTCTCTTACCCCTGAGAGATAAAAGAAAAAGAACCGAATGAAATATCTACGAATAAGATTTCCCGTTTTCTCCAAGCTCATATGTCGCCATAAATACACATTACCTAAAACGAGGCAGCGGCACCCTTTTTTTCTTTTCATTATAAAATATAATAGGAGAAGCAATCTAATTATCTCATATAGCATTCGGTAAACGAAACCATTTATTAATTTTGGGAAACAATATGAAACGGTGCGGCAAACGCAATTGTATGATAAAGCATTAACAGATTATCACGAGGAAAAACTCACTATCCTAACCACTCTCAGGGAAATCAAAAACATCTCAATATCATAATTATCATTGGTTTTATCATTAGTGTCCTTTATTCTCGGTCGCTGGGGAACAGGGGTACATAAACAGGTCGCAATTTTTGACGAGCCAGGATGGGCAAAAATATTAGTCAACCAATGGAAAACCGGGCAAAATTGAAATCATAGAATCATCCAAAATACACTGTGCCCAACACTATAGAAAAAACGGGTAAATCACGATATCACGAATAAAAACTCTATTCTGGAGCCGAATACTAAATCTATTGATGAACTTCACCAGAAAAAAAAAAAAAAAACGCGTCAACAATGTAGGATGCTATGGAAAATTGGCAAGGAGAATGAACCAGAAAGGCAAAAAAAGAAAGAAAAAGACACAAGACTCAGAGTTGCGCCATACGGATACAAGGCAGCCAATAAACAAGTGTGCCAGCATACCATACAGGCTGCACCGGGCAAATTTATATTTTTGTTTTACAGTAAAATATCCGGACTTTAACACGTAAATGGAGACACGGAGTAAAGCGATCCTACTAACGAGACTAACACGATATTTATTACTAACCCGACGGCATAAGAGAGAAATATGGACCTCGAGGCCCAGTAGAAATAATATTAGGAAACAACACATCAGAATACCCAATAAAACCGGCCAACCCTGTGTGCTTGCAGACTGACGCTGGAAGCAATGAGCACAAGGAACCTGTTGATACAGCCTATTTTGGGGAGCCCAGGAGTCATCATCCAGCAACTAATGCCGCTCGCAACGTCCAGCACAACATGAAAGATAATACAGCAAATTAACTCGCAGCCGTTGTTGCACCAAGGGGAGCGACTACTAGACGCATGGCGCTCTATAACGCAGCACTGTAATAATATGGTAGCGTGCCAGCATCAACAGCAGCTGAAGAACATCTATAAGCAAGTTACAGACACAAACAAGGACATCGATAGAGCCCTGGAACTACTAGAAGGGCAAGGATCGCGAAGAGCTACCCGAATTTGACGAGCATGGTTCTCTGCCGTCGGGAAGGTCAGCCGTTACTTATTTGGGTCTCTGGATGAGGTAGCGGAAGAAGAAATAAAAGAGCTTATAGATAGAGCACAAGATAAGACCAGGCAATTATCAGACCTCTTGCTAAACCAAACGGAGGTCGTATACAAGGAGTTCGGAGCAGTACAAATGAAGGCGGAGGAGCTAGAGCGAAAAACACAGATCCTGGATCAACATCAACAAGATTTGCAAAAAGAAGCCGCAATGATAGTAGCAACACAGCTCCTTGAAGAAAATGTACTGCAGTATGAAATTGACGTACAAACTCTGACCGACGTTATTCTATTTGCTCAACAAGGGTCCATCCGCCCGCGGTTTCTGAACCTCACGCAGATCCGAAAGACGGCGGATTTGATATCCAGAGCGATTACGGAAGCGATCTTCCCAGCTTTAACGGACGAGAATGCCATATCGGAGTTAGCAAAGATATCAGACGTGACGATCCTACTACACAACTTCCAATTAGTCTACCATATCGCGTTGACTTTGATTGATTTTAATACCTATTGTTGTATTTATTCAAATAAGGAGACGGAATAAAAGACACATAACTGTTTTGATTTTAGTGAGTTTTCTTTTATTTAGTGCTTCGCACACGGACGCTCCTTCTTCGATGACCGTTGCCACTCGACTGACTTGTCGCCGCTCGCAGGGGGCGCTCGCTTTCTGTATAAGTAGAAAGGGTAACCGTATATGAGAGAGCATGGTACAAACGCTATATTCCAACACTCCCTCCCGTTTGACCTAAGTCTCTCTTTAGTCTTACAAAAATACTATTCATATAATAATCTGTTCAGTCTTGCAGACTCCTTTGACTCGCCGGACTCACCGAACTCCCCTTTTCTCACCGTACTATCGTTGATTTATTATTCCTGTTATTCTGGAAAAAAGAAACTTTAGTGAGAAACATGTAAATGATATAAAGGTGTATTAAATAATCGCGCCATTAATTTTTCATGTAGATCGAGAGGTAGTGGTTTAGTAAATATAGGCGTTTCACGTCAGCTCTCCAGGCGTGGCGCGCGAGCGCGAAATCATGCTGTTTTCAGCTTGTGTTTGAAGGGCTAAGATGTATCTAAAAAAAATAATCCCCAAGTGATTTCGATGTATTTTTTCCTCAGCTTTCCGAGGGTGCTATTAGTTTCTCAAAATTTTTCAATTCTTACCTCAAAAAAACATAAAACGTGTTATATCTCAAAAACTATATTTTTAATTTTTTTTTTGACCTGCTAGATTGAAAGAGGAGGAAATTTTACATGGATATAGCCTTTTTCTACACAGGGGTTTTTTGATTTTTTCGAGATATTATTCAAGAAATACTTAGAAGTGAAAATTTTTGAGAAACTAATGGCACCATCGGAAAGCTTAGGAAAAAATACATCGAAATCACTTGGGGATTATTTTTTTTAGATACATCTTAGCCCTTCAAACACAAGCTGAAAACGGCATGATTTCGCGCTCGCGCGCCGCGCCTGGAGAGCTGACGTGAAACGCCTCATATATCCACAATTTGATCTTTAGATCTTATCCATTTTATTTCTATACGTTTTAGCTTAACACACTCCTTAAAGTAATGTTCTTTTGTCTCTGTCATATGTCTTAGCTTGTTCCCACCGCTAGTCTCAGCGTTTATTTTAGCGGCTTTATTATCACACCATAAAGTCATGGGATAAAACGACTCACCAACTACTAATTTTATAGAGTTATGTAGGGAGTTCATTTCTTGACACACATCGCTCATAGCTACATACTCTGCCTGACATGTTGACAATGCAACATACTGTTGCTTTCGAGTACGCCAAGCTATCGTATCTCCAAATAGTTTAATAGCATAACCACAAGTGGTTAGTGACCCTTTGCAATCTGAGAAGCTAGCGTCAGACTATGCTTGAATGTCACCTGTCTCACCTGCATATCTTATAGCCATTTTCTTAGTACCTTTCAAGTATGTCAGAATGCGTTTTGCTATCAACCACTCATTTTCAGTAGGATCAATTTGGTGTCTGCTTAATATATTTACTGCATAATTAATATCAGGTCTAGTCGCGCCTGTTAAGTATAATAAGCATCCTACCACTTCCCTATATGGAGCATGTATTTCTGTCTCCCTTGACTCATTTACCTCACCATCGATATCAGATTCACGAACCTTTCTTTCAGGTTTAATACCTGACTAGTCACCATAGAGGATTTGCATGGATTCGAATGTTCAAATCCATATCTTTGTAATAATCGATCAATATAGTTTTCCTGAGATAGTTCTAAAACCTGTTTCTTTCTATCGCGCCTAATTGAAATTCCTAAGAATTCTTTTGGCTCACCTAGAATATTCATTTCAAATTCTTTGCTCAACTGTGACTTCACACCTCGTAATTTAGATACATCATTACTTGCAATTATAATGTCATCAACGTATAAAAGCAGAATTAGGAACTTCTCCTTTTCTCACCAGGTGATTAAACATGGTTCTAAGTCAGAGTTTTTCAAGTTTAGTTTTTCCGCAGCCTCAGTGAATCTATCATTCTAACGCTTGGGGCTGATTCGTAAACCATAAAGAGCTTTCTCCACTTTGCAGACTTTGTTTTTCCTTTCATTTTCATTATGCAGAGTTCCATCGGGTATATGCATATAAATCTCTTCGGCTATGGTTCCGTTAAGGAAGGCTGTTTTTACGTCTAGCTGACACACCTCGAGATCATACTTATTTATTATTGCAAATATTGTACGCACCAAAGGTAGCCTCGATACTGGAGCATACGTCTCGCTTACTTCGTAGTTGTTCAGATCTTTAAAACCCCTGATTACTAATCTCGCCTTGAATTTTACGTCACCATTTGGTTTTAATTTTCTTTTGAATATCCACCTAGAATCTATTATGTTTGTTTTCGCACCCTCATCTAGTCTTGCCGGTTTATCCACTAATCTCCACACCTTGTTTTTATACATAGAGTCCAATTCAGAATTAATAGCCTTTTGCCATTGGCCCTTGTCCTTAGATAACATAGCTTCTTTATAATTCGATGGATCAGAATTTATTTTTGCTAGCACGGCATAATATACCTCGTCATTGTACTGTCTGGTTATAGAATTTGCTTTGTTTTGATTTGGAACAGTGAGTGAAGCTTGAGCTTTCATTTATTCATCAAGGTCCAGTGATTCGAAGCTATTACCTTTTATTTTCTAACTACTGATCTGCTCACCTTCTTTATTAGATTCCACACCTTTCTTGGGCCAGCCACTTTTTCTCTTACCTTCTCCCTCCGGTTTTAAATTGTTCTCACACATCTTTTCTTCATTATCCAACTTAATAAACCAATTTTCTTTATCAATCTCACCAGAATCAATTAGATGATTTTTAATACTATTCTTGCCGTATATATCTCCATAAACAAGCCTTTCATTGAATCTAGCATTCCTGCTTTCGTAGTATTTGTCTTCTTCTGGTTTTAAAAATTGAAAACCCGTTGGTGTATAACCAACTAAAATAACTCGCCTTGCTTCAGATCGAAATTTAGGACCGGTTTTTCTTTGCACCTTTATGTATGCAACACACCCGAATCTTTTAATTTGACTAATGTCAATTTTGTGGTGGGGAGCAAATGCTTCTAGAGGTGTGATCATATTATTTGATTTGTGGGATGTTCTATTATAAGCATATACTGCCGCATATGTTGCTAGATCCCACAAGTTTTCAGGTAACTTGGAATCATAGATGTAAGATCTCACCTTATTTTGCAGCGTCTGATAGAATCGTTCAGACACACCGTTATGCTCTGGAGTATCCGAACTAGCCAGTTGTAATTCCGCACCCAATTCATTCAAAACTTCTATAGTATAGCCACCTGTGAATTCTGTGCCCTGATCCGTTCTCAAATAACACACCTTCGCATCATAACCCAATAGGTTTCTAGCGCTTCTGACAAAATATTTAGGCAGTGTCCTGTTACTGATTTTGCTTTCATACAGTAAGCCATGGCCAATCTCGTTTCGTCATCGACAAATACCGAGATGAATCTGTATCCCTTGGGATACGTCACTGGACTTATAGGACCCATCAAATCGGAGTGGATGATTTGTAGAGGTTCTGTTGCTCGCGTTCGCACCGAGTTAAATGGTAAGCTTTTCATTTTGGCTATCATACACACCTCGCAATTTAGTAAAGCTTCGTCGAAGATAGCTTTTCTCAATCCTGTATTTTCCGGAAATTTGTTTTGCAAAGCCTTGAGATATGTGATGGACGCGTGTCCAAACCGAACATGCCACAATAGGGCTTCATTATTTGCTTTAAAGCGCTCATTTGTTATTAGAAATGGTGACTCTTGATTAGGTGATACTAGTAACTCATCTATATCGTGAAACTGTCTATCACAAATCGTTGTATCAAACTTAGATATTTCTTTTATTTGTAGTATGGATTTTTCTTTGAATTTCACACCTTCTTTTTCAGTTTCTAATTTTTCATTGAAGTCAGTTCTCTCACCTGTATCATTTACATTTTCTTCTTTATTTAATGTTTCCTCTTGATTTTTTATCTCATTATTCGAAGCCTTTTTCGCTCTGCTTCGTGTGAAATGTGTGTGCTCACATGTTTCATTATCTGATAGATTTGCAAAGATACATCTATTGGCACTACCCTGAGTGACAGAATCATTCGTATTACTACTATTTATTTCCAACTCAATAACCCAGTACGGTTGTTTATACACCCCTGTGATGAATGATTCGTTTGAAATCGGATCAAAAATATCTATTTTCTCATCGTCAAGATAAATACCCAGACCCATTTCTGCGAATCTGCGCGATGACAACAAGTTCTCCGACAATGATTCAGCACAAATAACGTTATCTAATTCTACAGTTTTATTATTAGCGTGATTAATTTCTACTATGCCGCTCCCTTCCGAATTTAAGTCCGCAGACTTGTTTTTATTTGCGCACCTTATCACACCTTTATCGGAATCGTTAAATTTTTTAAAAATTACCCTAGAGTTAGTCAGGCAAGAACCTTGAGTTAATCGCAATTCTTTCCCTATCTCTTTTAGTTTTTAACGCCTTTTTATCTCGCACGGAAGTATTTAAAGCATTACTTAATGTTATTACGGTTTTTAACGTATTCTCACCTTTGTTAATTTTCGCTCCACTTTCTCCTGTATTTTGCCCTAGTCTCTGGTTGGTGCTGTTCTGTCCGTTTCCTTCTCTATTGCCATATACCCTACCTGCCCTGCCTCTACCCCTACCTCTACTTCTCATATCAAAACGACCTCTTTTCGCATCTCTATAATTGTCGCTCGAGGAATTTGCATCCCCTCTTTTCGCACCGCGTTTGATATTTAGTCCTTTACCTTGATTGTCTTTTTGGTAATGCGGTTTTCTCTCCTGTTGTGCCAACCAGACTGGGCAATCTCTCTTCATGTGGTTTGCTATTTTCCCACAGCCGTAGCACTCCTTCGCACCTGGAGGATGAGGACACTCTTTCGCCATATGACCAAAGCCACCACAATTGTAGCAGTAGTCGTCCGCTCCTTTAGTTTTTCTCACCCTTGTGTAGTTTGCTCTCATCGGTTTGGTTTCTCCAGCATTGCTGATACTTGCCTGGTTCCGCATGGCCTCATCCTCCAATAACAAAGTTTTTAATTGATCAAATGTTAGCCCATGACCAGTTAAAGTTTTGTTCGAGAATTCATTTGTTTGGATATTTGGCACAGACACTATTATTGCATTGAAAAATGCATCTCTTTTCTCTCCTTCTGATAGCGGTGTGGCACCTGGGGCATTTTCGTAACTCCAGACTAAATCATCAAAATGCTCACAGAACTCTGCAGCTTTTGTCTTTCCAATAATGTATTTTAAACAGTACAATTGTTTTCTCACCGAATGGGAAGTAACATTGTTTTCACACCTTTTTATCTCTTTGATTTTGTCCAAAATTTTTACCGGATCTTTGATATGTGTAACTTTAGAGTGATAATAAGTATCAATCCGATTTATCAAGATATCTCTGACTTTAAAATTTTTATCTGTAAGTATTTTTTCGTCTATTACTTCCATATTTAAATCCTTTTCTGCTATATGTAACAGATCTAGCGTCCGGAGTTCTGATGACAAGAAATCATAGAAATGTTCATATTTTGTGTTTGTGGTTAATATGTAATCGCGCCTCTTATTCACACCTTTATTTATTTCTTTATTTTTCATAGTCATTAGTTCATTTTTAAGCAGACTTTTAATTTTAGATTGTAATTCATTTTCCGTATGCCCAGGTGTTACACCCATCTGACCACGATCATTACCATTATTTTGACCCACCTCTTGAATTTCTTGTACCTCATTCCTCACATTCGGCTCTTTTTTACCGTTGCCAAATTTCCAAGAGATCTAAATCTCTATATTTGTTAATGTCGCTTTCAGAGCAACATTTTCTTCTTTGAGGTTTTCATTTTGTTCGCTCACTCTTTTAAACTCAGTTACGAATTTTTCATCCAGCAATTTTTGATTTGATGAAATAACACTCACCCCTTTCATCAATTCTTTTATGCTGGCGAGAGCATTCGTGTGCAGATCTGAGTGCTTACCGACAATCTGTATTATTTGGTTGAACTTTTCATCCTGCTTGCCAATTTGTTCTGACACTATTTGAGAGGGTTTGTCATTAATTTTGTTATTTATTTTGTTAGAGGTTTGAGGGGGCAGAGCATTGTTGGGCGTGACAACTGATTGATCCAGACCTTTATTTATAGCCTCACTCACTGAGGATTCTGTCGAACTTGCCTGTGTCGCTATGCTCACCATATCACCCTTCTCACCTTGAACCGTACCATTTATCACACCGTTGTCGTCTTCACCCCTTTCCTTTAATAATTTTGCCTCCTGTTCTTCACTTATCTCACCATCCTCTACAGTAGTGGGCTTTTCCTGATGGATTGGAAAAACTGGCATAACGAGAGGTAGATCATTTTTGGTTTGTTCTTGTTCCCCTAATAGCAGATTTTCTCACTGCTCTGGTGTCATCATCCTCTTTTCTGTGAAAAGTTATTTCATAAGATAATTGTTTATATAAAATATTTATCGTTAGCCAGTTTTTGTTGATGTTAATTAGTTGACCGAATGCGAGTATGACTAATCAACAACGAGCATGTATATCAGTCTCCGAACGCAAGATTTCTAATATACAGCCCTAGTCTTCCCTGCCACTACACAAGAACGCAATGCTTTTGTGACTGGGTCGACCCATCAGGTGATAAAAGGAAATTATGCGTATATAAATATCCTCACTCATGTGCTTATACTCACACACGACCCCTCAAATTCTGATCTGAATTTACACAGTTTATTTCCTTTATTTTGAATATTTAATTGCATGCATTAAATATTTTCTGCGACAACACACCTTTCTGACCATAGTTTTCTCACCCTGTTATACATGTATATATTACACACCTGTTATATATTTTCCACCTTTCTCTGTTTGGACATGTACCACCTCCCCTTCAATAGATATTGTCATTACTTCTCCTTTGTGTATTTCCTCCAGCCGGAAGGCTTTACGAATGTACATCCATACTTGTTTTAACAAGTCTTCAGCTGTAAAATTTCAATCATAATTAGTTAGTACATACACACCATATATTCACTCCCAACCTCACCACATGCAGGTGGATTTGTCAGAAAGAGCGAGAGCGCGCCGTGTTTTTCCGGAGCCGCGTTACGCGCGCGCCGTACTTTAGCTTTTCGCGCTCACACCTATACAAATGCGCCTCTCCCTCACGTCGGTGGTCGCCACACGTGCCAATAGCCCGTGCGAGAGTGCACGTGCACTCACACTCCCGCCCGCCGGCTACGGCTAGCACTCGCCTCTGGCGCGACTGGGCCTTCTGGGCTTCTTCCCCCCACTTGCGCCCCTCTTGTCTCTCCTTTTCCACGAGCTCTCAAACTCGCGCCCCGGCCGTTGCGTGCCCGTTTCCTGGAATTTGTGAAAAACCCGCGCACTCGCGCGTTTTTGTTTTTCCGTCTTTTTTTTTTATAATTCGGAGAGACAATTTAGCAGTTTGTATACTCACCTTTTTCGCTCTGAGTGGGGCCCGCACCTGCAGATTTATTGGCCATCTCATGCGATTTCGACATCCTTTCCCCTTCCTTGTTGGTCGCACCGGCACAGAAAACACACCTCGTAAAGACCAAACCTCTGCTTCACACCGCGAAAATGAACCTGTGCTACACACCGCTTTCTATATCCGTCTCTCAGCTTGTGCGCAATGGAAGCGCTATAGTCCGGGCCTATAACCTGTTGTATTTATTCAAATAAGGAGACGGAATAAAAGACACACAACTGTTTTGGTTTTAATGAGTTTTCTTTTATTTAGTGCTTCGCACACGGACACTCCTTCTTCGATGACCGTTGCCACTTGACTGACTTGTCGCCGCTCGCAGGGGGCGCTCGCTTTCTGTATAAGTAGAAAGGGTAACTGTATATGAGAGAGCATGGTACAAACGCTATATTCCAACACCTATCAACTTTTTAAAGCCTCACCCTTGCCAGTTTTTCAAAGAACAATTAATAATCTAATAACTTTGCTTATATCTGGCCCAGTTCACAGTACTTTGCAGTTATTATCAGTAAAAACACGTACATAAATATAGATTTAACGTCACTGGGTAATTGCAAAAAACTAAACAAAGGCTACATATTCCGAGAGACGGAGCCGAACCAAATCCTCAACGAACGCGCGGGGTGCGAGGTAAAATTGGTCGCGAACATCCCAATCCAGAACTTTTCCCAGTGCAAAGTAAAAATTATAGAGTTGGACACAACCTTTTGGGTGCGCTTAAATAACCCTAATACGTGGGTTTTTTCAGCGAGGGAGCAGGTAAAGATGGTAGTAAATTGCAAAAGGGCAGCGGATGTAAACCTTGATATTAAAGGTTCGGGCATTTTGGGGTCGGACGCGCTCCGACTCGGTGAGATTAGTAGCCACGCGGGAAATCGTAACTAATCTCACTATTCAAACATTTGATGAAATGCCCTTGGATGTTTCAGCGATCTTGAATGACACGAACGCGTTAGTAGACAATTTAGTAAACGTGAAAATGGTCTGGGTATCGCTAAAAGGCAGTACCTCAATGCAATTTCTCAAAACAGGCAAGGACCTGCGGGAGATAATCGATAAAGCCCGCGAACTCAGACAATATAAAACTATATCTAATCAACTTTCTAGTTTTAAAGATGCCGTGACATATTCAGGCAGCACTATAATTTTAATAATAATAATAGTAATAATTGTGTGGAAAATGCCAGCCTGGGGGGTATCCCGCTACTAAAAAGAAATAGACTGGTTTTAGAACAACAAGAAGGCAGCCGGCCGACCCTACGGCAGGAAGTCGGAGGCCGTGTGTACTATTCTACCTTTTCAGGTCGAGTACTAAGCATACCATCGCTCCTGGACATCGGCGATGACCGGCCATGTCAACTACGGCTGAGCACGGCCAAAGCTCCCGGGAGTACGAAGATGCTGAGGGGATAGGCCCCATATCAAAAGGCGCATAGAAAAAACATGTACACTAACATTTTTCTAGGATTAATTCAAGGAGATATATATATATATATATATATATATATTTTATAACGATAGAGCATTTATTAATTCAATCAATAAAAGCGTAATTTAAGTCGATATGCTACTCATTAAATTAAAATATATTTTTGGTTGAACTATACTATAATTATCTTCATGAAATATTTCGCGAGATAAGGGTAAAATATTTTGTTGTCAAGCTATTCTCAGTGTACGCATACCAAAAACACATATCATTTTTTATATCATAATGATTTTATTACTTTGTATCAAACCAGCGAGAGAGAGATATCAGTAAGGTAGAATTGTAAAATTTAGTTACACATACGCAGACACGGCACTACACAACTCACATAATTGTAAACATTAACACATACATTTAGATTTTAGAGATTTTATTACACAAAATACTCCCACAACAACCGCTAATTCGAGCCAACCTAAGCCAATTAAATCAACTTAGCGATCTAGAAGCAACCGTAACAACCTAGCCAATCAGAATCAGGAGAACAACCGCTAATTCGAGCCAACCTAAGCGAACAGGAACAATCTAGCAAAAAAGGAGAAGAACAACTTAGCAAACCAAGAATGACTATAACAACAAACAAACAAACCAAGCAAATTAAACCAACCAGTGACCGAGTAAGGCGAAAATTTACAATTTTTTTGGGTCTAGGAGTAGTTTTTGATCGCCCAGGGGTGCGATCCCGCGGCCTCGGATGTGTTACGTGTGGAAGCATTCCACACGCGAGTTCGGTCGCATAAATAAAGCTGCGATTCAGCATTCGAAGTATCGAGAACATTCGGCACTGCGTCGCGACTATGGAGCGAGGAAACCAGAGTCGGTCAAGTCGGTCGAAGCGGCCGAAACTGCGAAATCGGCACTAGGGGAAGAACGAAGCTCCACGTACAGCCGATCTCCACCTATGATTAATTAGGAAAGTGGGAGACACTGCATCGCGGATATAAAAAGCGACGCATCCGGCGTCGCGAGGAGATTGACAATTTTCTACCTACGGGGAACCTATGAAAGGGGTATAGACGACTCCCGAATGAGATAGGACGACAACGGAGTCATCAGCCATCAATCCACGAGGAAGCCACGATCACGACGACTCATCCGCGCCGCGCACTCATACACTTACATCCAGTTAGTATACCTCTCTTTCGCGCATTTTGGGTATTGAATAAATACCACCAGTTACTTATACTTCTGGTCTTCCGACTTCTTATTTCACGTAAAATCAACCTCTCCCGGTGCGTAACCCAGAGCCGGGAACTAAAGAACTCCTTCACACGTAACAATAACAAATAAAAAAAATCATGCCAATAGTAATGAATGGTTTTATACATGCTTGAGTTTCTATTAAAAGTGTCGATGCAGGTTCTGTTGGAGATGATGTTACTGTTGAACCTGTGATAACATAATTTGTCGCATCTACATATTCAAATGACATATTCAATCCACTATTATTATCATTAGCATTATTAACACTATTCGAAACAGAAATTTCTTCAGTATTAATTGCTTTATTGCTGTTACTGCTTGCATGCAATCCCTTTTCAAATTGATAATTTGATATGAATTTGAGAACTACTTCAGATGAATTATATTTTAATATTTCTTGAATTTCAAGAGTTGATAGTTCAAAAAACTTATCATTGTCCACACCATTTTCTAAATAAAATTAAAACATACCTTAATAAATATATGCAAATCAAAAACCAAAATAAATCATGCATATTTCTTTAAGCTTTACTAAAAATTCAATTTCAACAATTATACAATATAGCGTACAATTTGTAGGTTAAGTGCCACCCTCGTGCATGTTTATATTATAGTCATGATAATCATATGTATATATACTTACGTTCAAAAGTATGTAGAAGAAAGCCTAACTGATATTGTTCTAAGAAACTGTTCATGATGCATGGGATGATCCATAAAGATGTAACTGAAAAACTGTTCGCACATATATGCAAGATGCGATGCGCGTATGTATAAGTAGATTGCGGCACATATACGGTTTTTGGAAGAAAGAATCAGACCGTTACGCCAGGAATCGCTACATCAATCGACTTCCCCAGTTGTCGCGTGAGATTGGTAGAGTGACTATGCCAAAGGCTCAGAGTCACTACTCTAAAACTATGTATAGTATATAGACACAAAATTCTATAGTTACTTGTGGTGATGGAGTAGTGGGGCCCAGGAAATATTTTTCCGTGCGTATAAATAAATTACAATCTAAAGCGATATTCTTCTATCCTTATGTGGATGACATCGTACTTTGTATACACAAGAATGACATTGATGATACATTAAAAATATTTAATTCATATGATACGAATTTACAATTTACTGTCGAACGATTAAAGAACAATAGCATTACTTCTTTAGACATTGAAATTATTACAGATGAGCAAAGGAATATTATCAAAAATTGGTATAAAAAACTAACTTTTCCAGAACGATATTTAAATTATAATTCTCGCCACCTCCTAAGTGATAAAATTACTATTATCTATTGTTTAGTTGACCGAGCAATAAAATTGTCGCATAGTAGCTTTCAGGAAAAAAACATCTCTTTTATAAAACTGTTATTAGAAAACAATTACTATCCACAGGACATAATAGATTACCATACAAAAAAACGTTTAAAAAAGATAGAATTCAATAAAAATATTACACAAAATACCACGCAAGTAATCAATAATGTGAACAAGGGAAGATTTATGGTTCTACCGTTTGTTAAAAAAATGGAATGTACTATAAAAAATTTCTTTAAAAAATGGAACACAAATGTAATTTTCAGTACGAGAAACAAGCTAAATAATATTATTGTATTAGGTAAGGACAAAAATGAAAAATACAATAACGCAAACGTAGTTTCTAAAATAAATTGCAATAACTATCGTTTCGTACATGGGGCAGGCTAGTACACTTTTGAGTATAAAAATAAAAGAACATCAAAAAAAGTACTGTGATAGGAATCAAAATTCGTCATTATTTATGCATACAAAAGATAATAGTCACACAATTAATTTTCATAACATCAAGATACTAGATATTGAAAACAATAGGGAAAAAAGATTGTTCTCCGAAGCTCTTTTTATCCACACACAAAAGAATTTTATAAATAAACAATTTGAAATCAGTAGACTAACTTATGTTTACAATACTCTGATAAATAATTGCGAATTCTTGGTTTCTAGCGAATGTAATAATCATGTACCGAGTTGAAATGTAATCAGGAGCGCACGTATAGTAGAGGTTTCCACGCCTCTCACATACTTGTAGTATAGGTGACTAATGCTATAGGCACCGCTTTCACCAATACGTGTCGCCTTGTTACCTCTCTTCGTCCTCTTCGACTCTAACAGTCTGCCCTTCCCCACTCTCACTACTCCAATCACCATTGTGGTGGAGTATGTACGGATATACACATATAAACGTTACACGACTATATAAAGCCAAAAATTGTATTATAAAATCATTGACGAGCGGATTGTTGCCCGCACATCAAACTTGAGGACAAGATTGTATTAATCTGTAAGTTTGCGTTTTAGCATTTTATTATTAATTTATTATACATTTAAAATTAATTGTGTTTTACAAAGTGTTAAATTTAAAATTTTATATTATAAATTATTATATTCCTGAAGGGGGAGATAATAAAATCTCCGAAACGTTGAGCTGAAGAATATGGTGTTATTTTATTATTAAAGCAATTTAACAAAAATTACCTATCCATTGGTAGATAACTGGCCATTAGTTTCGCACAACTCAAAGATAAAGAAAAACTCTACCATTAGTTGCTATCAACAACTATACATATAAAATTTTTGTATTGTCAAAATTAATTTGTGTTTAGTTTCAACTGCACGTTGTGCCAAGGCAGACTTCTCATTTATCAATTTGCAATCTCTTTTTATGTTTGTAACATCACATTTTTAATTTTTTTTTGACGCCTGACTTACATACGGCATCACATTGTTGACAGTTTATTTTATAAACCATGTTACTTTTTTCTATAGGCGAGGTTTGCTCTTTACCTAACTTAATGAATGATAAGAGAGTGTAGTGCCACCTAAAAGATTGTATTAAATGTACACTTAATACTATTATAATATGAAAAACTTATACAATACTTACAAAAAGTTATTTGTACTCAATTTTATGCATGTTCAATATTACTCTTTTAATATATAGTATATAACGCGGCAAATGTACGTTACATTAGAGTGAAGGAAAAAAAGCGTACGGCAGCCACGCCGAGCTACGCCTCGGCACGCGACGTCGTGCGCACACACACACATGCGCGCGCCTGTCCCTCTCAGCTGTCTTGCTGTATGCGCTACTCCCACGCTCTTTCCCTCACGTGTCCAGCTGGCCAGGAGACGGAGATAGACCAGCAGCAGCTACAGAAAGGACAAGCTGTAGCTGGAGCCGGAGCGAGCCACGCTCTCCCAGGCCGCTGACAGCAGCAGCCGTCGCTATAGGAGAGAGAGAGGGAAAGATGCACGGTGCCGTAGCGCTGTCGGCCGTCCATGAGAGACACCGCGCGCGAGCATCGGAGTCATGTGGACTGCCCGCTTGCCCCTCGGTGAAGAAGACAGCCGATCGGCGAACTGAAGCAGCAGAGCAGCGTGCGCGCACAGGCCGGCTTATATTCTGTCGTTTACCGCCGTGCCGCGTGCTCGCGCTAACCTTCGTGCCCGTCTCGCTGCGAATCCGCCGCTCCGTCTGCATCATCACCGGCATTTAGCCGACACCTCACCCGCCGTCGGTCTGCGCAGAGGGTATTCGGGCCATCCGTCCACAACGAGAGAGAGAGTGAAGGAGAGCCGCCCGGTTGCCACCGGCAGAGCGAGAGAGAGGGAGAGAGAGAGGACTGCTCCAGCGACCACCTTGGCCGAGGTTTGCCCCTTTAATTTCCTGTTCCTCCAGTTCCCGCGCGTGTGTGTGTGCGCATCCGCGTCGGGAGTCACGAGACTCCGAATTCGCGTAAGCTGCAGCACGTGCTGTAGCTGTGGCTTAGAGGTAGGGTTTCTGCTCCCGGTGGAGCTAGCCAGCGAAGGCTTCTGATTTTGGTGCAAGTGACGCGTGCAACTGGCGCCCATTTAATAAAATACCTAGTAGTTAATAAAATACCTAGTTGTTTTATCCGTGTGTTTTTGTGAATAAAGAATTACCCGTGAACCTCTGTCTTGATCCCCGGCAGAGCGTTACAAGTATCAATAATAAATATACTGATATTATATGAATGCCAAACTGAAGTATATGACAATCGTATTTGCGTCTCGCAAACGGCTTAAGGTATAAAAAAATAAGCGAATTTTGATTCTCTCACGAGTAGCGATTATAAGGGCGGTCAATCATTGGCATTGTTAAATAAAATTTTTTCTAATAATTTAATAATTTTTTATTCTGTAAGTGAGACGAAGAGAGTGGATAAGGAGATCGTAATAGAAATAATATCGAGTTCGAAGAGTCGTAGCGATAAGAGATGTGCATGAATATCGGAATAAAGAAGAGGTATGGTAATGAGCCATATAGCTTGTATCGCTATGCGACGAATGTATGGTCGCACCGGTGCATGCTCCTGCACGCAATGAAAGATTCCAATAGGTTATTATTAACTTATAAATGGAAAAACATATGGGTGATTTTATGTCAACCGTGAGGACTTAAATTTTGAATCTCCTGAAACCTGGTTTAATATTTTCAAAATAACAAAAAAAAACACAAAAACCAATTTTTCGTATGATATATGCAAATGTTCAAAAGTTATTTTAACCTAAAAATTTCGAAACTTCGATTTTTTTCATAAAAAGGACATTTTCATGATTTTTTACCTGAAACATTTGAATTTTTTTGTATAGCATATTATATGGGAAAAAGTTTACAAATTTGGTGCCGAATCAGTATGAATTTTTGTGAATGCGTTGTCAATATTCTTGACATTTGGAGTTGACAGTGTATCTTTGAAAGTCTGAATCTCAGAGACGGTCATCTCAAAAAATTTGGGTACATGCTTAAAATTTTATTTTTTTTAGTACCTTTCAATCCTTTTTTTGAAAACTATGGGCCCTATAAACTGGAAAATATGGTGAATGATCAAAGTACTGGAAAAAGTCAAAGAAACATAAATAACTGTCTTATGCTGTTCTATCAAAGTTAATTCATACAAATAATTGTATCCGCATGATCTATGAGATGTTCATATTTCACTCAACTTTTTTAAAAGAAATATTTACATTTATGAATAAGAAATATTTCCATTTAAGTTGACAGCTTACAGTAATAGAAAATTAATTAAATAACAATATAAAGCATATCTGTAAAATTGACTCTGGGGCTCGTCAAAACTTTCTTGCTAAAATTTGTTGCTTCAACTTTTTCTACCAGCTGTAATATTTTAAATTTTAACACATAAAATATATCTATATTGTATAAGGATAGTAACTAAATTAATTGGTCAATAACCTCACACCTTAAAGATAGATAACAAATTATTTTCCTTATTTTATATTGCAGTGCCAAATGGGTTTCATAACATACTTTCTTTAAAACAAATGGAAAAAGTATAAAACATTTTTTTATATTTCGAATGTAACAATTCATTTTTAAAAATATTAATTACTGTCATTATATCTTTAATTAATTTCAATAATAAAATTGGATGTAACTCATTACGCGCACATTTTTCAGAAGAAATATTTTTCTAACTACACTCACTTTATTTCATATTTATAATGTAATCTATACAACACATATTCTATGAATAAACATACTGAGAATATATCTTTACAATAAGAAAGCTGTAGGTTTATTTAATTATACAAGCCGATCCGTTAACCACAGCCATCTATCAAATTTTCCCATAACTTACTGTCATAAACTTTTTTTATTAATAAAATAGTTTTCTCTGTCAATTTAGAATAATTCATTCACTTACTGTAGGTAGAAAATTTTTCGATTTTATAAATTTAGCTATTTTTAAATATAAATACCTGTATATAACATTACATCTATTATTTATTTGACTAGATTACTTAATTATTTAGCGCTGACATATCTTTGGAAATAATTATGCTCCCTGGTGAGGTAATATTTCCTTTTCATCAACAATGTTTATTTGTTGATGAACTTAGCATATCCTATAAAAAAAAAAGTTCAAACAAAGTATCATTTTTCAAGAATAAAAATACATATTTTACTTAAGAATTTTATTATACTTATCTAAGCAAGCAGATTATGTGAATAGTAACAGAATGCTACTTTATGTCTATTTTATTGAAAATATTTATTTGACAAAGGACAACATTTTCTGCTACCCTGGTGTAAATATCCACAATAATATTCAAGTACCACGCGCTTAGCTTATATCTCTATGGATATTGGAAATGGGACATAAGGGTCTTGTCACGTCGAGCACGACTGACCGCTACTTTTGACACCCGTGCTACCATCTATCCTTACCACCCTACAACCTTCTTTCCTTCATGTTACCATGAGTCCTATTTCCTGTCAGTAACGCCACCTAGTAGCAACTGGGTTACCTGAGAGAGCCACAGTTCGCGTGGTAACAAGTCCTACCTTACCCGTATCTTTACCGCCTATCGATCCAATCTTTGTCCTTGGCAAGCGCCACATGTGAACCCGAGTAACTTTATTCCCCACCCGAATCTTTGCCACCCCATACAAAGATGAGATACCCTACATTCCCCTATCTTTGTATCTGCCCTAGATAGAAGCGCGGGTATAAAAGCCGCATCGCGCCTCCATTCGAGGCAGAAGCTTTTGTTCTTTTTGTTTCGAAGGGGGAAGCCCTTGACCGACGACTATTTAATTGTAACAATTGGACTTAGAATAATTTCCGATATTTTGTATTCTGACTTAGAATATTTTCGAGCAGAATTTACTTAGAATAATTTCGAGTATAATTGACTTAGAATATTTTCGTGTGAAATTAACTTAAAATATTTGTCAAGCTTCTCTGATTGTAGTCTCGCGAATAATTGTTGATATTATATCTCGACTACAATCAGTGTGTATCAGTTTTAACGTAACTTTATGCAATTAATAAACATCACATAATTGCATTTTTGAGTGTTACTTCATTTACACAATCCTGTTCTTCTGCCATTTGAATCGCCCGCTGCGCTGGGGGCCTGAGACTGCCGAGGGCTAACTGAGAGAACGAGCTAACCGCAAGCGCTCCAAAGTAAGTAACTCTGTAGATCGCTATCCTGTATCTTTTTTCTGTCTCTATAATTGTTCGCTAACGCTGACGTTTTCCGCTTTATGAATTTCGCGCATTATCATTGTTTATTTTGGTAGTCCGATTAGCTATTTTCACGCGTTCCTACTCCCGTGGTTATTACGTGTAGGCGTAAAGCGAAACTGGAACATATATCGCGCTTACTTTACCGTTTTCGCGACATTGTAACACGGACGTTACAGTTTGGTAAAGACAACGGAATATCTTAAACTTTTAAGAATAAGAAATAATAGTTAAGTCCCGTTACACAAAAATCATATTGTTTTACAAAGTCTATTTATTTAAAAAGTCTTCTTAGGTTAAAAGTTTCTACTTCTCTGGGGCTTGAATCTCTAAGCTTACATCTGTTGATACCACCGGTTTTCCTTCTAAAGAAGCTCTCTGATTGGTCTAAATCTCTTGTCTCGCATGTATTGCACCGAGATAGAGTTAGAGAATCAAGTCTCTGGTTTAAATATACACAAATTGAGTCCATATGATTACTTGTACAATCGATGTATATACTATGTATGCAGATTGCAAAAAGGAATAACATTAATACCTGACAGCCAATTACAATTGGCGAACTGTGATTAGATAAGGTAATAGACATCAGAGTCTCTGGCCTATATAATTATACCTTATTTTACGTATAATACACATGGATTATATACGTGTATAATTCTTACGCCGAGTACCATAATCATGTTTAATATAAAATCATAATTCATGATTAGCAATTAATAATTAAAAAAAAATTAACAACTAAAACTATTAATTAATATAATTAAATATTAATTGATTATTATGAAAATTATAGCTATTAATTATTATTAATAAGAATAATTTATTAATTAATAATTTTTTCTTGAATATCAAATTCTAAATTATTTGAAACAATTGCAAACTGTTTAAAACTATTAGAAACTGTGTGAAACATTTACAAAGTATTAGAATTAAAAAGTTTTATACAGAATTCTACATTTTGTAACATTTGTAAACAGTTTTAAACAGTTCCAAACAGTTTAAATACTTTCTAACAGTCACTTGTTGTTTTGAACATTTATAATTTAAGACAAGACAGGGATTATAGAATATAATTTTTGAAAGTGGAAATTGTCAAATAATAGAACATTAGGTAAAAATTATAAAACATAATAAGTATTAAAAATTATAATACAATATAATACAAAAATTCAGTATAAAAACATTAATATTTTCATTTGGGTACGTTAAATACTCTAAATTTAAAATATTTTATAGTCTTTGTAAATTATTGAAGTGGAGTAGGATTTTGCACGAACAACGCTATTTTCAGTGTAAACCTAGTAATGTTTTTCTTGAAGATGATCAATCCTTGTAGATATTTTAAATCTTTTAGCCAAAAATCTTCTATTGGCGTTATAATCAGCCTGCGAAGTGAATCTAAAATCTATATTTGCTAATCTTCCTGTGGTTGAGAGCCATTCAAATAAATCTTTAGGCGTTAAGATTTCACGATTATCAGTTGATTGCAGACTTGCTCTCACTGCTGCTCTTTTCACGACAGCGCTAAGTCCATCACATGGGCCTTTTCCATGGGCTGTTTCATAAAAATTCCATTCTGCGGGAATATTGAAATCGTTCTTGTGAAAAGCAAGATTAATGACGTTCTTGTAGTTTTTGTATTGCTGAGGGGCTCCATCCGAAAAATACAATACTTTTTTCACTAACAAAAACTCTGATTTCAAATATTCTATTAGAATCTTGTGAAATGTGTATACTGCTATAGAATCATGGGTAAGGCTATCGGATATAATAACCAAGCTACGATGTTTAACATCTGTATTTTCTTTGTAATAAATTACAATGTTATACACCGTAGCTTGGTCATTATTCCAATGAAATCCCGGAATAGCGTCTTGAACTGTGAAAGCGTAATTTTCTGCAAAATCCACAATCACTTGAAATTCACCTTCTTCCAAATTTTTTTTGTAGATCTTGAAAAAACTAATTGCTGGGTAGCAATAAATGCATGTGGCATCAGTTTGCACAGTTCCTCATACAGAAATGGAATAAACTCTTCTGTGTTTTAATAATTGTTTCTAATGTTGTTTTTGGATTTGATATCCATTGCTTATATGTAACGGATAAAATATTGCTATCTTCAAACAGCTTCTCCAAATTTTCTTCAAATTTGACTTTGTTTGGACATCTGTCGCATCTTCCAAAATAACAACTCTCTTGTGGTATTTCACATAGCAGGAAATTGAAGCAATCCTTATAGGAGGAAATTGGTGTCGATGAATTCTTACTAAGAGTTGTAATAGAACAACCTAAAAACAAAATACAAATTATTTTTCTTATTGAAATTATATTAATTAAATATTAAAATTATTTACTTTAGTACTAATTTAAATGATTTTCTTATAAGGATACGAATAAATTAAAACCAAAATTAAAAAAAGAAATAAACTTGCAATAAATTTATAAATTAATAAATAAATATATTTCGGTTAAAAAAAATCATAAAATTTATAAAAACATTTGAAATGCTGTTCTTTCATCTATTGATGATCACTTAATAGCATATAAACTTTTAACCTTACATAGTAATAGAAGTTTCACATTTTGGTGCTAACTGAACACACAAACGCTGTGAGTGTCGCTGCTACCAACCAAAATGCAATTTGGAGGTCTTAAGGTTGAAAATTTAGCAAAGCCAATCTTTAATTCTGGATAGTCTTCCTTGAAACTTTGGTAAAGCTCTTTTAAATTGAGTAGCAGTAATCTTTTTTGGAGATATTCCTTCACACCATTTTCATTTCTCACAGAAATGACATCCTTCATTCCAGGCATTACGGATGATACACCATCTCTTAAGTAATATGGTTTGACTAACGTTGTTACTTCAGAAGATAAAGATTTACCTATAAAATAAATTAATCATTTTTGTTTTTAACTATTTCAATAATAATGTATGTAAAAAATTGTTTCAAAAACTAAAAACAAATTCTGAATCTAGTACATATTTCTACATATTGACTTGTCTCTTGATAAATTTTTTAAAATGAAAACTATTTTTATTTATTTTTTTTATAAACTTTTTTATGTATATTTATTTAACAAATCATCTTAATTATCAAGGAGCGCGGGAGCGCTCCGAAGGCAAGTATCTGTCCAATGTAGAAGAAGCCTGAGGGACGACCGCGCTACATATACTTTGAAATGGGTGTGCGAGAATTTCACTTATTTTTTACGACTTTGTGTTATGTTTTATCTTATATTTAAATATATCACTGGATAGCTTTTTTGATATACTACATGTATAAAAAATTTCAATTAAAAATATTATGTCGTTTTGATGTATATCTAGTTTATATATTCCGAGGGCTGTTTTTCTTATCCTCCAAAATTTTTCTTCTTCTTCTTTTCTCTCCTCGATCAGCTGTTTTGTTCCGACCACTGCTCTGTAACTATATATATATATAGATAACAGCAACAAAACTGCGACTCTACAATAGCCTCAAAATATCGTATGTCGTATATGATATTTTTAATTTTTAAATATAAACATAATACGTATTTTTTAAATATACTACGTAATTAGGTTAAAAAAAAAAAGATATGAATTTCAATCAGCTGATGGCATGAGCATACTTTTATACATAGATAAGTATTATTTAATAATAATTATAACTTGAAAAAAAATAAAGTAAAGAATAGATACTTTGTAAAAAATTTTTTCATTTGCAGATTATAGAATTTTTCACAGACTTTGAGCTCTGGAACAGATTTTTATCGAAGGAGCAGCACCAGGAGTAATGCCAGCAACTTCTCATTACATTGACAAAGTCTTCATAGACTACAAGTAATACAATTATTAGATAGACTTTTAGAAGATGGAATAGATAGATAAAAACACACTAAAAAATGATGAAGTTCATTGCATATCAATGCATCAAAGAATGACCAAGAATTTTAATAATATAAACAATCAAGAAAGAAGATGTAAAAAAGTGTAAAAAACCATGGAAATGTTTTTAGTATACAGAAACTAAAAGATTATGTCAAATGGGAAAAGCGAAAAGGATGTGTTAAAACTGTGACTCTACAATAGCCTCAAAATATCTTATGTTGTATATGATATTTTTAATTTTTAAATATAAACATAATACGTATTTTAAATATACTACGTAATTAGGTTAAAAAAAAAAAATATGAATTTCAATCAGCTGATGGCATAAGCATACTTTTATACATAGATAAGTATTATATTTATAATATAACTTGAAAAAATAAAGATAAAGAATAGATACTTTGTAAAAATTTTTTTCATTTGCAGATTATAGAATTTTTTCACAGCCTTTGAGCTCTGGAACAGATTTTTATCGAAGGAGCAGCACCAGGAGTAATGCCAGTAACTTCTCATTACATTTTGACTAAGTCTTCATAGACTACAAGTAATACAATTATTAGATAGACTTTTAGAAGATGGAATAGATAGATAAAAACACACTAAAAATGATGAAGTTCATTGCATATCAATGCATCAAAGAATGACCAAGAATTTTAATAATATAAACAATGAACAAAGAAGATGTAAAAAAAGTGTTAAAAACAATGGAAATTTTTTAGTATACAGAAACTAAAAGATTATGTCAAATGAGAAAAGCGAAAAGGATGTGTTATATTATGAAAATTTCAAAAAATAAAAGTGCTCAGTTATTCTCGTGTTTGATTTTCCCAGGGTGGAAGACGTCAAAAGTTTGATCTATACAAGAATATCAAGAAAGCTTTTAGTGATTCTCAGTTCATAAACTGGTTGTATGATATACAAACAATGAAGAAAGAAGATGTAAAAAAGTGTAAAATAAACAATGGAAATTTTTTAGTATACAGAAACTAAGAGATTATGTCAAATGGGAAAAGCGAAAAGTGAAAAGGATGTGTTATATTGTGAAAATTTCAAAAAATAAAAGTGCTCAGTTATTCTCGTGTATGATTTTCCCAGGGTGGAAGACGTCAAGAGTTTGATCTATTCAAGAATATCAAGAAAGCTTTTAGTGATTCTCAGTTCATAAACTGGTTGTATGATATACAAACAATGAAGAAAGAAGATGTAAAAAAAGTGTAAAATAAACAATGGAAATTTTTTAGTATACAGAAACTAAAAGATTATATCAAATGGGAAAAGCGAAAAGGATGTGTTATATTGTGAAAATTTCAAAAAATAAAAGTGCTCAGTTATTCTCGTGTATGATTTTCCCAGGGTGGAAGACGTCAAGAGTTTGATCTATTCAAGAATATCAAGAAAGTTTTTAGTGATTCTCAGTTCATAAACTGATTGTATAATATACAAACAATGAAAAAGAAGATGTAAAAAAAGTGAAAAATAAACAATGGAAATTTTTTTAGTATACAGAAACTAAAAGATTATATCAAATGGGAAAAGCGAAAAGGATGTGTTATATTGTGAAAATTTCAAAAAATAAAAGTGCTCAGTTATTCTCGTGTATGATTTTCCCAGGGTGGAAGACGTCAAAAGTTTGATCCATACAAGAATATCAAGAAAGTTTTTAGTGATTGTCAGTTCATAAACTGGTTGTATAATATACAAACAATGAAGAAAGAAGATATAAGAAAAGTGTAAAATAAACAATGGAAATTTTTTTAGTATACAGATTACAGATAGAAGGAAATATCGGCTATGTATGAAATGACTTGTTTTTGTAATATAAAAGCCATGAGGTTTTTCAGTGAAATATATTTGTCGACTTTTATGGAAGTAAAAGTATATTATAGACTATTTTGACTAATTAAAGAAAACAAAAGAAGTGATTTCAAAATTAATTTATGTGTCATATAAACAGTATATCAGTAGACGAATATCTTGAAAGCTCCTATTTTGCAAGGAATAGATTGTGCAATATTATGAATGTAAGGAATAAAGTACCAAAAACTTTAATGAGAGCTTAAATATTTTTTAAAACAATCAACACGTTTTTTAAAAGCTAATTTTTTAAGTACGTTCTAAGAACAATTTGTCTAGTCCTTCTAATTATTCTAGTCTCATCTATTCAATAAGCACTCTGTACAAATGGTCATAATTTTTTTCATGACTGTACAAATAAATAATACCATTTAAAATAATGATATTAAAAATATACTATAATAAACTCTCGTAACGTTATCACACTATGTAATTATTATTTTCTCTTCAAAAATTGTGAAATCTATCTAAAAAAGCTTTTTACAAAAGTTTAAACTAAGGCAAGTATTAGTCTCTCTCTCCCTCCCCTCTCTCCCTCCTTTTCTCTCTCTCCCTCCCTCTCTTTCTCCCCTGTCTCTCTCGACCTCTCTCTCTTTCCCTCCCCTCTCTCTCCCTCGCGCCCATAACATCTGCCAAACTGAGTAACAAAAACTTTAATGAGAGCTTAAATATTTTGTTAAAACAATGAACACGTTTTTTAAAAGCTATTTTTTTAAGTACGTTTTAATAACAATTTGTCTAGTCCTTTTAATTCTTCTAGTCTCATCTATTCAATAAGCACTCTCTACAAATGGTAATAATTTTTTCATGACTGTACAAATAATCTTAATAACTGAAAACTTTCTTTTCGAAAAAATTAATTACAAAAAAAAAACAAGAAGAAAAATGAAAAGTTCATGCAAAACTTATATGCTAACAAAACTAAATTATTTTTACTATTTCTCTAAACCACTGTTAAGTTGCTTTGTAAAAAAATCCCCACCCCCTATCTCTCTCGTCTATTTTTACTTAACAACTATGTATAATAACTCCATGAAAAATGTTGAATATTTTTTTAAAACAGCCCTCAAGACATTCTGTACAAGAATAATACAATAACAAACTTTATTTTGAAATATCTACGGAATCTTCGAAAAATGTTTTCTTTAAAAAGAAAGCATTAATATTTTTCCTCGAAAGTATTTAATTTATAAATTTCTTTAAATTAAAGTAGAAAAAACTTTAATGAGAGCTTAAATATTTTTTTTAAAACAATCAACACGTTTTTTAAAATCTAATTTCTTAAGTACGTTTTAACAATACAATTTTTCTAGTCCTTTTAATTCTTCTAGTCTAATCTATTCAATAAGCTCTCTATACAAATGATAATAATTTTTTTCATGACTACAAATAATAATTTTTGTTAGTATAAAACTTTCTACGAAAGTATAAAATAAGGCAAGTATAAACATTTTTCCTTTATAATCTACTCTCCCTCCCACTCTTCGCCCGCCCTCTCTCGCCCTCTACCCCCCCCTCTCTCTCTCTCTCTCTCTCTCTCTCTCTCTCTCTCTCTCTCTCTCTCCCCTCTCTCTCAATATCCGTCAAACTTTGTATCAAAAACTTTAATGAGAGCTTAAATATTTTTTAATACAATTAACACGTTTAAAAAAAATTCTTTTTTAAGTACGTTTTAACAACACAATTTTTGTTTAGTCTTTTTATTTCTTCCAATCTCATCTATTCAATAAGCACTCTCTACAAATGATAATAATTTTTTCATGACTGTACAAATAATAATATTGTTAATATAAAACTTTCTACGAAAGTATAAAATAAGGCAAGTATAGACGTTTTTTCTGTATAATATCTATTAAATAATAATATTTATGATTTTGTAAAAGAAATAAAAAAATACCAGTGAAAAAGTCTTTTACTTCTTTGAGTCATTGTATAATGAACAAATTATATGTAAGTAAGTACATTCAAATTGTTCACTGCAAATCAGACAAATGAAAGTTGTGAAATCAATTATCGATAGTCAAGTAATGCAAACCACTCTCGGAAACTACTGTATGACTGTTCTCAGAAATGTATTCAAATTTGTTAATCTTTCTGTACAAATTAAACACAAGAAAGTACTGAAATCAATTTATTGTAGTCAAGTACCCATAAGTTAACTTGACTGACATAATACAACTTTTCGTACCTACTCATCAAACATATTCAGCCAGCGAGCATAAATTACTACTTAACGCCCAAGGGGCGTAATAGCTCATATATACAGCTCTTACAAAACTTTATAGAACCTACGCACTTTACGTCCATGTGGGAAAAATTATTTGAATTGTATAATATTATATATAAGTACATTCAAATTATTCATTGTAAATCAAACAAACGAAAGTTGTGAAATCAATTACCGATAGTCAAGTAATGCAAACAACTCTGCGAAACAATTGTATAACTGTTCTCAGAAATGTATTCAAATTTGTTCATTCTTCTATACAAATTAAACACAAGGAAGTTCTGGAATCAGTTTATTGTAGTCAAGTACCCATAGGTTAACTTGACTGACATAATACAACTTTTAGTACCTACTCATCAAACATATTCAGCCAGCGAGGATAAAGTACTACTTAACGCTTAACAGGCGCAATAGCTCACATACTCCTACAAAACTTTATAGAACCTACGCACTTTACGCCCATATGGGCGAAAATTATTTTAATCATATAACTACTATGCCTTCTTTTTATTTCTAAAATTCATAAGAATTCAGATATTTACGAAAAGTCAAAGCCTATATAAAAAAATTACATAGTTACCACCATATCACCATTTTTCATTATTCTTTCTCAATTTTGAAATTTCTATAATATTACGCATCTTGGGAGGGCAATAGAAGTCTATAGAGCTGCTCTAGCAGGGGTGGTCTTCCAATCTCCCATACATACTTGGCGGGCCCGACGGTTTGCAGTTTACCGGTGGGCTTTGTAAATGTAGAATACTATATTATTGCATAAATTCATTAACAATGTTTATACTTATAAGTCCACTATAAATAATTACATTGGCTCTAATTTTGAATTGATACCGTTTAAATATAATATCCCTACATGTGCAAAATCTCATGATGTACTTCCATTACCCAAAATATTTTTCCTTGTGTCCGTTTTTTTTAAGCGGGAATCTGATATAAAAAATACATCAAATTTATAGTCTACTCAAAAGTGCTTTAGATTTTACTAATCATTGTATAAGCCACTAATTTTTTATCCTTTTCCAACGTGTAAATATCATGTGAGATTTTATATGAGTATTTCAGACATCAGATCTCATATGAGGTATGATATATGTGATGTCATCTGCAATTTTATATATTATGGGATCTCATGAGATCTTATATGAGATCTCATATGATATTTTCATGCGGGTTTGCACTTTCTATTTAAAAACAGAGTAATACATTCAATACGTATTAGTATTTAATATGTAGAAGCAACCTATTTATTCATTTTATCTGATCTGTAAACATATGAATATTTATATGAAAATGATCATGTCTACACCTTAAACTGCAAACCGTCGGGCCCGCCAAGTATGTATGGGAGATTGAAGACCACCCCTGCTAGAGCAGCTCTATAGACTTCTATTGCCCTCCCAAGATGCGTAATATTATAGAAATTTCAAAATTGAGAAAGAATAATGAAAAATGGTGATATGGTGGTAACTATGTAATTTTTTTATATAGGCTTTGACTTTTCGTAAATATCTGAATTCTTATGAATTTTAGAAATAAAAAGAAGGCATAGTAGTTATATGATTAAAATAATTTTCGCCCATATGGGCGTAAAGTGCGTAGGTTCTATAAAGTTTTGTAGGAGTATGTGAGCTATTGCGCCTGTTAAGCGTTAAGTAGTACTTTATCCTCGCTGGCTGAATATGTTTGATGAGTAGGTACTAAAAGTTGTATTATGTCAGTCAAGTTAACCTATGGGTACTTGACTACAATAAACTGATTCCAGAACTTCCTTGTGTTTAATTTGTATAGAAGAATGAACAAATTTGAATACATTTCTGAGAACAGTTATACAATTGTTTCGCAGAGTTGTTTGCATTACTTGACTATCGGTAATTGATTTCACAACTTTCGTTTGTTTGATTTACAATGAATAATTTGAATGTACTTATATATAATATTATACAATTCAAATAATTTTTCCCACATGGACGTAAAGTGCGTAGGTTCTATAAAGTTTTGTAAGAGCTGTATATATGAGCTATTACGCCCCTTGGGCGTTAAGTAGTAATTTATGCTCGCTGGCTGAATATGTTTGATGAGTAGGTACGAAAAGTTGTATTATGTCAGTCAAGTTAACTTATGGGTACTTGACTACAATAAATTGATTTCAGTACTTTCTTGTGTTTAATTTGTACAGAAAGATTAACAAATTTGAATACATTTCTGAGAACAGTCATACAGTAGTTTCCGAGAGTGGTTTGCATTACTTGACTATCGATAATTGATTTCACAACTTTCATTTGTCTGATTTGCAGTGAACAATTTGAATGTACTTACTTACATATAATTTGTTCATTATACAATGACTCAAAGAAGTAAAAGACTTTTTCACTGGTATTTTTTTTATTTCTTTTACAAAATCATAAATATTATTATTTAATAGATATTATACAGAAAAAACGTCTATACTTGCCTTATTTTATACTTTCGTAGAAAGTTTTATATTTACTTTTTCTCAAATAAAACTGACAATACCAAGTACTGTATTTTTCTAAAACTTCAAGAAACATTTTCGACCTGAAAATAATGCAAAAGGTGTCTCGAAATTTTCCTGAATATAGACTTACTGTACCAATTTAAAAAATTATTAAATTTAATATTTCGATTTATTTTTTAATAAAATTTAATTCAATATCAAGAAAAAATATACAAATAATATGTTAGAAAAATTTCTGATACGTGTTTTATTACGTTCAGGTATATAAATAATAAATATATAAAGTTTCTTAAAATCATAAAGGCAGATTCAATATTCATATCCCTGTTACAATTGTTACAAAAGAAATTAAATAAATCTTTAAGAAAACCAACCTCTTTTTGGAATAGGTGTTGCCAATATCTCTCCTAAAGCTACACTTTTTTTTAGCACTATCCATCATTCTCCAAGTTGCATCAAAATTTTTCATGATATTTGCTTCGCTCCAAGATTGAGGCATTAATGTCAAAATCTGAATTTGTTGCGATCGAATACATGGCTCACGATAATAAATTATTTTTAAATTATCAAAAAATTCAACAGCATCCTTAACTAGATTACGAGGGACGTCTATAGCTTCATTTTCAGCTGTTGATCCTTCTAAAACTTCATTTAAATTATTACGTACATAATCAGAATCACTATGCATAGGACTAGAAACTGTCTGAGAAGATGAAGTAGAGGGTTCCAATTGTGCAACTAAAAAAATGAAAAATTAATAAAGAATAATATATCTCAAATGATTGATAATATTAAATATTGTGTAAAAAAAGTTGTATAAAAAGTTGGGAAATTAGTAAATTAGCTAGTGAGTTTTTTTATGTACCAGGCCTACGCTTTGGTAATTGATTTAGCTATGTAGGATTTACATTGTAAATTGCTTCTTTCAATAAATAAATACATAAAAGTAAAGAGCCTACCTCTAAATAACTGTAGATCCTTTTGATTTCTTTTAGATAGAATTACATCAATTTCCTTCCGACAAACTGTACAAATTAATTGATTTTTAGACAGGTGTGAAAATGCATCATGTATTTTCTTGCTGATTTTTCGCAGCCCCTTTGTGGCATATTATGTTTATCATGATTCAAAGGGTTACAGCATTTATTGTAATTTGATGTTGTTGAAGGAAAATTATATTTCTTAGAAGTGTCTTCCGAAACAGAATCTCCCATGTTTTATTGTTTTATGTGCTCTTTGCTCTTTTTTTATTACTTTATGCACAGATTATATACATACTAAACTCTAAATTTTTTTTTTATTTTTAACCGCCCACATGTATAAACAAACGTGAAGTTGGCTGATTAAGGTAGTTGTATCCTTAGGGTACGGTCTACAATGACGCAGGGTGCTCACTACAATAGTTAATGCATATTACGGCCATTCCTCAATGCGTGTGACATCGGACAGGTTACATGTCCGATGTCTCTCGAAAAAAATTTCGTTGTCCGATATCTATGCAATTCATAATCAATGGTAGAAAAAGATTGACTAAAAACCTATGGTAGACCTTTCATCTTTTCTTTTTCTACCATTGATTATGAATTGCGTAGATATCGGACATCGAAATTTTTTTCGAGAGACATCGGACATGTAACCTGTCCGATGTCACATGCATTGAGGAAGGGCCGTTATAGTCTAAAAAAATCAGAGTAGCACATGTGTGTATAGAAGAATGTGAGCACAGTATATGCCTATAAATAATACGCAAACATACAGCTACTTGAAAAACGCATTTTTGAAATGTTTTCCTCTCTCAAATCTGTCTTAGCTCAAATATTCCATACTTATTCGCGACCGCACATTTTAGCACGCCATCTATAAAATACGGTGCGGTGGTTTTAAGAACTGAGCGAGAGGGAATATTTATTATGGGCCGACCGCTATTTACAGATGGCGCACTAACATGCGATCGCGAATACGACCTTTACAATAGCTTTTCTCGGAAACTATACGTGTCATATCTCTGAATTTTGGTGACAAACTTTTAACCATAATGATAAATAATAGGTTAATTTTTTGTTATGATCTTAAGAAACGTTTTCCAACAATGAATTTAAATGCTGTTTTTCCGGTGGTTGTTTCTATGCTTCCCATGTTAAGGGGGCTAGACACCTTTTTTCTCTGAAATAAGAAGTCACATTTTAATACATAAATGTAAACTAATTATTTCATACTTTTTACATATAAAAGTGGGTATATTTACCTTACCTTAAAACTTTCTCCGATGGGCCTTTTATATGGTCCAGAACCATAGTCATCGATGAAACAAGTTTTTTCACTATCCGTAGGCTTTGAAATTTTCCTGTGGATGGATTGACTTCAGATTTGAACTAAATTACTCCTGAATAGTATAATTCTCATATGAGTGTAGGGATTTTTGATTTAATGAGAAAAAAAATTGTGCTGTTTTTCAAGTTTTTTTTTTAATTTTTTTAAATTTTTTATATTTTTTCATAATTTTTCTGATGTAAAAATTTTTTCCGACATTTAATCCTAAATCCCTACACTCATATGAGAATTATACTATTCAGGAGTAATTTAGTTCAACTCTGGAGTCAATCCATCCACAGGAAAATTTCAAAGCTTACGGATAGTGAAAAAACTTGTTTCATCGATGACTATGGTTCTGGACCATATAAAAGGTCCATCGGAGAAAGTTTTAAGGTAAGGTAAATATACTCACTTTTATATGTAAAAAGTATGAAATAATTAGTTTACATTTATGTATTAAAATGTGACTTCTTATTTCAGAGAAAAAAGGTGTCTAGCCCCCTTAAATGCCCAACTTTGATAATGAATATCTCAAAATCGGCACGTGTCATCTCTTGGAAATTTCGCACATGCATGGGCATCGGCAAAACCAACGTGTACTCGATGTTTCAAAAAGTTCCTAAGAAACTCGTTTTTTGACACAACTCCCGCGTGAAAATATGATATGAGATCTCGTATGAGATTGTAAATGAGATCTCAAAAAGATCTCAAATGAGATCTACATGAGATCTCATATGAGATCTCATATGAGATCCTATTACGAATTTCAGACATTATATCTCACATGAGATCTCATATGAGATCTATTTCCAATTTTCTATTAAATAAAAAACTTAAGCCGTTAGATCTCGTGTGACATCTCATACGAGATCTCATATGAGATATCATCTGCAATTTTCTATTAAATAAAAAACTTAAACCGTTAGATCTCATGTGAGATCTCATATGAGATCTCATCTATGATGAAAAGTTTTAAATATTTTTTTATTTCAATTATACAATTACCATAAATACTATTTGCATGTCTTTAATGTATTTAATTTAATTTGTCGTAGAATCGACGTATCAAAAACAAGGAATGCCTTGTAAGTTCGACTCTTAAAAAGTCATTGAAGTGATCGACTCTCACAGTCTTATACACTCGACATTGACAACTTGTTTATAGGAACAGTCGGCGGGTCGCCACGTATCGGCGAGTGGCGGTAATAAGGAATGGGTCTGGGTGACAAGCTTACTACCGCCACTGGACGATACGTGGCGACCCGCCGACTGCTCCTATAAACAAGTTGTCAATGTCGAGTGTATAAGACTGTGAGAGTCGATCACTTCAATGACTTTTCAAGAGTCAAACTTACAAGGCATGCCTTGTTTTTGATACGTCGATTCAGCGACAAATTAAATTAAATACACTAAAGACATGCAAATAGTATTTGTATAATTGAAATAAAAAATATTTAAAACTTTTTATCATAGATGAGATCTCATGTGAGATCTCACATGAGATCTCATATGAGATCTCACATGAGATCTAATGGCTTCAGTTTTTTATTTAATAGAAAATTTTAGATGAGATCTCATATGATATCTCACATGAGATATAATTCCTGAAATTTACAGCTTTCTTATTGTAAAGATATATTCTGAGTATTTTTGTTCATAGAATATGTGTTGTATAGATTACATTATAAATATAAAATAAAGTGAGTGTAGTTGGAAAAATATTTCGTATGAAAGATGTGCGCGTAATGAGTTACATCCAATCTTATTATTGAAATTAATTAAAGATTTAATGACAGTAATTAATATTTTTAAAAATGAATTAACATTCGAAATATAAAAAAAATCTTTTCTACTTTTTCCATTTATTTTAAAGAAAGTATGTTATGAAACCCATTTGGCACTGCAATATAAAATAAGGAAAATAATTTGTTATCTATCTTTAAGGTGTGAGGTTATTGACCAATTAATTTAGTTACTATCCTTATACAATATAGATATATTTTATGTGTTAAAATTTAAAATATTACAGCTGGTAGAAAAAGTTGAAGCAACAAATTTTAGCAAGAAAGTTTTGACGAGCCCCAGAGTCAATTTTACAGATATGCTTTATATTGTTATTTAATTAATTTTCTATTACTGTAAGCTGTCAACTTAAATGGAAATATTTCTTATTCATAAATGTAAATATTTCTTTTAAAAAAGTTGAGTGTAATATGAAAATCTCATACATCATGCGGATACAATTATTTGTATGAATTAACTTTGATAGAACAGCATAAGACAGTTATTTATGTTTTTTTGACTTTTTCCAGTACTTTGATCATTCACCATATTTTCCAATTTATAGGGCCCATAGTTTTCAAAAAAACGATTGAAAGGTACTAAAAAAAATAAAATTTTAAGCATGTGCCCAAATTTTCTGAGATGACCGTCTCTGAGATTCAGACTTTCAAAGATACACGGTCAACTCCAAATGTCAAGAATATTGACAACACATTCACAAAAATTCATACTGATTCGGCACCAAATTTGTAAACTTTTTCCCATACAATGTGCTATACAAAAAAATTCAAATTTTTCAGTTAGAAAATCATGAAAATGTCCTTTTTATGAAAAAAATCGAAATTTCGAAATTTTTAGGTTAGAATAACTTTTGAACATTTGCATATATCATGCGAAAAATTAGTTTCTGTGTTTTTTTTTGTTATTTTGAATATTAAATCAGGTTTCAGGAGATTTAAAATTTTAGTCCTCACGGTTGACATAACATCACCCATATATTTGTTGCACCCATTCTTTTGCACGACTTAAAAATTATAGGCAATTGCCCGATGCCCCATGCTCCATGCGCACTGCAGCGCGGCGATTCTTGCGTCTGTCATATCTACATTAAAAATAGCCACAGTTTGAGATGATGCATACATATGCTCCATTCACCCTGCACGCTGGAATACGGGCCGTGTCTTCCGAATTTATCGGCCTACTATACGCTCTTGCTATCGCCATGGATCTACTCTGGCCATGCTACTGAGCCACTAACGTGATGGTAAAATCGTATCTGCTACAAAACATTTTTACCATCACAGGGTTAACATACCACTAATTAATTTCTAATTCTTTGCTTGGTCGATAAGTGGCGTACACGCACTCAGATTTTGATCATTTTTATCATCATACGATCATTGTACCAGTACTTGGTCGGTAAGTCTGCTCGGTGGGTAAGTGACGTAGTAACCGCGCTGGCGTAGTAGCCGCGCTGCCCCTGCTACTGGCATTGTCCGGTCAACTACCTCACATTTTATTATCCCTTGCCGTCAGTTTTACCCGTGTAAAATTTTAAATTTACTCACATTATCAAAAAATGAAAAATTACAACAATTTTACTTCACTTATTAACACCCGAGGGATGTTGATTTTTCCGAACGTGTCTAGTCAATTTTAAAATCCTGCAATCTCATTGATCGATTCCAATTTACGTTTTCAATGATTTAATAATTTATTAATATTTGTAAATTCCATATTTTTTTCTTAATTTTTTGTTATTTCACACTTATTGTATTCAATTTGTTTAAGACACAAATAATTATTTTTAAGAGGACATCGTAGTCATTCGCGAATACTGAATGGTTACCAGCGTCATAGTTTTGTTAATGGTGAAGAAACGAAGCTAGCACAATTTGCCATACCGACATGCAGTGTTCGTTCTCTTTGAAGTTGGCTACGCGTTCCGATTATATCTCCGTGCACTCTGTAGTCCATGATCCAGGGGCTTTATTGAGGTAAAGAATGACGGTCACAAAACCGCCGAAGTAACCATTTTCCTTCCAATAATTTCAACTTTATTCATCGTCTTTTCAAATATTGTTTATCTCCTTAAAGCCTCTGTGCGTTATAGCACGAAAAAAATCGGAATGATTCGAAGGAAAATAATTACTTGTATGGTTCTGTGACTGTCACCGCATACCTCGATAAAGCTCCAGCTAGATTCCCGTAATCCCGTAGCTTTTTCAAAAGGCACATCGACACCAACTGTTTTCTTATGTATTTTTGTACGCGAATCCGAATTTTGATGGTGGATTTTTTGAAAAATCCGTCTTTAATTGTTACAAACAATTTATTGCAGAAATGAAATATTTTAAATTTTGCAAAATTCTAAATTATTCTGTCATCTTCTGAGCGAAAATGGTCTTTATCATTTTTTTCTTCCGACCCATGGTTTACGAGAATAGAGTTGTTGTAAAAACATGTTATGATTGTTTTTCGAGGTGTTAGGAGTCAAAATACATGATTTTTGAAAAATGTCTGTATGGATGTATGTGTGTGCGTGTGTGCGTGCGTGCGTGCGTTTGTGTGTACGTGTGCGTGTGTGTGCGTGTGTGCGTGCGTGCGTGCGTGCGCGCCTGGTTCTCAGCTTCTACTCCATCGATTTTAACCGGACAGGTCTCATTTTTTGTTTGGTTTTTTTTTATGATAGCGGGTCAAAAATTCGTTTCTTGATTCGTGAATGATTTATTTTGAATTCTCAATTTTCTCAAAAAATATTTTTTTTTTTTGAATGATAAGATCGAGATATTTGAATCGGATGGGTAGCATTCGAAAGAGAATTAAAATACCTATATTCTCTAAAAAAAAAAAAAAAAATTCTAGCTATCACGGTTCTTTTGTTATTAACAAAACGTGTTCTTTTTTTTAAAAGCTTATAACTCCCAAACTAAACGGTCAATTTTTTTGAGAAAATCATGATAATGCAGAATATACAATAAATAGCTTTAATCTGTCAAAATTTGAATCCATTTTGTCGACTAGTTTCTGAGAAAAAAAATTGAAATATGAGAAAAATGAGTTTTGTATGTCCAACGATTACGAGAGTAAAATTAACTGAAATTCCTTGTAGAGGTAGATTTTGGATTGCTCTCAGTCGAATTCTTTAGGCAAAATGATTAGTCCAGAAATTTCAGAAATATTTGAGATTAAACTTTGTTTAACCTTTTCTTCAAATCGTAATTTCTCGAGAACTGCTGCATGTATCAGCTCCAAATTTATAGACAATTTTGCATATGATATAGATAATATGTGTGCGAATTTTCATCAAGATCGTACGATTATTTTCAGAGATATTTGATTTTGAAAATTTTCGTATTTTACAAAGTCATTTTCTTTGTCGCATGATAACTAGAGAAAACAAAAATTGGTTTAATTATGTTGAAATTTTGTGTAGATGTAGAGTCTACATATTATTGTATAAGTCCTTTAGGTAAAAGAATTGTCTCATGATTTTTAGAGACATTTAAGGATAAAATGTTTTACGGTTTTTTTCAAACTCGTAATTCCTCAACGACAACTTCATGTATCAGCTTAAAATTTATAGACTATTTTGTATGCAATATAGGCAATACCTGTGTAAAATCTCATCCAGATTATATGGTTATTTTTTGAGATGTTTGATATTTAAAATTTTAGTATTTTTGAAAATGACTTTCTTTGTTATAACTACATTAAAATTCTTTTAATATCTTTGAATTTTGGTGGAGATGTAGAGTTTGTATATTATTTATTAGAAGAGTTCTTAGGGTAAAAGGATTCTTTTATGAATTTCAGAGATATTTGAGGTAAAAACTATTTTAGCCCTCTTTTAAAATCATAATTATTTGGGAACGCATTTATGTATACTAGAAAATGGAAATGACATGCGCTATGCGCGCGCGTTGTGTACCTGCTTTTGTTTTATAATAGCCATTTATTATTTTTAAGGTTAGAACCTTTTTCTTACATCGGAAATTCCAGAAGAGCACACAACACCGTCAGGCATACTACTAGAGACAAGTACCCTATGTGTGAGATTTCACAAAGAAAATATAATTTGAAGTAAAGATTATTTAGGAATTTTAAAAGGTTTTGACAATAATATTATTGTAAATACAAATAAGTTTCCGCCGTTTTTTTTATAAAATTTATCAATTTATTGTAAAAAAAATATACGTTACATTTTATTCAAAATATTGTCCGTCATTCGTTACTACTTTTTGCCAACTTTCTGGCAGCATTCGGATGCCACGTCGAAAAAACTCTTCATCTTCTGAGGCTACCCATGAATCGACCCAATTTTTGGCTTCTTCGTAAGAAGTGAAGTGCTGCTTGGCCAGGGCGTGAGCCATCGACCGGAACAGGTGGTAGTCCGATGGAGCAATGTCTGGTGAAGACGGCGGGTGGGGTAAGACATCCCGTTGTAAAGCTTCCAAAGTATCCTTGACGACTGTTGCAACATGTGGCCGAGCGTTGTCGTGCTGAAAAATCACTTTGTCATGTCTTTTGGCATATTGGGGGCGTTTAAGCTTCAATTCTCTACTCAATTGCAACAGCTGCTGTTGATAACGTTCTCCAGTGATAGTTTCGTTAGGCTGGAGTTGCTCGTAATAGATTATTCCGAGCTGATCCCACCAAATGCACAGCATTAACTTTTTGCCATAAATATTCGGTTTGGCCGTTCAAGTTGGTACACGGCCGGGCTTACCACATGATTTCCTACGCTTTGGGTTGTCCTAGTAGATCCATTTTTGATCCCTCGTCACTATTCGATGCAAAAAATCCTTTCGACTTTGTCTTTAGAGAAGTTGTTCGCACGTGAAAAGACGGCGCTCGACGTCTCTGGGTTTCAGTTCATGCGGAACCCAATTTCCTTGTTTTTGTACCATACCAATGGTCTTGAGCCGGTGTGAAATCGCTTGCTGAGTCACTCCCAAGCTTTCTGCGAGCTGCTCTCCAGTTTGGCATGAATCTTGGTTCAATAATGCCTCTAACTCAGCGTCTTCAAACTTGACTGGCCTTCCTTCGCGTTCTTTATCTTCCACGTCAAACTCGCCGTTTTTAAATTTTTGGAACGACTCACGACAAGTTCTCTCACTTAAAGCGTGTCACCGTAAACTTCTACAAGCGCAAATGACGCTTATTCGGTACAAAACTCGACATTTTCGAACAGAAAAAAATGTATACTACCAATACAAAGTCAATAGTATTTTAAGGTTATGTTGTTGCCAGGTGTCCAAACTTTCTATATGATATTTTACATCTGACGATTTCAAAGTAATCTTGTCGGTGGAGCCGTCTCTTGACAACGGCGGAAACTTATTTGTATACCCAATACATTCAATTATTTTATTTAGATTTCACACATAATTAAAAAAAAAATCATGTCAATTATTTTATTCATATTTTATACATAATTTAAAAATTAATACTTTTTAATCTTCATAAATGAATTTAATTATAATTATGCTATAAATTGTTACAAAAATTATAAATTTTGTTTATAATTTTTGCACACACACACAAACACACACACACACACACGTACGCGCGCACGCACGCACGCACGCACGCGGCTTTCTCTCAGACCAAAAGTATGATTCATGTATAAAATAATAAATGTAGATATTTTAAAATATTCTTGTAAATTTCTTTTAATTTTGTTTCATTTTTACTTTGTTAAAAAACAAAGTAAAATCAATTTTTTTGTTAATCTTTTCTACAAAACAATGTAGCATTGTTTGCGCCCTTCAAGACCAACTTTACACCATCCCTCTCCATTTTTTTTCTCGGAGATCTAAATACCTGAATTTTGTAAACTCGCACATATCTCTTACAATCAAATTCTTTATTCCTATCGCGAAATTTACATATTCAGATCTCCGAGAAAAAAAAATTGTAGAGGGATTGTGTAAAGTTGGTCTTAAAGGACACAAACAATGCTACATTGTTTTATAGAAAAGATTAACAAAAAAATTGTTTTTACTTTGTTTTTTAAGATATCTGAAAAATCTTATATCTAATAATATCTCCAGATTCAGACGTGGTGGATGAATTCTGACCTTGGGATCATATTTAGGGGCTCAAAATTCACCGAGATATGATGGTCCGATCTAAAGGACAGAACCTTTTCTTTTTTTTTGTGGGGCTGTGCTATTCATCAAAGTATTTGATTTATTATCATTTTTGTTATTATTATTATTTCTATGTGCTAGTTAATACATTTGTACATCACTTAAGAGTCTGCGTATTTCGTAAGGCACGTTCGGGCTAGTCAATACGTTTATCAATTTAGAACTTCCATAATTACTAACTGATACCATATGCTTTCCTATGCGTTAGTCTATAAGTTTATCGATGCGTCTGTACGCATGTGAGCGTCTGACACATACACATGGTTTTCCCTCTCAATAAAAGTATGATGTTCTTTAATATTTATTGTTTAAGCTATTGAAATTTTTTACAATACTTTTTTTAAAATAATGTATTTTCAATACTTTTTTTTTTAACAAGCCACCAGCCTACACCTAGTTTTCTAAAATTACGTAATTATCAGTTCCCTGATCACTTCACCTGAAACAAATATATCATGTAATATATGCTTGTGAAAAGTACACAAAATTACTTTGCATGGAAAATTTATTTTTTAACCCACTAAAATTATCTAATAAACAATTTAAAGAAATTAAATCTTTTTAGTCAATAATCGGTTAACGATAGGTCAAGTATAACTTACCAACCTGGAGCAAAAGTAATACAATCACAATACTCATCTGATATACTTTAAATCCAGTGGTCAGACCAGATATAGTCGAAGGACAGTTTCAGAATGAAGCAGCGGCTCCACCATAATGTCTGCTGAAGATAACACAAATACTGCAGCAACAGTATCCAGAAGCATTGCCAGGGGTAGATATTTACATCCCAACAAAGATTAAGGCAATTTCAGCAGCAGCAGCAGCACCAACCTCTGCAACTCCTGTAACCTCTGTAGCAAACCCACAAGCAGGAGCTGGGACGATCGTACAAAATCACATGAAGACGTGTTGTCGTCTGCAGGAGCATACTCGTAATACTACGAAAACATAACTATTATTAGACAGATTCATGCATATCTTGGGCTGTGTGCACTGATCTCATCTTGTTTATATGGCATACATGGGTAACATTACCTAGCAATGATTCGTGTAGCGACCGCTGGCATTGTCGTGAATCTAAGCTGCCTCCTGGGAGATGGCTTCATAGACAACATCGGCAGGTTCTCGCACATCACACCTTTCCTGCTACCTCGTCACCACAGCACGTGTACCTTAGATAGGGATGATCGGTGAAGCGCTTGCACACTCGAGCATCGTTCGAACGATATCACCGACTAAGCCCACATGCGAGAGAGAGATAGAGAGAGAAAGAGCGAGAGAGCGAGAGAGAGAGCAGGCAAGCCGCGGGCAGGGGAGTGAGACGGAGAGCCCAAAGGAGCGCTACCTAAATACAAATTAAGAATAATTGACAAAATCTGTAATAATATAAATTTCTTCTTGTTGTCAATACTATAAGTACTATACTATCATGAAATTTGCATTTTCTTTGTGAAAAAAGGTCTCAATGGAATTTCATGTAACTAAGAGTTTAGCAGTTATGACACAAGAGTTGAAAGAAGTCACACAAAATAAAAGTTTATAAAATGCATCAATTAAAAGTAGTATTTCCCATAAAAAGATATTTGCTCAAAGAATCGAAGTTTATGCTTTCAACTCTGTGTGTCACAACTGTTACTTTTTTTTTTTTTAATAAGCTACAGCAATGCCAAATACTTCAAAATGTTATACCTATCTCAACGAATCAAGTTTTGAACAATTTCAACAGAAATATGTATAATTATCATATATAACATAGCAAAATAGTATGTTTTAATAAGTACGAGCTGATTCAACAGCAAGACTTGTATCAAAATATAAAATAGAAAAGGTAAAATCTCGCTGGGAAGTCTATTAGATACATAATAATGTACCGTGTAAAGCTAGACTTCCTAAAATAAGCCCTTGATTCGCTGGTGAGATGTAAAAACTAAAGAAACACTAACTATACTAATGAAAAGCTATGCTACCTGTTGAGGTTGGATAATTAATAGTGTTGAGGTTTGTGGTAAAGTAAGAAACCATTATTTAAGAGAGAGATAAATATAGAGTTTATTGAGATGGCAAAAACGCCAGTCGGCACGTCCGACTTACATCGCAGTTGAATAGCGAGAGAGTAAGGAATATTCTAAGTGCGCTACACTGCTCTCGCGTCTCAAGAAACTCTCATACAGACATACTGGAGTGGGGAGACACTCATGTGTGTGTTTCGTCCGCCGTCGCTTAGCAGATGCGCATACCATTGTACCTATCCTCGCGTACAGCGCGCTGCATGTTGAAATATTCACATATTCCAACACGCCTCCTTGAATTTTCAACATTATATTTAAATTTTCATTCTTTCATTCAGTTATACAGTAATTTTAAGTATCACATCGGTAATCGATTTCTTTTATTTCAAATCACTCTCAACGCTTTCCTATTTTTCAAAAACTTCGTCTTATCTAAACTCTTTGTTAACATATCAGCTAGATTAAATTCTGAGTCTACTTTTACAACATCAATTATTCCATTTTCGTAGTTTTCATTAACGTAGTGATACTGCACTTCAATGTGCTTTGAGTTTTTTGTAAAATTACCAAATTTTGCGATTGCAATTGCGCCTGAGTTATCTTCATACATTTTAATTGGTTTATCAAATTTTACGTTAAATGATTCGCATAATAAATTTTTAATGAACAAGATTTCTGTCACTGCGTCGGACATAGCAATATATTCTGCAAAAGTAGAACATTTTGTTACTGTACTTTGTTTATGCGTTTTCCAAAAAATTAAATTTCCATATAATCTAATTACAAAACCTGTTGTAGATTTTCTATGTACATTATCTCCTGGATAGTCAGAATCTACCATACAATCTAATACTTCGCTGTTAACATTATCATAGTACGTTAGCTTTAAATCTTTAGTCTTAAATAAGTATTTAAAAAATCTCAATGCATATTTAAAGTGCCTTTGGTCATAACAACTTTGGTAATGACTTAAATAATTAACGCTATATGTTATATCTGGCCTTGTGCCTGTACTGATATATAATAATTCGCCGATTAAATTTCTGTATTTTATTCTTTCATCTATTTCATTTGCTTGTTCTAATTTTAGATTACTCTCCATTGGAGTATCGTATAATTTTGCATTTTCAAGGTTGTATTTTATAGCCAAAGATTCGATATATTTCGTTTGACTTAAAGTCATTTTACTTCTGTCTTCACTATATTCAATATCGATGCCAATATATTGGTTAATTTTGCCCAAATCTTTCATTATAAATCTTTCCATTAAACTTGCTTTTACTTTGTTTATTTTATTTTTGTCTTTGCAACAAATCAAGAGATCATCTACAAAAACTAGTATATATATTGAATCTTTGCTTGTATTATTTACATATAGACAGTAATCATAGATACTTCTTAGAAAATTTAATTTCTCGACATATTCACTGAAACAATCATACCATGCTCTAGGACTTTCTCTGAGACCATACAGAGCCTTTTGCAATTTGCAAACTTTATTGTCTCCAGTTTCATAACCTTTTCGTTCATTAATGTACACTTCTGATTTTACATTGCCATTTAAAAATGCCGTTTCAACATCCATTTCTTCTATAAACAAATTATTTTTACAACTGTAAGACAATAAAATTTTCAACGTTTGCATTTTACCTACAGGTGAATAAACATTTTCAACATATTCTTTTTGTTGGAATCCTCTTTCAATTAATCTCGCTTTATAAGTATCGTTATTTTTCTTTTTATAAACCCATTTAACATCAATGACCTTTTTATCTTTTGGCATTTCGACAAATTGCCATGTGTGATTTTTTCTTTAAACTGTTTATTTCGGAATCCATTGCTATTTGCCATTGTTTATATTCGCTGGAGTTTATCGCCTCCTCGAATGTATTTGGTACATTTGCATCAATATAATTTACATAAATCAAATTAGTAACTGGATTTCCTTATCTATTGACCGGACTTTTCTTTCTTTGAGATTTTCGCGTTATTGTTAGTCTATCTCTATTTTTGTTGTCTTCGTTATCAGATTCGTTATCCTTTACATTATTCGCATCGATTAATTCAGTTTGCTCTCCTCTACTTTCCCCGAAGGTCGCAGTAGAGTGAGAAGGGTATTCAGAACCGCTGTTGTTTGTTTCATTTAATTCTACGTTAAATTTCAGAATCACTATTTTCGTTTTCTAAACAGATTAACTTTATACTATGTTCTATTACATCAACATGCCTTGCAGTAATTACTTTATTATTAACTAAGACTTTATAACCGTTTTCAACGTATCCTACTAATACACCTAGTTGTGCCTTATTATCCCACTTACTTTTCCTTAGAGCTTCCGGAACTCTTACGAAGACTCTACTTCCGTAAATTTTTAAATTTGAACATTTGGCTTTATCCCGAAAAATATTTCATAAGGAGTTTTATTCTCTGACGTGTTTGCAATTGTTCGATTTTTTGAATAAGCTACCGTTTTCATTATTTCCAGCCAATATCTTCTATGAATCTTTGCTTCCCTCATTAAGCATCTACCTATATCCATTGCTGATCTATTATATCTCTCCGCTACTCCATTTAATTCGTGAACGTAGGGTGGACATGTCAATAATTCTATTCCTTTTGATTTTACAAAATCGAAAATTTCGCGATTTAGATATTCTCTACCGTTATCACATTGCATCTTTTTAATTCACTTATTAAATTTATTTTCTACTAAATTTACTAATTCATTAAAACATCTTGCAGTTTCTGACTTATTCTTAATGCAAAAGATTCTAGTACATTTACTATAATCATCAATAAATGTAAGAAAATATTTTTCTCCACCATAGCCACTAGTACTATGTGGACCATTTAAATCAGTGTGTATTAACTCTAGGATTTCTTTCGTTTTTGTTCGATTATTTTTAAACGGTATATTTGCCATTTTACTTTGTATGCAATTTGCACATTTTATATCTATTTTTTCCAATTTATCTGGTAAACCTTCAACTAATTTATTATTTACTATTTTATTCAAATAATTAAAATTTACATGGCCAAATGCTCTATGCCATTTTTCTTTATCTGATAATCTTACTGAATTTACATATTTATCTTTATTTTGATTCGTTAGTGCATAACTTTTCAAAGAATACAAATTATCAATTTTATTTGCAATAGCTACTAATTCTCCCGATTTATTGTAAATTTTAGCATTACTGTCTCGTGCAGTTATTGTAGCATTTTTAGTTATTCTGGAAAAGCTTAACAAATTTTGCTTAATTCCTTCTACATAATATACATTACTCAAATCAATTTGTTTTTCATTATAATAATTTCTAACTTTAATTTTTATATTACCGATTTTCGTCGCTTTTAACATTTTACCGTCTGGTAATTTTACATTTACCGGATCTTTTAATACTATATACTTCTCAAAATATTTATTGCTTTTAATAATATAGTCTGTGGAACCACTGTCCAATAACCAATTTATTTCGTTACCTTCGCATTCTCTATTTACGCTATAACCTGTTATGTCCTTTACTTCTGGGCCGCATACTTGTGTTGACCACGTCTCAGATGATGAACCCTGCAGCTCGTTCGTTGACTTGTTTTGATTTGAACTGTGTCCGCGTCCTCTGCCTCGATTGTAGCCTCGTTGGTTTCCACGTTGTCCTCTCGATGATTGGGCACCTCTGCCTCTGCCGCTTTGTTGGCCTTTCCAACAATCCTTTTGATAATGTTCGGCTTTGCCGCAAGTAAAGCACTGTCCGTTTGTCTTTGTTGAGAACGTGCTTGCATTACTCTTCTTTTCTGAATTATTTTTAACTAAATTCTTTTCTTTAATTTTTGATTTTACGTAATCTACTGTCCTTTCTCTTTCTGGAATGACGTCGATAAAGTCACCAATATAACTGTAAATTACTGGTAATGCTTTGATTAAGTATCGCATTTTCTCAGTTGCATCTATCTTTACTCCGGCTGCTTTAAATTCGTTCACCGCTTTTTCAAATTCTACGAAGAATTCTTCAACATTTTCGCAATCTTTTCCTCAATTGAGGGGACGCGTGGAATAAGGGGCTAAGTCGACTTAGACCCTTTTTCCGCCCATCGGTTAAATGAGACCTACAGATCATTACCTATCACCATGCAAAATATTACACGCCAAAAATTATTAGAAAGATTTTATAAAAATGTTTATATTAATGTTATTATTTTTGTTTTGACATTTAATTTGTGAAATAAAATTATATTTGCATTTTTGACTGATTAATCCTTGACTTACTTTATTAAATTTGGATAATATTCGGAAAAAGGGTCTAACTCATTTTTTTTTAATTCTTATAATTTTTTTTATGGTTATATAATATATCAAAATTTTATCATAAAATGTTTCATTCATTGTTAACTTTCATTTGATAAAAGTTTTATTCATATTGGTTAAGCCAATAAAAATTTTTATTGTTTTTTATTGATTATCTCAAAATGTACGTTTTTGAGTTAGCCCCTTATTCCGAATAGCCCCTCAATTATTTCTTCGCTTTCATCTTCAAAGTTATCTCGTATTCCTTCTTCTTTGGTTTTTACTTTTCCTCTAGTGTCCATTTACCACATGTATAACCTCAAATTCTGCCACGTGCTCTATTCTTGCACCGTGCAGCGTGCTTCACACAAGAAATCTAATCTGCTCGCATCGGCTTGAATTTTCATAAATTTTTCAAAAATTCTTTCTTCTATCACTTAAAGATATATTTTATTATTTATTCACATTTGTATTTTTCTTAGTTTTGCACTTTTCCTTCAATATTTTTCATTGCAAACTTTTCGCGAGCCATGTGCTTTTCTCTTGCTACGGTAAGGCTGCCCCAATACTCGCCGAGGCTTGTATTGAGTCAGAGTCTTTTTTTCTTTTTTACTTACCAACCACGGACTGCTACCATGTTGAGGTTGGATAATTAATAGTGTTGAGGTTTGTGGTAAAGTAAGAAACCATTATTTAATAGAGAGAGAGATAAATCTAGAGTTTATTGAGATGGCAAAAACGCCAGTCGGCACGTCCGACTTACATCGCAGTTGAATAGCGAGAGAGTAAGAAACATTCTAAGTGCGCTACAGTGCTCTCGTGTCTCACGTAACTCTCATACAGACATACTGGAGTGGGGAGACACTCATGTGTGTGTTTCGTCCGCCATCGCTTGGCAGACGCGCATACCATCCTCGCGTACAGCGCGCTGCATGTTGAAATATTCACATATTCCAACACTACCTACTCGCACTTAACTAACTCACACGCTCAAATGAATTTAAAAGTCCTTACCGACTATTTTAACTTGTTCCACACAAATAAACACACACTACAGACACTTTCTCTACGAGAGCTGTCTGCCATGTACACTATGTTAACTCCAGTAACTATAAACAGTAGACTGGTCTGCGTCAGCTCATGATGCTGTTACCGCTGTTGTTGTCACTGAAAGGAAATCATAAATACATCAAATACAGTTCGATAAAGAAATGAGATGAGATTATGCAAATGCTGAGTTTAACAGTTATACTAGGAAAAACGCAAGCTGTCTCTTCTACAATACCCTAAATAAAATTTTTTTTATGCAAAACCAATCTATAATTTCCTGTTGTTATAGAATAAGAATAAGCTTCCTTATCATACTAGCTTTAAAAAAAATTTTAACTTTATTCTAAAAATCACATAAAAGTCAATATTAAACGCAATGTATTACATCCATAGTTTTGAGATTTGCTTATGCCATTTTAGAAGCAGCATAGATCTATCAGATCTAGAAAGCATATTTAAAATATACCTTGCGTTTAATATTTACTTTAGAAGGCATAGTTTAGTATAGAATCTGTAGAAGTGTTTAAAAATTACGGAAACCGCCTACTATAATCTTTAAAAGTTTTATTGTATAATAGAACCTCAATAAAAATTTGTTTACAAGTCAATTTACAACAAATTTATTTATTATTATACACTCAAACTTTCTTTTAAAGGTTAGTGTAGTGGATTTTTAAAATTTTGACACACTCCTACAGATTTATGCTTGCAGAAACATGCTTGGTAGATCTGACAGACAATGATACTATAATTAATTCCAGTTTTGTACAGAGCAGAACTATGAGATTAATCATGAATGCTAAAATTAAATACGTAAAAAAGTAAAAGCTACCTGTCAGATTCACCAGACATGTTTAAGACATGTATTTCGTTTTATTTCCTTTCATGCATCCTTTAAATTATTAGACTAGGAACAGATATAATACTCACCATGATAATAATCTGATATCTTGTATAGTACTGACACCCCTGCGTTGGTTGGCTTCTCTGCTTGATTATTGTAACTGAATACGTGAGAAAAGCACAGTCTGCTTGATCCACTTTCTTCCTCTTCATAATTGGGAAGATTTCTGTGTATTGCCAAGAGCATTTACCAAAGCCAATTGCATGAGCTTGGTATAATCAGGTTTTGTATTTATTTTTTTTAAATCAGCTTCAGTCTCTTTTAAAATTCGTACATTGAAGCTCGAAATTCTTTTGCCTTATATTTTCAACTATTAGTTTAGAAGTGGCTTCTATATTCAAATTTGCATCTTCAGTAGCAGAATGATTTGATATTGGAATATCTCTTGGAAATGTGATAACCAGTCATGCGACGACTATTGCTTTTCCTCTTTTATATACAAATTATCTATTTAAACATTCAAATTGTTTGTATTTTGTGGCACTAACAAAGTATATACACACATGCAACACAGATATAAAGCGAATACCCTAGAGCACGTGTAAACTGCCACCCGAGTGGAAGGTGAGTGTGTCAATTTACACGTGCTCTGGACTAGCCAAGTTATTACCTCCCTAATAACTTAATATACTATTTCACCATACCAGGGACGAAAATACCACATTCACGATTTTGAGCAGGGAGCGAAAGTGGTACTTACGGCAAGGGTATGGTGAAAACGTAATTTTTTGTAAGTACACGGAAAAAAATCTGAAGCGCGGGTTTACCAAATTTGGTAGACACAGATGCCGCCCTCTGAAGTGAACGTGTCTATACCCGCATCGGACGACGAAGTCGCTCGAATCCGTGTACCGGCATACCAAGAGAGACGAGAGAGCAGTGTTTTGTTCACGCGAGATAACGTGAGGGTCAGTTTGACGCTCGAAATCGGGAGCATCGATCTCCAGATCTTGATGTGACGCCGCATACGGAGCTACGGGATAACCATACTTTGGATTTTTTCGCGTGTAGGTTATACTTCGAAATTAAAAAAACGCGGGCTTAGGTCACACAGTGCTATAAATTATTTTTCACCATACCGCGACCGAAAGTACCACTTTCGCGATTCTGAGCAGGGAGCGATAATCAATAAAAAACAAAAGATTAGAAAATGATAGTATTCAATATTCCTTTTAACCAAAAAAATATTCATGTCAATATGTTTTTTTAATTTCGAAGTATAACCTACACGCGAAAAAATCCAAAGTACGGTTATCCCGTAGCTCCGTATGCGGCGTCACATCAAGAGCTGGAGATCAATGCTCCCGATTTCGGGCGACAAACTGACCCTCACGTTATCTCGCGTGAACAAAACACTGCTCTCCTGTCTCTCTTGGTACGCCGGTACACGGATTCGAGCGACTCCGTCGTCCGATGCGGGTATAGACACGTTCACTTCAGAGGGCGGCATCTGTGTCTACCAAATTTGGTAAACCCGCGCTTCATTTTTTTCTGTGTATTTACAAAAAATTACGTTTTCACCATACCCTTGCCGTAAGTACCACTTTCGCTCCCCGATCAAAATCGAAAAATGTTTAAAAATTCGGTTGTTAAAAATCTATACTTATGTTATCTTACTGTTTTGATAACAAATAGAAATTTCATAGAAAATTACACAGCTTTACCTGTTAATTATATTCACAGAACCTAAGCGATTGAACTAAGAGAATCAAAATTGTCTAATATAAAACAAAAAAACTAGTGTAATATATGTCTTATCGATTTTGTAATATAGTAAAGTTCAATGTATAAAGAATGCAATGTTGACTTTGTCAGTCTTACAGTGTGCTGGAAAACTATTAAATAGGCAAGTCTCACTTAGTAAAAATCTGTGAAATACAAAGGATGTATTTTAAAACAACAGATATCCTGAAATGAGTTCGTATACCCTGACTAAACTCAGAAATTAACTAGATGAGCTAATATGACCAGCGACAACTGCCTACCCGTATCGCATCTAACCACACACACAGCATTTTTATGATATCCTCCAATTCCTAATTATCTATCCCCTCACATTCTAAAGCACTAACACTTGAAAATCACTGATAGAGCTGAAGAAGCTGCAAAATGAGGCTGGATGGTCCAGGCCGGGCACTACTCCTAGGATGACAGTCTGCTCAGAATTATCTAATAGCCATCTGGGAGGAAAATACTGATAGAGACTGTCATGTGTGTCTCAATCTTAAGGACTGCCTCACAGTAGGGATGAACAAAACACATGAACAGATCAGCCACTGATCTGGGAGACAAGCGAGGAGAGTTGACCACCTAGAAACTACATATGACTAATGAATAGATGACACAAAAAACATTACGCTGCACCAGCTACCTGTAACAATTAGAGGGAAAAGACTGGTGGGAGCCTCATTGGTTGTTTCATTGCTGAATTCACCTCCAGCCTGAGAGTTGCTAAAGGCACCAGCAGTAGATTAACTATACACAGAGCCACTAGTATAAGAGCCAAACACACACATGGAAAATTGAGTATCTGAAAACCACATATGACTAATAAATAAATGAGCCAAGCAACATCACCACACTCAAGAAAAATTCTGCAGCAGTGCCAATCGCTTACACTACTCTCGTCGTCAGATACCTGCAATAAGAGAAAGTGCTATCAGCTTACCTATGAAAGCGGTTAGGAACGAGAAAGGGCTTACGAAATTTGCTCTCGCCGTTGACACGCTGCCTTCCTGTCTCTGACGAATATCATCATTAACCAGTAACACGATGAAAGGGACGACATTCTCCAGGGCGGCGATTTGCAGCTGCCACCGTCATCACTGGAAACGTCGGGAGCCAGCGATTGTTGACATCACACACCATGGACATATGCGCGCGCACGCCGCCGTAAGGCCGCAGTCAACACAGACTCACTATATAGGGCTAGTAGCAGAAAGCGCGCGCGATCCACATACATATAGATATATAGATATACCATATCAAGGAGCGCGGGCGCGCTCCGAAGGCAAGTAACTGTCCAATGTAGAAGAAGCCTGAGTGACGACCGTGCTACATATACATTGAAATGGGTGTGCGATAATTTCACTATTTTTTTATGACTTCGCATTATGTTTTTTCTCATATTTGAATATATCAACGGATAGCTTTTCTGATATGCTACATGTATAAAAAATTTCAATTAAAAATATTGTTTCGTTTTGATGTATATCGAGTTCATAATTTCCGATGGCTGTTTTCAGATCGAAAAATTTTCTTCTTCTTCTTTTCTCTCGTCTATCAGCTGTTTTGTTCCGACCGCTGCTCGGTTGTGATTGGTCAAGCTCCTACCTACTATGATATATATAACTATATATACACGCAGAAAGTGAGAGAGAGATAGAGAGAGAGAGAGAGAAACATGTATATTTTTTTGTATATTTATATAAAATACACATATAATAATAATACATACAGTAATAACATAACCTGTCTATATGTCTGTGATATATTTATTATTATATACCACAATATCATTGACCATCGCGGTAGATTGTTTATTTAAATAATTAATTATTAAAGGTTTCGAGAACTCCACTGACAAAAAGAATTTATTTACGAATATCAATGGGGTAAAAATTGTTTTTAGATAAGTATTAAATGGTTAACTGTTAATTGGTAATTTTAAATAAAAGAATTGATACTTTGTGAAAATTTTTTGTTTATTTTTTACAGAGTCAAGAAGATTTTTGTTGGAGTCAGTAAATACTCTAAAAGCTGAAGATAATAGGTAATAAGAATATTATTGAAATTAGAACCAGAAAGCAGATGCAAATGAAATAGATGAAAACGAAATGCCAAATACAAATAAAAATATTTCTCCTGCTCGTCTTGGATTTAAAATAAAAACTTTGATTAGAACACCTAGTAAATCTACAACACCGAAAAAGGATCTGCAAAAAAATTTCAAATACCAATTATGTGGTACACCTAAAAAATTATGTCTCTAAAAGCTGAAAATAGTAATAAGAATACTATTGAAATAAGAACCAGAAAGGAGATGCAAATGAAGTAGATGAAAATGAAATGTGCCAAATACAAATAAAAAATTTCTCCTGCTTGTCTTGGATCAAAAACTTTGATTAGAACACCTAGTACATTTACAACACCGGGAAAGGATCTGCAAAAAAATTTAAAAGACCAATCATTTGGTACACCTCAAAAATTATGAAAGACATAATCCAAAGAACATATATGAAACGAATTAAGTATAATGAACATGCTGATGATTCTATGTATAAATAAGTTAATGAAAGTGATGAATATAATGGTGATGTGGAAGAAGAGGATGAAAGTACAAGTGAGAGTGAGAATATAAGTGAGAGTGACAGTAGCGCTAGTAAAGTTCCATCTATTAAAGCTGCACGTTCTATCTATTCAAGTTCTTTCAAGTTCTATCTATTAAAGCTGCTTTATAAGTGAAGTTTCTGGTACTGGCAAAACATCTACCGTAAATGAAGTAATATGTTATTATACAAAATAAGTATTTATATGTATAACATATAACCTCTCTATTTGTATGTGAAATAATATACACATATAAAACATAATATATAATAAATATATTCAGATAAGTAGTAAACTTTTATTAGAAAATAATTAATCGTATTAATATAAAATATATAAAAGTTCTTGTTACTTTGTGAAATATTTTTTTATTACAGAGTATTAGAACGCAAGAATTATTCTTTTTTACCATTATACTACATCATAGAAGAGAATTGAAAGAATTATATTTTTAAACAAATACATTACAAGTTCTATTACTATTACAAGTTTTTTGTTTCAAAATGTTTCTGGAAGTAAAAATCATTATAAAAAAAAATTTGTGAAGCATTTATGACGACATCTGAAATAAGCAGGATATCAACTTATTAAAATCTGGAAATAGTGAGATGTAGGATTTTCCCAGACTTTAAAAGTGTATCACATACTCAATATTTTTACATATATACTAAAAGTGTAATAATATTATTTATTTAATTATATTAATTCCTTCAGACCTAGGCTTCTCTTTGTTTTCAGATAATTATATGTCATTAATGCATACACGTACATCCGTTATAAATTTTTCTTGTTGGACGGTGTTCTCGAATCACTATGTATCATGGTCACCAAAAGATTATTATGATATTCAAGTATTCAAGTCTATCAAAGCACACAACCTCCAGTCCTCCAGTAGCAGAGGCAGAAATATTGTGGTAGTTGTCCCCCTAGAATTAGAGCCTCGTTCTACTTTATGGTGAATGTCAGTATTATTATATATAAGAAGTTCTAATTAGGTACTACTGAAAAATCTAATTATAAATTTGCAAATTGAGCGATTGTCCTCATGACCCGGGTGGTTATATTATTAATGGAAAGGCATTTGTCATCTGCAAGAAGCTTAGTCGATATCAGTGCTTTACTGTTGTACATATTTACTTAAGCACCAATTAAAAGATTACGTCAAATGAAAAAAGCAAAACGGATGTGTTATATTGTGAAAATTTCAACACATAAAAGTGCTCAGTTATTCTCGTGTATTATATGATTTTCCCAGGGTGGGAGACGTTAAAAGTTTAATCTATACAAGACTTTAATGAGAACTTAAATATTTTTTTTTAAACAATCAGTAAAATAAATTGTATTGTTATAAAACTTTCTACGAAAGTATAAAATAAGGCAAATATCTGAGTTTTTCTGTGTAATCTATAAAATCATATATAGTTATTTTATTAAATCTATAAAATAATATATATTATAATTTTTTAAAGAAATCAAATAAATACTAGGAAAACAGTCTTTTACATTTTTTAGTTAGGGTATGCTCAACAAATTATATGTAACTACATTCACATTGTTCACTGTAAATCAAACACATGAAAGTTGTGAAATCAATTTTTAATAGTCAAGTACTTAATGCAAACTCCCCGAAACCATCACTGTATGACTGTTCTCGAATTTTATTCAAATTGGTTCATCCTTCTATATACAAATTAAACACAAGAAAGTACTGAAATCAATTTATTGTAGGCAAGTACCGAAATAAAACTTTTTGTACCTCAGATGTAAAATTGCACCACAGTACTTCTACCAGGGTTCGAAATAATTAATTAAAATTTGAATTAATTATTTATTTTATATAATGACAAAGTAGTTTTATAATTAAACATATAGTTTTATATATACCAAAAACTCTTTAATGAGAACTTAAATATTTTTTTAAAATAATCAGTAAAATAAATTGTATTGTTATAAAACTTTCTACGAAAGTATAAAATAAGGCAAGTATCTGAGTTTTTCTGTGTAATCTATAAAATCATATATAATTATTTTATTAAATCTATAAAATAATATATATTATAATTTTTTAAAAGAGATCAAATAAATAGTAGGAAAACAGTCTTTTACATCTTTGAGTTAGGGTATGCTCAACAAATTATATGTAACTACATTTACATTGTTCACTGTAAATCAAACACATGAAAGTTGTCAAATCAATTTTTAATAGTCAAGTAATGCAAACAACTCCCCGTAACCATCACTGTATGACTGTTCTCAGAATTTTATTCAAATTGGTTCATCCTTCTATATACAAATTAAACACAAGAAAGTACTGAAATCAATTTATTGTAGGCAAGTACCGAAATAAAACTTTTTGTACCTCGGATGTAAAATTGCACCATAGTACTTCTACAAAACTATAGAATTACATACGCCTTTTTACATAGGCGTGGGCGAAAATTATTTCTAATTATATTCTATAACGTCTCCCTTTTACTTTTCAAATATTTTACGATTACATCCTATTGAAAAAAAAATTCTATAACATTACCTTGGGAGGACAAGGGAAGTCTAGAGATGCATGCCCTAGCAAGGGATGGTCCTATGATGTCCCATACATACTTGGCGGGCCAGATCGGTTAAAATGTGTAAATGAATTTTTCCTACAAATTAAATGGTGGTTCGTAAATCCATCCCTGTTTTTAAATAGAAGTGCCATAGAATACAAAATATAATTTACTTATTTAAAGCACGGTAGGTAAAAATGTAGAGATCTTTCGAGTGCACTCAAAATTTATACGAATTATCTATTTTACCCCCTTTCGAAATTGCTGTCATAAGATTTCAACTTATCCATTTTGTAATCGTTAATCGCAGAAGAAGAAGTGGCCGGTAATTGGACTTAGATGGACGGGCACGGGTACACCCACCCTATTTCTAGTGAAAGTTAATCCTGATTCTAGAGATATTGTATAGGATATAAATGGTATCAATTAAAAATTAGAGCTAATGTAATTATTTATAGTGGACTTATATAGACAAATATTGTTCGTGAATTCGTACAAATATTTTTAGTATTCTACATTTAAATAACCAGTACCCTACCAACCGTGGGGCCCGCCAAGTATGTATGGGACATCATAGGACCACCCCTTGCTAGAGCATGCATCTCTAGACTTCCCTTGTCCTCCCAAGGTAATGTTATAGAATTTTTTTTCAATAGGATGTAATCGTAAAATATTTGAAAAGTAAAACGGAGACATTATAGAATATAATTAGAAATAATTTTCGCCCACGCCTATGTAAAAAGGCGTATGTAATTCTATAGTTTTGTAGAAGTACTATGGTGCAATTTTACATCCGAGGTACAAAAAGTTTTATTTCGGTACTTGCCTACAATAAATTGATTTCAGTACTTTCTTGTGTTTAATTTGTATATAGAAGGATGAACCAATTTGAATAAAATTCTGAGAACAGTCATACAGTGATGGTTTCGGGGAGTTTGCATTAAGTACTTGACTATTAAAAATTGATTTCACAACTTTCATGTGTTTGATTTACAGTGAACAATGTGAATGTAGTTACATATAATTTGTTGAGCATACCCTAACTAAAAAATGTAAAAGACTGTTTTCCTAGTATTTATTTGATTTCTTTAAAAAATTATAATACCTTGTATACAGGGAGCGCTCACGGTCACATGAGCATATAGCCTCAGTCTATAGCCGAGATAGCCGTTACGGTTACGGCTCCTGTATACTCTGCATGCACGCAGCACCAAAAGAGATGACCATTGCCGAATGCACCAGTGTTGGGTTTTCTTTTTTTGTTTTTCTCCTATTCGCGGTATTAGTGTATGTATGCATGTGCCTCGAGTATTTTTTCGTAATTGAGATTGTATACGGTATATGTATAAGTTATACGAATACCAGTGAGCGATTAGTCTCCAGTTTTCGTTAAAACTGTAAAATTTAACTTTATATTTTTGTATTAATCGGGAGTAATGAAACGATATTTTTTCTTATATTATTCAAAAGTATTTTACTTAACACAACAATTTCAAGTACAATAGTTGTGCATAACATTGAAATAAAACTTTTTTTCTATTCAACATTTGCATTAATAAAAATAACTAGGGGGGCTGCGCCCCCCAGCGTGCCTTCGGCAGGCCACCGCCCCCCCCGCCCTCACACACACCTGCTCCTCGCTTCGCTCGTCGCTCACCCCCTCCCTATGTAAAAACTTCGTTTTTACATAATAGGCACGACCGCAATACTCAGGAGAACCTTGTATTTTTATAAAAGCGAAAATTGCAACACTTCCGATATTTATAATAAAAAAAAAATTAAATATATAATAATAATAAAAAACTAGCTGCTTACGAACTCACGGGTGTTCCTAACTACATATACCTATAGAATCTCAATTACAAAAAAATACTTGCGCACATATGCATATATATACACTAATACCGCGAAAAGGAGAAAAACAGAAGGAGAATGCTAAATACTGATGCATTCAGCAACGGCAATCTGGCTTAGCCCTGCGACGTGCGTGCATGAATACTTATACTGCAGCAGTCGTAACGGCTACGCTAGGTACCTCGGCTCACGGTCGTACACACTTTCCGGACCTATGTATACTACCGTGCTTCGGCTAGACTGCGTTCGCACACCAAGAACAGCGGAAAAACACATGGGACTTGTGCGACCGCGAGGTATAAGATATATCTATATATATGATCGCGCGCGCTTTCTGCTACTGCTGAGTAGTGCGGCGTGCCATCAGCCGTGGTGCACATGTGTCCATGGTGTGTGTTGTCAACAATCGAATCGTCTGGCTCCCGGCGTCCCCAGCGATGACTGTGGCTGCTGTAGTATGCCGCCCTGGTGAATCGTGTTCGCCCTTTCATCGTGTTCGTCGATTCTCGATGATTCGTCGGAGATGGGAAGGCAGTTTGTCAGCGGCGAGAGCAGATTTAGTAAGCATTTTCTCGTTCCTAACCTCTCTGATGGGTGAGGTGATGGTACTTTCGCTTGTTGCAGGTATCTGTGGCAGCGAGAGTAGTGTAAACGACGGGCACTGCTGCAGACTGTTTCTTGGGTGTGTAAATGTTGTCTGAGTCATCTATTTATTAATTATATGTAGTTTTTAGGTGCTCAACTTTCCTAGTTTGGCTCTTACACTAGTGACTATGTGTACAGTTAAGCTGCTGCTTGTGTCTTCAGCGTCTTCAGTGAAACAACGGTTTTAGGTCTCCACCAGTTCATCCCCTCTAGTTGTTACAGGAAGCTGGTACAGTGAGTGAACAACAGCTATTGCTGCAGACTTTTCTTTTGTATGGTATGTTTTTTTGAGTCATCTATTTATTAGTCATATATGGTTTTTAGGTGCTCAACTCTCCTCGCTTGTCCCCCAGAATAGGAACTGATCTGCTGTTCATGCGCTTTGCTGATCCCTAGGCTGAGGCATTCCCTGACATTGAAACACAATTGACGGTCTCTGTCAGTACTTTCCTCCTAGGTGGTATGGTTACTGACACAGTGGATGGCTGTTAGGTGATTCTCAGCAGACTGGCATTCATGGAGTAGTGCCAGCCTAGACCGTCTAGCCCTATTTTGCAACTTCTGCAGCTCTAAGTGATCTTCGAGTGTTAGTGCTTTAAAGTGTGAGGGGATAGGTAATAGGAACTGGGAAATATATAAGTGCTCTGTGTGTTGTTAAATGCGATAAGGGTAGGTAGTTGTCCCTGGTAATATTAGCTCGTCTATTTAATTTCTAAGTTTAGTCAGGGTGTAAGAACTCGCTTCAGGATATCTGTTGTATTAAAATACATCATTATGTATTTCGCGACTTCTACCCAGTGAGACTTGCCTATTTAATAGTTTTCTACATACTGTAAGACTGAGTCAGCTAGAACATTGCATTGTTTATGCATTGAAATTTACCATATTACAACATTTATAGATCATACATTACACAAAAGTTTTTTTTTGTATATATGATATTCCTTTAACATGTACTTATATAATATTACACAATTTTGATTCTTTTAGTTCAATCGCTTAGGTCCTGGGAACATAGTAGGTTAAGCTGGGTAATCTTATATTAAATTTTTTACATTTGTTATTAAAAATCTTTTTGTAGAAAACAGGGAAATAGATATTTTGTTTCTTTAATTATTCTTCCAATGTGTTTATCCCATTGAATATCGTAATCAAATGTAATTTTGTATCTTATTATTCTGTTTTTGTAATTATATTATCTTTGGAATGTTATGTCGATTTTTTCCATCTTATTTAGAGCTATTGTATCGAATACTTCTGTGTAAATCTAATTCTGTGAAATAATAAGCGAAAATTCACTATACGTGTATTGGGGTATTAAAAATCATGTTTATACGTTTAGATCATCCAGTAATTATTGTACATAAAAATGTTAATTGGGAATAAGTTTTGTTTAAACTATATCTACATGCTTTGTATTTAACAGTTTTATTGAAAGTCAAATTCTTGTATGATAAGCGAAAATCGACTATTTCAGGTGTATTTATAGGCATTAAAAATCGTTTTTATAGGTCTAAGCGGTCAGGAATCCATTTTATATGAAAATGTTAAATGGAAAAAAGTTTTGATTAAATATTATGTAGAACTTTTGTATTGAACATGTTTGTGTAAATTCAAATCCTGTCAAGTTTTATGTATGTTTCGACGTGTAAAATCGTTTTCATAAGTCTAACTCGACAGGAGTTGATTTTACACGAAAATGTTAAACAGAAAAAAGTTTTGTTTAAATATTATCTACAACTTTTACATTTAACATTTTTGTATAAAATCAAATCTTGTCAAGTTGTAGCCGAAAATCGTCCATTTTATGTATATTTAGGCGTTTAAAATCGTTTTTATAAGTCTAATTCGTCAGGAATTGGTTTTAGACAAAAATGTTAAATAGAAAAAAGTTTTGTTTTAATATTATCTACAACTTTTGTATTTAATATTTTTGTGTAAAATCAAATTCTGAGAAGTTATAGCCTAACATCATTCATTTTTGACCATTTTTGGCCGTTTTTCGCAGTTATCTTGGCAAATATTGCTCGTACAAAAAAGTGTTGAACATAAAAAAGCTGTATTTTAATTAGTTTTAGCAGATAGACCTGTATATATTAGCTTAAAATTAATTTTTCTAGACATTAGGCTTAAAAATCGATTTTTTGAGATATTTCTTTGTGCTCGCATTTGAGAAATTTTTCATCGATCTATCTCAATATAGAACCAGCAGTTAGGTATAATTAGAGGAGTATTATCCCGCAATCCCTATGAAATCGGTCGAAAATTCATTGAGATAATCGAGAAACTTGAGTACATACGGACGTACAGACATACATACATCTCAGAAAACGCTTAAAACGCACTCGCTCTGAGTGGAACATGGTTTTTACACATTAATTTTTCAGTATTTGAATTCTTACAATTTTCGCTCTGGTGAAATTATAAGGCTCTCCCGAGTAGCGGTCGTGCCTAAAAATTATTATAATTCAAATAGAAACTATGAAAACAATGTTTTTAATTTTAAATATAATTGCAATCATAGTAGTTATGCATTTAATATTCCTATGTGTATTTTAATCATATCAATTAATAATACTTAATTAATGTATATGGATTATAGACTATTTGAAAAGTTATCTACATATATCTATACATATAAATATATATATATCTATAAATATATATCTATAAATAGTTTGACGAGGTCACATGCATCTGCCGGCTTGGCGTCAGCAGGGCGCGAGAGTAGATAAGCTATGGCGCTTCTGAAATCAGGCGCTTCTGGAATCAAGGCGGTTCTGGAACCATTATACTTTCTGGAATGAAGGCGACTGACTCCAGAGTCGCCGTCTCTAGAATCTTTGATTCCAGAAGCGCCACAAGACGGTACGACTCCAGAATCGGGGGCTCTAGAACCGACCAGCGGCGCGCGACCAGTGGCGAGCTGTTCGCAGTGGGAGAATGGTTGTTATCTTATCTACTTATAAATATTTAGAACTTTTTATAACCCTTTTGCTCGGGCAAAGAACAGGTATTTGTCGAAAATTTTTCCGAGCATTTTTTCCACTACGACTTTTTTGTGTCGTTTTGAATCAATTGTTGTTGCTCAGGAGCAACGGTCGAGCTGCTTTGACCCATTATTAGGGAATGAAAGCCTCTAACGACCTCATCACGCTTATATAGCCCCGACTGACTGCTTGCGAGATCACCGTAGCCACCTAGTGGTAGCTATGAAACTATTTAAAAAATTTGAAGGGGGATAAGAGCCCCACCTCGCTCCTATGCTGTGAGATTCTACCTATCTATCAACCCTTCCATTACCCCTCAAATTTTATTCTTCAATGTCTTCCCACTCCATGTTGGGATCGTTGCGGTAAAATTGCTTCATGCGCTTTATGTTCTTCAGGGCACAAGTAGTTTTACACGTCCCATTATGGTTAGTACATATAGCCACTGATCTTGGAGAATTAAAAGATGTATAGTTCATTTCGTTGATATCGGTAACACTAAAATTAAAACGTTCTAACCACAACTTTTTTTTTCACCAATCACGAAAATTCTGTTACCATCTCTGAATGTATCTTGAAGAATTTTTCCAATTTCAGTACAATCATAATCACCATCATTCCACAATAGTTCATGATAGCAAAGTTCTAACCACAAATTTTCACGTTTGTACTTGTCTGTTATTCTTCGCCAGGGAAACGGTGGTTTGAAGAGTAGCACTACAGGTACTTCGTCGTCGTTGAGAGACACGAAAGCCAACTCTTTCAGAACGAAATCATTGCCAGGCTTTTTAAAGCCCTGCATATCTACTGCGTAGTCCATGGCAAAATTTCGCTTTGAATTCCAAATGTCGAATGACAAGGAGCCGGAGGCTCGCTCATCTTATATGCTACTTAAATTTTCTGCACGTCGCCGCTTACGGGACTATATTGAACTATGCGATCGTGTAAAATCAAACAGTAGGCCGAAGTTCCAGCAGGAAAATTTTCCTTTGCTTCAAATTCCAGACGAATATCTACAGGGGCGCTCTTTAAGGACTCGTTTTGTTTTGAGCAGTCTATCACTATCAGGGGTATGTAAGTGAGATATTGCGACTTTTTCAACATAAGTTCTGGATCTTTGCCATAGTATGAATCTTGAAAATTAGCGTACATATCGTAGAGCATGGCAAATTGATTATGATTTACATCGAGGTTAAGATTACCACCCGGATATGACTGAGAATTGAGAAAGAGTTCTACGTTTGAAAGATTGCAGTGATCAAAGCGGCTAGTATTTACTGCTTTCTGATCTTTTCGACTAGTTTGAAAACCTAAGATTACGAAGCGTGGTTTTTCAAGTTGATTTGATGTTTTTACAGTCCATACCTATCTTGACGTAATGGGAAGTAGTGGATACTCATACAATTCCCACGTGCGAAAACTCATGACAATAGGACGCTCTTTTCCTACAAAATCTAGTAGGCGAATTTTGTTAGAGTTCGATGCAACTATGTATGGCATAAGCCATTCGATTCTAGTTAATTCAATTTTAAAGTTCTCATAAACGTCTTGTTCGGCTGCTCGTGTAGCTGTTTGTACAACCGCATTCAAGTCGTTTCTCGATCTCATGAAAGCGAGTTCATGCTTTGCGTTCACTACAATTTTACGATAGTCCTCTGCGAAGCCAAAAATTAGACTCATTGGAATCGATGCATTGAAGCAACCAGCATCATCAACAATATTCTGTCTTCTACATCGATCCAGCCCGCATTTTCAGTGATGAAACTCTGTGTGGGATTGTGTGATACTCATCCTTTCATGAGAGTGGTTAAGCTAACATTTTTACATTTGTCTATCTCCGAGGTATAATATTAAATCTAAAGGCGGTCGGAGATCGCCAAAACTATCGAAATATATAACATTTTTGCCTCTTTTTCTATATGCAACCCAATGTGTCCCAGGGCCGCTAGCATCATCAAGATTAACTATAGCGGATTCACTATAGCGTGTCTCAGAAGCCGGTAATGCATTTCTCATAAATACTCCCCGAAAATCGAAAATTACATATTTTTAAAAGTTTTGCATATTTTAATATGTCCGCATCGGTAAGTGCTCGCTGAGTTAATTTCATGCCTTTTTTTTTAAATGAAGACCTAACCTACTTTGTGTGGTTTAAGATATAAGCCATTGCCCAACGCTACACTTTCCATAGTTTTATTATGCCTTTTATTTTCTTCCAACTGCTCCATAGCGGCTTTTGCATCGGTAATGGCTTTTACTATTCCAGCAGCACCACCAGCTAGAGCGCCAGTTGCAATCAAGCCTGCAAATAGAGGTATGAGAAAGGGCAATACCCCTTCTGTTTTCATGTGGACTGGTAAAATACGTAGAATTTTAATATTCTTTTTACTCCACCTTCTTTAACAGCGCTCCGAGCTTTTTTCAAAGCTGATCATATGACTGTTAGAGCGCAGTTACTTGACGTTGATTTAAAGGCACCAGCTTTGATAATTTTTTTCAAGGGAACTTGATTTCTCTTCTTAGCTTTTAAACCCATTCCCAATTTTTTAGCATTCTTTCGCTTTCTCTTTTTACTTTTCTTCTTGTTCTTCAAACCCATACCAAACCTAGATTTTAATTTCATAGTATTAGTTATAGCATATGCAGCCGCTTTTTCGCCAAAATTAGCGTCTTTTGATTTAACGCGATTTCAAGCTTTTTCAGCTAAAATTTTGTCTGCGACAATTCTTGCTTGAACGTTTTCACGATTTCTAGAATAAGCTATATCGTGCTCCTTGCAGGCAGCTTCTAGCAGATTAATTCCAAGATCTCCTCTAGCTAAACGTTTTGCCAACTTAGTGCCTGGACCACAGTACTGATAACCGGGTATGTGAAGTTCAAATGGAAGTTTATTGATAATTTTATTGACTAAACCGCGTCCACGTTTGTGAATGATCATCACTCTTCGAAAGTCAACGGGCAACTGATGGTGGAAGCTATATAAGACCATTATTTATACTCATAACCATCAGTCGTGATTTGGTTGTCATAGAGTAAAGATCACGAACTTTCAAGAACAATCGGTAAAGCTGCCAATAGAAAATTTTGATACGCTTATAGTGCATGATAAAAGAGCAAAGCGACACGGCGATCTACTTCCTGATAGTATACGAGCCGTCTTCTGCGGGCCCTCAAACTGTGGAAAAACAAATAGTTTACTTGCTCTCATAACACACCCTAATGGCGTTAGATTTGAAAACGTATACGTCTACTCAAAGTCTCTCAATCAGCCGAAATATAAATTTTTAAATGAAATCTTAAAACCTATAGAAGGTGTACAATATTTTCCATTCAGCGAACACGATTCAGTTGTCGATCCTGACCACGTACTTCCAAACTCTATCATAATATTTGACGATATAGCTTGTGAAAAACAAGATAATGTTAGAGCCTTTTTCTGCATAGGCAGACATAAAGAGGTTGATTGTTTTTATCTATGCGAAACTTATGCTCGCATTCCGAAACATTTTGTCAGAGATAATGTAAACTTACTTGCTGTTTTTAGACAAGATGAAGTAAATCTCAAGCATATCTATGACGATCACGTAAATACCCATGTGACCTATGGACATTTAAAAGAATTATGCTCTAAGTGTTGGAGAGATGATAATCATGGTTTTCTAGTCATCCATAAAGATCGAGGAATAGATGATGGTAGATTTCGCAAGGGCTTCGACAATTTTTCTATAAATATAGCATGCTCATAGGTAACAATCAACAGTTTCTGACTGAACTTTGAAACGACAACATTGCTGCCTTTCAACGAGAAACAACGTGCTTATCTTGTTAAAGCACGTGATGCGATTAAACGCAAATATAGAATATTAAAATTTTGGAAAGACAGTATCGAAAAGATTTTAAATGAAACATTCATACCAATAGTTGATCCGCTTAAAAAATTTATAGCTCAGAGAAATAAGACCGAGGAACAAAATAGTGTCGAAGATAACACCGTCGAACAAAGTAGCGTTAATCGAAATGAAAGTTTTGACAGTGAGTTTAGTGATACGATACAGAATGCCCACGATACATCTTTCGAAACAGCAGGTAGCGATATCGAAGATAACTCTGATTTATACATCAAGGCTCTGAGGCTCAATCAACCCCAGTATCTTGACAAAATTTATGGAGTACGAAATGAAAACGGTAAATTTTTTATTGATAATTTACCGGATTTAAACAATCACCGGAGAATCGATTAAAGGTGGCTCATTACCTCGTTATAAAATTGCGAAAAAAACATACTGCTTTAGACTATGTGTTAGCTGGGACGATCAAAACGAGCTCGTTGACCCGCTTCACTTACTAGTAGCAGAAAGATCTGCCGGAAATCCAAGTCATGTAAATGAGATACACTCTATAATTGAGGAATTGCGTGAAGCAGGCTATACATATTGAGCGCACACGAATAAATGAATCATTTTTAAAATGAGCGTTGACGTGTTTGGATGTAACCTCGGAAAAACCGAAGGTAATCGGGCACCACCTGGCGTTGGCTTTAAAGTCACATCTGAAGGACACTTCGACATAGAAAATAAAAAATTATGCAATGTTGCCGATCCTCAACAGCTAAGTGATGTTGTAAATTTAGAGACACTACGAAACATTATTCAAATAGAAATTCGAGTAATGATTGATATAACTACAAGACTTAGAACTAGTCTGGATGACTTGAGTATAACAGTTAATAATCATAGAGATGAGCTTGTTGTCCAGATATCTCAAATAAAAGCCGATATTTTGACTATAAAAGAGGCTTTGGCACAGCTAATTGATCATTAATTTCAAAAACATGAAACACAAAATACTAGTTGAAGAGCTGCACATACATGCAAGACGTAACTGTACACGTCGTAGCTTTGACGTGCGTGGTTTGGACGAGACTTGGCAAGCAGATCTCGTCGAAATGATTCCTTACGCCCGAGATAATAAGGGCTACACATACCTGCTTACTATAATCGACATTTTCTCCACATATGCATGGGCTGTTCCTGTAAAGAGAAAAACAGGCAAAGCTGTCACAGGAGCTATGAAATATGTGCTTGTTAAAGGCAGAGTACCAAAGAATCTCCATACCGACAGAGGCAAAGAATTCTATAACTCAGATTTTCAAAAACTTATGAGCACATACAAAATAAAGTTATATTCAACCTATAGCAATCTAAAAGCAGCGATAAGTGAACGCTTCAATCGCACGCTAAAAAGTGAAATGTGGAAAAAATTCAGTTTGAGAGGCAACTTCAAGTGGCTAGATATTTTACCTGATTTACTTACCATATACAATAATCGTAAACATCGTACTTTCGGTGCGAAACCTAAAGATGTAACATCCAGTAACGAAGCAGGTATATTACGGAAATTTACCAGCAAAATAACTAAGAAGATTAAGCCAAAATTTAAAATTGGTGACAAAGTCCGAGTGAGCAAGGCTAAAGCAGTATTTGATATAGGATACACTCCAAATTAGTCTACAGAGATATTTGCAATTGTACATATAGCAGCTACAAATCCAACAACTTACCATCTGAAGGACTATCAAGATCATCCCGTCTCTGGCGGCTTCTACGAACAAGAACTGCTCAAAGCCAAGTATCCAGATATTTATCTTGTAGAAAAAGTAATAAAGAAAAAAGAAAACTCTCGAGTGATGATGACGTTCTCTCGAAGACATTTGATATAGTCGTCAAACGTGATGGTCGCTTTGACAACAGAACTTTTTATTCCTTTTGCTTTTTTATCGGTTTTTGTTTCTGCACTTTGACACTATACATCTTGCTTCGCAGCCCGATAAATTCCAACATGAACTATCCATTACCTTCGTCTTTCATCAAGCCAACCTTCTTTTTATTGACTCGTGGCATGTTGAACGGGTTGATCTCCGGATAGTCTGATGTGTCGAATTCTTGAATATCCTGTCGCATCCCGTTGTACATGTCCACCCCTGTCACCTCGTACACCAGACTATCTGTGTCGGTGTATAACAGCTTGCCCTGCTCTCCTACGCGATCTCGCATGTAGTTGTAGTGGAATCTATAAACAAGCGTTTTTGATAGGTCCAATACTGCCAAGCCAACGTAAATAGGCTTGCTTATGGAGATCTCAGTTCGTAGGAGTTGGACAGCAACAAGGTTTTCATCAAGAGCGTCACTGCTATGGAAATTTGGTCTGGATATGAGTGCCTCGGCTCCATAACGTCCTTTCCACTTGTTGACTAGCTTTACGTCAATACGTTTCCTCTCATTCTTCATCGTCTTACCATGAACAGCGTTGTTGGAAAGTTTGAAAAGCATTTTTTCAAACTCATTCTTGGCTTCCTTTCGTTTTGCGCTGTTTAAGTCAATATACTGTTTTAGCTAAGGACTCTGTTTAAATTGTATAGCACGATGTACTTTGTCGAGAACTAAACCATGTTTCAACGCCTGTTTAAGTGCTCGGTAGTGAAGCACATATCGATTTTTGTCGTGAAGCGTAGTCATGAGTTTATACTGCTTTGAACCAGGAGGCGCCATATGCTCAGCACAGAACAGTAGGTCCTTGTGAGTATCATGCAGTGCTTCGGGATACTTCAAATCCACTTCGACAAAGTATCCAAAATCGCAGTCATCGGGAATATTGAAGAAGTTTAGCTCATTCGCATTCTTCACCCATTCAAAGCCGCCGTAGGGCAAGGGTTCAGTCATTGCCCAACCGTATATATTGTTCACGTCAAAATACATTAAATATTTTTCTTCCTTGTCAACATTATAATGTTCTTTCATGTACGGGTTGTTCGCTTTAACATAGCGATTGGAACAGTGACTGATTCCTCCTCGAATTCCTCGCTCAATAAACGTTAACATGTCTATGTCGGTGAGAAGTTCGAGTTTAATCTGTAAAGAAAGTTTATTTAAGAATAATAAAGTGATATATTTTTTTTAAATAATGAAATTTATACCTGGGTATTTTTGAGCATAGCATCCCATGTGAGACCGGGCGTTGTGTAGTAATGTGCGGGGTCCAACTCATAAGCCGCAAGACAGTTATTTCTAAAGTTTTCAAAAACTTCAGCCAATAATATTACATCCGTCTTGAGGTACAAGTCAGAATAGTGCCCGAGATCTTGAACGTTAAAACTTTGCCAAACGTTTTGGGCATGTTCACAATCCTCGTCGCTGATGTTAGTATTATATAAACTACTCAAGAAATTATCCTTTGAAGGAAGATTCGTCACCTTTAGCTTTTCAAACGATGAGACATAGGCGTACGGAAAAACTCCTTTTCTTTTTAGAAGTCCAATCTGTCCATCAGTGAATCCATCTTACTTAAACAGATACTCTAAAGTATCGAGCTTCTCTGAATATGATGACAACTTATCCAGAGACGAGGCCATAAATTTGAAAGAATCGATGAATCTTAAATTTATGTCTGTACCTTCCACAAACTTTATGAAAGAAATATATTTCTCTTTTGTTTGTGGAAGAAGTGAAACTCATCCTGGGAAGCATGTTGCTATTTGTCTAATAAAAAGATGCGAGTCATATCCACTCAAGTTATGAAACACTATCGGGATTGTTCTCAAATCTTGAAAGCTAAGGTTGCATTTACTATGTGCTGATCCACGATATCTGTAATAATTTTAGAAATAATAGAAAATTAATAATAAAAGAAAGTTAATAATAAAAAAATACTGACTTTCCCGTAAAGTGACAGTGGTCACAAACTCTTTTTTCGGTGTCGGTAAATGGCATCTCACAAATTTGACATATGCGAGCACCGTCGAACTTTATTTTTTCGAGAGGTGTCAAGTCATTCATTGGTCGTGGATTTTGTAAGCATTATTCAGTTTCACAGCTAGAGAGTGAAGACTTTGCACAAACGATTTGGCTGGAGATTCAGCTTCTTCTCCCTCTTGTCTGTAGCTTTTGTATTCTGAAAGACTGTCGTTGTAGCTACATTAAACAAAGCAACCCACGCTGAATGGTTTGTGACTTCGATAAGCTCGTTCATTATCAGTCACTCGTTCCAATATACACTAAAAATCGGCGTATATTGCGAATGGCACTCGATTTTTGCATCCAAAGTTTTTAAATTGTAAAATACTGTCTTTCTTTGTTCGGAGCATAATTTTACACTTATTAATTTTTCGCAGTCAGTTGCATGCTTTAATAGCTTCTCTTCAGTCCAGAAAAAATGTAACCATCTATCGCAGATGTAACTTTTATGCCTGTGTTTAGATACCCGACTTCTTACGAGTCTTGATAAATTTTTTATCCACACATAATGATTTTTAAATACTATATCAAGAGGTTCATCATCTTCCTCCTCATCCTCGTCCACATAATGATTTTCCACAAGAAGTAAATTAACATGCTTTTCTTTCTTGCATGATGTCAAGTGTCGCGGTAAGATGTCAAAAATGTTTCCTTTTTTCTTCAAATAATAGACATTTACCGAAACATCATTTTGTTCTTCAAATTTACCTATTTTTCGAGGATCTATGGGGAATTCTATACCCTCAAAGTTATATTCATCTTTATACGAAACATATGACGATACTCGATTTGTATTTATATTAGTGTGATGTAATGCTGATAGAACAGCCCATTTAAAACACTGGTCATCGTCATTCTGTACGTTGACACATGCCTTCTTGTTCTTGATGAATGGAGGCAAATCAATGTACGAGCTTCCCCTCATTGGCTTATATTTATAAATATTTACAACTAAATTTAAAATAGATTTGAGGGACCAGCCTGATTCTCGCTCTTGAAATTCTTCCATTTCCGTGTCAATGAGCTGCTGTACACTTATGACATTAACTTTGAGAGCCGGATGTTCCTCGAGAGCTTCAGTGACTTTCGCAAGGAACTGCTTTTTAGCATCTTTCATGAAAGCTAATAGATCAAAATGCCTTCGGTTAGTAATGACTCCCGTTTTTATTCTGTTTTCAAAGGCTGACTAAACGTCGTCCCAAACGACTGCAGGATTCTTCTCTGCAGGATTATCATCGTTTAGACCCGCACCTACGCCACGTTCACTCAACAGATGCAGAACGCTGTTAATAAGTGTGATCCCAGCTCGAAGTTTCTGCTTATCGGGCACAGACAAGTTTTGTGAGGAATTTTGGACTTTGATGTCATCAACAGTGCGACTACTAAGTATGGCCTGGTATGCTCTCCCTAACGTAAGAGCTGTATCCTTACAATCTTGAGCTATGTTGGAATGATTTGGGTTATCGGCAACTGCAGGATTTGCGCTACTTGGACCGGCGATTGCAAGATTATTCGCGTTAGCACTTATGCGACGTTCTCTATCAAATTCATAACATTTTTTATAAGCGTGACTGCAACTTTAAGTTTCAGCTTTTCATCCTCTGAAAAGTTTCGTGATGAATTTCGAGCTCTGCGTAGAGCGACATCTCCCATCCATAACAATCGGTCATCTTCATTAGCATCATCATCATTTCTAGTGTTCATGTACACTTTCCATAGGTTAAGACCTATATCCATAAACTCTTGCGCCATCTTGATACGACTGCTCTTGACACCTCCGATCAGATGACTGACTTTCCATCATCAACGCAGCGCCTTTTATCTCTGAACTGCGAAGAGGGGTCGATTGTGATTGGTTATGAAGTGGAGGATGGGGGAAAAGCAACGTGATTGGTCAAAAAACGAGCGGTGGCGAAAAGCGCTAACGAAGGGGCTATAAAAGTAACCACGCGAGGTAAAAAATCTCATTCGCTTCTCAGGTCCATTGTCTGAAATGTCTTGGAATTTTCTATCTACCCATATTTTTGTCGGCCCGATCGTATATTATTAAGTTGGTTAAAAAAAATAAAGAAAAGTGGAAAAATCGAAAATAATTTTTTTTTTGCTCTGGGTTTGGACGACTGGCCGAAGTAGGCCCATTTTCTGCAAGGTCTTGAAGTTTGCTATCTACCCATATTTTTGTCGGACCGATCAGATATTATTAAGTCGGTTAAAAAATATAAAGAAAAATGTGAAAACATCGAAAATAATTTTTTTTTGCTGTGGGTTTGGATATCGGTCAGAATTAGGTCCATTTTCTGAAAGCTCTTGAAATTTCCAATCTACCTATATTTTTTCGGCCCGATCGGATATTATTAAGTCGGTTAAAATAATAAAGAAAAATCGAAAATTTTTTTTTGGGTCTGGGCTCTGGGTTTGGATGTCGGTCGGAAGTAGGCCCATTTTCTGAAAGGTCTTGAAATTTCCTATGTACCTATATTCTTGTCAGACTGATCGGATATTATTAAGTCGGTTAAAAAAAATAAAGAAAAATATGAAAAAATCGAAAATAATTTTTTTTTTCTGGGTTTGGATATCGGTCGGAAGTAAGGCCATTCTCTGAAAGGTCTTGAAATTTTCTATCTACCCATAGTTTTGTCTGCCTTATCGGATATTATTAAGGGGGCTAGACACCTTTTTTCTCTGAAATAAGAAGTCGCATTTTAATACATAAATGTAAACTAATTATTTCATACTTTTTACATATAAAAGTGGATATATTTACCTTACCTTAAAACTTTCTCCGTTGGGCCTTTTATATGGTCCAGAACCATAGTCATCGATGAAACAAGTTTTTTCACTAACCGTAAGCTTTGAAATTTTCCTGTGGATGGATTGACTTCAGATTTGAACTAAATTACTCCTGAATAGTATAATTCTCATATAAGTGTAGGGATTTTTGATCTACTGAGAAAAAAAAAATTGTGCTGTTTCTCAAGAGTTTTTTTTTTAATTTTTTAAAATTTTTTATATTTTTTCATAATTTTTCTGATGTAAAAATTTTTTCCAACATTTAATCCTAAATCCCTAGACTCATATGAGAATTATACTATTCAGGAGTAATTTAGTTCAAATCTGAAGTCAATCCATCCACAGGAAAATTTCAAAGCTTACGGTTAGTGAAAAAACTTGTTTCATCGATGACTATGGTTCTGGACCATATAAAAGGCCCATCGGAGAAAGTTTTAAGGTAAGGTAAATATACCCACTTTTATAAGTAAAAAGTATGAAATAATTAGTTTACATTTATGTATTAAAATGTGACTTCTTATTTCAGAGAAAAAAGGTGTCTTGCCCCCTTAAGTCGGTTAAGAAAAATAAAGAAGAATATGGAAAAAGCGAAAATAATTTTTTTTGTCTTTGGGGGTTTGGATGTCGGTCGGAAGTAGTGCCATTTTCTGAAAGGTCTTCAAATTTCCCATCCATCCATATTTTTGTCGGCGCCATCGGATGTTTTTAAGTCGGTTAAAAAAATGTAGAAATATATGGAAAAATCGAAAATAGTTTTTTCTGGCTCCCCTCCCCGAAAGTACGTACTTTCATAGTAGCCATACGCTCCAGAAACCGCAATTTTTCAGGTAGAGCTGACGACTCTTATTTTGCTTGGCAGCTCGATGTCATCGCGGTCTTTTGGTTTAGCTTCTTTATTCGCCGCGTACGAAGTATACAGTCATACAGTATAGCTAGCATCTGTGCTGTGACTTGTTTATAACCTTAAAGAAGGTCATTGTGTGTAGTCTCGCAATCAGCTCTTGTTGTGTGTGCAAACAGGCAGCACTTTAAAAATTCACATTTTTGTAATTGTGAATTTTAGTTGTGTGTATGTTATATAACGCTAAAATGACCGACTCTTCATCTGAAGGATCCGCAGACGAGGATGAAGTTTTCGGAAACTTTGATTTAGAAGCAAAACGAATTATTCAAAATGACACATTGCCAAAAAGTCAAGTGACCGATATCTGCTCAACTATTGTAGTTATCCAAATTGGAAAATGAAGAATAAAAATTCTCTCTCAGACTCTCACGTAAACAATTTAATTATTTATTTTACCGAATTAAAAAAAGGTTATCCCCACCGTGTCTATGGAGCACATGGAGTTTGCGTCGTAAAACATTAAGTACAAAAGAAGATATTAACATAAGTAATTTTTAAAATTTAAAATCTTTCATAAAAAGTAATGCGAAAGGTTATAAACCGAAAAAAGCGTATACGCTAAAATGGAATCAGATAATGACCTTTATGGAAACGTATCTGGCTGCAAAGGTGATTTATATATTAACATATTTACATATTTACATTTTTATGTATTCACATATTTACATTATTTACAAATTTACATTCAAATTAATTCTCTATGTATTATGTTCTGTTTAATTGCATTATATTTTATGTTTGCAGGTTATTCTAATAGTTAGTATTTGTGGTACAATGGCGTTGTTGTGAAATTAGTAATTTAAAGGTTACAGATATCGAAAACTTGACAATAGATTTCTTATTTCGATCAGCGATAACAAAAATGACTACCCTGGGTAGTTTATTGTTGGTGAACTATTTTACAGTACAATTATGGTGTATATTACATTATTAAAATGGAAAATGTACACGTCAAGAGATTGGGAGACATACAATAGGTAAAATTCCAGATCGGATTGCCACCTTATTGAATCTTCAAAATAAACACAGGTATACTGGTCACTGCTTCAGACATATAGCAGCAACTCTTGCTTCTGAGTCAGGTGCATCAATGCATATGATAAAGCAAATGAAAAGATGGAAATCAGACGCAATAATTCAAGGTTATATTGAAAATTCCTTAAATAATCGACAAGAGATTTTAAATACCATCAGTCATGAAGTTGCGCAACAGAAGCCATCAATAAGTGCACAGGCGAAAAATTCACATACCATTCATGAAGCTGCACTATAAAAACCATCAACAAGTGCACAGGCGGAAAATGCACAAACCACAATTTGGTCACAGCAAGTAATAAAAAATTACTTTCACCACCAACAAATAACAGTAAATCAGCCTCTAACAAACGATTTCTAACAAAGACACCAGTGAAAATAATTTACAATAATGAAGTTGCTAAAACACCTAAAGTTAACGGTCAAATTGTTCAATCTAAAGTAAATGTTAATAACGGGGTTGCTCAATCACCTCCAGTCAACGGTCAACTTACTCATAATAGCCTTACCCAACCATCTTTGAATAAAAAAAGAAAAATTCTTGAAGAGAGAGATGAAAATCAAAATTGTCATCTAAATTCAGTTTTAAATAACCAAGGTGTAAAATTTGAGCAGAACACTTTCAACAATTGTGTTTTTAACATTACTTATAAGTGTCATGATGAAAATAAGTCTTAATTTATTGAAGTTATTACCTACGAATTTATTTGTTTTACTTTTATAAACACTGCAAGTATTCTTGGAACAAAACATTATTGCTATAGTGTATTTGCAATGTTATATTAAAATACTAAAATGTATAACAATATTATGTATGTTCAGTTATAATACCAATGTTATATATAATATATCGTAAATATAATAATTATTATAAATGAAGATTTTTTTAGTTTTTCTTAGCTTATTTTCATTTTATCGTTTTTTATGTGTTTTTAATTGCTTTTGCTTGAACTTTTGCTGGTCGGGACGAGCAATAATTCAAAATTTGCCATAAAACAGTAGCAGTCGCACCATAAGCCAAGCACTGCCCATCGCTTTTTCGCAGAGGCCAGCAGAGAGAGCGTTGAGCGCCCTACCAGAAAGTAAAAGTCATAGCTATAGTTATAAACATATAGTGGTGAGCATCAAGGGGCAACTAATAACATCAATTTGTTATTAATTATTGAACGTACTTTCGGGGGAGATCAAGAAAAATATACAACACACGGCCAGTAAGTTGGATATCCTGGCGTGCGTGGTGTGATGTCCGAGGCGAAGCCGAGGACATCTGCCACGCACGCTAGAAAATCCACCTTTCTGGCCCTGTATTGTAATATACTATTTCCATCTCTGGGTTTGAATATCGGTCGGAAGTAGGCCCATTTCGTGAAAGGTCTTAAAATTTCCTATCAACCCACATTTTTGTCGGCCCGATCGGATACTATTAGTCGCTTAAAAAAATAAAGAAAAATAAACGTGATCAGATTATGTACTAAATCTGTATTACCTGCTCTCTGGTTTAATGATTCTCGACTCGTACGACTCGTATTATCATCAATTTTTCGCACTTTTTAAGTAATGTACTATTTTATTTATTTTTTTAATAAAAATAGAAAATAATGGTAATAAAAATTTGATTATTAACTCATCTTATTTCAATGGATTCGCTTCGCTCGGGCGCAAACGTTCAAACGAGGATAAAATCACTTTCACGCACTATTATCGAAATGTAATGTTTTGAAATTTATATATTGTAACGCTCTGCCGGGGATCAAGGCAGAGGTTCGCGGGTAATTACATAAGACCGCAACCGAGTAAAACTCTAAGTACTTTATTCCTACTAACTAGATGTTACTTAATACAATAATATGGGCGCCAGGTGCACGCGTCACTTGCACCGATCTTATGCCTTCGCTGGCTTGCTTCAGTCGGGAGCAATGAGCTGTAGCTGCTGATGGTTTCTTCGTCTCCTGGCCTGCTGGATACGGGAGGGGGGAGGGACTAGTGTGCGGAGAAGGCAGCGGGGAGGGACGGGCGCGCGCGTGTGCGTGTGTACGACGTCGCGTGCCGAGTCGTCGTTCGCCGCGACTGCCGTACTTTCTCTGTTTCGCGCGTTCTTTACGTAACTGGCAATTTGCCACGTTACAACTCCCCCCTCCTAAACTCGAAGCAGTCCGTGGACTACCTTCGCACGTTTCTCCCTGCTCTACGAGGGTCATTTGACAAGTACCTAGCCTCACCGCCAGATGATGCCACTATCGCACCAGAAATACACTACAGTGCAGTATCTTCCTGTAAACAGTTACAGACGAAATTTCAGCCGGATCGGAGTTGTAGTTTATTTTTGAGAGCGTGTGAAAGCAAATGTGTCCGTTGATTTTTGAAAAAATGGAGAAAGAACAATATCGGTCGGTGATTCGATTCTTGTTTTTGGAAGGGAAATCGCGCAGTGAAATTAAAGAACGCTTGGATGCAGTGTATGGGAATGCTTTTCCTTCGATGGTGACCGTTAAATTTTGGTATAACGAGTTTCAACGTGGTCGTACGTCGGTTTTTGATGATCCACGCCCAGGTGCTCCGAAAACAGCCACTACGGAGGAGAACGTGACAAAAATACACGATATCGTTTTGTCAGACCGCCGATTAAAGGTGCACGCGATAGCTGCGATAGTAGGCATCTCAGAAGAACGCGTATGGCATATCCTACATGAGATTTTAGGCATGAGGAAGCTGTCAGCAAGGTGGGTGCCGCGTTTGCTGACTGCAGACAACAAGCGCATCCGTGTGACCAGTTCAGAGCAGTGTTTGGAGCTGTTTAATCGCAATCCAAAAGAGTTTTTGCGTCGTTACGTGACCGTCGACGAAACATGGATTCACTACTACACTCCAGAGACCAAGGAGCAGTCAAAACAGTGGACCTTACCCGGCGAACCTGCTCCGAAGAAGGCGAAGACGGTCCCGTCGGCCGGAAAGGTGATGGCCACTGTTTTCTGGGATTCTCAAGGTGTGATTTTTATTGACTATCTGGAGAAGGGCAAAACGGTCACAGGACAGTACTACGCCGAACTATTGAGCCGATTTGACGCCGTGTTAGAAGAAAAACGGCCCCATTTGTCTAAAAAGAAAGTGCTTTTCCACCACGATAATGCACCGGCTCACACTTCTGCACTCGCCACGGCTAAATTGGTCGAATTACGCTACGAACTGCTGCCCCATCCACCGTATTCTCCAGATTTGGCTCCGTGCGACTTTTTTTTTGTTTCCGAACCTAAAAAATTCGCTCGCCAGGAAGAGATTCCACTCCAATAACGAAATAATCGCCGCCACGGAGGCCTGTTTTGCAAACCAAGAGAAAACATTTTTTTCAACGGGGTTAAAAAAATTGGAACACCGCTGGACCAAGTGTATTCAACTAAAAGGAGACTACATTGAAAAATAAATTTTATTTTTTGTAAAATTTTGGTGTTTTCATTTGTAGGCTAGGTACTTATCAATTGACCCTCGTAAACTATTAAATCTGAATACAGCTTCCTCGCTCTAGCTAACTTACTTTAAGCTAATCGGTCTGAGTTACAGCGGTGTGAGTGTAGGTGTTCGTGTCCCTTAGCTTCTTTTTCTACAGCTTGGCTTAAGTGTGAATCTGTGTAAAGTATAACCGGTTAGTGTGTGACCTAACTATCGCAACCTGGCGCCGGTAATTCGGAACATTCCTCCATTTACTCGAATACCGAACGACATCGCGACTTTCACAAAGCACTTTAACATTTCCACTCACTTATGACTTTACACAATAATGAAAATAAAGAAAATTGCTGTAGCAGCATCTTACCTGGCCGATCCCTTGGACTAATGCTCTTTTTGAACCACGTTCTGGCAACCTGTATCACATGCTGATTTTATCTCGAATAAAAACATTTTTAGCCAAACGATTCAACCAACTGGACTGATTTTGTTTTATTGCGATTTGCTTAAGGCTTGTTGGTGCGAGAACGCTCTCTCTTACTTATAGGAATCAAGGGATACGGGGAAGGTAAAATGAAGGATCTACCAGATGAGTTAAGGAGGCTGCTTTATTAGCCTTCGGCTCTCCCTACCTTTCACCTGTGATCTATTCAGCAATCCGCTCGGACTCTGACACACTTCTACCCTTACCGAGTATGGACTGCGAGCTCAAGCTTTGCCCTAGACCTCACGAATGATTCGGAGGATCCGAGATACTCGAACTTTTACTTCGAAAGCGAACTCTTTTACGAGGAAGCTTCAGTGGCACTTTTCTCCACTCATGGTAGCAGGTGCGGATATTGGAATCTACAACATTTACTTTGCCCTGCCTGCTGGAAAACCTATTGCAAACGTTACCAGGAACTGACCACCTATGCTCGAGGAAACGATACTTTTTAGCGGGTATTAAAAACTTACAACCTATGCCGACTGCAATCGACGACATCAACATAGATGCATTACCCTTGGACAAGGCTGCAGCGGAAGTTGAAAATTGACTTAACGTTCAACTTGAAACTAAACTCTCAACTACTGCTGCATGTACTTTAGTATCAACGTCACTAGATCTCGGCAGATCGACGTTCCCAAGAATCATAGGAACCAACTTTGTTTACTCTTGTTCGACTTGGAGAGGACTCGGCAGAACGACGTCTCTGAGGACTCTCTGGGTTAACGGCTCCGGTAACGCTACGACAAGCTTACCTTTGGGGCTCGAACTGCCACCCATATAATTTGCCATAGCCGTCAAGCTAGGATTCATGGATTGTCGAGCATACGACGTACCTTTCAAATCCCTACTATTTTCCCTCTGACTACAATATTCAATAACAGAAGGAACCCTAGTCAACTGCACTATATCTAAATGGAAGGGCACGTATCCTACATAAGAAGTTATCGGAGCGGCTGCTTTGATTCTCCTATCAGCTGTTTCACCCTGCTCTACAGCTATGATGGAACAGCTATCCTCACTGGATCTGCGGGAGGTACTCGACGTTCCGATGTGAAACAGTGTTGACGATAAAACACTTGTAATCGGTTCACACATGAGGGTTTCCTCGTTACCCTCACTACTCGCCCGCGACAACAAATCAATGGAAAAGGGATTCACCCCGGTCCGTCGGACGACCTCGTCAATGATGCCACGTTGTGAACGATTACTCCTACTCTATCCTGAAGCTCAGAAGCTACAGCTGCTGTCGAACTAACTGCTAAACCTTGGTTATCATTGGACAACGACCATGTTGGCACTCTCATTGTTCCATCTGATTCCGCTTGCTCATCTAGGCCTGGATTCCACGGAGCTGTATTTGGCCCGAGAAGTCTTCTCATTTCATATCTTTGTAGCCTATCCCGTAATTCGGATGCACTGGCTGTGAAGTTCAGCCCTAACTTATTACACAAACAGGTCACTTCGTCATCCAATAATTTCTCTACGTGACTACTGACGGCAAGCACATCAACACATCCGAAATGACCTTTCTCGAGACCTAGTGGAAATGGCTTTCTATCTAACGTTTCCATTGTCGAACGTCAAATCAACTTTGGAAAACCAGCAAAATGATTCTGTCGTGCACGCGTGTTCAGGAAGGTACTCTTAATCTTAACACTCCCTGAACACGTTCCAAAAATTCTCTGTGCCGCGTGGCTAACGCTGTAGTAAGAAGTGAGTTTGCGAGTACCTCATAAACTCTCTCGCAAAAACACACGCAAATCGCAATAAATACTCGCAAATTAATTAAATTATTTATTTGAAGCACAATTATTCCAACAACTTAATCTGAAACGTCTGGCTAAATTCAATTTGCTCATGGCGTCTATTAACAGCTGCACGCGGTAGATACTTTGAGCGCAAAATGGCTGCCAGAACGCTTCTCCCGCGCGATTTCCCGTTGTGTGTGCGCGCCGCAATGGCGAAATCACGACGCGGATCCCTTAACTTTGCCACGGCCTTTACCGTGGCCCCACGTTGGCTGCGCCACTTATAATGCACTGCCGGGGATCAAAGTAGAGGTTCGCGGGTAATTACATAAGACCACAACCGAGTAAAACTCTAAGTACTTTATTCCTACTAACTAGATGTTACTTAATATAATAATATGGGCGCCAGGTGCACGCGTCACTTGCACCGATCGTATGCCTTCGCTGGCTTGCTTCAGTCGGGAGCAATGTAAAAATCCTAACTCTCCTATCCTCCAGCTACAGCTTGCGCTGCAGCATCTACGCGGATTCGCTTTGTCTCGCGACTCCCGACACGAACGCGCACACACACCCACAGAGGAACACCGAAGGGGATACAACAACGGGACAAACCTCGGCCAGGATTCGGCTGCTGCTGCTAGTTTCTTCTAGATCTCTCTCGCTCTGCAGATCCACGACGTCGACCGTCGTGGCAGCTTCCTCTCTCGGCGACGACACCGCTGTCCGGTGGCACACTCCCCGCGAGGGGTTTCGATGCCAAGCACGACTGCGGCACGCGGTAGGTAACAAATCAGCGGCACGCGGTACAGCGGTAGGCGACAGAATGGATAATGCCGGCCGGTGTGCTTACGCTGCTCCGCCGCTCCGGTTCGCCGGTCGACCGTCTTCTTCACCGCGGCGCGAGCGAGCAGTCCACATGACTCCTGCTGCTCGTGCGCGGTGTCTCTCATGGATGGCCGAGGGCGCTACGGCACAGTGCTTCTCGCTCTCTCTCTCTCTCTCTCTCTCTCTCTCTCTCTCTCTCTCTCTCTCTTGCGCGTCGGCTGCTCCTGTCAGTGGCCTGGGAGAGCGAGCTCGCTCGTGCTCCAGCTACAGCTTGTCCTCGCTGTAGCTGCTGATGGTTCCTCCGTCTCCTGGCCGGCTGGATACGGGAGGGGGGAGGGACTAGTGCGCGGAGAAGGCAGCGGGGAGGGACGGGCGCGCGCGTGTGTGTGCGTACGACGTCGCGTGCCGAGTCGTCGCTCACCGCGACTGCCGTACATTTTCTGTTTCGCGCGTTTCTTACATAACTGGCGATTTGCCACGTTACAATATTTGATCTAAGAAATATTATGGCTATTGTTGGTTGATTGGCTTTTCAATTGATTAATATTCGATGTGAGGATGAATTGATTTTTGACAATAAATAAAAAATAATTACCGTTTTATAAAGCGTAATATTTTATTTGAAATTCGTTACAATCTTCAATGTATAAAGTTATTCTCATTGTATCATAAAATGTGATGAGCAAAAAGTAAAGCCTAAATAACGCTTATGTTAAGCTAAATCAAATCAAATTAAATTGTAATTGACGCTGGCATGACTGAAACGCGTAAATGGTGCTTAAGAAATGAGCAAAATTGCCTAAAAATAAACTATGTAGAAAAACACATATGTCGTAGACTCTGTCGACAATGTACCGTATATTGTAACAGTATCATATTTTATTTCATTGTTGTCATATTCTCTTATAACCAAATTATGATAGATAGTAAAAAAGATGATAGGCAATTAGTTCAAAATTTTAAACGTTGCTTATGGCTTTAAACGCCCGTGAAAGCGTGTATGAGTATGTATATAGATATGTGTGAATGTTGGTACGCACATATATATGAAAAGGTATCACAGTCTCAGTATCCAAGTTAGTAATACTCCAATGTAGTGAACATAGTTATTTACAGTTAATAGGATTCCAGTTCGTAATACTCAAATTTATTTAAAATATTTTGACTACATAGAAAAATATTTTATTAAAAATTATATATATATATATATATATATATATATATATATATAAATGTTTTTAAGCGTTATTTCTGGGATTATACAGTGTTATATAGTCCGTTTTCTCAGAGTTGCGCCATACAAGTGACTAAAGAACTGTATTAAACTGTATTAAACTGTATTTCCGGGACGTCACAGAAATAACAGTTATATACATTTTAAATTCCCAGAAATAACTGTTATATATATATATATATATATACATATCTCTAAAGGGGTTTATAACGCCCGTTCTTTTATATATAGGGGTTTATCGAGCCCGATTTTGATTATGCGGCCCGGGCTTCATAATATTCCTAAATATAGGGGTTTATGCTGCCCGACCTAGAGTCTATAACCCCAGGGTCCATTATTTCTTTAGTCACTTGCTATAGGGAACTCTGGGCTGTAGGTACTAATATACAGTGTTGGGCCTCATAAACCCCGATAAGCATATATATATATATATATATCATTGTACGGTATTTTGAGGATTTCATAAAGAATTTGTACAATAGTGGTGACACAAATATAAACATTGTTATAAACAACCAATAAACAAGCGCGTGACTAAAGAAATAATGACCCTAAGGTTATTGACTAACACCACGACGCCTGCGGCGCCCGCTTTTACGGAAAAATATCACGGAATTTCCGAAATCGATGTATTAACACACTATTGTGGAAACCGCTGAAAAATCCTCAAAATGCCTCTCGAGTGCTTTGGACTTTTGAGGAGACTCCTCAAAATGCCTACAAAATCCTCAAAATTCGGTATATATGACTTATATAATCCTCAAAATGCGTCCCAGATGTGAATATATATATATATATATATGGGTCGTTCTTGTACATTTCGGTCATAACCGGTCGCAGGGGGTCAACCGTTTTTCTCGCTGATTTTTCCTGTGAAACTACATATAAAAAAAGTGAGAAAGCCCCAATATTGCCTCCCCATATTCAATATTGAGACAGCTACACCGTGCTGAATTTTGAAAAATTGTCAAAAGATGGCTATTTTCGAAAAATTCTGTACGGCTCATTTTTTGATCGATTTGAATGATTCAAGAAGGAATGTTTTTGCTATTTTGTCAAATTTTAGAAAAAAAATTTGTGGAATATAAATAATGCAATGAAATTTTTACACAAAGGAAAATGTGAATCTAAATATTTTTGTTTTTAAGGTTACCTTTGTAACGGGGTGAATTTAAAAGAGGGTATTAATCCCTCTCTGGGATGCGCGAGGTAATACACGAGCGTCTACTACGCCCGGAGCAGTTCGCCGTTGTAGACGGACCCGTAGGCCGGCCGGAGCGCGTTGGCGCAGGCTCCGAACAAGCGCGCCCGGCTTTCACTGTAGAAAGCTTAGGCCGCTTTCTACTAGAACCGGCGCTCCGCTCTGCCGCTGCTACCAACTTCAGCGCACAAATCACCGGCGGCTAGCTATGTACTAGCCTTGCCTACACTCGCCGATGTTCCCGTACAACGCCGCTCAGGTTAACCTGAGCGACTTTAACTTACGATTTCCCCGTTGACGTTGCTCCTCTAGGAGGTGATGCCTCCGACTAGCTGCAGCTGCTGGAAAGGTAGAGGGCGGTATTCGGGGAGATAGGGAACGGTTACTCGCAAAATAACGAACGCGTGACTCCAGCAATTAGATAAAATAAAAGGCTTTATTAAACCCGAAGGATTTCGCGCTAAGGGGCGCGAAGCCCGAACAAACTGCTACAAAACGCACGCGCACAGGCCGAGACTTACGCGGAGTCGGCCGGTCGCATCGCCGGCGTCACCGCGCCGCGAGACCCCACAAAATGGCCGCCGCACGCTCGTACACGAGGCCGCTCGCCTCTACGCAAGCGGCGTCGAATAGCCGCGAACACTTGCACTCGCGAAGCCGCTCGCACGCCAAACCTACGCGGAAGATATAAAAGGGCTCGACTTACTTTTGAGCTGGCCAGCTCGCGCACAGAGATCCTCTCTCTCGCTCTCTCCCTCTCGCCTCCTCGCTTTGAGGCGTCGGGCCTCGTGGCTGCTTGAGCCTCTGCTGTCGCTGACTCTCCCTCTCGTTCTCTCTGGCACTCTCTTCTCGTGGCTGGCGGAGTGGCCGGGCTAGCGGAGGCAGCCGGCGTTGCGTCGCTGCTGGACCGGTGGCTCGGAGGTGCGGAGGGCACGGGGCGCAGAGAGTGATGCGGCACTGGCGGGGCACTGCGGGCACGTGCGCACCTGTTTCGCGGCGAGAGGGAACTGATGATAATGGCCGCGGCGTCGCTTCAGCGGCGCGTCGGCGTCTTCTTCTTCTTCTCGCTCCGCCTCTCGCGAGTCCCGCTTGGCGTGCGGCGAGTCGCTATACGTGCAAGCGCGCGAGATTCAAATCTCGCTGCGCGGTATGCGCGACCGCCTTTACCTTTATTCATGCGCCCGTTACACCCCCCACCCAGATTTAGCGTACCCCGGACGTAATATCGGGGAAAAGGAAGGGCGCAGAAATAAGGCGAAAATAGCGGGTTAGGTGGAGGCTCTTCCCTTTATTTCAGCCTCTGGGTCATGTTTCACCTATGTACATCTTTGTACAAAAATAATATTCGTCGTACAAAAATATATACAAAATATTTACACACACTGCCCCTCGACGGGAGGGGTCTTCTGGCCCGGAAGCGTCCCTCCCCGGGCTAGCCACGGGGAGGCGCAGTGGGTCTTGGTGGGTGCGTGGCCACTCTGGGGCACTTGCGTGGCAGGCACACCCCTGGCCACCCGCACACGTAGCAAAAGCGGGGGCGTCCCGCTCTTGAAGGGTTCGGCCGGATGGGCGAGCGCTCCCTCGCGAGGCCCTGGTCGACGGCCGCCCTCTCCTCATCTCGGCTTCATTCCACCGAGCGCGTTCGGCCTGGAGCTCGGCCTCCTCGGCGAGACGGCGGGCGCGGGCCTCTTCCAGGGCCCGCTCCGATGCGGCGCGGAGACGTGCCTCCTCCTCCTTCTCGCGATGAAGGCGGGAACGCCGCTCCGCTCTCCAGGCGACGAGGTGCTCGGCCTCCTCCCGCTTGACCTCCACCATTCGGCGCCAGGAGTCGGCTTCTGCGTGTTGCCCCCCGCTGACCCCGGCGTACCGCTCAAAGGCGGCGAAGACCTCGACGCGGGCCTAGTTGGCGGCGCGGTCCATCTCCCTGACAGCCGTCAGCCCGGCCCGCATTTCGTCCCAGGCGGGCTCGGGTGGCAGGAGGTGGGCCTCCGTCTGCGAGGCGGCGTCGCGCATGATCCGCCGTGGGTAGCCGGTAGAAATCGGGGGATGGCGCCGCGTGGCGGCATGGCAGGCTCCTCTTTGGGAGCGTGGCGCGGAACGCCGTGGCTAGTGCCCGCCCGGCTCTCCTCCCGCTCGTCGGCCTCCTCCAGTTGAGGCTGCTCCCTTAGCCGCTCCCTAGCCTCGACCTCGAGGCGCTGCCGACGTTGACGCAGGAGACGCAGCACGGCCTGGGCCACGCCCTCGATTGGCTTGCCCAGATCGAGGGTGATTAGCGCGGCCATGGCCTCTTCTAGCGTCTACTCGGGAATCTCCAACATCTGGAAAGGAGATCTCAGGTTATGCCAGTGTTTACGTTATCCGCGCGTAGTTCATCGCAAGTTTTTGAGGGAGGGAAGGAACGCTAGGCTCGCAACGCTACGGAGGCTTGCGAGGACGACCGCGTCCCCTGCGAGGAGCATTCAGGGCTCTCTGTCCTACCGAAGGGGGTTCGGCAGGAACCGTAGGTGCGCCGCGCGCTCTCAGCGGTCTTCCACGCGTACTTTTGGGGGTCGCCCCTGTCTCCTGAGAAACGGGCACTCCCCCCGCGGGCACTGTCTCGGAGGCGCCTTCCATGTCGATTTCAATCGACTCAGGCGACTCACCGTAATAGTGCTTAAGCTGGTCTGCAGCCACTACCTCCTCAATTTGGCCGCCCTCACCTATTAGTCTGTAGGTGTTGGAGCCTAGCGCGGCCATAATCCAGTACAGCCCCTCAAACTTCGGGGCCAGCTTAGCCGCGATTCCTTTCGCGGCCGAGGAGAGGGTGTGGCTGCGTTTCCAGACTCTGTCTCCCTGCTTGAAGTTTGGCTCTCGCCTGGCTGCATCGTAATAGCTAGCTTGGCGGTCCTGAGCCGCTCTCGCCTGCGAGGCGGCTCGCTGATGGAGGTCCGGAAGGGCGTCAAGCCGCTCCTTCCAGCGAGCCAAACTTTCTTCTTGCGCGTGCGTGCGTGCATGCGTGCGTGCGTGCGTGCGTGCGTGCGTGCACATGCGCTGCAAGCTGCAGCACAGCTGCGTCGTCGAGTTACACCGCGTCGCGGACTGTCGTGCATCCTAACCCCACACGTTAATAACGTAGATAGCACGTCAACACCCAGTCATCCTGCCGACGATGGTTCACGATGGAGACCTTCCCGGAGTAACAGCGCCGGCTGCATGAGGAGCGCGAACGTCTCGCCGACGTGACGATCAACGATAAGTTGCACAAAAAACCGAGCCATCGAGAAACCATAAACTCGGAGCATCAGCTGAGAATTTGCCCCTTGGTTGTGAATAAGCTGTAGCTGTGAAATCTGTGGTAATTTCACGTACAAGGGTCCAAAAAATTTTCAACGTCATTTTGCTGAATGGAGGCATGCACATGATATGAGGTGTCTAGGAATAACAAACACAGCCCATGTTGCTACTGTAACACAAATAGAGGATGCTCTTGCGTTATGTGAGAAATTAAAAACACTGAAAATATCAGAAAAGTGGCAACCAGAACAAGAAGAAGTAGTCGAGGAATCGCCAGGAAATGTAAATAGGGAAACTTATGAGGATTCGAAGAGACGAGGATGTTTGTAAAAAGGTTTTTACTTTCTTTTTTATTTCTTTAGTTTATGAATATTATGGAGTCCTAATTTGTAATCTTAACAAATACTTTTTGTGTATGAAATTGAATAAAAAACTAAAAATATAGTTTTTGTAAAGTATTTTTATGTTTACAAAATAAGTCTCCTTCCAATAGGGATTCTAAAATTGTCATTCTGACAAAGAAAGTTAATGAAATTGTTTTTTGGAAGGCTTTTCTACTACATTTTGTACAAACTTTTGAATTTTTTTAATTCAAATGTAAAAAATAACATGGTGCGATTACTTTTTTATCTTGAATTATCTAGATCGATCACTCGCTCTTGTGTCTCTACTTCCTGTAGCAGCACTGCGCCAAGGCCTACATCGCTTGCATCTGTCTTCACGATGAAGACGCCGTTTGAGTCAGGGCGATGTAGGACCGGAGCGGTCATAATCATCGCCTTCAACAGCTCGAAGGCGCTTTGCTGCTCATCGAGCCACTCGTACTTCTGGTTCTTCTTTGTCAGACTCGTGAGTAGCTCGGCGATCGTGGCATAGTTCGGAATGAACTTCCTATACCACGCCGAAGTACCCAGAAATCGGCACAGCTGCCTCAGATTCTGCGGCTGCGGAAAATTCTTTATTGGCTCAATCTTGGCCGGGTTTGGCCTCGTGCCGTCCCGGTTAACCAAGAAGCCCAAATATGCTACCTCTTGCTTGCAGAAAACACACTTTTCTGCGTTGAGAGTTAGTCCAGCGGCGACGAGCCTTTCCAACACCATTTTCAAGCACTTCTTATGCTCCTCGAACGTTTCTACGACTACGATGATGTCGTCGACGTAGGCGTCGACGTAAGGCTCCAGCTCGGGCCCGAGCACTTGGTCAATGAGCCGCTGGAAGGTAGCTGGCGCGTTCCTCAGTCCCTACGGCATCCGCCGGAACTGGAACAGGCCCAGCCCCGGCACCGTGAAAGCGGTGATGAGCCCCGCCTCCTCCGCTAACGGTATCTGATGATACGCGCTCTTGAGGTCAAGCGTGGAGATAAACTTCGCCTTCCTCAATTTCCGCAGAATATCTTGCATATTCGGCAGAGAGTAGGCGTCGGGTTCGGTGACTGCATTCACCTTTCGCAGGTCGTTGCAGAATCGTCGCGTGCCGTCGCTCTTCGGCGTCATCACGACGGGGCTTGACCAACCGCTCTTGGAGGGCTCGATGATGCCTTGGTTCAGCATTTCGCAAACCTGGCGATGCATCTTCTCCTGCACCTTATCCGACACTGGATAATGGCGCTGCTTGATTGGTCGAGCGTTTCCCACGCGAATCTCATGCTCCACGCCTCTGACGCAACCTAGTCCTGGCGGGAGCTTGCCTAGGACCTCGTCCACCATGACCTTCAGCTACTCTCGCTGAAGGTCTGTAGCGTCCTCGAGCCCAATTGCCGCTACCGAGCCAGGATCAGGGGTCAAGCTGGCTACTTCCAGCTCGACATAGGCTCCTTACAGAATAGTTTGATAGGTTGTTTGTATGTGTAATGAAACACGTGGATCCTTTTGAGCAATTAAGTATTTTATTAATTTACTACTTTATTATCAGTCGACGTTTCGGAATCATTGTAGGATTCCCTTTTCCAGAGACTAATTAATTAAATTAACTAACAAATACGTCCAATTTCATAGCAATATAGTTGCTCGTCAATATAAAAAGATTGAACACGTAGCTCACTCAACATTTTCTTTCTAACGTACGTCATATTTGCATAAATCAAAAACCAAACCGTGTTTGAAAAATTAAAAACTGACAGAAACTGTGGTACATTGGAAAAGAGAATCCTACAATGATTCCGAAACGTCGACTGATAGTAAATTAATAAAATACTTAATTGCTCAAAAGGATCCACGTGTTTCATTACACATACAAACAACCTATCAAAGTTGAATTGCGAGCAGTCTGAAAGGACAAAAAACTCATTTCCTTACAGAATAGCCCATCCGTATCCGGGTCTAGTACGGCCCTGAACGCTCGTACAAAATTGACCCCTAAGTAGCAGTCGTCATCTAGGTTTGGCATTATGGCGACTCGGATATCGCGAGTGAGGCCAGCTACAGTGATGGGCAGCATCACGTGGCCTAGCAAGGGGCTGCGGCTGCCATCCACTAACCTTACCCCCCTGCCATCCGCTAACCTTACCCCTCTCTTTTCAGACGCTACAAACTCCCGGTCCAGCGCTGTCGCTAGTTGGAGTCCGACAGAGCCCATCACCGTCGTGGAAGCTCCCTGATCCAACAGCGCGCGGAGGTTAAACTCGCCGACCTCAATTCGCAGCCACCACCTTGTCTCTGCGTCGGTCGGTTGCTTCGCCGGGGCCTCTCCTCGGCTCGCAACTGGCGAAGGTGCCGCGGATTCTTTCGCGGCGGGGCGGCTATCGCACGCGGCCAAAACATCTTCGTCTTTGTGGACCTCTTCGGGGAGGGGGGCGGTAGTGATCCCCTCTACGCGCTCCCTTTCCCGTTTCCCGCGCAATTAGGGCAGTAGCGCGCTATATAGCCGACAAGACCGCATGAGTAGCAACTCAGCGGTGGCCTTGGCCCTTTTGGAGGGTTACCCTCGGGGCTTGCGGAGGGAACGGAGCCGTTCGAGGGACTCGTCGCCTTCGCCTCCTGCCTTGGTTCGGGGGGCCTCCTTGCCCCGCCACGCCCAGTTGGCTGGTTACCGCGCCCTCTGCGCGGTCCAGCGGGCGTATTTCACCCGGAGCGCTCCCCTCCGGAGCCTCGCCGGTCGGAAAGACGCTTGCTCAGCACTCGCCGAAGCATTTCCTCCAAGCCCTCCAGCTTGGCGTCCTTCTCGACCACCGCGGCAGCCACTTTGCCTTCCTTAGCATCGCCTTTAGGCCTTCGTGGCGCGTCGGTGTTTGCCGGCGGTTTATACGCCATTTTAGGCAGTAGCACCGCTGTTGGCGGTGCGGGAGGTCGGAACGTCTTCGAATTCTCCAACGTTTGCTCCGCGTCCACTGCCAACTCCAGTAGCTCCTCTACTGTGCTGAAGTCTGACCTTCGGACCATCGCTTGCAGCTGTGGCCGTAGGTTTCGGTGCAGCTGGTCCAGCTGTTGCTCCGAGCTGGGAGGCGGCGATATTTTCCTCACTATCGCGATGAGGCACGTGATATAATCTCTCACGGCCTCGTCCGCCCCTTGGGTTCAGTTGTTCGCCTCTGCTATCAATCGCTGTTGGTACCTCTTCGTCGTCCCGTACCAGCGTTTCGCTGCAGTTACGAAATCTTGCCACGTGGCCCATTTCTCCTTCACGTTACGGTACCACGTGGCCGCCGTGTCAGTGAACAACTCTGACAGCGACAACAACACCTCTTCTTCGGAGAAGTTTGCCAGGACTCGACAATCCTCAAGCCTTCCCAGGAATACGTCGATACTCTGGCTCTTCGCACCAGAGAATCGAATTTGCCATTTCCTGACGATTTGGCCTATATCCCATGAGTGGAACATACTTGACCTCGAAAAGTTCCCTGTCGCCCCTGGCGCGCCATATGTCGGCCAGCTCGAGCCTCTCGCCGAACCTCGGCGGTCACCCCCCACTCAGGCTCTGTTTACTCCCTGTAAACCAGCCTGACCATCACGCCGAGCTGGCGGTGGTGTCGATGGCGAACTGATCCACGCATCGTCGCCGTTAACGGTGTACATGTCATCGAATTGCACGTTGGGACCTTGCCGGGGTTCCGCAATGTGCCTGCTGGAAGCGGCGTGTCGCTGTTGGTTCAAAACCAGATCCTCCAGTGACCTGACTTTCGCTATTAGTTCTGCTAATAGCGAGCCGACTTCCCGAGGAATGCAGAACTCGGAGCCGTCCTTTGCCAAGAGGCGAAGCATCTCTCCTGGCTGCGCTTGCTGTTCGTCGCTGTCTTCGTCGTTTTCGTCGCTCTGGTTCTGTAGGGGTTTTTGTGTGCGTTGCTCCTTCTGTTGCGCCGTGTCCCTGTTACTAGCTGTGTCGTTTGGCTGTGGTGAATGATGGGTATCGGACACGGCCTCCGCCGTCGTCCTACGCAGTATCTCTAATATCTGCTCGCTTTTGAGCACTACGTCCAGGGGGTGTGAGTCCCAACTGGACGCTTGGACGAAGGAGCCGTCGTCTTCTAACAGGATTTTTCGTAAGAGGTTTTCTCTTAGCGCCATCCGCCGGGGAATTATATCACCCGGCCCTTCCGGCTCCTCGAACTCTTGAGGTGCATAACTACCCAGCACCCACTGGCTTAGCCTGTGCATCTTCAAGAATGTAGAGTCTTGTCGCCTCAATTGCAACTCAGAAAGGTGGCTATCGATCTCACTTGGCGAGATCGACCACACCCATTCCTCTACAGCTTCTTGGATGTTGTAAGACATCGTTCGCTGGTTGTGTCTGTGCAAGGGGATTCCTCTTCAATCCCATAAATTTAAAATGTTTTCGCACAGCCAGTGCTATCCTTCACAAGGTACCTACTGGATTACCACTGGCTCAGGAAGTAACGATCTTCCCAACTGATGGTTTTGTTTTTGGAACGCTAGGCCGGGGTAAATTCGCTTTTACCCGCCCGCTTGGAGGTTATGTCGCTTATTGCGTAATGCGCGAGCGATTCCGCGTTCAAAAATACAATTTTAAATTTTCGACCGTTTGCGTATGCGCAACACCGGAATTACTGAATGCACCCACCTCCCCGTGAGATGGGCAATCGAAATCGCGATAGTGATTTTTCACGTTTTATTTTCGGTTTTGCGCATGCGCGGGCCCCAAAATTATTATGCGCACGCTCTAAAGTAATTCCCACGTAAGCCTTTACGCGGGTTAAGCCTTTAAATAAAAAAAAAAACGTCGAAATCCTCCAATTCACCAATCGGGTGTGAAATCCGTTACTTTACTCCCCGTCGTGCACGTGTCTTGACGCGCAAAGAGATAAAACGCTAAACCTATTTTAATCCCTCATATAATGAATAATTAATAAATAATTAATAAATAATTAATAAATAATTAATAATTAATTGCTAACTAATCTTTTTGCTGTCCTCACTGTGTACTTCAACAAGTGCTCTGCCTTCACAAGCAATGTTCCTCACTAAGTACATGCAGGCCGGGTTATTCCCTCCAAGCCGGTTTACGAACCATCAGTTGGTTACCCTTGCACACACTATACAGTTTTGTAACAATTAATTATCCTCGCGATAATTAATTATTCGCAACGCGCGTCTCGACCTGTTTCAAAAGTTAGCTAACTGCTATAAAGTTCGCCGTTCCCTAGTCTAATATTCGGGCCCCACGTTGGGCGCCAGTTGTAACGGGGTGAATTTAAAAGAGGGTATTAATCCCTCTCTGGGATGCGCGAGTTAATATACGGGCGTCTACTACGCCCGGAGCAGCTCGCCGGTGTTGCCATACAACGCCGCTCAGCTTAACCTGAGCGACTTTAACTTACAATTTCCCCGTTGACGTTGCTCATCTAGGAGGTGTTGACTCCGACTAGCTGCAGCTGCTGAAAAGGTAGAGGGTGGTATTCGGGGAGATAGGGAACGGTTACTCGCAAAATGACGAACGCGTGACTCCAGCAATTAGATAAAATAAAAGACTTTATTAAACCCGAAGGATTTCGCGCTAAGGGGTGCGAAGCCGGAACAAACCGCTACAAAACGCACGCGCATAGGCCGAGACTTACGCGGAGCCGGCCGGTCGCACGGCCGGCGTCACCGCGCCGCGAGACGCCACAAAATGGCCGCCGCACGCTCGTACACGAGGCCGCTCGCCTCTACGCAAACGGCGTCGAATAGCCGCGAACACTCGCACTCACGAAGCCGCTCGCACGCCAAACCTACGCGGCAGATATAAAAGGGCTCGACTTACTTTTGAGCTGGCCAGCTCGCGCACAGAGATCCTCTCTCCCTCGCTCTCTCGCTCTCGCCTCCTCGCTTTGAGGCGTCGGGCCTCGTGGCTGCTCGAGCCTCTGCTGCCGCTGACTCTCCCTCTCGTTCTCTCTCTCTCACTCTCTCCTCCTGGCTGGCGGAGTGGCCGGGCTAGCGGAGGCAGCCAGCGTTGCGACGCTGTTGGACCGGTGGTAGCTCGGAGGCGCGGAGGGCACGGGGCGCAGGACGTGATGCGGCGCAGGTGGGGCACTACGGGTACGTGCGCATCTGTTGCGCGGCGAGAGGGAACTGATGATAATGGCCGCGGCGTCGCTTCAGCGGCACGTCGGCGTCTTCTTCTTGCTCCGCCTCTCGCGCGTCCCGCTTGGCGTGCGGCGAGTCGCTATACGTGCAAGCGCGCGAGATTCAAATCTCGCTGCGCGGTATACGCGACCGCCTTTACCTTTATTCATGCGCCCGTTACACCTTTCAACCTTTGTAATTCCTCAAGTTTTATAGATATTGAGATCGGACACAACCTATTTTCTGCCGCTTAAAAAGACGTTTCATTTTCACTCGGCCAACGATTGATTTGATTAACTGCAAGCAAACATACAGCTTTTTCAAAATGGTCGATTTTCGAAAATCGCTATGTTGGCACCCCTGTAACTTTTTTCTATCAAAATCGATTGGGCTCGTAAATAATTTTAAAATGCTAACAACGACAAAAAAAATTACAAAAACTCTTAAAATTAAGCAATTAAAAGTGGTTTTTCAATTTTTAAAAATACTTAAACAAATAATTTTAATATTTCTAACACTTCAAGCCATTACTGCATGAATTTTAAGTAATTTAGGACTTGTCCCATGAAAATTCATTGAATACTTTTTTTAAAAAGGCCTCAGAAGCCACTATGTGTAAGACCCCCTTTAATACGTAAAACACAAATCCTCAGTTTCTTGTTTGAGCATCCGCAGCAAAATTTATATTTCGATACATATTTTTACTATCCCATTTTTTAAAATATTGTAGTGACCGTATTATCGTATTGGATCTGTTCCTCATTGTATATGTTCCTCAAAGATGTGTAAAAGGCTGATAGATCGAACTATATTCATTGCTTAAATGTTGTTTCAAATAAACAAAATGAATCTATAGAAAGCATAATCTATGGATATACAATCCCGGATACAAGAACCTTTCGTGGAAAAAGAGACAGGACCATTACAGACGATCTTTTATAGATATAGAAACAATGTTTTAAGAAGTGGGATAGTAAAAATATGTATCGTAATATAAATTTTGCTACGGATGCTCAAACAAGAAACTGATGATTTGTGTATTGTATTTTACGTATTAAGGTGGTTCCCTGGAGATCAGAGTTGATTCAACACATACTTGAAATTACACACGTAATTTCAGAGCATTTTGTCTTTTAGCTCCTGAGTAATTGCTGTGTAAAGTTACACGGATTACATGGGAGATATATCTATATACATCGAAACTGTCGCGTTATGTATCTGTTTACAACAATATCTAAGCAACGAGATTCAAGTCAGCCTTGGGATTTCATGTACTCATAAAATATATAATAAGGAATATTTTCGCGCAAGAATGAAGTTGATTCATCGTTTCATTATTAAAATAGAGCTTCTTAAATATATCGCTTACGCAGAACTTGATATGTTTCGAGGGTTATGTACGCTCAGCGCGCCAGCGTGCACTCTCTATCGCTCTCGCTCAAAGCTGTCTGCCTCTCTCTTACCCAGGGAACCACCTTAATGTGGTTCGATAGCTCACCGCGCACCCCCTCCCGCAGCCAACGGACTCAATCGTATGTTTACGTTTTGCCGCAGTACTCGAAATCGGCGTTGTCAATCGCGATCAGATTGCGTTTAAACATTCTCCTGTATATTTGCTATATTGCCTGTAGTTTTTTGATTCGCTCTAACCTTTTTTAAAGACTCGCGTCCAAAGTGTTTTGTGTTTTACCCAGGTACTTCCATAAGAGCCCGTGTATAAGAGTTGAACTTTGAAGTTGAATAATTTCATAACCAAGTTGACAAACGATCTGAAATTTCACATACTAATAGAAAATCAATCGAAGAACAAGAATATTTAGTTTTTGGAATGACGTAACCTTTTTCATTTCGGTATCGAACCTCCTTAAAGGGGGTATTACACATAGTGGTTTTTGAGAAATTAAAAAAATAGTATTCAATGAATTTTTATGGGACAAGTCCTAAATTACTTAAAATTCATGCAGTAATGGCCCGAAGAGTTGGAAATATTAAAATTATTTGATTAAGTATTTTTATAAATACTTAAAAACCACTTTTAATTGTTTAATTTTAAGAGTTTTTGTAATTTTCTTTGTCGTTTTTAGCATTTTAAAATTATTTAATAAAATATTTTTAATATTTTCAACTGTTCGAGCAATAAATATATGAATTTCAAGTAATTTAGACCCATGAAAAGCCATCGATTCAGCTGATTTTGGCCTCAGAAGCCACTAGGTGTAATACGCCCTTAATGGATACGTATACGAAAAACACCTATTTTGAAAAATTCGTAACTTTTGCAAATATCCAAAAAACCGAACGAAACCAATTGGGTCGTTTTTTAGAAGGTTAAAACTTTTTTTTCCGCTGAATACGAGCCCAATCGATTTTGATAGAAAAAAGTTATAGGGGTGCCAACATTGCGATTTTCGAAAATCGATCATTTTGAAAGAGCTGTATGAAATGAAACGTCTTTTTAAGAGGAAGAAAATAGGTTGTGTCCGATCTCAATATCTATAAAACTCGAGGAACTACAAAGGTTGAAAGGTAACCTTACAAACAAAAATATTTAGATTCACGTTTTCCTTTGTGTAAAAATTTTATTGCGTTATTTATATTCCACAAATTTTTTTTCTAAAATTTGACAAAAATAGCAAAAAAATTTCTTCCTGAATCATTCAAATCGATCAAAAAAGGAGCCGTACAGAATTTTTCGAAAATAGCCATTTTTTGACAATTTTTCGAAATTCAGCATGATGTAGCTGTCTCAATATTATATATGGGGAGCTAATATTGGGGCTTTCTCACTTTTTTTATATGTACTTTCACAGGAAAAATCAGGGAGGAAAACGGTTGACCCCCTGCGACCGGTTATGACCGAAAAGTACAAGAACGACCCATGTGTGTGTGTGTGTGTGTGAAGAAAAAAGTATTAAAATGTTTCGTTTTTAATGATAACATAGAATGAAGTTACAAAGGTATTACAAAGTTCTTTGAGAAAGCATTTTGGTAAAGCAATTAGCAGCGGTTTTTTTTCTTTTTATCCCTTCTTGAGATGGTGTGGTAAATAGCGTACCTCCAAGATGGCAACGAAGGAAACGAAGGATCAATACCAGACCAGGATGAGGGAACTCAGTAACAACAGAGAGTACAGGGCCAGTTTTCGTGATGCGATGAAGAAGTCGAGTGAAGAGGTCGAGGTCAACTTACAAGAATTGAGCCTCAACCATCACGGTAGCCACTGAGAGCAAAAGCAGAAAGATTATTTCGAGCTTGCTTATGGATGGTTGGACTGACAGAAGTGCTATGCTTTCCGGAGACGGAGGCCGACGGGAGGGACGTGCCGACACAGGACGAGTTGGTGATGGCCTTCAGCGATCACAACCAGGAGTACGAAACGGAAGAGGAGGATGTGTGATCTCGGCGACAATAAAATGCATGCAGCAGAGATGCCCTTCTACCTATTCCAGAAGCGGATGCTGAACTTAACATGATCCAACGGCCTACGGATAACATAGCCGCACAAGCCATGGCAATGATACGAGAAATGCGAGGCCTTTATGGATCCACCAATAATGGAACAATCCCCAGGGTCATTGTCAGCACCGAACAGAACATAAACTCGAGGCGAGGGGAAAATACGGGTTTGCGAAATCCAGTGGGCAGTCGACACTTGATGCCACCGCAACCACGTCATAACGTGTTGGTGACTAAGGCGAGATGGGACACATCTAGCTCACGCCCGCCACCAGCACACCCGCTAAGCCTTCGAGTACAGTTGAGAAACGACGAATCATGCTATACCTCGAGGATCAGACAGCTGGGGGACTGGTCGAGACCGACGCAAGGTTTCGAGATCCGCACAGAAAGGGCGGACTTGGACGAGGAGTATGAGCCGAGGGAAGGGCGATTTATAAGGGTTAATAAACAGACTGTAACTCGCTCTACTTCCCGGCGGCGTAGGAAGATAGTACTCCGCGAAAGTTCGAGTTTCGATTCAGAAAAAGAGATTCTGGCACTGTTCTCGAGTAGTCTGCGGGCTGATTTTTGCGACCTGAGCCCGCAAAGCGATGATTCGAGAGGAAGGTACGTGACTCCTTGTTATCGACGAAGCCGAGATGAAAACTGCCATGAAGACTCACCGGCGGTTCGAGACAACAGCCTGCACATGATAAAAACCCTGAAGAGCTGAAACTTTATTCGAATCATGGTCGGGGGTGAACCGTATCTTGCGCTATTAGATCCTGCTGCTAAGATATCTCTGGTGGGCTCACGACTCTTAAATAAATATCGAGATCACCTACGAGAGTCGAGTGGACAGGTAAAAGGGGTGTCAGGAGTGCCCATGAAAGTCTAGGGTAACTTACGCATCTCAATCGACGTCGATGACCATTTGGGAGTACTGGAGGTTTGAGCAGTCGAAGAGATTAACCACAATATTATCCTAGGCATGGACTTTGGGTCGAGTGGGATTTATCATTGCGGTTTCGAGCCAAACACTGGAAGTGTGAAAAGCAAGGGGCGCGGCATTCATTCGTGGACAATATCGAGGACTCTAGCCCGGTGCTCATGGCCAAATGCGCAGGCTTAACGGAGATGACACCGAGTGAAGCGGATCGAATCAAAGAAATTGTCGACCGTCTTGTGTTCATAAACCGGCCACAGACTACTTGCCAACCACCCACCTCACAGAACATCATATTAAGCTGACAGACTATACACCTATCTGCCATGCTCCTAGGCGACGATCGCCAGCGATGTGGGGATAGCCCAAGAGGCTGTCCGGGAGATGCATCGAGTGGGTATCATCGAGAGATCTGCAAGCGCATGCTGCCACGCTCCAGTAATCCAGAAGAAATCAGATGGAAAAATTCGATTTTGCATTCCTTGAGGTATATGGAGTGATGCGAGTGACTACGCCTCCATGCCACCCTCAAGCCAACCCAGTGGAGCGCAGCAATTGGACCTTAAAAACGATGATCGCTACGTTCGCCAAAAATGACCATGGGAGCTGGGACCAACACCTCCACGAGCTACAACACGCGATGAACACAGCAATCCGATCGAGCACTCGAGTTTCGCCGGCATTCCTAAACTAAGGTAGGCAACCTGCGCCGGTGAAGGGCCTGAGGAGAGAGGTAGAGGTTGAGGGTCCGAAGGTGCGCATTTCACCCAAGGTCTGGGCGGACCGAGTGAGAAGGCTGGACGCGTTGCGCGACCTCGTGACCAAGAACATAGAACGAGCGCATCAAAGGCAGGCCGAAACTATAATAAGGGCCGCAAGGATATCCGGTTTCAGATTGTAGATAAGGTTATGCATAAGACCCACGTCTTGACGAGTGGAGCACAGAAATTCTCCACCAAGCTCGCTCCAGACTGGGAGGGGCCCTGTGAGATTATCAAGGTTAAATCCCCGAATGTTTATATGTTGGACATGGGTGGAGGGCGTAGGAACCCAAAAGTGTATGTGACGGAGCTGAAGAAGTATCGAGAGGGTCGAGGGGCAATTGGGGTACCAAAAAGTATAATTGAAGTACTAACCTTAATGACGAGGGTAGGTGTTGGTTGTGTTATCTATCATGTTGTAATAATGTTACTTAGGGCTCGAGGTTGGAGAAATTCCCTCTAAAGCATGTTACTTTCAGAATAATGTCGAGAATGGTTGGTAGCCCATCCACCCCACCCATCATTAGAGCCTTGAGCCCCACGGTGAGCCCGTCTCCACTCCAATCTCCACCCGCCAGCGGCAGTCACTCCGAGTGGCTTGAGAGGACTCTGCTGAGCGATTTAGAACCAGAAGAGAAGTGGAAGGCGGCTGTCGCTCAAGCGCCGCGCATCCCCAAGAAGAGGCTGGAGCCATCGGCCGCATCTCCAGTGCTGGAGCTGGATACCGAACCCATCGGCGCAGAGGGTCCAACCCCGCCATTCTCACCACCCCGGGGAGTCAAGCGCTCCATAATAGGTGAGACGGAGGCCCTGATATACGAGATCTTGGTCGATTTCAAGGAATCGAGTCCTAGTGGGGGGGGGGGGGAGAAGAGGCTGGGGCGAGGTCCCAAGTAGCCAGGCGGTTACGAAATTGCACGACTGGTTGGAAGGAAGCGACGTATACTCCCGTAGCCTGCTACCGCCATGCAAGGGAGATGGCCCGAGCCAGCCCCCCTCCCCTTCAGTGATCGAGTTAGGGGGGATCGGGGAGGCACTACCGGCCACCCTTTGTGGTGGAGCAGGCCAGGTGCGAGGAGGCATTTAGGGCACTCCCGATTCCAGCGACCGAGCCATTCCGTGAGGGAATCGCCGAATGGGATGAGGACTAGCCATCTCCCAACCCACTGGTCCGGGTTGCCGAGTGGCCCAGGGAGAAGGGCTGCAAGAGGCGGTTCAACCCTCGCCGCCTAAAGAGCGATGACGATGATCTGACGATAACCTCTATGGAGGAGACGACCGACAGCCGAGGCGAGATCCCACAGGCGGGCCCAGTTAACCTTCCTTCGGACGAGGAGCCCCGGCCGCCCGTCTTGCCGATGGCAGTGACGCCGGAAAAGAGTCAGCCCCCGGCGAATCGAGAAAGCTAGTCCTCCGTCTCCTCCAGGCTTGGCGAGAGAAAGACCGAGCCGTCGCCCCAACGCCAATCTCCGGATAGACTCCCGGATCTTCGAAACTGCCTGAGGATTTGCAGGCAGTGCCCCTGAGGGCCTTCGTCGCTCAGGGCCAATAGGGTTAAGCAATTCATCAGTAAGAAATATCGAGGCAAATCTGGAGTCATGGGAAGGATCGTGAGTTAGGTAAGCCATTGACTAGCAGGTAGTCAAAGTCTTAGTGGGGGGGTATTGTGACAAGGTCACATGCATCTGCAGGCTCGGCGTCAGCAGGGCGCGAGCACATGCTCGACGGAAGGCGCCATGTTGTACACGCCGGCAACGAGGACGCCGAGCGGCAGCGCGCGCACTCGCGCACACACACACACACAAGCACAACAGCCGGATCGAGCGGCAACGCGAGGCACACGCGAGAGAGCAAGGGGGGGCCGGGAGAAAACGAGCGCGCGAGAGAGTTAGGGAACGCGGTGAGCGGCGGCGAGAGCCGGCATCACGGGCGCGCGAAGCAAACGATAGTGAGAGAGGCGCAGAGTGAGCGCCGCGCAGCCAGCCCGCGCAGGAGAGATGGTGGGAGCGAGCAGTAGCAGCTGCGAGAGATACGTGGTCGCGCAGCAGTAAGATAGGCGTCGCGCGGGGAGAGAGAGTGTAGCGGAGAGGGAAGCCGCGCTGACCGACGCGCAGCAGCCAGGTAGGTGCGGCGTGGGGAGAGAGAGGAGCGGAGAGGGAAATAGCACCTGCCGTCGCGCAGCAGCAAGGCAAGCTCCGCGCGGGGAGAGGGGCAGAGAGCGTTAGAATTAGCGCATGCGAGCATGGAATAACGAGGGACTTAGAAGTGGGAGCGCATCGCAATAGTACACGCCCGGGGCATGGAATAGTTAATAACATAGAAGGGGGGAGCGCTCCGCGATAGCTAAGCCGCCGTGCGGCGTGACAAATGATGTAGGGGCCGCACGTGCTCGTGCGTGGACCTATCATGACTCAAATTAGTTTCGCACAAAATAGGATGAATCCAGGGGCGAGAGCCAATGAACAGGAGCCACATAAGGGGAGGTGATTAGGATGGAGGGCTCGGGCTTAGTTGAGCCGAAGAGACGTGCTCTCTTGATCGTCAGCCGACACCAGCAGCAGTCACATTTAGCTCACTAGCCTTTTGCATTGTCAGTTTGTAGTATCAGTACCGGGTGTATTTGTAGGTGAGAAGTCGTGCCCAAGGAAAGAATTGCAGTAGTAAGTAGCTACAAGCCAAGGAATTCGAGGCACTGGGTTCATATGTGAGGTTAAGGGATAGCGTTTCACGTATACTATAAAGGGGGGGGGGTACTGTATGGGTCGAGGTTAGATGCAGAGTAGCTAGCGGACCCTGATCGCTCCAGAGTGCTTCGAGGTAGCTTTAGAACTTCGAGACGGGGGACTGATCGGGTTCGTGTTGTTATCTTTATTTTCCAGGATCAAAGCAGCAAGCCGAAGCCACAGGCGGAGGACGCCATTTTGATGACCGTTCCAGTCAAAAGGAACGCACTCACCACCACGGTCATTTTCGGGCCTCGTCGTTCACCTTCATAACATTAAGTCTAATTACTAAGTACAGGAATTGGTGTCATTAGCGAGTGTGTTTCCTTGTGTTGTCTTCTCGAGTATTATTTTCAGGGAATTAAAATTATCGCCGTGTGTAGTCAGTGACTTCACACTGTTAGACCGTTGGTGGAACGAGAGTCGCGGCTGTTGCTCATCATCTGAACCCCCCTTTGGCGAGATAGAAGTCTTTGGTCGGGGTGGGACTCTGTCTGGAGTACGGAGTCACGAAGGTAAAGTGTCATAGTGCTCGTGTTGGGGTCGCCCTTGATAATAGAGCCCCAGTCGGCGGTTATGAAGAAGCACTACGTAACAAGTTAAGAATGTCTATTTTACTTTTTGAAGAATGCATGTGACCGTAAAAAAACGTTTAGAGAAAAAACTTTCCAAAAAAAAAATTATATTTAATCTTCCATTGCTTAGATAAGAACAAAAGTGGGTAGTACCCCCCAAAAAGATATATTTTGGCCAAAACCACGAGGCCGATCAACGTTGTATTATAATATTGTTTTAAGTGGAATAATTTTTAAGGAGATATATAATTTATTGGCATTTTTATAGACGATAATTGATGAAAAAAGCTTAGTTTTTTGACAAAAATAGAGGTTGCTCTCCTTAAAATTGAAAGTGATGCAATTTAGTAGCCTTTTTATTCTTCAATTTTTGGCGTCGGTTTCATCAAGCTAGTTTTATTTGTTTTTGAAATATTTGAAAAAAACTGTTTTTGAGGGTGAACTTTAGGGGTAGATTTCACCCCTTTAAAGTGTCTATCAGCACTTAAAAAAACTACGTTTCTCTTATTTTTTAATGCACTACAACATATTTCAATATCATCCAAATCGGTGACTTACACTTGGGATACCTTCCTTATAAGTCTCCTAGTTATATCAATCATTCCTTGAATTTCTATTTGAATAATGTTTCATAGAGTTTCTAAATTTACAACATCACTAGGTTGTTGAGGATCGGCAGCATTACATAATTTTTTATTTTCTATGTCGTAGTGCCCGTCAGTCATGACTTTAAAGACAACGCCAGGTGGCCCTCGACTACCTTCGGTTTTTCAAGATTACGTCTAAACTCGTCAACGCTCATTTTAAGAATGATTCGAATATTCGTTTGCACTAGTATATATAGCCCACTTCGCGCAATTCCTCGATTCAGCTGTTAGTAATTCAGCTGTTAGTAATTGAAGACGATCAACGAGCTCGTTTGGATCGTCCCAGTATACGTAATCTAAAGCAGTGCACTTTTTTGCAATTTTATAACGAGGTAATGAGCCACCTTTAAACAATTCTCCCATAATTGTTTTCGAGGTGATATTGAACATTGGAGCAATAATATTATGACATGTATTACTATTATGAACACGAATCCTTTCATTCTTGTCATATTGCCTTTTATGAGCAGACGATAGTTTTTAAATTTTGCTATAATTTTTTAAATCAGCTGAACTTATATTATTTTTATTTGGTTGTTTCGCTATGAGTAATTCAAGTAATCCTGTAGTTTTTGGTTATCCTACTCCATTAACTTTAATTTTATTATTATAAAAGCTAATCGGTAAATTACTAATAAAAAATTCACCCTCTTCATTTCTTACTCCATAAATGTTGCCAAGATACTGGGGTTGATTGAGCTTGAGGGCTTTGATTTCTAAATCAGAGTCATCATCGTTATCACTACCTGTGGTTTCGAAAGATGTCTCGTGGGCATTTCTGTATCGTATTTTGAACTCACTGTCAAAACTTTCGTTTTGTTTGACGTTGTCTATACTTTGTTCGACGTTGTTATGTTCGACACTACATTGTTCAACGGTTTTCTTCTGAGTTACAAGTTTTTGCACAGGATCAACTATTGGTTTAAAAGTTTCATTTAAAATCTTCTCGGCATTGTCTTTTCCAAATATTAATATTCCATATTTGCGTTTAATCGCATATCGTGGGATTAACAAGTTGACAAAGCACATTTTTTTCTCTTTGAAATTCAGCCATGTTGTCGTTTCAACGTTCGGTCAGAAATTGTTGGTTATTACTTATGTGCATGCTATATTTATAGCAAAATTGTCGAAGCCCTTGCGAAGTCTGCCATCATTTATTCCTCTAACTTTATCAATAACTAGAAAACCATGCTTATCATCTCTCCAACACTTACAGCATAATTCTTTAAAATGTATATAATTCATATCGGTATTTACGTGATCGTCATAGATATGCTTTAGATTTACTTCATCTTGTCTAAAAATAGCAAGTAAGTTTACGTTATCTCTGACAAGATGTTTTGGAACGTGAGCATAAGTTTGACATAGATAAAAACAATCAACCTTTCTATGTCTGCCCATGCAGAAATATGCTCTGACATTATCCTGTTACTCGCAAGCAATATAATCAAATATCATGATAGATTTTGGAAGTGCGTGATCGAGGTCGACAACTGCATCATGCTCGCTGAACGAAATCTATTATACACCTTCTATAGGTTTTAAGATTTCATTTAATAATTTATATTTTGGCTGATTGAGAGACTTTGAGTAGACGTATACGTTTTGAAATCTAACGCCATTAGGATGTGTTATGAGAGCGAGTAGACTATTTGTTTTTCCACAGTTTGACGGGCCGAAGAAGATGGCTCGTATACTATCAGGAAGTACACTAAAAAAAGATTGGCGTGTCGGCTGCCCTCTGTGACTCTCAGCTCCCCCTGTTTATAGGGCGTCTGACGCCCCGTCGCGTCGTCTTTGCTCGTATACCGCTCCCTTCCACGCGACTGCAGCGCAAGCGCGGCGTACGAGTTGTTCAAAGGAAGCAGTGTAACAGACCCGTGAGGCAGTGCGTGCCTGTGCGTGGACGCGTGGCGCACTGAGAAGGACAACATAGGCGCTAAACGGACGGCCTATACTCCTTAACCTACAGCGCACCCGTTAGACTGCAGAGAGCGTTGCCGATGCACCAATCTTTTTTCAGTGCAGGTCGCCGTGTCGCTTTGCTCTTTTATCATGCTCTACAAGTGCATCTAAATTTTCTATTGGCAGCTTTACCGATTGTTCTTTGAAGTTCATGACCTTCACTCTATGAAAACCAAATCACGACTGATTGCTATGAGTATAAATAGCGGTCTTATATAGCTTTCACCATTAGTTGCCCGTTGACTTTCGAAGAGTGGTGATCATTGATAAATGTGGACGCGGTTTAGTTAATAAAATTATCAATAAACTTCCGTTTGAGCTCCACATACCTGGTTATCAATACTGCGGTCAGGGCACTATGTTGGCAAAACGTTTAGCTCAATGAGATCTTGGAATTAATTCCGTATTTCCTGCCTTTGGTGAAAAAGTGGCTGCATACACTATAACTAATACTATGAAATTAAAATCTGGATTGGGTATGGGTTGGAAAAAGAGAAGTAAAAAAACAAAGCAAAATAACGGTCAGTATCTAAATTGGGAATGGGTTTGAGGAAAAAGAAGAGAAAGCAAGTTTCCTTGAGAAATATTATCAAAGCTCGTGCCTTTGAATTAACACCGAGTAACTGCTCTCTAGCAGTCATACGATCAGCCTTGAAAAAAGCTCGGAGAGCTGTTAAAGACGCTGGAGGTAAAAAGAATATTAAAATTCTACGTATAACAGGTGGTGCTCTAGCTGGGGAAGCTGCTGGAATAGTAAAGGCGGTAAGCGATGCAAAAGCCCCTAAACAGCAGTTGAAAGAAAATAAAAGACATAATAAAACTATGGAAAGTGTAGCGTTGGGCAATGGTTTGTATCTTAAATCACATAAAGTGGGATTAGGTCTTCATTTATAAAAAAGGAGTATTTATGGGAAATGAAATGCCGGCTTCTGGGCCGCGCTATAGTGAATCCGCTATAGTTAATCTAGATGATGCTAGTGGCCCTGGGATACACTGGGTTGCATATAGAAAAAGAGGCAAAAATGTTGTGTAATTCGATAGTTTTGGTGATCTCCGACCGCCGTTAGATTTAATATTACATCTCTGAGTTAACGAGGTTAAATATAATCATGACAGATATCAATATTTTGACACATACAATTGCGGAAATCTCTGTCTAAAATTCTTATAGGGGGCTATATAAAGAGAGGTAGGAGAAGCAATGCGTCATTCTGATATAAGTTGTCATGGAAGATTCATTAACTCCGACACTTGCAGGTACGTCTTTTACACTACAAGCACAGTATTTTCCACCAATCGAGCTATCGCCAAACAAAAATTACGTTTTAGGGCTTGTAGAACTTTTGACATTTAATTGAATTCCCAATATAGACAATAACAATAATAAGTTTTGCATAGGTGGAAACGTTGTTTCTCTTCCAGTAGGAAGTTACGAAATTGAGGATGTTGACAAATTTCTTCGTAAAAAATTAGCGCACAACGACATTACTTTCAATTTAAAGCCAAATAATAATACTCTTCGCTGTACAATCAAGTGTAGCCTACCTATAGATTTTCGGCCTGAAAATTCTCTTGGTCGTCTACTGGGCTTCACCAGAGGTGTTCTCGAACCGAATGTTGTCCATAATTCCTCGGAGAAGTTATAACTATAAGACTGCATAATCGACAATCATAATGGAAATCGTTTATGACAAAGACTATATAAACAGAGAAATGTGCTCACCACGCATTAGCCATCAACTAACTCTGAAGACGCTAACACGTCAGAATATATAAATACTAAAAAGTCTAGGATTAAAAGTAGTACTTGGTGAAAGATAAGTTGTATCATCTTTTGCTGCTTTCAGTAAAATGGAAGAAACTCTAAACATACAAACACCTGCGACTTTCGATGAATCTGTAGCACACTACGTGGTTCACGCTCATCAACTGTATACAGCATCATTCAACAACAGCGATGAAATTCTCATATCTATTCAACATCAAGATTTTTGTCTCTTACATTCTCGCAGTGCATTACATATCTGCGGGCCGTTAGTTAAAACTGATAATACTCCCGCTGAAAATACAGAACTTGTGAACAATGCCATTTGTCACTTGTTTCAAGGAATTAGATATGAGTTGAATGGCATTGAGATAGATAAGTGTAAAAATGTTGGTTTAACCACTCTCATGAAAGGCTGGTTGTCGCACAATCCGACTCAGAGTTTCATCATTGAAAATGTGGGTTGGATCGATGTAGAAGAAATACAGAATAATGCTGGTTAATGCTTTAATGTATCGATTCCTGTGAGCCTAAGTTTTGGCTTCGCAGAGGACTATCGTAAAATTGTAGTAAGCGCAAAGCGTGAACTCGTTCTCATGAGATCAAGAAACGACTTGAACTCTGTTATATAAACAGCTACACGAGCAGCCAAACAAGACGTTTATGAGGACTTTAAAATTGAATTAACTAGAATCGAATGGCTTATGCTATACATAGTTGCATCGAACTCTAACACAATTCGCCTACTAGATTTTGTAGGAAAAGACCCTCCTATTGTCATGAGTTTTCGCACGTGGGACTTGTATGAGTATCCACTACTTCCCATTACGTCAAGACAGGTATGGACTGTAAAAACATCAAATCAACTTGAAAAACCACGCTTCGTAATCTTAGGTTTTCAAACTAGTCGAAAAGATCAGAAAGTAGTAAATACTAGCTGCTTTGATCACTGCAATCTTACAAATGTAAAACTCTTTCTCAATTCTCAGTCATAACCGTATGGCTATCTTAACCTCGACGTGAATCGTAATCAATTTGCCATGCTCTACGATACATACGCTAATTTACAAAATTCTTACTATAGCAAAGATCCAGAGCCTATGTTGAAAAAGTCTCAATATTTCACTTATATGCTTTTAAAGTAATAGACTTCTCAAAACAAAATGAGTCCGTAAAGAGCGCCTCTGTAGACATTCGTCTGGAATTTGAAGCAAAGGAAAATTTTCCTGCTAGATCTTCAGCCTATTACTTGATCTTGCATGGTCGCATAGTTCAATATAGTCCCGTCAGCGGCGACGGGCATAAACTTTAAGGAGTATGTAAGACGAGCGGGCCTCTGACTCCTTGTCATTCGTCATTTGGAATTTGATGCGAAATTTAGCGACCCTCATGGACTACGCAGTGGATATGCAGGGCTTTAAAAAGTCTGCAATGATTTCGTTCTGAAAGATTTGACTTTCTTGCCTCTCAATGACGACGATGATCCAGTAGTGTACCTCTTCAAACCGCCATTTCCTTGGCGAAGACTAACAGCAAGTACAAACGTGAAAATTTATATTTCGAACTTTGCTATCATGGACTATCGTGGAATGGCCGTGATTACGATTATACTGAAATCGAAATAATTCTACATGATGCATTAAAAGATGCTAAAAGAATTTTCGTGATTGGTGAATCAAAAAGTTGTGGTTAGGGCGTTTTCATTTTAATGTTACCGATATTAATGAAATGGACTATCCATGTTTCGATGATTCAAGATCTGTGACTATATGCACTAACCATAATGGATCGTACAAAACTGCTTGTGCCTTGTACAACGTAAAGCGCATGAATCAGTTTTACCTCAAGGATCCCAACAAGGAGTGGGAAGATGTTATGGAGTGGGAAGACATAGGAGAATAAAATTTGAGAGGTAATGAAGGGATTGATAGGTAGAACCTCATAGGATAGGAGCAAGGTCGGGCTCCTATCCCCTTCAAATTTTTTAATAGTTTCATAGCTGCCCTTTAGGTGCTCCCGCAAGCAGTTATTAGAGGCACTGATTATATAATCATGCTGAGGTCGTTAGAGACGTTCATTTCATAATAATGGGTCAAAGTAGCTCGATCGTTGCTCCTGAGCAACAACAACACGACAAGAAAAAGTCTCAGTGGAAAAAATGATCGGAAAAATTTTCCACACACCTATTTTTTGCCCCAGCAAAAGGGTTATAAAAAGTTCTAAAGATTTACTAGTAGACAAGAACCACTGGCCGTGTGCTGCAAGCTGGTGAGCAGCAGACTGCCAGCTGTCCGCTGTCGGCTGCTACCGCTGCCCGCTTGCAGCAGGATGTTGTGCCGTTCGCTGATGGACGTTCGCTGCCAGCGGTCCGCTCCTCCTCAGGACAAGGTCTGACTTTACGGCTGGCCTAGAACGCGCAAGACCTGAAATGATCTAGAATCTGTAAACCGGCCTACCGATGCTGAATCAAGAGGTCTGGGTTATTGGCTCCCCGTGCAATTGAGGGTGAGCCCGAAACCCTATACCGATTCTAGCTCAAGCAGGTCACGACCTGATTTGAGCCGGAATCGATATAGCTTATCTACTTATGACTAAATATGATAAAAATACAAAATTATACATGATTTTCACATGAAAAGTGTAACTTATTATAATAATTATTTTGATTATTTGAATAACTGCAAAAGCAACAAAATACTTTTACATAATGAAATACTCAATACATATTTTGACGAATATAAAGTATTTTTTTAATAGATACTTTGTGGGTGTTTCATTTTTCATTCCAGAAGCCTACATTCGTAACAAACAAATGAGTCAAAGAAATAAGTACAAGAGGAAGTAAACTGAAGCTTATAAATGCAAACAGACGAACAGATATAAAAAAGAAAAAAGGATTAGAAAAAGTATTACTTGTTATTTAAATTTTATTGGGCATTTGAATAATTCTGAAAGCAATAAAATACTTTTGCATAATCGTTCAAATACCCAGAACATTCTTCGACAAATATAAATTATTTTTTGAATCGATACTTTGTGTGTGTTTTTTATTTAAGCAGATTGCACATTCGTAATGCATGGAAACCAAAAACGTATATACTGAAGTTTATTAATTTAAACAGACAACCAGATATGAAGAAGAAAATAAGGACTTGCATTAAGTTTACAGTCCTCAACCATTACGATTTTTAAATAATTATAAATAGTTTTGTGGCTACAAGGTAGAAGAAAATACTAGAAACAAGAAGACCAGCATGTAGAAAAAATCAATCACCAATTGCAGTTACAGTGTCTACTAATTACAGTGAAAAGTAATTTTATACTTTTAGCTGTACTACTGTGTTGGATCAAAATCTATAAATGAAATTTAAATCTCATAAGTGATGTAGCAGACTCGTCCACAACTTCTGACTCAGATTAAGCTTTGATGTACAAAAGTTTTTGTCGTTACATTTCATTTAAAATTGAGGAATACAAATCTTCTGTACAATATAATACTGTATGCATTTCATATTATGGATTGGTACAAATAACAAAATTGTTTAACAATTCCGATAAGTGTTTTATATGGCATATCAAATAAAGTAAGTTATTTTATTTTAATTTATTTTAAATTACAAGAATAACATTAAAAATGTGTGTAGTAAATATAATATCATGGCGTGTAAATGGATGATAAATTTCTTGTGGGGTATTTCTAAAGTGTTTAAAAAGTAACTTTCATAAAATCTATAAAATAAAATACAACAGACAATAAGAGACTAACTAAAACAAAATACCAAAACATGATATTTTAATTGTATTAAATATCTTCAATCTATCAAACTTGGAAATATGGTTTTGTTTTTACAAAAAATTTTCCGCTGTCTACGTTAGTTTCCCATTAGGTGACTATACGGCACGCGCGTTATTCGCAGTCGGGATACGAGTTCCCGTGCGATCAGCTGTTCGCTGTATCCCCGCCGCTGTGTATCCGCGGTTCCCAAATTACGTAGCGTGTGCCTACATATTGTGTTTACGTCAGCGAGCTCGCTTATGCGTTATTTTTCGTTGACAAATTTTATCAATTTAGGATTTACTAATTTTCGAAATAATTTACAATTTAATGTAAATTAATATAGGTGAAAAATTTCCGAGAATGGAGAAAAAGAAAAGAGAATTCCGATTAACTATTAATTGGGACAGCTAAAATAATTTAATTGAGCAAATGCCGATTTTTTCCATTCATATGCAGTAAGGCGGGCCGAAATTTAGAATTTTTAACGCATATTAGCGCGAGATCGCTTTCGAAGCCCGTAAATCGAACAACAACACGGAAAAAGAAATCTGTAAGGCGCGCTGTTCTCATATGCACGCCGCGTGTTGAGTCTCGTATGAATAGCGCATAAGCCGAAATAATATTCCGCCGCGCTCGACATAATGTTTGCTACGAATATAATATTAAGTATAAAACAAGTATAAAACAAGACTTCGTGAAGTAACAAAAAACAATTTTTTATTTTATTTTAATGATTTTTGAATATTGTTAAAGAAATTTGAATGCTGTTAAAGATATCGCCAATTGACAAAAAAAAATCAACAAAACCAATAAACCTTTTTCATTTTTCATCCGATTTTAATTTGCAAGATTTTATTTTATTCTTTGTTCAATTTCAGGGGAGGTAGCGACATCAAAATTGGAAAATATTCAAACCTTCAAATTATAAACAATTGTTTGTAGATTTGAAACAGAATTTTATAAACAATTGCTTATAACTTTGCAGGTTTGAAAATTTTCTGATTTTTATATTGCTACCTCCCCTTGAAATTAAACATGGAATAAAATGAGACCGTGCAAATTAAAATCGGGTGAAAAATGAAAAAGATTTATTGATTTTGTTGATTTTTTTTCAATTGTCGATATCTGCTTTAACAATATTTAAATTTGTTTAAAAAAATTATTTTTTTTACTTCATGAATCCTTGTTTCATATTATATTGTTTCTCAAATTATAACATGTGAAGTAAGCATCATTAACCCAAATGTTTACAGTAGCAAGTGTTCGCACTAGCTAATTAGGGTAAACAATGGGGTGAATTATTACCCATAAACAATAGCTCTTAGCTACTGTTTTTTTATTGTTCACACCTGCTACTTTAAGCATGTCGCACTTAACGCGCTCCCATGACGCCAGACCGCTATACCTGCCCAAAGTGTGCTATCGTACATGCCCCGACTCGTGGGTAGAGGTGGTATGGGGCGAGACCTTTGGCTGTTCCCGCTATGCCATAAACACCCATAGGGTCCTAGAGCGAGGCCTCTGGCTGTATAGACGGTGTGTGTGTGTCTGTGTAGTGAACGGCCCCCCGTGCTACATACACGTGTGTGTATGCATGTGTGTGCGTGCGTGTGTGCGTGCGTGCGTCTATGTTCGCAATGAGAAGTTGAGGGTTGGGATAGGGAATTGGTGTAAAGGAGGGGTCCGCAAATAAAAAAGCGTGTTCAGGAAAAATAAATTTTATTTATTTAAACGGGCTGAAAGCCCTGATTGTTATGAATAGTTTTTTGTCATTAACATAAATGTGGTCCTTAAAAGGACCGTTTATTATTAAGTGTTTTCAAAAGACCAGTTATATTTTGAATAATTTTCTTTTTTTGGGAAGGAGAAGGAATTGGTGGAAAAGGAATGGTGTGATGGAGAAGTTTTTTGCTTATTCAAGAGTCTTTCTTGTCTACCTTGCTGATGAGAGGTTCTTTGTCCTCTGGGTTTGCCTGGTGCTTGCCGAACGGGGGCCCCATAGTGTTACCTTGTCGGTGACCTTTCGACGAATGACCTATGTATAATGCTGCATAAATAAATATACGCGTACTAGTGCATAAGTGAATAAGAAGTTGAGGGGGTGAATAGGAGTATGTATAAGGGAGGGGTCCTTCAATAAAAAAGTGTGATAACGTAAAATACGTTTTATTATATAAAATAAAAAATTAGTTTTGTACATTTTTAAACTTCTAACGCACTAACAACATTTTTTTTCCAGAATTGTTAAATACTCTGCATATACTTTCAAAAACATTATTTCGAGAGAACATTATTTCCAAAAGCATTATTTCTTGCTAAAATTTGCAAACATTAATTGATTTAGCGCAAGTTCTTTTATTTTGTCTCCCAGTTCATTAAATACTAAGTCACTAATATTTGGTCTAGTAAATGCACGTCGTTTTTTCTAATTGCTTCCGTTTTAATAACATCGATCATTATACCGAAAACCCCAACATTTCCTCTAACTTTTTTAATTTACTGTTGGAACTTTTACAAGCCGCTGAAAGTTGTATACTGCATCATAATCTTCGGTGGCTTCTCAGACTTTTTCTTTTTTGTAGGAGGTTCTTCACTGGCAGTGGAGGCGGGTGCCTCTTGATTGCCGTTATCGTCTTTAAACTCGAACTGTTGAGCTACGTGTTCGTCCCATAGGGTAAAAGATGGCGGTATTACGTGGGACCTATCGGTGATTGCTACGGTTCTGTGGCCGTAGGTTGTGGTCAATTCGAGGACGTGTTGCGGCGAATATATTTTTACATATTTGCCTTGCTTAACAAAATCGCCTGACGCTCATAGATACTCTCCAAAGGTCTTGAAATATATTTGTAATTGTTCCCAACTATCGATATCTAGAGTTATATATTTATCTGGTGCTGTATGCCCACCGAACCTGATGACGGATCGCAAATAGCCAACTGCATAATCCAAGCCGATGTGAACGAACTTGGAGTACGAATTATTGAAAGCATAAATCGAATTTTACAGTAAATTCGGCACTAGCTTTCTTTGAGACATTTTAAAAAAAATACTGTCTTAACGTAAAGAGGTAAAAATGTCACGACTTCGACGAGGTGGAGCAACTGAGGGTGGCACGGCTCGGCCCGTACTTATTCTCTCTCCAACGCGAATTCCCTCCTTTCTAACATGAGCTACAATTTGCTGGTCGATTGTTACGTAAGATCCGAGCGCCTAATCATGAGCATTTACGCGTATGTATCGGAGAGTGGAGAGAAGCAATGGGAAACTCGCGGAGCCCTTGAGAAACATAACCATAAAATTTATAGTTTATAAGCAGATAAATTTTCCCGTTAAGGGTTTTTGACCCTCAATGAAGAAAACGGCTCACCGATTGAAAAAAGGAAACGGCTAAAGTGTTGTTCACCACTTCAAAAAATCGTTACACATATGCTTTTCGTGGACTCGACCGGCTTATGTTTCTGCATGGAATAGTATGTTACGTCCGGAGACGTATTCTCATTTTAAAGAAAAAGCATAGTTAGTATCAGATATTTCCTGACACATAAAAGCGAGAATGCAACTTAATACTACGCAGCGTTCTGCTTATGCGACCTTGTGACGTAAAGAATTACCCACTCAAGAAGACAACGCATGCAGTTTTTAATATACGGTCGAGCTAGAATCCAAGCCACCAAACTCCGCGTCAGTCGAAAGGCCACACTTTGCAATGCTCAGCATTTCACAAGTACGACGACCCAGAAAACTTGTAATACATAAGTTGCAAAAGATGAATTCGATACCTTTAACCTAATTATTTTGTATTGTAAAAGAAGTGATGTGTGTCACGCGAATCAGTCACAGCGTACAAGAAACCTGGCGAGCTCCGTGTACCTCGACGACATCGAGGAAGTTGAAATCGTAAGCCTTACTCATCTAGTAACCAGACCTTATAAGTTATTTATAGTAAATTTATAAAAGCAAGTGTAAATTCTAAACGTAAAGAACAATTATAGAAAAAGAATTGTAAGTAAAATTACAACGCATCGATCTACCAGAAGCCAGCAGCTTGTATTGGTAAATAAATTATTGTATTTTATATAATAAACATACATAAAACCAATTACTATTTATTTCCACTTATTTCCGGACTTTACAAGTAATAAAATTTTCCCGAGAAGGGTTTCCGAGCCTCACAGAAGAAAGCGCCTTTTGAAGGCGCGCGCGCTTGCTTTCACAAAGAGGAACTATAAAAGGAGGGGGTGTCCTGGAGAGGAAAAAAAGCGAGGAGGAGCGAAACAACGACCGCGCCGTGTCTTATCGCCGCAGGCGAGAGCCGTTCTCGAGAGCCCACGCCCCGCGCCAGACGTTACGATTCATTATCTCGAGAGCAAGCGCGCGCGCAGCGGCAATAGCGAGCGGAGCACACACACACACCGAGCTGTACAGGTGTTCTCACGTAGGTGGCTTGTACACGAGGCGGTTCGCGTTGGGAACAGCTGGTGACGATGGTTCAGATTCGAGTGGGAGTTTTTCAGAGTGTGAGTGTAGTGGTAGGTTTGGTGCGAGGTTAGTAGGGAAGGGATAATGTCGAGGGTTATTTTAAACTTTGTTAAAGGTGAGAGGGATGGTTTGTCGGGGCACGAATAAGAAGAATTTTATATTGTAAGAAAATACTGTACACAGAGAAAAATTGTGTGGGAAAAATTACTATTTTCTATAGTAAATGTGGGACAGACTCGAATTTTCATGAAAATTATTACAATTTGTAATAAAAATTGATATTTGTATATAGTAAAAATTACAAAATAAGAGCAATTTTTAATACAAATTGTTGTAATTTTCATGAAAATTTGAGTCTATTCCACGGTTGCTATAGAAAATAGTAATTTTTCCTACACAATTTTTCTCCAACTATAGTTGTTAGGACGAGCGATTGATAAATAATAATCTGTTGGATTGCCTGAAAAATTTATTGCACACTTAACGTGGAGATTATTTGAAAGATATACTGTAATGCATCGAAAGTAGATGCAAATTTAGAATGCAGATGAAGAATGTGGTTCTGAGAAAGATGAAGCATATGTGATAAAGCAAAAGCAGATTTAGAATAAAATATATCGATTGTTCCCTTTTCCGTCGAGTGTAAAGTTGCAAATTTTATTTTTATAGAAAAACTCTTTGATTTTTGTTCATGATATCACGAAATTGAACTGAATTTATTCATAGAACCGACTAAATGCAGTAGGAACGGTCATCTGGTTAATTAACTTTCTAGTTGCAAAATTTATTGCCGACTGTAAATAGATAGTTTGTATAATGAAAACCAATAAATAGCTATAAATACTGATAATACTGCCACCTATTTTGGAAGTTTATTATTAATTTGAAAATTAGTTTATCGGTTCTCAATTTATTAGCAAAAGTTACTATTGACAAATAATTCGCTAACAGTATGTTAACGTTGCAACATATAATAACGTTTCAATAGTTTAAAACTAATACACTAATTTTCAAGTTTAAACAAACTCGAGATTAACGTACATTATATTATCATTAGCTAATATTCACCATAAACTATACTCTACAAAAATTCATTATATAAAAATAAATGTATAATTATGTAAAAATAATAAACAAAACTACGAAAACATTTACTCCACGCGGTATGTAATTAATGCTCGAATAAGAGAAAACTAAAACCACTCGTCTCGGGTAAAAATACATTTACAAAAACAACACGCTTCGAGCAAACTTCACGCGAACCCCTCCGTGTACACTTTGCTTACTCAGCCACGCACACATCCAAACAATGTATACATCACCGAGGTGGCATGATAATTTAATAACCGGCTCGCCACAGCTGCACGAACACGTCCACTGGCCGCGTAGACTTGAAAAATGGCGCGTCGCGAAATTTTGAGAGAAAAGCCCAGAGAGAGAGAGAGAGGATTCGTTCGGCGATTATCATACGTCGCAGTAAAATGGGGCTTAATCACGAACTCGCGCGCGCCTGATGACGTTTATCGCGTGCTGTTTTATTACGCGACATCCCGCCTCTTGGTCATGATTTTTTTCGTCGCGTCGTAAATTTTGTTTCGCGCATAGTGAATTTTTCGGGGGTGGGCGAGAGGGTTATATTTATTTTCAGAAAAATAGGTGTGATTTAGTAATGCTTGGAGCTTTTGGTATATATTTTTTCTGATGTTTGATAAGAACTGACGTGGAATTCGATTATGAATGACATCGCAAAAGGTGTACACATTAATGTCTGACCATAAACGTGGCGTACCACTGATAGCGTTACTAACGCATCATTTACGCAATAGATTAACGTTTCTCTTCCTGCATTTTATTATTAACAAAAAATTTCGTACTTTACTCATTTAATTTTACATATCAAACTATATGACTTTTACTATTTCCAACGATTTAAAAAAAAATCGCAGCATGACAAAAAAAAATCCATACTTCATTCCACTCTCATCAAACTACTCGACATATTTTTGAATTGCAAATCGTTCCGCGCAATTAAACGGCGGCAGAGCAGTACTGCACGTTTCCCGTGTCTCTCTTTCATCCTTCCGAGGGCGATACATTTTTCGGTCGAAGCTGACGGGGACGTTTCGACCGTTTATTTTTCTTCCGAAGAGTGACGCCGCACACTGGGGCCGAAAGGTTCAAAACCACCTAGAGATCATAATTCTCAACCGAATTTGAAAATTTAAAAACAGGAACTTTTGTGACAAAATACCAAAGACCGCTACGAAGCCTAATTTTGATAATATGAACCTATAAACCTAATTTATAACCTATAACCCCAAAACTTACACTTGTGATTCCCAACAATGCTATAAAACTTCAATTTATAAGTCCTTGACACATGCTCTCTTAACCTTGATTCATAAAATTGGTCTACAGATTAAGTCTTGGGCCATTCTGTCAGAAATAGTGTATATTTTTAGTATATACATTGTATGTGGTTTAAATAACATTTTTCTCTTTTTTATAGCTGATTTTGGCCTCAGAAGCCACTAGGTGTAAGACCCCCTTAAGACTTATGAGGTTAGGGCTTATAGGTTTAGAGTTTATGAGTGCATGGCTTACTGGATCAAAGGTAAAGAGTTCACGAGTAAAGGGCTTACAAATTAAAGGTTTATCGTATTTTTGGGATTTGCAGGTCAAAAATTGAATTGATTGGTTGATGTGATAGGATTATATGACTCCTTAGATTTATAGGTTAATTTTTTGGAAAATCAGGCTTCGTAGGGCTCTTCGATATTTGATAACGAATATTCCTAAGCAAAAATTTTGAGATTCCGTTGAGAATTGCGACCTCTAGGTGGTTTTGAACCAAAAAATCCGTATGGCCCCAGTGTGCGCCGTCGCGCTCGTCTCTCTCCCTGCAATTGATTTACTCCCGCGGACTGAATATGTAACGAGTGCTGCTAGCGTCTAGCTCAGAAATAGAATGGCGGGAGGCGCGGAAAAATTATTGGCACAGAGAGAGAGAGAGAGAGAGAGAGAGAGGGGAAGTTTATTTATAGGATTATTTCGATGGGCGCCGGTGGGTGTCGTTACTTTCTGCCGAAACGTTCGTTTCATTTTGCGTGTGGACGGACATATTTTGGCACGTCAATTTCGTAATTGATGTAGATGTTTTTTGGTGGGAAATTTTGATTTCCCGAATTCTGAAAGTATTAATTATTTTGAAATACATTTAATTTTCCACAAAGAAAAATTTTTGTGTGATATTGGATGTCGGTATACGATACTCTAGTAGTAAATAACTAGTTCGATTGAAAATGTCGAAAGTTTTTTCGTTTTCTACCATAAGTCAAACGCTTTTTTCAATCTATTCCGCGCTTTCATTGGTGTGAAAAATGGTCTTGATTCTGGACAGTCAATTTATTATTTACTTCAAAGGTAATCGAAATGTCTAGTCAGCGGAGTTATTAAAAATGTAGTAACAAACGAACGGAATAAAATGGCGAAATTAATAATGACTGTTGTTTATTACTTTCAAAATGCGATGGATTTCGGTAATCTATTTGTTCTAATGAAACATTTTATGATATTTTTGAGATTCAATTCATCTTATATATCGGGGAAAATTGATTGAAAAATCGTTCCACTCACATTTAAGAACAAGTCATTTCTAATAAACGGTTCCTAGCTTATTGCTTATTTGTAATAATTGAATATCTAGCAAAATTACGTCTGAAATAAAATTGACAGTACAACTAGGCAATCACTTGTTCTATTTAAAGATTCAAGATTCAATGATTAGGAAAATCTCGGAGTTAGAAAGACCTTACCATCTCATCTGGGTGACAGCGTGAAAGATTAATGATATTTGAAGGATCTCCAGTTACCTTAAACACGGAGCATAAACTTTTTCAGAACCAGACGGAGAAGTTATGAAAGACTTTGTATTTAGTACGAACATCTTTGCGGCCAATGAATATTTGATGAGGTACATTATACCTATTTTAGGAGAGAGACGTATACGACGTATAAAGTTAATTCACATTTAATACTGTTCTTTACAACTTTTCTACTTTTTTTTTTATTCTGAGTAAAAAGATACACAACATCCATTTGCAAATAAATATATAATGCAAATACACAGAGAACAGATTGCCCAAAAAAAATAAAATCTTCCGTTACTCCTATCAACAATCAACAATATATTATTAATTATAAAAGAAAATAAGCAAAATAAGTAATTGCCTTATTAATTATGAAATAATTCACTTTCAAAGAACAATGTTTATTTAAACTCAATTTAAATGTCCCGCGTCGTTTCTGTCCGAGTTAAATTATGCGACTGAATTAAATTTCGTTGAACACAAAGCGTTAGCATAGCCCTGTTGTTTTAGCCATTTTTTGAAACGAGATATTCTCTATAAACGCGGTAATTCAACTCTGGCCTCAGAATTAAAAGCGTGTAAATTTATGAGTATACTCTGAACCATCTAAAGCACTCGCGGTATTAAAGCTTGCCGCTCTCGTGCCTTTCCGTACACGGTTTATCTAACATTAGTGTCATAGCGAGACGTCGCACTTTTTTCGCATAAAGTAATTAGAAAAAACGTTATAAGAGTATGCTTTTAGACTGTTATGTAGAGAAGTTATTTTATTTATTCGATAGGTGTAATAAAGTATTTATAACAAAGTAATAACGCTATAAAGAGAAAAACACAGGATTTTTGCTGAAAGCTGGCATCAAAAATTTACTTTCGTCAGATTACATACTAAATTTTTAAAGAGTTAAAAGCTTTTTTATATATTACAAATGTGATTTTTTTATTTATAAATTTTCGTCGTAAAAAAAAAGATTAATTTCCCAACTTTTAATAAGTAATTTACATTTAGACAGTTCTTACTCCAAACAGAAAAGCCGCTTATTTATAGTCAACTGATTCGTAGTACAGTAAGAAACCAATTTCAATTAATTCAATTATAAGAAATCGATATTGAACGCGTAAGTTTCACGAAGACCGCAACTGAACAAAAAAGGAGAATTCGAAAAGTCGAGACTTGTATAATGCAGGGTACAAAATCGAATTTACATGCATTGAATTCGATTCCATTTAAGTTTCTCGAGCGAAACCCACACTTTTTCAATGCAGGCATAAAGTCAATAATTCGATTCTGGGATTATAAACTTTAAATAATATTTTCCTATTCGCAAGAGGGTACATCGAGTTACGAAAGTAATTCATTTTAAAGCGTATTGCAAAGTAAGGCGTTCAAAATCAATTTTATGTAATTCAATATTGTCATATTATACATTTTCAGACAGCGAGAAGAGAATATTTCGTAAATTTATAGTTCGTTGTTTAAGTTAAAAGTACCATTAACAAGAATGTGCAATATGTTTTTAATAAACGTCTTATGCAAAACTCGTAATAAGGATCGTATTTCATGGAAAATTGAGCCATTATCGATTGAACTCAACCCATTTCTGGTATCGATCACAAATTGAGATAATTTATAATTTAAACTCACTTTATTGCTGTTGAACTCGATTCAATCCTTTTTAAAAAATACATTTTAAACTTACAAATATATGAATAATATAAAGTTACAAGCTAAAAATGGCTAAGACAAACGTAGTATACAAAAACTTATAAACTCAGCAAAACGGATACACGCACGCAACAGCTTTTACGATTCTAAACTTACAATTTGCAGAAAGTGTAAATGTAAAATTATAAACTAAAAATTGAATGTGATGCTGGATAAAAAAGGAATATTACAAAATAAAAAATTGAATGTGACGCTGGATTAAATAAAAATAATACAATAAAAATTAAGAAACACGCACATTTTATATAAATGCTTTATATGTTTGTATGAACGAGCCAGCGCCTTTGGAAGTAACGTGTGGGAAATTGTTCGCACGACTGAGTCTTTTTCGGTGATTTTTTCTTTTTACATTATCATAAAATTTGGCGGCCGGTACGTTCTTTACGTGGGAATCACGTGAAAAGACGTTACGAAACGTACGCAAAGTGCGACCGCTACACATATAGCAAAGAAACATAATACAATATTCGCCGCAAATATTAGAATTAATACTCTGTAGTTTCTGCTCGTTCCACTTGAACCTTGCGCAATTTCTTCGAAGTCGATCGATATGATGTCGTGACACAGGAGCGAATCCATAGCTCTCAAAATATGTTTCTTTTGAATTTTTGTCTATGTAGAATACCACCCAGTGGGCTCCAGTCTTATCTCAGGTGTCGACATTCGTTACAACAGCGGCTGGAAGACTCAAGCTTCTGGGGATGTAGTCGGCTGCGTATTCACCTATCGAGTTTGCTCTGAGACTAGTAATGGCCCTCGTGATTTGTTTCATATTCATTTTGCGTTTTCGCTAAATGTAAAATATGTGCTGCTGTCGCTGTCACTTGCTATTTCTGTGGCCACATCCGTCTCGTCGCGGCCGTCGTCGTTCTGCCTCTTCTCCTCAACTGACTCCTCGGAGCCCGGATGAAAACGGAGTAATCTTGTGCGCTGCGTCTACTGATACTGATGAATAGCTGTGTAGAACATTTCACTTTGTACTTTGTCTTTGTTGATCATCTTCCACTCTTCGGGTAGTATGGAGCGTATCCACTTTTTTATTTGATGCGCCTTGTAGAGCGTACAAAAACCACTTAAACGAGTACGTAGAACATACCAGCACGTCAGAAAACATGTTGAATTTTCTGAACGTCGGCTAGTCATATTTTTCTAAATTACAAATGTTTCCAAATTTCAGGTACCTGGCCTTCTCCTCACCCCGTACGTAAATTTATCTTGCAGCTCTTGCGATATTTAAGAGATAACGATATAGCTGTCTGAGTGACACTTCGCCCGCGAACCAGTTAGTGCCGTGAATATCGGCAGCGCAGTAGGAATTTTGGGCAGCGAAGGCAACGGTTTATGCCAAGCCCTTATGTATACCGGTGCCTGAGTAGAGGGTTTGAAATGCATCTATAAACATACTATCGTTATCAGCAAAGTGCGGCTGTAACGGTTTGCTCGGAATTTAAGACCCCTCGACGTAGAGGGAGAGGTGATTTACTGAAAAGTGTTGAAAATTAAACAGCTTAAATGATCGATTTCCATTGAATGCCTTATTATCGACAAATCCTATTATTATTTTTTCAGACAAATCCTATTATTATTCTTTGCCCCAGAATGGCATTATCGATGGTATCGCCATGTATACCGGCGTGAAATGTAAAAGTTTTGACTTCTACATGTGTGACGGGATACTTGGCCGTTGTTTTGGCGAGAGCATTGGCGTGCACAATTAAAATACCCGCGTTTATCTTCACGCGTCGAACGATGAGCGTGGCTTCCTTTATTTTTAGGCTAAATTTACCATCCTCGGAGGCGTCCATTAGGCAAAAGGCATCTTTGCTTCGTATTAATCGTACTCTCATTTCTACACCATTGTCACTTTCATAATTTCCGATATTTTGTCGGCAGCTTTTCTTTTGAGGTTGCGTCCAAATTCTTTGGCCCGTGTTTTTATAGCCTCTTTGAAATTGACACCGCTTTTGGCAACGCTGTCAAAGACCTTTATATCTACGCGTAGCGTCTCTTTACCTAGTCTTGGCCCCGCTCGTGACGTACGGTAGGATGAGATGAAAAAGGCCGCCTAACCAGGCTCCTACCTCACGACCTCTCTGAAAAGTCGAACCAGCAAAAACATTTCTCACTCGACCCCACCTATCTGCTCGTTGTAGCAGCATACGTAATGACTCATCTTAACGTTTGCGCTTAAATGGCAGCGTAACCGTCAACGTGTCGTACTCGAATGGTATACGTTGCCCATGTTGATCTCCTATATCGATAACGATGTTATGGAAATTGTAATAGAGAAGAGGTATAAAGCTGGAGTTGTCTATAGAAACTATGCGCAGTAGGGCTGCTTGGGTGTCACCACCAAAGTGTGATTAACGAAAGAGCCATGCCCGAAAAATTTACGTCCACACTCTGTACACTCCATCATTTCTACACCGCCACTCCTACACGAAGGTGTAACAAAGTAAGATTCACAAGTTCGTTTACACTTGTGTTACCCGATATGGCGAAAACCCTTTTTACAATAAGAGCAAAAAAAAATTTAACTCGGCTGCAGAAAATAAATTAGTGATCACGTTAAAGTGCCTAGACTACTCCTCAAAGATTAAATAAATAACCGTGAAGGGGTACATTTAAATCTTGAAAACTGTTTCAGCCGTCAAAAAACTTCGGTTCGCCGCTACCCACGTTACACTTTTCAAATATAACGATAGCAATACCCTCCGCAGCAAAAAATCTTGAAACTCCATGAACTCCCGGAACCCACATCCCTCTAGCGGTAAAATTACGCCGGCATCCCTCGCAAGTTTCTCTGCGCGCTCTTTCTGTAATTTTCGCCGACCGTCGCGAATTACGCGCCACTCGTCGTACGTCGCGGTGCATTCGGTTGTTTTAAGAGCTAAGCGGGCTCGCGCTACTACGAGTACACGTAGCAAATATAAATTGTCGTGATTTTGTATCGTTACGATCGAGAATTTAAGAAGATTACCTATGCTTAGCGCTTATTTTGCTCGTGCTCTCCCTGCGTCGACAGGAATTTCAACGTAATGTATTTGTAAGGCGAGTGTGTCATCGATACCCAAAACTGCGTTACTTTGACTTATGGAATTTATCAAATTTCACAAATCTAAGTAACTGAAATTTTCAATAGGCCTGAACGACAACCCTCCGGGCCCCCGCGCTAACCGATCATTACGAATACTCACGCCGATGAATGTGTTAGGAGGAACGTTAGTTGTAATGTATTCATGAGTGTCTCTAATGCTTTCCTCGAGCCATAATAGAAGATTTTTCCTGACAGGTGGGTCACGAATATTAAAACTGACCGTGCTAGCGTGAACAGCAAACCTATGCATGTACTGTTCTCCCTCGTCAGCTATAATAAACCGCTCGGGCCCATGCTTCTACTGCTGTAGTGGCTGCTATTGCTTCTGCGTCCTTCACCAGCGCCTACCTGAAGGGGGACTGATGGGCCTTTAAATGAATAAAATGAATTGTCGTCAGATTTTAATATTATTTCAACTTTTTACTTCGCTTTTTTAGTAATTTTCTATTCTTCCGGTGGCCTGCAAAAACTCTCGCTTACACGAACTAATAGATCCGCGAGATCTATTTCCGTATACAACGGCGAAAATATATTTTCCGCCTGGTCATGGAACCAGTGCAACTCCTGAGCGCGTGGAACATGGAGTATATTCAGCAGGCTTTCGTAAACCCTCGGTATATCGGGTACGTCATATGGATAGTGCAACAATATACTATCGCAATGTCTTATGACTAAAAAGAAGAAAAAAATTTTCCCAGAACATGCTTTCTTGTTACATTACAAAAAAGGAAAAATTAATTTAACTCAAGTTCATTTATAGGCAGATGTACCTCATCCCACGGATTAAAATTACTGTTGTATGCACCAGGAACTCCAATGTAGAAATTGCATATGAGGCTATAGCGATTATCTCCTGGTAGCCTCAGGAGGTGGATCACTCAAAAACGCCCAGTTAACGGCTTCCTCCGGCTCCACGTAGGTTGATAACGCCTCCAGTATGTACTCGTGCTCATTTTCTAGCGCCGCAATTTCCTGGCCCTCCATATTAATAAGGCTGGGACTTGCCGATGGTTCATGAGCGATGACGTCCACGCCGCTGTCAGATGCCTCTTCTGTAGGCGCATTATCAGGCGAAAGAAGTTCGTGGTGTACGTCTGCCACCCATATTTGCTACTGCAGGCTAACGTTACTATCCTTGTCGCTATCAGTGTCAAATGAGAGCGGGTGAGCTACAGGATTTAGCTGCCCATCATTACGCGTCGAACCACTATTCACCCCTGATGGCACTGATTGCGGCGTCGTATCATATGCATTCCACTCAAAGTGGGTAGCGTTGCTGCTCTCCTCGTCATCAGCATCGTTATTACGCTCGCTGTCAGAATTACTGTTACGTAATAAATCTTCTAAGGCTGAAAAAAGAATCGTTTCTTAGAAAAAAATTCAAATAGTTTAGAAAAATACTTGAAAATATTTTTTCACTTACCCAATATCTCATCGTAGTCGCTTATGAGATTTCTAAAAACGGGCAATCTATCCAAGGTGTACTTGAACACAAATTCCCCGATAACACGTTGCAGAACTCGTGAACGTCTGAATGTTCGGAAAAATCGAGCTATCACCTGATAACCAGCCGGGCGTTACAGCGGGCGGAACTGAATTACAAGCTCCGCGTGAGACAATGTCCTCAGTTGTATACGTCACGTGTCACCTCTACTGCATCGTAATTGTGCCGCAAGCCACAATACGGCTTCCCGTAAACTTTTACAAGCGAAGAAATTATCCATGATATCGCTTCTCGTTCAAAAGAAAGACAGCTTGATCCATAAGAGAATCTCAGCTCTTTTATAGCGTAACTTTTGGAGGCAACATCGGCGCCTTGACACAGACGCCGTTTTGAACATAGTATGCACGTGGTATAAGAAAATACCTTTAGTTCTGGCTTTTTAAGCATCTGTTTACGTTATGCACTCGAGCCGTTCTGTGCTATGGAAAATCTCATGAAAGCGGCACCTTTTTTCCGCTAAATAATGTGCGGATGGCTGAAAAATAACACGAGTATTGCGATGCATTTTGTGCTAAAGGAACCATACTGCGTAAGCTTTACACACTAAACATCCTGTTTCGGGTTGCTACCATGATATATTGTTTCAGAAAAAACAACGCTTCTTACTTTCTTCGGTGTGGACGCGAGTTTCGAGGATAATCCCTTGAATTATTGACGAGTCCTGACACATAGCGATAGTTTGGCTCGAATGGTTTTCGTCACGCATACTGTCGGCTTTGAAGAGAAATTGAGAATCCCCACAAAGAGGGTCCGAATACTATGGTAGACGTTGAACTTTACGATAAGAAGAATAACTCTACAGATGCTTCAAATTACCTTCCTGTGAAAACGCGAAGTATTCCGTCAAGGGATGTTTTTTGCACCTGCGACTGTTTCAGTTTTTCTGACGTACAGGTACTTAACTACTCGACCCGTGCGCTCGTAAAGCGCAACCCGAAACTTCTGCGTGGCCGCAGCGCTTTAGCCTTGAAAAGTAATAAAAAATTTTCATTTGGGGAAAAATTTCGATCAAGTCCTCCGCGCCAAAACATATGCGCTTTCGTCAGCTCGCTTGAAAACCCCGTCATATCGTAAATTTTATTTCGAAAAGCGTCGAAATACAATCTGCTCTGATATCCCCAAAAGAAAAATGTACCGACGACACATTGGTTTTCTTATGTTTTTTCTCATCCCCACTCTATCAGCCCTCACTACCAGCCCTTCAATCCCCACACAACCATTCCCGTGAACCTATAATGCTGCTCGTGAAAAGCGAGTTAGTCATACTCAGTTATGAGCAGTTCCGAGCAGTAACTAACCAGCTTCGCCAAGTGGCGAAGAAACATTTTGAGAAATCGTCATCCATTGAAGTTTTCTACATCTTAGGTGGCAGTGCTAAAGGAGAAAATAAGGCATGTGAGAGTGCTTAAATAATTGAAGCGAAGACACAACGCACAGTGGCGGTGCAACCTATTGGAGCACATGTTGACGGCAACAGCACCACCCAATCTGCTAACCAATCCAGCCAATCCATATAGCGTCCAAGAGTGATGCTTCGATTGCGGATTGTACCAGCATACTTGTCCGACAGTGATTAATTGGACGAGATGTTGGCCGTGCAACATTCTTCGGTGCCCACAATGCAGCCACGTTAGCTGCCCTTGTTTGGCCGATATGAAGAGTCCGCTCTCACCATAAATCGCCTCTGTCTCTAGGCGTCCCGTCAAGTATTCGGTGCAAATTTTTATTGCGGGGAAAACACTTGTTCTACCGCCGCCACCACCGTCGCGCTAAAATCCAGAAATGGATATAGGATAATATCTCAAACTACTACACTCTGCAGGAGGAATCCGCCTTCATGGCAGCGATTATAAAAGAAGTTAGTTGCCGTGCAGCAACAAGTGTAGAGAGCCGCCGATACTACTCTGAGATCCTGAAGGAGATAACACCCACGCTCTGTGAAATTAACACGCGATTAAATATCGCCGCACGGAAGCATGATAAGGCTCACCAGCATCCCGTGGACATCACAGTGTAGCTACCGATGGGTTGAAGGCACTGTACGCACTACAAGCCATTTTTGGACACCACACAGAAGACGAAACCGGACTGCAAGGTATGTGAACTTCGCTTCATTTAGTGCGAACGCCGCCAGAATCGGCAGTGTATTTGTATGCCTCGAAAGTGACAGGGAGCAACCGTCATCAATGTAGATTAAGTATGTACGTTAAGTATACGCGCGTGATGTTGTACGTTATATTTGCGCAAGAAAAATTATTTGTAACAACCGCGCTTTCATCCTATTTAAATAAAATTTACTTTTTCCTCCACACGTTTTGTTTTTATTTGTAGCCCCCGTCCTTTACACCAACTCCCTATCACCACCCCCAATTTCTCATTGAGCACGCACACACACACACACACACACGTGTATAGCGCGTGGGCCTCTCGCCCCACAGACAGACACACACATACACCCACGCAAACACACGTATATATAGCGCGAGGGGTCTCTCGCCCTACACACACGCACGCATACGGTCTATACAGCGAGAGGCCTCGCACCAGCACCCTATGGGACTTTATGGCATAACGGGTACAGCCAAAAGTCCCTCCACCACCACCTATACCTCCGAGTCCGCACACTTGTGGCAGGTATAGAGGCCTGCCGTCATGGGGGCGCGTAAATTTGTCTAATGTATACATTTTCATGACATTCAATCCTAAATTGGTAAGGAAACTATAATATTCAGAAGTACTCACTTCAAATTTGAAATCAGTTCATTCGCATGATCGTCTAAAACCTTACGGACGGTGAATCTATTTCATTAAAAATCATATTATGAGAATTCTCTTGTTCATATAGGCGAATCCAGCCTTCAAGGTTCTGGATTTAAAATTGATTTAGTGTGTGACCGATGTGGCCAAATTGCAGCAATAAATTTCTGCAAGAAAGTTGGCCCCATGAATAATGCATGGGAAATAAATAGATGGAGTGTGCTTGATGGCAACGTGCACTAGGCTACGGTCACACTGGACTATCAACTTTCTTTGGAATCATGGACTCATCACAACCAGTGGCTCATTCTGCTTATCATAAAATCAATGAGTATTTTGAAAATGTTTGTTAAAGCTCTTTTGAGCTCAGGAAACAGAATGCTGATGTTGACTATTCTATTCCGTGTGTGGCAGTGAGAAGATGTTGACCTATCTCTCATCTTTCTAGCTGAAGTTAATCTTCTTCTTCGCTCTCTGCCATTTTCCTCATTATCGATATTTCCTTGAAAAATTCTAACCCCCTTCTTGGACCTTCCTCTTGAAGGTCCTCTTGAGTATTTGAAGTCAGGATGAGCATTGCTAAATCTTCCCTTCACATCTCGTCCATTCTTTGAAGCCATTTTCAAATTTTGTTAAAAGCCACTTTACTTCCTTTATAAAATACTATTTTTATATTTTAGTAAGCACGTAACTCTATAAACACAATAATTATGCTGTCAAATAAACACACGAACCGCAAATAAAGAAAAAAACACTTTTTACGTTAAAAAAGACGTAAAACGAAACGTAATAATTGAAGCATTCGATTCAACTGTAAGCTGTGTTTACACAAATTAAAGGGCTAAAAATCGGTTAAAATTTCAAATGCTCAGGGCCCTTTCTAACAAAAGTGGCGTGGTCAATCTATAGCATACGTATTCATATTCCATATATCCATATTTATATTCCATATTCCATATGTCATATTCCAAATATCTTTAGCTCAACATAGTTCACGCCCGATTGCTCTAAATCGTTCTATACAATAAGGGCTCTTGCACGAATTGAGGAATAGCGAGGAATGCCTCACAGCCAATCACAAGCGACCTTTAAAAAGACGTGTTCCTTTTTGAAGGAATAAGAAGGAATACGTATTTTAAAACTTGCTTATGATTGGCTGCCAGGCGTTTTTCCTCGCTATTCCTCCATTCATGCAAGAGCTCTAATTATTATATTTTATTCGATAGTATAATAATTGTTTTATATTCAATCGTTTTATATTCTATATTCAATCGTTTTATATTCTATATTCAATCGTTTTATATTTTATATTCTATTGTTTTATATTATTCGAAATATTTCGACCATAAAACACTCTGAATTACGAATGTTACAGATTATACCCGTAATTATACACGTATAATACATGTATTATAGATGCTCCAAACGTCATTCGATTGATTCTTGTCAGTTTTTCTGTTATTTTTTTCCAATAAATTGATTTACTTTTACATAATATTTATTTATGTTTATAAATATATTAACCCCTTAACTGGTGCGACTTTTACAACTCACTGGTAGCCGTAAATAGTAATTCTGATGTCAGATTCAGATTCAGCGACCTCAAAAACAGTTGTAAGTAGATAAGCTAGGCCTAGGGTTTCTGGATCACCCGTAATTATGCAATGACCAATAACCTATATCTGGTCAAGACCTGTTTGATACAGAACCGGCTTAGGGTTTCTGGATCATCCATAATTACGCAATGGCCAATTATCCGGTCAAGACATGTTTGATACAGAACCGGCCTAGGGTTTCTGGGTCACCTGTAATTGCCTAATGTCCAAGACCTGTCTGATCTAGAACCGACATACCGGTTCTGGCTCATCCGCACGCCAATAAACCGAGTTGAGCCAGAACCGGCCTACTGATTCTAGATCATGTCATGTCTAGCCGAAAGTGCCCCTGCCCTTGGGATGGGAGAGGACGACGGGCAGCGAACGACCAGCGGCGAGCGGCACGACAGCCTGCTGCAAACAGGCAGTGGTCGGCGGCGGACGGCCAATAGGCAGCCTACTGCTTGCCTGGTGCAGCGAGCAGGTAACGATATGTAAAAAGAATATTTACCCACTGCAAACGGCTTGGTACGTGCGGTTTCCCTGAAGTTCTCCAACGTCATGCGCTTCCTCGCTGTTATCTGGAAAAAGACAAAAAATTAATATTTATTATAATATATGCGTGCGCACGATACTGCAATGTACGCACGCATCCATCCCCACCCTATTCCCGCGATGATATGAAACGCGCGAGAAGCTACTAATCTTTTTGACGTTGTCTAGGCGCGACGAGCAGTTGTTGTCCAACGGCGATGGCTTCCTCGTTGGCTGAAAAAATTGAAAATTAAAATTTATTACAATATATGCGCACGCACAAGACTGCATTGTGCGCACACAAAACCCTAACCTAACCCACAGTAATAGGGAGAGGAAAAAAAATGCGCGAGAGGTTACTAACCTTTGACATACTCAGCGTTGTCGTCCAGGCGGTGTTGTCCAATGATGATGATGACGACTTCCATGTTGTTACCTAATTCAAAAACAGTTAGACAATAAATATTTGTTACCTATTACTACAAACACATTGAAATTGCTCCGATAAGAGCAAATTTAAAAAATATAATTGTTCCATTATCTTCAAAACATAATAAAAAAATATATATGTATATAGTTTGCATACGTTAGAATTCACCTGTAAGCATAAGAAAAAAATATGTGCATGTAAATAAGAAAAATGTTCCAGTTAGAATCAATATTTTTCCACTATGCAACTCTAAGAGATAATTATATAAACAGTACAAGCAAGACCAGGAACAAATCAATTCAACTACCAAAAAGTGATAAACGAATTAGTGATAAAAATAGCTACGATGAAGCTATAAGGATCTTTAATAGGCCCGCAAAAGATCTCAAAATTATGTCTTTCAGTAGACAAATTATAAAGAAAAAATTAAAAATGTTCATATTAAAAGGGCGATAACAAATTAAATTAAATATTAATAATTTAATATTAACAAAAATTTTATTATCTGTTATATGGTATAATAATATCTACGCGATGTTTTAATAAATTTATATGCGATGTTGACTAAATTTTAAGCATCTACCATAACCTAGTATGTAAGAATATATTATTTAACTTTTAAGTTTTTCCTTCCTTTTTTGTTTCTTTTGTACCAGACCTACACACAGGCAATACTATTTGCCTCGGTAGGATTTACTTACTTATTTACATTTACTATGTAAATATATATTAATGTAATTGTAAATATTATCTGGGAAATAAATAAAATAAATAAATATAGAAATATTTTAACTGCTCTGGAAAGAGCAAACATAGTTGTTTACGTTCGAAGGCTAGATAAATAATTCAAAAGTATTTCAATAACGATGAAAAAAAGCAAGTTCTAAATAGATGGCGAGATTCTGCTTCTCTCTCTATACCTCAGGGAGGTTGTTGTCCTTATATCTGAAACAAATACATAACTGAATTTAGATACATACCTAATATAAAGAAATGAGAGAGAAACATGCACATCAAATCACTTTCGTTGAGAAAGCGAACACGCGCGAGAAATTCACCTTACGCTCAGCGACGACCGAGATGTGCACGCAAGACGTCGTCGAGGAAGCGGACGCACACAAGAGAGAGGAAGAGATGTTATATTCGCGCGCGTAAAACCTCATCGGCAAGATGAAACCTAACCCGTAACCCGCGTCGCCGACGGAGAGTGAGATCATCTCGCGCGCGCGCGATAACCTACTACTCAAAACTATGCGCATGACAGGAAACTCTAACCTAAATAACTTCGACGATGTTGTGCTCGCGCGTGAGAAGAAGCGAGATGTTATACGCGTACGCAAGAAACTTTTACTATGCCGTACACACAAAATAAACACTCACGAAACACTAAAAAGATTGAAGTGCAAGAGAGAGAGAGAGAGAGAGAGAGAGATTAAAAAACTTACGTTCACGGCTTCCTGATGGCGATCATTGTAGTCCACCGCTGCGTACATTCCCCGTTAGCCCGTTACTGTTCTCGATGTCGTCGACGACGACGACGACGACGACGACGACGACGACGATGACGTCAGAGCAGTAACCCTCTGCCATGGACTACGAGAGCAGTGCATCCATCAGCTTCAAGTATCTACGAAGACAACGTCGAGAATGGACAACGGGGGTGTGTGTATGTTGAGGTATCTCTCTCTCTCTCTCTATATCTATCTCTTTTTCCTTCCGACACGGCAATAAAATAACGAAGGAACAAATATATATTTATATATAACTTTGCCGTGTCATTTCTCTCTCTCTCTCTCTCTCTTGGCATCCTCGAATACCGAGAGACTGGGAAGACCATCTATCCCAGAGTATCTTTTCTGTGAAGTACAACAGGGTAGTTCTTCCCCTATTTTAATCGGTGTCATATACAGACCCCCGTATATTGCCATGCAAAAGAACACTGGTCTATTTGATAAACTTAAGGAGCTCAGTAGTGACTATAGCCATAAATCCATCATGGGGGATTTGAATGCAGGCTTGACATTGTCAGCCGATGCGGATGCGCATACTATCCAAAACCTAGCCAAGGATCTAAATCTAAAAGTTGTGCAGCATGATCCAACTCATCGACATACCCCGAACTCTTACACCTGGATTGACCTGATCCTGTTAGATGAAAATGTCGAGGTACTGGACTACAAGAATGAATGCCTGCCCAGTTTTGGCAAACACAATATTATTGATGTCACCATCAATACATTCGTGCCAACACCTGTAAGAGGCTCGTTCTCTTACAGGGATTATAAGAATATTTGCCCTAACTCAATGAATTGCTGGCACGTTGTGACTGGGTGGGCATGAATTCAATCGAATCTGATTTGGAGGGTGCTTTACATAACTTAAATTCAAATCTGAGCCTTACTATTGATAAGCTAGCACCATTAAAAACTATTAATATTAGAAAGAAATTTGCTCCCTGACGTGGTCCTGAGTTGAAGCAACTCATAGATAGGCGTGATGCTACCCACAGACGCTACAAGCGTACGGGGCGTGCTGTGCTACTTGGCGAGTTTCTTCGGCTCAGCAGTGAGGTTGACATACGCATTACTCAAGAGCGCAACTCCTTCCTACACAGACATCTTACAGACGCTCTTGATGCTAATAAGAACATGTGGAAAGTAATGCGAAACGTCGGCCTCCTGCCAAAGCGAAAAGAGGAAGACCTTAATGGTTTCACGCCGGGAGAGTTAAACGCACACGTTGCTGGAATTTCTGTGTCCTGTGTCCTCCTTTGAAAATATCGATGAAGTAATGGACATCATTTTATCTGCAAACGAGGATGGTTTTTCTTTCAATCCGGTCAACTTAAGCGATGTAATTCTTGAGATTTCTCACTTCTCCTCGCAGGCAAAAGGAGTAAATGGAGTTCCTCAAAATGTGATAGTAAAAGCTCTACCCATTATGGGCAATTATATCACAAACATTTTTAACTCCTCTTTCGCCCAGGGGATCTTTCCGGGCTCTTGAAAGCAGGCACAGATAATTGCACTCAAAAAGAAGGTAACTCCATTAACAACTTCGGACTTTCGTCCCATAGCTGTTCTGTTTCCTCTACAAGGTCCTCCAAAAGATTACCCATGACCAAATCACGGAGTATTTAAATAGCAATAATCTACTTGACCCCCTTCAGGCCGGATTCCGTAGACATCATAGTACCCAGACGGCTTTACTTCAACTGACTGACCATATACGCATGGTCATCGACAAGAAGAAAGTGACGTTACTATTATTATTTGACTTTAGCAAGGCCTTTAATACGGTATCACCTTCGAAGCTACTGCAAAAGCTCCGTCAACTGGGGTTCTCCAGGTTGGCTCTCCTGTGGATCAAATCATACTTGCAAGGTCGTTTCCAAATGGTTATTACCATAAAAATGGTAACTCTGACTGGCTAGAAACAAATTTGGGCGTAGCACACGGTTCCGTCCTGGGTCCCCTACTATTCTGCGTATATGTAAACGATCTACAAAACGTACTTGACGGACGTACAATCAAACACATCTTTTATGCAGACGACCTCCAAATTTATCTTCACACCACCAAAGATAAAATTTTGGAAGGCATTTCACGACTATCTGATGCGGCGCAATCAGGCCTGATCAGGCCTGCGTCTCAATGCTGGCAAAACTCAAGCAGTAGTATTTGGTTCAAGGAAAAATGTTAATGATATCAATTCATTGGATCTGCCAGGCATTGGAATTCAGAATGGGGTGCTCATCCCATTCAGTAGCGAGGTTGTGAGTCTCGGTGTTATCCTGGATAGTAAGCTTACGTGGAAACGCATATTGATCAAGTTACTAAGAAAGTAAATAAAGCCCTCTACACTCTGCGGTTTATTAGGGTTTGTACCACCGAGACACTCCGCAAAAGATTAGTCGAGAGCCTTGTACAACCTCACTTAGATTACTGCACAGTGGTATACTTGGACGCAACGAAGGAACATCGGACCAGACTGAATCGATTGAGCAATATAGGTGTAAGATACATATTCGGGGTTAGGAGGGATGCTCATATCACACCCTACTGGAAACGCCTGGGTTGGCTCCATTCGGACTCTCGAAGACTATATTACACAGCCCTTTTACTATACAAAATTAGACGCATACGAGAGCCAACCTATTTGGCTGATTTTTTCAAGGATCACAACCCTCGGCCTACCAGCAGGGGCATTCAGCCGGAACTCAAGCTTCCTGCTGTGTCCTACGAAACGGGCGAAGGATCCTTTCAAGTTCAGGGTGCGCGGCTCTGGAACTCTCTTCCCCCCTTCCTGCGCCATATTCCATTTAAGAGAGCACATTTAAGAGGGCGGTGCGGCAATATCTCCTTGATCGGGACTCCTAGTCCTATCAAAACATCTTCTCGATATTGACCCTTAGCCCCCTTAGGAGAGAGCTGAGAGTTCTGGCTTTCAGCCAACGTTGAAGACAACAAGGCCGTGGTATAAAATGATTGTGATATTATATAGTATTTAAAAAAAAAAGAAGTTTGATATTTTATATTTATTTTACTTTGTAACATATAATATCTAATTAGGCCTACAATTGACTGAAGACTGTCTGTGATATATCTGCCAATACTGAAATTGACTGTGATATTTTTATATCTGTGATAGCTGTAATTGAAATTGACTGTGATATTTTTATATCTGTGATAGCTGTAATTGAAATTGACTGTGATATTTTTTTATATCTATTTTATTTGTACATAATGTATTTTACTTTGACATGCACAATGGACTAGTCCTTGTTTATGATAGAATTTTTAAGACTGAACAGTTGATAGTCCTTAACCAAAAACTATATTCGTTTTAATTATATTTTTTTGTGTGTATTTTACTTTGAATATTTTATTATGTTGTATATTTTATTTTATTTTTACTTAAGTTTGTAATTTTGCCTATTGGTAAATAAAGGACATCTCTCTCTCTCTCTCTCTCTCTCTCTCTCTCTCTCTCTCTCTCTCTCTCTCTCTCTCTCTCTCTCTCTCTCTCTCTCTCTCTCTCTCTCTCTCTCTCTTTCTCTCTCTCTCTCCCGGCGTTGCGCCGATGGTGATCAGGTGGCGGATCGGACGCGCGGAGGGCACGTGGCAGTAAACTTTCGCGGCACTGGCGGAGCGGCGGGAGCACACGTGTGCACCTGTTGCAGGCCGGGACGAAGATGGCCGCAGCGTCGCTTCTCAAGCGGCGCGGCGGCTTCTTCTTCTTCTTCTCCGCTTGACTGCCGAGAGAGCCGCGCGGCGCGCTATCAGTCGCGATACGTGCAAGCGCGCGAGATTCAAATCTCGCGACGCTGTATGCGCGACTATTTCCCCTTCATGCATGCGCCCGTTACATCACATATTTAAAAAAAAAATTATAACTCAAAAATTTTTAAAAATGTTCATTTATTTGAGTTTAAATAATTTACAAAAAATATAATTCAAATATATACATGAAACGAAAGGATTCTGATATTTCCTTCATGTTTTTACTATGCTTCTGCTCGAGCATCCATCTTTTTATAACCAGCGCGTTTCGAAGTGCGCATACTGAAATGTTACAGGCAGTATGGTTGGTATATGAGACTGATTCTGTAGGTAGACTTTTCAATGAAGGACATCCAATCTCCTCGATGTTAGTAACTAATTTGAAAATTAAAAATATTATGAAAAACTTTTTTTATGAAAATAATTTTATAACCGAAAACAGCTTACTGATCGGGGAAAAATCTCTTCAGCCATTTACTTTTCTCCAGTCCTTTCACGTAAATATCTGCTCCGAAGAGTACACCACTTAGAGTATTTTTTAGTATGGGGGATGTTGCCTGCTCTCCACATTATTCCATGGAAATTTTGTTCAAGCCAGCGATTTTCGGACTTGTTTTTGTCCAGCAACTTGTCCCATGCATAAGGTGGTTTAAACAGGAAAACTGATGATGTAGGATCTTCCTCGAGAGGGATGATGGCTACTTCCTTGAATACGAATTCATTCAAGGTAATCTTGAAACCTTGGACATCGACAATATACTTCATCTTGCTGCTGTGACTGTTCTCGAACGAAAGCAAAGGAGCGAATGAGGTTTTCAACATCTCACTGCTTATTTTATAGTCAGCCCCTCTAATTATTTAACCAATCACGGCATTTTTCCCCTACCGCGACGCCTACAACCAATCAGAAACGATCTCTTCTCGTGGATTTTTAGATAAGAGGAGCTGCGCGTGCGGCGGAGAGTCATTCGACTGCCTCGCGCGGTCCGTTGCTCAAGATATCTCAGTATTTTAAAAATACCGCTCTTGTGCTATGTAAATCTTACCGGCTTGTTTTAAGTGATGTGGCTGACCAAGATGATGTGAATAATTGGATTGAGCTTGGCTGTAGCGCTCTAGTGAAAGCTGAAAAATTGGCTCAGCTGAGGCCCGAGTTAACAGATTTAGCAGGGGCCGATAGGCAAAAGTTGCAAGCTACTATAGCGCTTATAAAGAGTTTCTACGCTTGTTGAGTGAATATCATGTGGGTGCTGGACTACAAGCGAGTGAAAATGGCCCCTCGGTGAGCTGGGATGGTGTTGAATCAGCTTTCGAGAATAGAATAAAGACGAGTGTCATTACAAACCGAAGACATCTTGATTTATTGCCATTTATGAGAGACGCTAAAAAGGAATTTACTGAAAAAGTGAGTGTAACTCTTAAAGAACCTTTGAAAGTGAACACAGTGTTAGCGGCCGAGTACGTAATAGTTAAAGATGTTGAAGAGAAAATCGAAATAAAATAATTCAACACGAAAACAGCTCCGATATATTCAACTACGGACTTAAATGAGTGGTTTGTTATGAATGTGCACACTCCAATCGATACGGACATGGAAGAATTTCAAGAGCGCGAGTCGGACTGGTCGCTTAAATTAATTTTAAATTTAGTTGTAAATATTTACAAGTTTAATCCGATGAGAGCAAGCTCGTACATTGATTTGCCGCCATTCATCAAGAACAAGAAGGCCTGTATAAACGTAGAAAATCAAGATGATGAATGTTTTCAATGGACAATTCTATCGGCTTTACACTCTGCTAAGTTAAATTTCAATCGAGTCGTGACTTATATATCACATCAAAACGATCTCAACTTTAAGAGAATCGATTTTTCCGTTGATTCCAAAAAAGTTAGTAAGTTTGAAAAACAAAATGACGTTTCTGTAAATGGGTACTATTTAAAAAAAAAGGAGAAGCGTTTGATGTCTCCCAACGTCACTTGACAGCTGACAAAAAAGAAAAATATGTTAATTTGTTACTCATTGAAAATAATTATGTTGACGAAGCTGAAGATGGCTCGTCTCTCAATGATGATAATGTTAAAATGGAATTTAAATTTCACTATGTATGGATAAAAAATTTATCAAGACTGTGCAGTTGTTAAGTCTTGGAGTGTCGAGGAATCTACTCTTATATGTGTATTGAAATTTGTATGGTTTATCTTCAAATTATATTTGAATGATATATATATATATATATATATATATATATATATATATATATATATATATATATATACATATAAATATATATATATATATATATATATTATATTTTCAATTGATATTTGATTTATATTACCTTTATTCTGGGCGTAGGCTCTAGTAAATAATAAACAGCTGATTAGTTAGATGCACTATTTATTGAAAGATATAAGGTTTATAAATAAGACTATGCGATTTACAACTTATTAACTTTCTTAAACAATATATAATACCGATAGATTATTGAAATTATTGATATAAGAAATTCTCTTCGTAATTGAATGTAGGGTATTTGACCCGTACAAAGTATTCGCTTCTCCTCTTGTCGGCTGGAGTGGTACGGAGCTCGCGACTTTTGCACGATTACTAATTTGTGTGTTGAGAGTCGCCGTATTTCATCCTTTCGATTTCACATTTAAAAGTGCTGATTCTAAACAAATATGCGATGAGCGGTTGGTTTCACAAGGTCAGTGGCTCGCTACGTCAGCTGGCTGTTGCGTAGCCGAAATTGCTGTACTGTTAAAAATTCGCACTCGCATCGTTTTGTGGGTCAAGAAAAATGAATATTGGAATTTAATAACGTCACGCTGTTTCGTAGCCGAAATGCTGCGTTTTCAGATTTACAATTACATCAGTTTGTGGGTCAGAAAATTACTGATGAGAAATATGCATATAAATTGATTTTAGAAATACGTCACGACATAACACAATAAACAGCTATGTTCTCGAAACCATTATTATCGAACTAAAGAGAACTTGACAAAACATGTGATTGACTGTGAAAAAATTAATCAGTGCAAAATTACACTTCCAACAGTGAAAAACAATACTTTAGAGTTTAAAAACTGCGGTTTTTAATCGCGTACCGTTCGTAATATACGCTGACTTTGAATGTGTATTGAAGCCTGTAACTGACGATGAACGTGCTTATCAGCATCATGTGCCATTTAGTGTAGGCTTCTTCATTAAATGTAGTTATGATGACAGTATCTCTGAATATAAAAGTTACAGACAAGAGGACGTGCAAGCCGAATCTCCAGCCAAATGGTTTGTACAGAGTCTTCACTCACTGGCTGTGAAATTGAATGACTCGTACAAAAATCTAAAGCGAATGAATAACCTCACATCGCTCGAAAAAATTATGTTTGACCGAGCACTTATATGCCACATTTGCGAGAAGCCATTTACTAAGGATGATAAGTACGCGACCATTGCCATTTCACGGGAAAGGGAGTATTTATTTTTTATATTTTTCATAGAGTCTCTGTCTCCTAATTAAAAAATTATAATTTTTACAGATATCGTGGACCAGCACATAGTAAATGTAGTCTTGGCTTCCAGGACTCGAGAACGATCCCCATAGTTTTTCACAACTTGAGTGGATACGATTCTCATCTTTTTATAAGAGAAATAGCCACATGCTTCCCAGGACGAGTTTCGCTACTTCCACAAACAAAAGAGAAATATATATCTTTTACAAAGTTTGTGGAGGGTACAGACATAAATTTGAGATTTATCGACTCTTTCAAATTTATGGCCTCGTCTCTGGATAAATTATCATCATATTTGGAGAAGCTCGATACTTTACAGTGCATGTTCAAGCAAGATGGCCTATCCGATGAACAGATTGCACTTTTAAAAAGGAAAGGAGTATTCCCTTACGACTATGTCTCATCATTTCAAATGCTGAAGGAGCTGAATCTCCCATCAAAGGATGCTTTCTTCAGCAATTTATAAAACACTCACATCAGCGATGAGGATTATGAGCATGCCCGAAACGTTTGGCAGAGTTTTAACGTTCAAGACCTTGGGCAATATTTTGACTTATATCTCAAGACAGACGCTATACTGCTGGCTTAAGTTTTTGAAAATTTCAGAAACAATTGTGTTGAGGCTTATGAGTTGGATCCTGCTCATTATTACATGACGCCCGGATTGACTTGGGATGCCATGCTTAAATATACTCAGGTATTTTTTTTTCGATGTTATTTATTTTTTAATCATTGAAATTCACGTTTATAACATTTATATAATTTATAACATTCGCGATTAATTTCTTTACAGATAAAACTCGAACTTCTCACCGATGTTGATATGTTGCTGTTTATCGAGCGAGACATACGGGGAGGGATTAGCTAATGTTGCAATCGCTATGCAAAAGCGAACAACCCGTACATGTAGAATGGTTACAACACTAACGAAGACGAAAAATATTTGATGTACTTCGACGTTAATAACTTGTATGGATGGGCAATGACTAAACCCTTACCCTACAACGGCTTCAAGTGGGTGGACAACATAGAAAATCTTAAATTCATGGACGTCCCTGACGATTGCGATTTTGGATACTTCCTGAAAGTGGATTTGAAGTATCCCGAGTCACTACATGATGTTCACAAGGATCTACCATTCTGTTCTGAGCACATGGCCAGATTCCAAGCAAAAGAAATTGATGACTACGCTTTACGACAAACATCGTTACGTGCTACACTATCGAGCACTGAAACAAGCGTTGAAACATGGCTTAGTTTTAGTCAAAGTATATCGAGCTATTCGATTCAATCAGAGTCCTTGGCTCAAAAAGTACATTGACTTAAACAGTGTAAAATGGAAGGAAGCCAAGAGTGAGTTTGAAAAAATGCTTTTTAAACTTTTCAACAACGCTATTTATGGAAAAACAGTGGAGAACGAGAGAAAACGTGTTGAAATGAAGCTAGTTAGCAAATGGAAAAGACGCTATGGAGCCGAAGCCCTCATCGCCAAATCGAATTTTCATAGCAGTGATATTTTTGATGAGCTCGTTGCTGTACAACTGCTACGAAATGATTTGCATAAGAAAGCCAATTTACATCGACTTGAGCATATTGGATTTGTCGAAAACACTCGTATACAGATTCCATTACGACTATATGCGAGATCGTGTAGGTGACCAGGTAAGCTATTCTACACCGACACCGATAGTCTGATATACGAGGCGACAGGTGTCGACATGTACAATGTGATGCAACAGGATATTCAAGAATTCGACACATCAGACTATCCGGAGATCAACCCGTTCAACATGCCACGAGTCAATAAAAAGAAGGTTGGCTTCATGAAAGATGAACATAACGGTGAGATCATGTTGGAATTCGTCGGCCTGCGAAGCAAGATGTATAGCATCTAAGTGCAGAATCAAAAACCTATAAAAAAGGCAAAAGGAGTCAAGAGTTCTGTGGTTAAAGCCACCATCATCTTTGACGACTACATCAAATATCTTCGTGAGAATGTCATCGTCACTCGAGAGCAGCGAAATATTCGATCTCCACATCACCATCTCAACACCGAGAAAGAGAAAATGGTTGCCTTGAGTGCTCACGATGACAAACGCTATCTACAACCGAGCACTACTGATACGCTGCCCTGGGGCCACTACCGCATAGTGGGGGAAGAGGGTTTTCGTCCAATGAGGAAGCACCTCGAGAGGAGGAGATCGAGCCGCCGAACACCGCAGAGGTAGCGTCCAATGAGGAAGCACCTCGAGAGGAGGGTATCGAGCCACCGAATACCACAGTGGGAAGCCCGCTATATAACGAGGCGGTGCGAGAGCAGGAGCTCGTTCGCACAGTCGAACCACCTAGGAGCAATCAGCAGCAAGATCTTGAACATCTAGACATCTCGCTCCCCGTAGCTCAGACTCCCAAGCATCAAGACGTCTCGCTTCTCGCAGCTCAGCAGCCGCTCCTTCTTGCTCAGCAGCCACTCCTCGACGCTCGAAACCCGTTGCTTAAGAGATCTTGTGAGACGATACTTGACGAATCACTCAACAAAAAACCGAGAGAAATCTAAGGTTAGTATCGTACATTGAGAATTTTTCATTATTTAATAAACAAAAAAAATTAATCAACACAATTGTGTATGTTGCAGATGGATCTTTCAAAGTTGAACTCCATCGCTCGTGGAAAATTTCTCTCTACGAAAAAATTCTCTGATCTACCTCAAGGAGTCAAATTGATGGTGACAAAACTGAAGTTTGTGACGACAAAGTATGGAACTAAGATCGTAGCCGAGCTGGGCAGCGAATTTGAGGTATTCTTACCTAAGCGAGTATCGAACGCCTTAGTAGAAAACGAGAAGTTCTTCTTTGACTTAGCAGATGCTGCAGACAAGTACGAACTCTTTTTAACTTATCTCGGCGCGTCTAATATTGAATTTAGTGGAAAATAAGTGTTGTGAATATAGTTAATATTTAGTTAAAAATTAGTTCTTATAAGTTATAGAATAAAAAACACTGTTCATGATTTAACTTAAAAAAAACAGATGTTGCAAATAAGTATAACCTCTTGTCTCGATGCGTTTAATATTGAATAAGTGTGTTGTAAATAAGTGTTAAAATTAGTTCTTGTAAAAAAAAGAAATAAGTTTTAAGACATATGTTATTAAAATAAGTTCAAGAATAAAACATTGTTCTTGTTTTAACTTTAAAAAATTTGTTTTTATTAAACATTCCATTTGCATGATTATATCTCTTTTTTATCAATCCAACTATTATGTGAATTATCAAAGCCAAGCCATTTTATAAAAATTTTACTTCCTTTTTTTTAATTACTTTTTCTACAAGATAAATATCTCGATACTTGGCTTTGAGTAGTTCTTGCTCGTAGAAACCGCCTGAGACGGGCTGGTCTTCATAGTCCTTCAGATGGTAAGTCGTGGGATTTATAGCTGCTATACGTACAATTGTAAATATCTCTGTAGACCAATTTGGAGTATATCCTTTGTCAAATACTGCTTTAGCCTTGTTCACTCGTACTTTGTCACCAATTTTAAATTTTGGCTTAATCTTCTTAGTTATTTTACGAGTAAATTTCCGTAATATATCTCTTTCGTTACTGGATGTTACATCTTTAGATTTTACATCGATAGTACAATGTTTACGATTATTGTATATGGTAAGTACATCAGGTAAAATATCTAGCCACTTGCAGTTGCCTCTCAAACTGAATTTTTTTCACATTGCACTTTTTAGCGTGCGATTAAAGCGTTCACATATCGCTGCTTTTAGATTACTATAGGTTGAGTATAACTTTATTTTATGTGTTTTCATAAGTTTTTGAAAATCTGTGTTATAAATTCTTTGCCTCGATCAGTATGGAGATTTTTTGGTTCTCTGCCTTTAATAAGCACAGATTTGACAGCTTCTGAGACATCTTTGCCTGTTTTTCTCTTTACAGGAACAGCCCATGCATATTTGGAGAAAATGTCGATTATAGTGAGCAAGTATTTGTAGCCCTTATTGTCGCGAGCTCTGCACGAGATCTGCTTGCCAAGTTTCATCCAAACCACGCACGTCAAAGCTGCGACGTGTATAGTTGCGCCTTGCAGGTTTGTGCAGTTCTTCAACTAGTCTTTCGTGTTCCATATTTTTGGAATTAATGATCGATTAGCTATGCCATAGCCACTTTTATAGTCAAAATGTCAGCTTTTATTTTAGATATCTGGACATCAAGCTCATCTCTATGATTATTAACTGTTATACTCAAGTCATCCAGACTAGTTCTTAGTCTTGTAGTTATATCAATAATTCCTCGAATTTCTATTTGAATAATGTTTCGTAGTGTCTCTAAATTTACAACATCATTCGGCTGTTGAGGTCCGACAACATTGCATAATTTTTTATTTTCTATGTCGTAGTGGCCGTCAGACGTGATTTTAAAGCCAACACCAGGGGATCCTCGACTACCTTCGGTTTTTCCAAGATTACGTCCAAACACGTCAACGCTTATTTTGAGAATGATTCATATATTCGTGTGCGCTCAATATACCGGGTGTCCCATTTTAAAACCACCAGGCAAATATCTCGAAAACTAAGGGAGATGAAAAAAAACTTTTAATACAAAAGTTGTAGGGTTCAGAGGGGCCCAACTGATCGTGACCTTGGTTATGACCTTGAGGTCAATAATCAAGGTCATTTGAAGGTCAAATCGATTTTTTCAAATGTGAACTCCCACTTTTGACCTCGTAAATGGAAAGAGCGGAAAATTTTACGTTCAGATATGTCCTTGAGTCAAGGCCATGGTCATGGTCATGGTCATGTTTAAAATCAAAATCAATCAACGCATCAAAACATTCCCATAATTAGGCATACGAGACAAATTTTTAAATACAAAAGTTGTAGGGTTCAGAGGGGCCCAACTGATCGTAACCTTGGTTATGACCTTGTGGTCAATGATCAAGGTCATTTGAAGGTCAAATCGATTTTTTCAAATGGGAACCCCCATTTTTGACCTCGTAAATGGAAAGAGTGGAAAATTTTACGTTCAGATATGTCCTTGAGTCAAGGCCATGGTCATGGTCATGGTCATGTTTAAAATCAAAATCAATCAACGCATCCAAACATTCCCATAATTACGCATACGAGTGTTAAATACAGAAGTTGTAGGGTTTGGAGCGGCCCAACTGATCGTGACCTTGGTTATGACCTTGAAGTCAATGATCAAGGTCATTTGAAGGTCAAATCGATTTTTTCAAATGGGAACCCCTATTTTTGACCTCGTAAATGGAAAGAGCGGAAAATTTTACTATTTTTACTATTATCAATATTTACCAGGATTAACCACTTATATCAAATAATAACAAAAGTTAATAAGTGTTGACCTTGAAGTCAATGATCAAGGTCATTTGAAGGTCAAATCGATTTTTTCAAATGGGAACCCCTATTTTTGACCTCGTAAATGGAAAGAGCGGAAAATTTTACTATTTTTACTATTATCAATAGTAGTCATTGACCTTGAAGTCAATGATCAAGGTCATTTGAAGGTCAAATCGATTTTTTCAAATGGGAACCCCTATTTTTGACCTCGTAAATGGAAAGAGCGGAAAATTTTACTATTTTTACTATTATCAATATTTACCAGGATTAACCACTTATATCAAATAATAACAAAAGTTAATAAGTGTTGACCACCTGTATCCAATAGTGACCGGTAGTATTCAGCATTGATCGGTAATAGTCAATAATTATTACTGTTTACATCAAATTGTTTTCAAATTGAGCACACTTATATTGGCACAGAAAATTAAACTTTTTCGTTTTAAAATATTATATAGTATAATAACATATTATTTCTTTTGTGATGTGTTTTGATAAATAATTGCATTTACAACTAAAAAAGAATGCCTGACTATTCTGCTAATGAAATAGTTGACATTCTTCTTATTTTAGGAGAATGTCGACGAAACTATCGAGAGGCAAGCAGATTGTATCGTGCTCGGTTCCCTCAACGACAAAATCCTGATCATACGGTAATACGTGACATTGAACTGCGCGGTCGACAAGGAAACTTCGTTCGAAGAAGGAGGACACTGAATGAACACGATTATGAAAATAATCCTCGCTTTTTTGATGTTCTGGCCATGGTACATTTAAATGTTCATGTCAGTTTACGCGAAATCGAGTTAACAATGGGTATTCCAAGATCTACGGCCAGTAGATATTTACGATATGCGCGTTACCATCCTTACCACATTACTCTAAATCAAGCTTTAACTGTGGAAGATTATCGACGGAGAATAACAATTTGCCAATGGGCAACACAACAAATTACTGATGATGAAAATTTCTTTAACAATGTTCTTTTTAGCGACGAGGCTACATTTCAGAGTACTGGTATGTTGAATCGCCATAATTGCCACTACTGGTCTCCTATTAATCCTCATTGGATGCGAGAAGTTGATCATCAGCATCGCTGGAATGTAACGGTATGGTGTGGTATTATTAACGGATGTCTGATTGGACCTTATTTTTTTGAAGGTCACCTAACTCAACATACTTATTTACAGTTGCTGAGAGACGAGCTGCCACTCTTTCTAGAAAACTTTGATCTCCATACAAGGGCCAGAATGTGGCTACAACAAGATGGTGCTCCTCCACATTATGCCAGAATTGACAGAGATTTTCTTAATGAAAGGTTTAACGGTCGATGGATTGGTAGAGGAGGTCCCATAGCATGGCCACCAAGATCTCCAGATCTGACATCTCCAGATTTTTATTTATGGGGCTTCCTAAAAAATACAGTCTACCGCAACAGGCCAACTACAAGAGATGACATGATTCAAAGGATTACACAAATCTGCTTAAGTATTCCACGTCAAGTATTATTGAATACTGTTAGAAACTTTAAAAGGAGAATAGAATGTTGTCAACAAGTAAATGGTGCAACTTTTGAGCATCTTCTTCAGTAAATGGTGACCGAAACACTTGGATCCTATGACTAAATACACATGAACGTGGAATTTTCCAATGAATTTTTAGCTGGCCTGATCATCCCCGACCTTGCCTTAACTGACCGGGTCATCTCCGACCTTGCCTTAACTGGCCGGGTCATCTCCGACCTTGCCTTAACTGGCCGGGTCATCTCCGACCTTGCCTTAGGTGACCGGGTCATCTCCGACTTTGCTCTTAACAGCACGGAAACTGACCATAACTTTGACCATGACCTTGACCCAAGGTCATATCAGAATTTTTCGGTTTTTCTATTTACGAGGTCAAAAGTGAGGGTTGCCGAAAAACAAAATTGATTTAACCTTCAAACAACATCATCCTTGACCTCAAGTTCATGGTCAAGGTCACGATCAGTTGGGCCCCTCCAAACACTACAACTTCTGTATTTAACACTCGTATGCGTAATTATGGGAATGTTTGGATGCGCTGATTGATTTTGATTTTAAACATGGCCATGACCATGACCATGGCCTTGACTCAAGGACATATCTAAACGTAAAATTCTCCGCTCTTTCCATTTACGAGGTCAAAAGTGGGGGTTCCCATTTGAAAAAATCGATTTGACCTTCAAATGACCTTGATCATTGACCTCAAGGTCATAACCAAGGTTACGATCAGTTGGGCCCCTCTGAACCCTACAACTTTTGTATTTAATAATTTGTCTCGTATACCTAATTATGGGAATGTTTTGATGCGTTTATTGATTTTGATTTTATACATGACCATGACCATGACCTTGACTCAAGGATATATCTGAACGTAAAATTTTCCGCTCTTTCCATTTACGAGGTCAAAAGTGGGGTTCCCATTTGTAAAAATCGATTTGACCTTCAAATGAACTTGATCATTGACCTCAAGGTCATAACCAAGGTCACGATCAGTTGGGCCCCTCTGAACCCTACAACTTTTGTATTAAAAGTTTTTTTCCATCTCCCTTAGTTTTCGAGATATTTGCCTGGTGGTTTTAAAATGGGACACCCGGTATATATAGCCCGCTTCTCGCAATTCTTCGGTTATAGAGTGTATCTCGTTTACATGACTTGGATTTCCGGCAGATCTTTCTGCTACTAGTAAGTGAAGCCGGTCAACGAGCTCGTTTGGATCGTCCCAGTACACATAGTCTAAAGCAGTATGTTTTTTCGCAATTTTATAAAGAGGTAATGAGCCGCCTTTCTTAGGTTTTTCGGGACTTTTTTTCGAGTTAATATTGAACATTGGAGCAATAATAGTATTAAATTTATTACTATTATAAAAACGAATCCTTTCGTTTTTTTATACTGCTTTTTATGAGCAGACGATAGTTTTAAAATTTTGTGATAATTTTTTAGATCATCTGAACTTATAATATTTTTACTTGGTTGTTTCGCTATCAGTAAATCGAGTAATCCTGTAGTTCTTGGGTATGCTACTTGGGTATGCTACTTGGGTATGAAAGCTAATCGGTAAATTACCAATAAAAAATTTACCGTTTTCATTTCTTACTCCATAAATTTTGTCAAGATACTGGGGTTGATTTAGCTTGAGGGCCTTGACGTAAAAATCAGAGTCATCAGCATCGTTATCACTACCTGCTGTCTCGAAAGATGTATCATGGACGTTCTATAGAGTATCATTGAACTCACAAGGAGAGGATACTTGGTGTCCACCTCCGATTTTCATGAAACTTCGCATATGAGTAGAGTGTCAAAAAATTTTCGACACGTATTTTTTTTTACCTCTGGAAAAACATATCTAAAGGGTGAAAACCGACCTTAAAGTTCACCCGCAAAGACCGTTTTTTTCTAATATCTCAAGATGGATCGGAATCTTTCAATAAAACTAACACCTATTTGTTTCTTATGAAAAGTCGAGTTTTTTGGCACAATTTTAATGCTGGGGGGTTGCATCCCCTATTTTTTATAAGGGTAAATATGATATTTTCCCTTGTATTTTTGATATAAAAATGTTTTAATGAGCTAAATTTGATTGAAAATTGCCATGTTACAAAGAAACTTAAAAATTATAGTTGTCTTGTTTCGAGGTTTAAAAGAAACACAGAGAAGAGGTGAGCTACCCCTACTTTAGTTATTTATCTGTTAGTGATTAGAAAAAATTGATCAGAACATTCTTTTTGATTTTTAATTTTGAGATGCTTATTACAAATCATATTTTACGTGATATATTAAAATTGACTACTAAAATTTAATACATTAAATGAAAATCGGCAAGAAAATTTTTATCGATTATTTTTGTTTGTTTATGAAATTAATGATGAAATTATTTATAAACAAAGAATTTTTCTGGGTAAAATTCTACTAAAAATTCATATTTTTTTACATTATATTAGCATAATATTTCATTTTCCGTATTGATACTTGTATTGTTGATGTCATAAAAATTTAATTTTTTTTTATCAACGAAGGTTTCATTCTTACCGAAATATGCAATATAATTATAATTATATTAAATTTACATTACAATTTTCAATGTCCTCACGCTTCCACGAATATTTTTTTCTCGACCACATTTATAAAAATATTGGTAAGTTAAAAATAAACTTTGAATACGAGATAATTTTCGAGTAAACAAGAGATATTTTTATTCGACTGTGGTCAGTTTGTAGTGTTTCTTTGTATTGACTACACGCTAGTTACTAAACTGATTACATATTCTTGGTGTTTATACAATTGTTTAAATTGATATAATTATACATTTTATTATATACTCTCCAAAAAAAAATTTTAAATTACGCATTGAGGATACAGAAAATATATTATTAAAAAGGGCTTGTATGTATTGCTATTTTATTTTTAGTCATATGGGCGAAACGTTTAAACAAATAAGAACTTTCTTGAAAAAAATAAAATAGTTTAAATATTAAAATGATATCTAATGTCAAATAGTAAGTTTGATTAAAAGAAGTGATATAATGTAAATAGGATTATTATAAAAACGTTAAATAAAATAATGATTCTAGTAATGTTCAATTTATTAATATAGCCATGATAAGAAGAAATTTGTAAAAAAACATCGACTTGTTTTCATTTTTTTTCTAGAGTTAATAGAATTTATAATATTTATTATATACATAAATATCATATCATGATATATTAATAAATTTTTCGTTTACCTTTTATTGAGTGTATGTTAAATAATTACAATTATCTAAAAAAGTCGTCAGATTTTTCAACCCAAATATCTCACAGATACTATAACAAAAATGATCCACAAAATTTCTGAAAATTGTCTCCGCTCAAATAGAAGGTCTGAAGACGAGATTATATCGAATAAATGTTTACAAATTAATTTTTTAATTAAAACACGTGGTGGCCGGTAAAGTTTCTTATTCTTATTCGACATGCCCACAATAACTGTTTTAAATAAAACTAGTATAATATCGGAGTGGACGAAGTTAAATATAATCATGAAGGATATTAAGATTTTAACAAATGCAATTGCGGTCACCTCTGTCTAAAATTCTTGTGCGGGGCTATATAAGGAGAGGTAGGGGAAACATTGCATGATTCTGATTTAAACTGTCATGGAAGGAACTCTAACACTTTCAGGTACATCTTCTACACTAGAAGCACAGTATTTTCCACCAATCGAGTTATCGCCAAATAAACATTACTTTTTAGGGCTTGTTGAACGTTTAACATTTAATTCAATCCCCAATATAGACAGTAACAATAATAAGTTTTACGTAGGTGAAAACGTTGTCCCTCTTCCAGTAGGAAGTTAATAATTGTGGATATTGACTAATTCCTTCGTAAAAAATTAGCTCACAACGACATTACTTTCAATTTAAAGCCAAATAATAATACTCTCGCTGTACAATCAAGTGTAGTCAGCCTATAGATTTTCGACCTGAAAATTCACTCGGTCATCTACTCGCCTTCACCAGACGTATTCTGGAACCGAACGTTGCTCATAATTCAGATTTACCTGTTACAATTCTCAAAATCAACGCTTTGAGAGTCGAGTGTAATATTACTTTGGGAGCATATATAAACGACAAAAAAGTACACACGATACACGATTTTTTTCCTGCAGTACCTCCGGGGTATAAGATCATCGAAGTTCCCTCACACGTTATTTACCTTTCGATTGCCGTAAAGCGTATAGATTATTTACAAGTACGCATCGTTGATCAAGACGGAGATTTAGTAAATTTCCGCGGAGAAGTTATAACTATAAGGTTGCACATCCGCCAATCATAATGGGAATTATTTATTAATAACAGAAACCATATAAGCAGAGAAATATGCCCGCCACGCATCAGTCATCAACGAACTGTGAAGACGCTAACACGTCAGAGCATATAAAAAGTCTATGCTTATAAGTAGTACTTGGTGGAAAATAACTTGTATCATCTTTTGCTGTTTTTCAACGAAATGGAAGAAATTCTAAGCATACAAACACTTGTAACTTTCGATGAATTCGTAGCCCACTATGAGATTCACGCTCACCAACCGTATATAGCATCATTCATCAACAGCGATGAAATTCGCTTATCTATTCAACATCAAGATTTATGTCTCTTACCTTCTTGCAGTGATTTGCATATCTGCGCGCGATTGGTTAAAACTAATAATACTCCCACTTCAAATACAAAACTTGTGAATAATGCCATTTGTCATTTGTTTGAAGAAATTAGATATGAGTTTAACGCTATTGAGATAGACAAGTGCAAAAATATTGGTTTAGCCACTCTCATGAAAGGCTGGGTGTCACTCAATCCGACTCAGAGTTTTATCATTGAAAATACGGGCTGGATCGATGTAGAAGAAACACAAAAGATAATCGATGATGCTGGTTACTTTAATATATCGATTCCATTGAGCCTAATTTTTTACTTCGCAGAGAACTATCGTAAAATTGTAGTACATGCAAAGCACGAACTTGTTCTCATGAGATCGAGAAACGACTTAAACGCCGTTAAACAAACAACTATAAGAGTAGACAGTGCAGAGGGTTACGAGGACTTTAATGTTGTAATAACTAGAATCGAATGGCTAATGCCATACGTAGTTGCATCGAATTCTAACAAAATTCTCTTACTCGATTTCGTGGGGAAAGATCGCCCCATTGCCATGAGTTTTCGCACGTGGGAATTGTATGAGTACCCACCACTTCCGATTACGTCGAGACAGGTATGGACTGTAAAAACATCAAATCAACTTGAAAAACCACGCTTCGTCGTCTTAGGTTTTCAAACTAATCGAAAAGATCGAAGAGCTACAAATGCCTGCCAGTTTGATCATTGCAATCTTACAAATGTAAAACTCTTTCTCAATTCTCAGTCATATCCGTATGGTAATCTTAACCTCGATGTGAATCGTAATCAATTTGCCATGCTCTACGATATGCACGCTAATTTTCAAAATTCCTACTAAGGCAAAAATCCAGAACATACGTTGAAAAAGTCGCAATATCTCACTTATGTGCCCCTGATAGTGATAGACTGCTCAAAACAGAACGAATCCTTAAAGAGCGCCCCTGTAGACATTCATCTGGAATTTGAAGCAAAGGAAAATTTTCCTGCTGGAACTTCAGCCTATTGCTTGATCTTGCACGATCGCATACTTCAATACAACCCCGTAAGCGGCGATGTGCAGAAACTTTAAGGAATATATAAGGTGAGTGAGCCACCAGCTCCTTGTCATTCGTCACTTGGAATGTGAAATTTTGTACAGCCATGGACTACGCAGTGGATATGCAGGGCTTTAAAAGGCTTGAAAATGATTTTGTTTTAAAAGAGTTGGCTTCCGTGTCTCTCAACGACGGCGATGAGCCAGTAGTGCATCTCTTCAAGCCACCATTTTCTTGGCGAAGACTAACAGAAAAGTATAAAAGTGAAAATTTGTGGTTAGAACTTTGCTACCATGGACTATCGTGGGATGGTGGTGATTACGATTATACTGAAATCGGAAAAATTCTTCACGATGCATTGAAAGATGCTAACAGAATTTTTGTCATTGGTGAAATAAAAAAGTTGTGGTTAGAGCGTTTCAACTTTAAAGTTACTGATCTCACTGAAATGGGCTCTCCGGCGTTCGATTATCCAAGATCAGTGACTATATGTACCTACCATAATGGAGCGTACAAAACTACTTGTGCTCGATACAACGTAAAGCGCATGAAACGGTTTTACCTGAACGATTTAAATATGGAGTGGGAAGACATCATGGAATGGGAAGATGTTGATAAATAAAAAATTTTAAGGGTTATGGAGGGGTTGACAGACAGGTAGAACCTCACAGGATAGGAGCGAGGTGGGGCTCCTTTGCCCCTTAAAAAAATTTTGAATCATATAGTTGACCACTACGTGGCTCCCGCAAGCAGCCAGACGAGGCATGGGTTATATAAGCGTGTTGCGGTCGTTAGAAGCTTTCATTCATAATAATGGGTCAAAGCAGATCGACCGTTACTCCTGAGTATCAACAACTGATACTAAACGACACAAAAAAGTCACAGTGGAAAAAATGTTCGGAAAAAATTTCCACAAACACATTCTTTGTCCGAGCAAAAGGGTTATAAAAAGTTCTAAATGGTTACCAGTAGATAAGAGCATCTGGCTGAGAGCAGCAGCTGACCCGCAGTTGGCCACCCACCGCTGCACAGTGGTCTCAAGTGTCCAAAAAGTGATCAAAATTGTTGTGTCACTATTTGAAAGTGAAAAATTATAATTCGATACATGGATTTTTTTAGCTTAGCACCTAAGCTATCAAACTGCGTTTCCCTCGAAACCATACCGCACGTCCAAAATTTGCCAACAATACCAAAAAATCCGATAATTATGATTTTTCAAATTTCAACGATTTTAACAGTATAAATTTTTAGTTTATAGTCAATTTAAAGATTTTAAAAAATCAATTTCAATTGTATATGCAAATCTTTACCATCTGGTACTTAAATATATTGATAACAAATCTAAATATATCAAAATATCGTACTTAAAGCGTTAAAAGTTTGATCGAATAATATAATAGTATTTGATACTAATTTCGATTGTTCTGATATTTTTTTTAAAACATCACTGTTAAAATCGTTGAAATTTGAAAAACCATAATTATCGGATTTTTTGGTATTGTTGGCAAATTTTGGACGTCGATGGTTTCGAGGGAAATGCAGTTTGATAGCTTAGGTGCTAAGCTAAAAAAATCCATGTATTGAATTATAATTTTTCACTTTTAAATAGTGACACAACAATTTTGATCACTTTTTGGACATTTGAGACCACTGTGCGCTGGCCGTCCGCAGCCGACTGCTACTGCTGCCCGTTTGCGGCAGGCCGTTCGCTGCCCGTTGTCCTCTCCCATCCCCAGGGCAGGGCCTGACTTTCGGCTAGACCTGACATGATCTAAAATCAGTAGGCCGGTTCTGACTCAACTCGGTTTAGTGGCGTACGGGTGAGCCAGAACTGGTATGTCGGTCTAGATCAAACAGGTCTTGGACATTAGGCAATTATAGGTGACCCAGAAACCCTAGGCCGGTTCTGTATCAAACATGTTTTGACCGGATAATTGGCCATTGCGTAATTATGGGTGATCCAGAAACTCTAGGCCGGTTCTATATCAAACAGGTCTTGACCGTATATGGGTTATTGCATAATTACGGGTGATCCAGAAACCCTAGGTCGGTTCTGTATCAAACATGTCTTGACCGGATATGGGTTATTGACCATTGCATAATTATGGGTGATCCAGAAACCCTAGGCCGGTTCTGTATCAAACAGGTCTTGATCGGATATGGGTTATTGGCCATTGTATAATTACGGCTGATCCAGAAACCCTAGGCCAGTTCTGTATCGAACAGCTCACGACCTGTTTGATACAGAACCGGCCTAGCTTATCTACTGTTGTATACTAAGTTTTGTCCAAATCCGTTGAGAATTGCAAAAGTTATTCAAATATTTACATATATGATCCATTGCCAGATTTGGCACGACTTATTTTTGTACATATATGATCCATTGCCAGTTAAGGGGTTAATGTAGATTTAATAAAAATTAAAAAAATATATTTACAATCGGAAGGAAAAAGAAATACTACCAATAAATATGAGAAAGTATGTCGATAAAACTGAATATTGGAGAAAAACGAAATTACAGTGAAAAATCGATAAAAAGTATAATCAGTATTTTATCAATATCTTTGGAAAAAAAAAAATAAATATCATTCTCGGGCAAAATCGAGTATATTCTATAGATATTTTCCTATAAAAAAAGTAAAAAAAATCGATTTTTTTAAAAAAAAAGGTGGCTAGCCACCTTAAGAATATAGAGTTTTAACTCAATAAATTACTTGGTTTTAAAAGATAATAAGCATCGTAATATATGTAACATTTATTTTTACCATATAAAAAGGATGTGTATCTATCACAAAATATGTTACATACAAGCATAGTATTCAGGTAATATATTTTTTCTTCAATGGACCATTTAACTTGATTATTGTATATTTTGCATAATTTATGTATATTATAAAAGTAAACACTTGAGTACCTTTTCCGCTTGAAATTAAAACTAAATATAAAAGTCATATTTTATTTATAAATAATTAAGCAGTATTTATATGTAAGTAAATGCAGCTAATGTATATTGCAGGCAAAAATTTTCGCAAGTGTCCTTTTTTAGTTAAAGGCCCGAATAAAAAAATTGTCAAAAAATACGAAAAACAATAAGTCAATGTCTTATTGCAGTCAAAGAAATTTATCAAAGGTGTTTCGTTCAGGCTGCTAGATTGGACTCATCAGTGGTGATCTAGTAGCCGTCATCAGACACCTACCGCAGGATGGCATCGGCCAAAAGTTTATAGACACAGCCACCTTTTTCCCAAGTGGAAAAGAGGGCTCCATCCATCGGTGTATTTTCACACAAACACCGCGTTATTTCTTATAAATCTTGTACTATTAATTTCTTATTTTTGGGTCATACACTATTAATCTCTAATATGATATATCATGCTTTGTTAATACTTGTAAGCAATTGATCATGTTATAAAAGCGAAGATCATTGAATCAAAATCACATTTATTAGCAGATTCTTAACTTACTCGGAGATGTGAGTCTTGCTGAAAAATTTACTTAGTCTCATTTGAGTCATGAGTATACAAATAATTGTTTTCTTGTAAAATTAATATTCTTCAAAAACCATTTCCAAAGCTGAAAATCGGTTTATGAATCAATGCTTTCATCATAAATTTTATAGAATTATTCTATCATGTAATGCAATCGCATACTGATAGTAATTTTGTGGTGCATAATAGTACTGAATAAAGCGATAATAACACGTGCATTAGTATCATTAGATATAACTATTTTACAACACGCATTATGAATTTTCTAATTTCTAATATATCATTCATTCTGAATTTTCTTATTTCTAATATACCATGCATTATTAATTTGCTTATTTCTTATACTTAAATCATGCACTATTAATTTTCTTACTTTTTATGTGTCGTGCATTATTTATCTCTATATCATGCTTTGTCAATGGTCGTAAGCAACTTATCATGTTATAAAAGCGTTGAATCAAAATCGGATTTATCATTAGATTACTAACTTATTCAGAGACGGAAGTCTTGCTAAAAAATCTACTTAGTCTCTTTACAAAAGTATACATTTTAAACTGTATAGATACATTTGATGATGTTCTGCAATCGCATACTGATAGTCATTTTGTGGTACATAATAGTACCAAATAAAGCAATAATACATGCAGTAGCACCATTAGATACAGCTCTCGTAATATAAAGTACCAATAAAATTTATTGCAAAATTATCAACTTACTGATAGATTACAAGGCTTCCTGGTAAGACTGAGAAGTACATATCCATGCTCTTGTATGCATCAGACACCCGTAGAGAATGACAAGAAGGACACGTGTATTAATACTAATCTACTCATAATGTAGGTAGCATCCAGATTTCACTGTAATGTTAAGGCATTAGCTACATCCCTTGCACTAAACTTTATCTGCTGTTAAGAGCTGCATTGGCACTGTTAATTAAATGCTTGTCAGTTTCACTAGCATGTGATGCCATTATACTTCATCGGGAGAAGTACGCTGTATCGTCAAAATAATACAGAGGTTAGAAACATCAGCGTGATATGATTTAAGAATCACTAGACGGGTAAATGCTATTCCGATGAGAACTGTCGACGCCGTTGCTCTCAAATGCAGTAGTTTTGCAACCGTTAACTTAAAAAACTATACTGAAAATACAAACCAGATACTTTTACGAGTGAATGAAAGATGCCTTGAGATTATGTAAGCCTGTTGCGCTGATTAATTATGTGCATCTGCTTTGTCAATGAGAGAGCTGTCTCATCCTTTTCGAGGCAGGGCCTGTGTCCCATGCGTTGATTCACGGTCCTAAGCTTAGCGTACTGTCTGTGAATTATGTGACGTGGGCCCATTACATCTAAATCATCTTGAGAGCATGGACTGGGGCAGATATCTCTTGGAGTTGAAAGGAAATATTAAATGATCTCTCCGGATGATGGTTTTCTTGTGGGTTATAATAAAATACCATCTGACTAAGTAGTCAGCTCAATAGAAACTTGTTAATTGGATTCAGTCTCTTTGGGAAACTGGAATTTAAAAAGATGATTTCATTGCGTTAAAACGATACAAACTTAAAACCCATACTAAACTTTTTTTATGGAAGTTTACGGATAATGAAGATTATTCTTGTACTACATTAACATAAAATTCCTAGTATCAATGTTATCGTTATCTTACAGTAAAATATTAGTTAACAAAGAAGTTAGTCTTATTTTTTACTCGCTGGGAAGCTGCGATATACATAATCATGTATGCTTGCACAACAGACACCATTAGCAGAAAAAATCTAGACTGATTAAACTGAGATATATTTATCTTTTCTAGATGTTCTTCTTTTTCTACAAATCTATCCTCTCACTAGTTACTTCATTGGCACTATATTTCATCGACTGCTTTAGAACTTTAACAAACAGCTATAAGGGGGTGTTTCTTTCGTCCTTGTAGAGGTATAAGCTTTAGGGTACGCCAGGGCGCACCATGCTGAGAAATTGTACACAGGATAAGCAACAAATACTTATACACAATTAAAAACTAATATGAAAGATTATGAAAACAATCTTTGACGATAATTGATAAAGATATTATCAATGACTGCAACACTTGCATTTGATTGCACATCGAAAAAATTAAATACTTATACAAATATCATGCAAAATTATGAAAACAATCCATGATTGTAAATCGATAAACGAATAATCAATTAACAGCCGTATTTAACATGCAATATCTTAAAAATAATATGTGCAAATCAATACAGAAAACAATTCCTGCAGTGTTAAAAGTAAAATCATTCAAAATATAGCATGCAAAATTATTTATAAAAAATATTTCATTGCCGATCAACAAAGGAATTATCAATTTCTTCTGTTTTTATGACATGCAAAATCATAAAAACAATATTTTATTAAAAATCAATAAAGAAATTATAAATTACTGCAGATTAAAGCATAATAAATTATAATAACTATTTTTTATTGTAAAATAAAGAAATTATTGTGTGCTTTAGATTATATAATATCATGCAAAATCATAAAAACAATTTTTGATTGTAGATAGATAAAGCAATCAATTACTGTGGTATTAAATAAAACCATACAAAATTATAACTGCAGCATTTGATTGCAGATTAAAAAAAATATATTTACATATAAAATAATGTGCACGTTTAATTATAAAAAATATTTTATTGCAAATCAATAAAGAAGTGATCTATGGCTGCAGAATAAATAATATAAAAAATTATAATAATTATTAATTGATGAAGAAATTATCAATTACTGTTTTTGTATTGAATAAAATCATGCAATAATGTGCACATGCAAAACCATCTTTGATTATAAATTGATAAACAAATTATCAGTTACTACAGTATTTTACGATAATATGCAATATCATAAACATAATATTTGATTGCAGATCGATACAAAATCGATTCCTGCAGTATTGTAGTATATAAGTGATATAGCACACAGCCATTAGCTGTTAACAATCACAGTAAAGACGGTCAACTATTACACTAACGCCTTCACTAGTGTTGTTTGCAGCGTAGGACAGCTGTTCACACAATAACGCCAGGAGTGCAAAGGTTGTAACATCGCATGTTGCTGTTACAATAAAGAAAATGTATATATTTAGAGTCGACATATATAATAGAGTGTGGATTAAAAAGTCTACACAGAGAGCTCAGATTTAGGAAAGGCTCTGAGCAGCCTATTACAACCTGCTAGGCGTAACGACTTACTTGTAATGTATTTTCCTAGCAATATTAGAGTATTGATAGAGAGTATGCAAGCTCTCTTTAGGCCCCAACGATTGTTAGGTGATGGTAGTAGGAGTTCAGCTGCCTGAGGCGTAGTGACGTTGGCCTCTTGACGGTTCCTCTTGCACCCCCTTGGGCCTTGCAGACCTTTATCTTTCTCACATGCTATATCATGCCTGTAGTATAAAGAAAAGGATTAGTTGTACTAGAATCACTCATTGCATGGCGTACAAAAGAATAAGAAGAAACAGTAGTTGAAACGATAGCTGTTACAATCACAATTGCCCTGTAAACGCTCTTGGAGGCTAGCCAGGCGTGCAACACATAACTTCATAATCCATTCTCCCTCTGCTGATAGAAAAGTACGTGACTGTGGCAACAATCCCAATAGTATGACATTGAAAGTATACTCACCAGCTGTACAGACAGCGACAGTTATTGGGAAGCTTCATTGGCACCAGGGATTTAGCCACATGATGTTAAAAGAGATAAGAACTCACTCGCACAACAGTATCTCAGACAGCTCCTATACATATGTATCGCTGCCAGTTCATTTTCATCCATCGCAGAGGTGTCGGTGATAGTATTAGTGCCTTTAATTATGTAAATCACAGATTTCTCACTAAGGTTTGCCACATGTTGTTCGCAGCGTAGGGCAGCATTGATACTCCAGAAGCACTCCGCAACTTACACTTCACCAGGAGAACCTCTGCACAGCTAGGTGCCATGGAAAAAAATGCGATCTTGTCACAGCGTCCCCAATGCTTCTCCATTGTATTGCCAATTTTTATTAATGCTGCCCTCAAGAGAAATAAAATCGTATGAAGGCGTGTGATCATCTGCAGGAGCTCTTCGCTTTAGGCAGAACAAAATATATAAATAACATGTCAAGCATTACAGATGAGGAAAACAGTATCAAACTGCCAGGAAAATGGGAGCAGATAAACGGAAATTTGGAGGTTAGGTTCAACTAAACTACATAATAAAGTCCCAGTCCGAACCAAAGTACTCACTCGAGTTGTTTGTAGGAGCATGAACTTCATTCAACTGCACCATCTCCGGCGTTTCCCCGTCATGCTTACCTCGGTGATGTCCTCGGAAAGTGATAGCTGCACCGGCCGCGCTCGAGAGAAGTAGAATTATGTGAAAGCGCGTGGTCATGTACAGCAGCTCTTCGATTTAGGCAGAACAAAATATATTAATACTGTGTCAAGCATTAGGATTGAGGAGAGTAGTATCGAACTGCTAGGGTCAGGAAATCAGGCTGATGGAAATTTGGACGTTAGGTTCGGCTATACTAGAGATACTGCAGAATAAAGTCCGAAGTGAAGTACTTACTCAAATCGGTCACGGGAGCGTGGACTTCCTTTTACTGCACCATCGCCGTCGCTTCCCCGTCGTGTTTGCATCGGTGATGTCCTCGGGAAGCGCGCTCTTTCCGACTGTGCGCGTACGCGTTGTGTGTATGTTTGTGTCTGCTCATCTCTGTTCTCGCGCAGCTGCAGCGCACCGGCGTCGCCGCGTCCAGCCGTGTTGTTGTCGCTTCCTACTACGTGAAAACGCAGTGTTCTCAAATCTCGTCTGTGGAGGGCGGCGGCATGACTGCCGTATCGACAACCCGGGAGCGCGCTTCGACGGCGCTCGGGGAGTTCAGAAGAATTCTGTAAATTACCGCTGGCTGCTATGTTATCATATGAGCCGACGTAAACTGGCAACTGAGTTTCTTCGCCTCTCGCAAGCCGTTTTTCAGTTGTTAGCGATTTCGGCTGGCTCAGGCGCCGTAAGTTTTTCGCTTCTGTTTCCCCATGTATATCTGCTGATCCAATTGGAAAAAGTAACCATTGCTTTCGTCATGAGATGCGCGCGTAATGTGACAATCTCTTTTTTATAGATGGATTTCCATTCATATACACGTAAATCCCAGGAACTCTTAACTTTTTGGGAGCTTCAAAGTTTCAAATTAAAAAGGCTGTAGCACACGTTCTTTACAATAAGCATACAAATGAATGAAAGCTCAAAATATTTTGCAGCGTACACAAAATTAAAAAAGGTCGATAATCCAGTTGTTCTTTATGTTTTTAATGTGCTGCTTTATATAGGAAAAGCAGCACACATACTATCAATACATAATTTATTTTGCTTTTAATTTGAGCCTTGATATATCGATATGCTGTGAAAATCCAGAACATAAGATTCTAGCGATATGGAAAATTTTTATGAATAGTGCTACGCAATTGGTTATTATACAGTACACAATTACAAGACCGAAACCGACAGAGCCTGTCGGCGGCCAGCTACTCTATGGGTGGTCGAGTTCGATCGAGCGTCGAACGGCTCTGACCACCCGTAGACTACTAAATGTGCCTATATTTTCGATTGTACAAAAAAAAAAATTAAATCCGAAGATTATGCCGCTTAATATTGATGAGTTAGAATCATGGCTGCGGTGGATAATAGCTACCTTGCCGATAAAGATGTGGTTTTAGACGAACTAACAAAAAATATTTATTTCTTAGGAGCAGGTTTCTTCTATACCGACGCGTACTTCGGTTATCTTCCTTTCAAATAATATTCTTTTATGAAATCAATGTAAAGGTTGGTCACGGTGTTGTAAATAAATTTGTGACGTTTTTTCAGTGTCATAAAAACGATCGAATGTTTTGTAATTGACAAAAATGCTATACAATCAAAGGAGACATGCCAATAGGGCCAGGAATCGTCCAGCAAGTCTACGGCTGGCCATGTTCCCTCGAGCGTCGGGCGACTCCGACTCCCCGTAGAGTAAATTACGCGTGTAAATTAAATTATTAGACGACAAAAAATAAATTTATAGCAGAATTGGAAATTTTTCTATGTATAATGGCACGTAATTGGTTATTATATTATAATACGCAGTTTTAAGACCGAAACCGACAGAGTGTATCGGTGGCCAGCTACTCTACGGGTGATCGATTTCTCTTGAGTGTCGAATGGCTCTGGCTACCCGTAGACTAACGCACCTGTATTTCTGATTATTTAATATAGTCTAGAGCATGTTGTGCCCAAAATACTGTACAACTCTGAAAAAGTAGGTTCGTACACATGAGTGTATGATTATTATCCGTTATAGTAATACATAATATATAAATATATACAATAAAAAGCTATAATTTTATATTAAATATATGGGAGCGTCCGCCAGAAATGAGCTAGCGGGCGCGCGCGGCGCCGTTTTCGCGCAAAATGTACTCTGTTCAACTCGCTCATATTCATTCGCTGAGTCTCTCGGAAAAAAAACAATGTACATATATCGATAGATTTTTTCCTCCTCTTTCTAATGGTACTATTGTTTTTTCTCCAAAATGCTTTCTTCTGATTGAAAATTCAAGTTGAATGTTCAGAGCCATTTTTCTCAAAGTATACCATTTTTTTTTCAAAATGCATTACACCATTCGAAAGTACAAGTCTTAAGCTACAAAACTCCAAAGTTTCAAGTTGGAGAAATGAAGGGTTCAAAAGTAATGAAATTGAAAAGACAGCGGCGGGCAGTCGGGCGCGCTCCTGGTGCTGCGATGCAACGCCTTACCTAGAACTATGACATTATTTAGTTTATTTTTCATGCTAAATACAACATTAGTGTTCAGTCTTTTGAAAAAAATATTTAATAAAACTTTCTATTTCTTTAACGAATGGTAAACTTATGACTATTGCATTACCATTATTTTTTTATATGGACAATCTACTCTAGAATTAATCTTTTTTAGTCTTTTCGCAATGTAAAAATCAATTAGATCGGGCGGATAGTCATTTTTTTATTAGGACTTCTTTAATGAATGAGATATTTTCTTTGTGGAAAGTATAATGAGACAAGTTTATTGCGCGATAAACAAGGCAGTAAATAATTGCTATTTTATTATTTAAAGGATGGTGCGAGTTAAAATTAAGATATCTGCCAGAGAATGTTGGTTTTTTATACCAGTTGTCTATTATATGTCTATGTTTATTCATATTTATATTTAGGTCTAAAAAACTAATATTATTCTGCAATTGCTCAACAGTAAATTGAAAGTTTTTGTCATAAGAATTAAACATAATCAGCGTTTTATCTACATTATCTTTATGTATACACATCAAAATATCATCAACATACCAAAAATAGAAGAGTGGTTTAACATCTAATTTATTAATACAATCCAATTCTAAATCTTTTATAACTATATCAGATAAAATCGGGCTAATCGGGTTTTCCATTGCAGAACCAAAGATTTGTCTGTAGAATTTATTGTTAAACTGGAAAAAGTTATTATTAAGTATAAACTTAATTACTTTGATGAACTGCGTATAGTTCAAATTAATTTTATTATGTAATTGATGCCATCTTTTTTTAATAGCAACATAAACTAAATGATCAGGTACATTAGTAAACAAACTAACTACATCAAAGCTAATAATTTCATGATCGAGCGGAATTTGGAAATTATCAACTTTATCCCTTAACCTTAAACTATTATCTACATGTGAAGTAGGGGTTTTAAGATTGTTTTTTAAAAATTTACTAAAGAATTTAGATAGATCATAAGTCGGCGAATTATAGTAGAAATGATAGGCCGGACAGGAAAGCCAGCTTTATGTATTTTTATCAAACCATAGGCTTTAGAGATATTAAATTTTTGCAAAACAGGTTGAAACTTTTTTCCATTAGTATTGAAATCTATTTTATTCAGCCACTTAGTTCATTGATCTTTCTTTCGAGACTAGACAGAGAGGATTATTTTTAATTTTTTCATAATATTTTGAATCACAAAATAAGAATTCCAACTTATCATTCTAAACAGATTTTTTGATGATCATGGTAGCATTACCCTTATCGGCTCTGGTTATTAACATGTTAGGATTTCTTTTAATAAATTCCTTTGTTTTTAATAAGTCTATTTTTAATTTTTTGTCAAAGTGTGATTGTCCAGACAGATCTCTGTTATAACATTTTTTGATAACATTCAAAAAGGTTCCACGTAGTTTTTGAATCTTCTCTTTTTCAGCATATTTTTTGACAAAAGTTTCAAAATTCTTGGCGTAGTTAATAAGTCTATCGTCAAATGTACTATTATAATTAAATTTTTCGCCTAGCTTTAATATGTCATTGACATACGTCGGGAGTTAACACACCATTTCTCGTCTACATTAGTGAAAACTCTTAGGCCAACGCCCTGTGTGTTATTGTCTCGTGCATTGACCCTGACATTGTAATACGCTCGTTCTTCTATATATCTATCTTTATCAATTACACATTTATATTTAAGATAATATATCGAATTAAGTTTTTTCTCTAGTTTTAATTTGACATTTTCCATTATAAAAGTAAGGTTTGTCTTATAATATTCTACAAAGAGTTTAATCAAATCTTTTTCAACCGTCCTTTCTATATCAGTAATAATTGTTTTTAAAAGTTTTTTGTATTATAAATTTGCATGTGTAAGTCTATAATTTCAATGTTTAAAATTTTTAATTTTACATATTCTATGAGTTTATGTTGTTTTGTTTTGCAACTATTAGAGAACATATGATTATTTTTTATGTTTTTCGCAATATAGTTAAGATGATTAGGAAAAACACGATAGGAACGATATTTAGTTAAAAATTTACATCGTTCTTTAAGCTGATTATCATTATATAACATTTTTGTCGCACGGCCAAATAATTTTTTGCAATCAAAACCGAAAATTCTAAAAACTAAGAAGATGATAAAATTAATCTTTACATCTTTGCGGTTTTTTAAAAAATAGATCAAAAGTTCCTTATTTGTCTCGTGATGATTAAACATACGTGTAGTATCTCGTCGATGTTGACTATTCCATGAGTTATTCATGGTAAGTAAAGTTGAATGTGCTGAATGAAGTGCACTCTGTGGACAACGTTTTTAGGCTAATCGTTGTGTATATCAATGTTGTTGAAATGCAACTAATGATAGTGGTGACTAAGATTGGAGATGTTTGCAGCTAATGGCCTTGATACTACCAACAAGGTGGATAAATTTGTTACAAGATGGAAATAACAACAACCATTTAGTTAATTATCGACGTTTCTAGCATTTATTGATATGCCCCTCTTCAGGAATTTAGTGAAAAATACAGTATGTTTTTTATAGAATTTTTCACCATAGAGACAATTAACAAATTTAAAATACAAATACAACTGATGTTACGCGGAATACTGTCCGCTCGTCAATAGAAATACATTCTAAAATCTCCGCCTTGTATAGTAAATTTTTATGACAGTATGTCTGTGTGATTTATAAAGTATGTCTAATGTAATTTATAACATAGGTTGCGGAAATTGTAATGCTTCATATGTTGGACAAACGAGCAGACGTCTAAGTGTCAGAATTAATGAACATCGAAAAAAGTACACGGATGAGAATAAAAATTCGTCTTTATTTATCCACAAGAAAGAAAATAACCATAACATAGATTTCCATAGTGATAAAATCTTAGATACTGAATCAAATACTAATAAAAGACTATTCACAGAAGCCCTATACATATATTCTCAAAAAAATTTTATGAACAAACAATTTAAAATTACCAAGTTACTTAAAGAATATAGTATTTTGATAAATAATTGTGAATTTTTATCCTCCTCTAATTATAATAATTGCGTTAATTGCGTTCAGTAGTCAATGAGGTATCTCGGACATACGCTTTGTAAGTTATTTTTTACTTCCGATATGTGCTAGATATAACACGATTAGCTCTATTTCTACAAATGCGTTTCATTCTGATTCCTCTCCTCGCTCATTTAACTCATGCGGTGTGCTGCACCCCCACCCTTACACATAAACTGCTAACTTTACGTTTGTATTGACTTCTTATAATGTACACACATACTGTCATAAAAATTTACCATATAAGGCGGAGATTTTAGAATGTATTTCTATTGACGAGCAGACAGTATTTCGCGTAAAATAAGTTGACTATGTAACATTACTTTGTGTAAGTTCTATTGTATTTGTATTTTAAATTTTTTAAATGTCTCTGTGGTAAAAATTCTGTAAAAAACATACTGTATTTTCCACTAGATTCCTGAAGAGGGGCATACCAACAAATGCTAGTAACGTCGATTATTAACTAAATGGTGGTTGTTATTTCAATCCTGTAACAAATTTATCCACCTTGTTGGTAGTATCCAGGCCATTAGCTGCAAACATCACCAATCTTAGTCACGACTACCATTAGCTGCATTTCAACAACATATAAGGCGTTTCACGTCAGCTCTCCAGGCGCGGCGCGCGAGCGCGCAATCATGCTGTTTTCAGCTTGTGTTTGAAGGGCCAAGATGTATCTAAAAAAAATAATCCCCAAGTGATTTCGATGTATTTTTTCCTCAGCTTTCCGATGGTGCTATTAGTTTCTCAAAATTTTTCAATTCTAACCTCAAAAGAACATAAAACGTGTTATATCTCAAAAACTATATTTTTAATATTTTTTTTACCTGCTAGATCGAAAAAGGAGGAAATTTTACATGGATATAGCCTTTTTCTACATAGGGGTTTTTTGATTTTTTCGAGATATTATTCAAGAAATACTTAGAATTGAAAAATTTTGAGAAACTAATAGTACCATCGGAAAGCTGAGGAAAAAATACATCGAAATCACTTGGGGATTATTTTTTTTAGATGCATCTTAGCCCTTCAAACACAAGCTGAAAACAGCATGATTTCGTGCTCGCGCGCCGCGCCTGGAGAGCTGACGTGAAACGCCTCATATATATACTGTAACGTTGTATTTGCTGAAACCCACTAACAGAGTCTAAACAATGAATAACTAGGACTCGTGCAAATATTTCGCTACTATTTTCACCGTTACTTCTCTACTTACGGAGCCACGCCACGGCTTGCGGCTAGTATCTCGATGAGGGAGTAGCCACGACTCAGCAACAACTAACGTTGAATTCCATATACTCCGACGACAACAACAATACCAACGCTGATGGACACAATATTCTTCTTATTCGGGCCGCAAAGAGAATAGACACGAACACATGGAATTACACACTCGCTAATAAGAACAAACACGTAGGAGGTAAAATAGAGTTTATTGAAACTTCAAATCAAGATGGCACCCGCCATTACGCGTCGTGACAGCGTCTCTTTGGTCGGCGCGGCTCTCGCTGATTTCCTCTCGCCAACTCCACTGCTGAACCTGTTAAACAAAATAAGAACCTGGTCCCGAATGCTTGCTGGAGCGAACTGCCTCCGACTCGCAACCTGAACAATCCTGGATCACGGGCGGGGAAAATGTCACACTCTAGCAGCTTCTTGGTAATCTGAAAGTCGACCTTCGAACTCACAACTCGACTCACAACAGCGCTTCCTGGTGACCTTGGAACTCGATCCCGTAATTCACAGCTCGACCCCCGACGCAACAACCGGTACGACCCAAAACTTCGATCGCAACTCCTCATTCGACCCACGATGAAACTCTCAGCACTCCATGGCTCGACTCGTACAACTCCTCCGCTCCAACCTGCAACGATCCCCACTTACGCACCTAAACTCCTTCGTGATCGGCAGCCACTTCCTTTATATCCAATCTTCCGGCAACACTCGCGCTCACTACGTACTACTTTTATTCGTCGAATTAATCAAGAAAGAGCTAACTGACTCGTTTGCTGGTCGGAGATCAAGAGGGAGCTAACTATTCCTTCGCGGGTCGGTGATCAAGAGAGTGATCGCCTCCGGCTTCGCGACGCTCATCCTTTTCTCGAGTTCCCCCTCTTTGAGCAGTACCGCAAATGATTGACTCTGGTCCTCGCCCTGTTACCAAATTTATCCATCTTGTACATATTACGTGACTCGCATATAACTGGAGTCATGATAGGTTCGCGGGAGATCATGCGCGCAACGTATATCACTATGCGCGCCGCGCGTCGGCTCGGTTGCTACTATTCGCTCCCCCCGTCTATCTCTCACTTTCGTCTATGCCTATACACTACACGCTGGCTGGCTGCTATTCTCTCTCTCCCTCCCACTCTATCATCCGCGCCGCGGCCCGTACTCGTATAGGTACTGTACGCGCTGGCCGGCTGCTACTTTCTCTCCCTCCTACTCACAGCACTATCAGCGCGATCCTCTCTCTCCGCGGTGCGCGCGCCGATAGTTGCGCGTAGTCTACACTATCGTCCGTCGACTGCTCGTATGTTCTCTCTCTGTTTCTCTCTCGCGTATGTTATGTCTCTCTCTCCGCGCCACTCTCTCTCTCTCTCTCTCTCTCTCTCTCTCTCTCTCTCTCTCTCTCTGTCTCCGTACTGCTGTCGGGACTGCGCTCCGGGTTGTGTGACTCACCCGTGCATGCGCCGCCCTCCTTGACCCTCATTCTCTGCGCGTTCGGTCGACCCGACAATGATAGTGTGTGTTCGAGTGTATGTCTTGCTGATCATCCTCGACGCTGGCAATAACAACAGGACAGCGCTCACGAAACAAGTGTCGCGTTCTGCCAGCGCCGAGCAAGCAGTTACATGTGACTGTCATAATACTCCCCCCCTTCCCACTAAGACGTTAACTATCCCGTAATTAACGGTTTTACTTTTACTCCATGAGTCCTCTTGAGTTGTTACAAAGGGATGCCACTGTTCTTTTTTTCCCCACCTCCACTGTCTCGCTCGAAAATGAATCTCCATGTCCCTCTCGACCCCGAAATCCAACCTCAACGCCAAATCGTGTCGCAAATCTCAGTGGCTCGAACGTCTAACTGACCGATATGAGCATCGACTTCAATAAAGATCCGTAGAATTTCCTGGATTTCCATTGGACTTCCCGACCCCGTTGTAACATGACTCTGAACCTTCTGAAGTCTTTCTCAATTTTTGTTTAGGATTCGCGGGCCCACGAGCGAGATCGGGGCGGTGAGGTCTAACAAGGCTAAGTAGGATTCGCCCCCTATCACTACTCGGATAAAGTTCCTGTCGACCTCTTCACCGACCTCTTCTATCCCCATGATCTCTTCTAACTTCCCGCTAGTCTCCTGAATAGCTTTCTCTCCCCCACCTAAATCCTCGATACTCTTACTCGACCCTCAACCCTCCCCTGCCGTCGGTGTTGTTGATTTTGGTTGGAAGGGGTAACCCGTTTCTCCTTTTGATTCAGAACTTTACTTCTCCAAATACATCGCCGATATTTGGCTCTCTCCTAGTTCTTCTTCGGCCTCACTGTCGATGTCGCTCTCCTCCTCACTACTTGAAGGTAGCCAACTGACCCGTATAAGCTTTTTCTCCCGAGAAGTTGCTCTACCAGACTTTGCTTCTCCTCTCTCCGTAGTGGTTCCACACAATTCCAACTTCCTCTTCCTCTGAGCCGTCACACAAGACTTCAACACTCTCTCTCTCGAAGCCGTCACACAAAACTTCAACATACTCTCTCTCGAAGCCGTCACACAAGACTTCAACATACTCTCTCTCGGAGCCATCGCACAAAACTCCTTCACTCCTTCACCAGCCTTGTTCTTTCTCTTTCTCTGAGCTGCTAAGCTAGGCTCTCCCCTACTCTCTTTACATGATAGTTCGCTGACTCGATCCCTGTCCTCCCTCGACCCGGCCTCGACTCCATACCACTTCCTCTATCAGATTCCTGAGTTCCTTTAAGAGCTGCACAGAACGCAGGGAGCTCTACTGCATCTCGGCACGCCCGTTTTCCAAGATCGCAACAAGGTGGCAACAGTTAGCTTGAGGGCATTCCCTCAGTGCATAACCCGCGGTGCCGCATCCTTGACACACTATGCCTCCAACTACGACCCTCCGTGGGCATTCTCGAAACAAATGCCCCGTCTATCTGCAGGAGCAACACATCCGTCTAGGGCACTGCCCTAGACTAACGTGGAAGGGGTAACCCGTTTCTCCTTTTGATTCAGAACTTTACTTCTCCAAATACATCGCCGATATTTGGCTCTCTCCTAGTTCTTCTTCGGCCTCACTGTCGATGTCGCTCTCCTCCTCACTACTTGAAGGTAGCCAACTGACCCGTATAAGCTTTTTCTCCCGAGAAGTTGCTCTACCAGACTTTGCTTCTCCTCTCTCCGTAGTGGTTCCACACAATTCCAACTTCCTCTTCCTCTGAGCCGTCACACAAGACTTCAACACTCTCTCTCTCGAAGCCGTCACACAAAACTTCAACATACTCTCTCTCGAAGCCGTCACACAAGACTTCAACATACTCTCTCTCGGAGCCATCGCACAAAACTCCTTCACTCCTTCACCAGCCTTGTTCTTTCTCTTTCTCTGAGCTGCTAAGCTAGGCTCTCCCCTACTCTCTTTACATGATAGTTCGCTGACTCGATCCCTGTCCTCCCTCGACCCGGCCTCGACTCCATACCACTTCCTCTATCAGATTCCTGAGTTCCTTTAAGAGCTGCACAGAACGCAGGGAGCTCTACTGCATCTCGGCACGCCCGTTTTCCAAGATCGCAACAAGGTGGCAACAGTTAGCTTGAGGGCATTCCCTCAGTGCATAACCCGCGGTGCCGCATCCTTGACACACTATGCCTCCAACTACGACCCTCCGTGGGCATTCTCGAAACAAATGCCCCGTCTATCTGCAGGAGCAACACATCCGTCTAGGGCACTGCGCTGCTCGATGTCCTACCAGTTGGCAGACAAAACACGTCCCGCCGATGGTTGTTTCGCCCGTTGCATTCGTGGCTTCAGTCGGCACCTCAGAAGGTGGCGCAAGGGAATGGCAGATCGCTACGTTTGCGATTTCCCCTTCACACTTCTCTAGTCGTTCCTTCTCCGACTCCTTCTTCACCCGCCGTTGTTTAGCTCTATTCTTTTCGTCGTCTTCCCTCGACTATACGACGGCCGCGATTTGGTGCAATGCTCGGTGAGGACCGTCGTATGTAGCGCCCGGAATTCTCGACTTCTCGCGACGTAGTGGTGACCTGTATCGCTCTTTGATCGCCTATTTCCTCTCGAAATCTCGTCCATATCGCTCCATCGCCTCGAAGCTATCTAGGGTTTTATCCCACATGTAGTCCTGATATTCTGGATGCAAGTGGGAGAAAGCGAGATTAAGCTGCACTTTCATCGAAGGAGGTCTCTTCAAGTAGCCGAGAATTTGCCTGAACTTGGTAAGAAAGGGCGTGACCTTCTCTCTCAAGCCCTGATACCGAGCATGTAACTCTTCCATGATATCATCATGATGTAGCTCTGCAACGAACTGCCGCCTAAAAGCTCTCTCGAAGGTTTTGAAGTCCCAAGTGAGGATTTCATCTTGGTATACCATTCATCTTCGTACCAGTCACTCGCTTCTTTGAGCAGTACACTTGGCAAGCACAACAGCAGCGCGATGTCAAGAATATCTGTGGCTCGCCTACATGCCTTGAGTCGGGATAAGAATTGTTCCGGAGAGTCTTGGATTTCCCCGGAATATCGAATTCCCCAACTTTTTAGTGTCTTTATAATGTGGAGACTGCTATCATTGAACCCGTGACGTGCCTCTTGGCGACTTTCTCTGCGCGAACAGCTCCAACCACGATTATTTCGCTCCCCTCGATTTCTCCGGCGCCGTACAACCGAACTATCTCGACTAGGACAATGCGAACTAATGGGACTGATGTCTCGAAAGTCTGCTCTCAGTCGGCTCGAAAATTCAGATAGCGATTCGAAGATTGTCTCAGACTCAGAATCATTGGTCCTATTCGGCAGAGAAATTCGTCTTTGCTTCTGCGGGCGGGCTGCTGTACGAGGCGGCTCAATTCTAGCATTAACTCAAACAAACCTCTCCCCAGGCTGAGTGGACGCATCGCCTACTTCACATCACCACACCCCTCGTCTTTCGACGTGGGATTTTCGTTTCCTACCTCCAGGTGGATCTTGCAACCGTAACAGCCTCAATGCGTAACGTGCCCCCAAATTATCGTAATCCAGTCTATCACAAACCCCTATCATTGACTCAACATTTTCTCGAAGAGATACTCGAGGGATTGTACCGACATTCGTCGATCCCAGGGGTCTCTGGTATTCGCAGATACGCAAGGTGGAAGTCTGACAACTTCCCCCTGAAAACCGAAGGACTGTCGTCTGGTGTGATGAGGCCATGGTCACGATAGGCTCTGATCGCGAAATGGACATAAATGCCTCTCCTGAAGTGAGTGGCAAGAAGTCCGCAAGTTCGACACCTGCATCCGAAACATTCGTGGTCCGAGCCATCGTCGATGTAGTTCCTTCTTCTTACACTCTCGACCCACTACAACCACTATTTCTCGATAAACTATTACGTCTCAAAACTCGACCGGGAAGCAGTCTGAGTCTTCTTCGATCTTCTAGAAAAAAAACTCGACCCGTTCACTCGACCCTCTAGCTGGCGATTTTGTATCTTGTTTACTCAAGAGCTTATTAACGGTTACTTCGTATACAAACAGCACCTCGACCCGCTATTACTCAAATAATTTTCAGCTGAGAATCCGAGAGGGAATGCTGGAATAATTATTCAAAGAGAATTGCTTCCGATCGATGAAAAGAGACTCGACTCACGTACTCTCTTCCTCAACTTCTTGATGAGAGTTGAGATCACCTCAACTGCTTCTTTTCACACGAGTCCTTCTCTGTTAGTCCACGACTCTACTCGGTCCACCTCGAAATCCACTCACAATCTCGATTTGACCCGAACTCGAACCAACCTCCTCGTTGTTACTGTCGTTAGCGTGGCCCCACATTATGCGCCATTTGTAATGTTGTATTTGATTAAACCCAGTAACAGAGTCTAAATAATGAATAACTAAGACTCGAGCAAATATTTCGCTACCATTTTCTCTGTTATTTCTCTACTTACGGAGCCACGCCCCGGCTTGCGAGTAGTATCTCGCTGAGGGAGTAGTCACGACTCAGTAACAACCAACGTTGAATTCCTTATACTCGGACGACAACAATACCAACGCTGATGGACACAATATTCTTCTTATTCGGGCCGCAAAGAGAATAGACACGCAAACACAGAATTACACACTCGATAATAAGAACAAACACGTATGAGGTAAAATGGAGTTTATTGAAACTTCGAATCAAGATGGCGGCACCCGCGATTACGCGTCGTGAGAGAGATAGAGCGTCTTTTTGGTCGGCGTGGCTCTCGTTGGTTTCCTCTCGCCAACTCCACTGCTGAACCTGTTAAACAAAATAAGAACTTGGTCCCGAATGCTCGAGCGAACTGCGCCCCCCTCCGACTCGCACCCTGAACAATCCTGGATCACGGGCGGGGAAAACACTCGACCCACGATGAAACTCTCATCACGCCATGGCTCGACTCGTACAACTCCTCCGCTCAAACCTGGCACAATCTACACTTACACACCTAAACTCCTTCGTGATCGGCAGCCACTTCCTTTATACCCAATCTTCCGGCAACGCTCACACTCACTACGTACTACTTTTATTCGTCGAATTAATCAAGGAGCTATCTGACTCGATTGCTGGTCGGAGATCAAGAGAGAGCTAACTACTCCTTCGCTGGTCGGTGATCAAGAGAGCGATCGCCTCTGGCTTCGCGACGCTCATCCTTTCCTCGAGCTCCCCCTATTGAGCAGCACCGCAAATGATTAGCTCTGGCCCCCGACCTGATACCCATCTTGTCCATATTACATGACTCGCATATAATTGGATTCATGATAGGTTCACGGGAGATCATGCGCGGAACCTATATCATTATGTGCGCAACGCGTCGGCCCAATTGCCACTATTCGCTCCCCCCGTCTATCTCTCACTTTCGTCTATATATGTATACACTATACGCTGGCTGGCTGCTATTATCTCTCTCCCTCCCACTCTATCATCCGTGCCGCAGCCCGTACTCGTATAGATACTGTAAAAATATTATAGCAAAAGCTAATACAACGGCAAACTAAATTTTGTTTTTTAAATCTAGAATTATTTATGATGTTTTTCTCTGTTTAAAAGAAATTCTTTTCTTTTTTTAAATTTGTCAGATATACTCGAAATAGATTGCTTTAATTAGGTTGTATATTAAAAATAAAGTTGGAGAGCTAAACACATAAGTAATCTCTAGATTGAAAAGACATAAAAGAGGTATAAATATATCGGGATATTACTTTTTGATGTGTTGTAATCTTTCGACTGACTTGGAGTGTAGTAAATACGTGTACAATGACGTTATGATTATCTATTGTTTAAAAAAAAGTGTTTCTGAATTTGCTAAATATGCTCGGATATTTATTAAATTATTAAATATTTTACATATAACAAAAGAATTCATTATGTATGTTGTTCATGTAGCTTAATTTTCATTCAGAAAATAAATTCATAGTATTTTTTTTTAATTTTGATAAAGTATGTAATGAATAATAATTATAAAGTAAATAATGAATAATAATTACAAAAATTTAGATCAAATAAATATGGAAAATTAGTATTTTAGTTTTAATTATATATAAAAATTTATTATTTTAAAAAATAAAATCATGTGATTAAAATTAATCTTATAATTATAATTGCAGATTACATTTTATATGAAGATAAATATTTAACATATATGCAAAATTTATAAGAAGATATGAATAAATTGTAAATATTAAATTCTGGTTTTATACAAAAAGAAAATAAAGAAAAAGAAAAATTATATTGAATAATTACGTAATGCATTTAAGAATTTAGGTGAGTGATGTAGTTGTAAGGTTAGTTATAGCGTGGCATAAATCCGCATTTCCGTGGCATAAACTCGCTACGTTCGAACGCTATTTTCTTTAAAATAGGTAAAAATGAACAAATCTTCAAAAATTAATATACTTGGAGACGGAAATTGTTTGTTTAGATGTTTTTCTTTTCTATTATATAATACTGAAAATTTTTACATGAAAATTCGATTGAATATTGTATAATATATAATATCTCATTGGGATGTTTACTGTTCTTTTATAATTGGAAATAATTATTATCAAAATATTTTAAATCGTGTAGATTATGAAACATACATGTCTCAAATTTCTATTTATGGCAGTGATGTTAAAATCGCAAGTTTTTCTGAAATGTATAATGTATAAGTTCAAGTTCATTCTGATCGCAACCAAACTGATGTTTTCTTTGAAAATATTTTTCAATCATTTAAATTGGTTTTATTATTTAGTGGTGAATTAGATGCTGGTCATTATGATATACTTGAATTGAATAACGATAGTATAAAAGCTTATCTCACTAATTTAAAAAGGAAAAAATGTAGTCTCAAAAGGAAACTGTCACCTAATCATGACATAAATATTCCAAAATCTTCAAAAAAGAAAAAATATACGCTTAAAAGAAAAATATTACAAATTCATAACTTAAATAATTCAAAAGCTTATCTCACTAATTTAAGGAAAAAAAAGTTTGCTGTCAAACAAGAAATGTTACGAAATAGTGACATGAATATTGAAAAAAAATTCAAATCTTTTAAGTTTTATAATAATAATTACAGTGATAAAAGTTTTAATGATTTTTATGATCCATCATATTTTGGGGAAATGAGCATAACTTGTAAATTTTTTTCAGCTGTATTTTGGAAAGAAGAGCGGAATAAATCAAATTGTTGTCATAATGGTACAATAGAATTATCTACTCTTAGTCCTTATGACCAAAATCTTAAAGTCTTTTTATTTCATGATAATCATTTTAGACTTTTAATATGACATTACAATAATTTATTTTGTTTCGCAACATTTTGTGCTAATGTGAAACACGAAAATCAAAAAGCCATTTTCAATTTAAAAATTCAAGGTCAAGTTTGTCATACTACTCCTAATACTTTACTACCATCATGTAATGAGGAACCTATTTGTCGGCAGTTATATATTTATGATGATATTAGTTCAATAGAAAAAAGACTTAAAACTAACAACAAATTAACTAAAGAACATTTAGAAATATTAACAAATATTCTAAATAAAAATCCTGGCGCTGTAAATTTTAAATCTTTATATCAATTAACTAATGTACAAAATTTTCCAAATTATAAATTATTTTTCATTCGGAAAACGGATAAACGAAAACACCGTTACAATAAACTTCTTACAGCCGAATGTGGAGCAATATTTGTGTCAAAATCAATTATTCCAGACGACTATGATCTTTGCATATATCCTAAAAATATTTCGAATTGTGAAAGTAAAAAGATATACATGAATAAATTATCTCACCATGTCGATCCGATGGTTTTTCCAATATTATTTCCATCTGGCGATTTAGGCTCGAGTGTTGGATGTATAAAAGCCAAAGGTTAATATAAATAAAATTTATAATGCAAAGAGTGATTAATACTTCAAAGTCTAACGAGGAAATTTATCATACAGATAATTCTATAGATACTTTAAAGTCTACCGAAAAATCAGTAAATCTTACTACTTTACGATATTATTCTTATAGATGATCGTACAGACCAGAAATTAAAAATTTTTCACGTTTGTTATATGCTGGAAGATTAACGCAACAATATGTTTTACAAGTTCTTATTGTGATAGAAAGAATTAGGATGAATTTTTTCAGAAATAATCAACGACAACCTCGAATTCAATGTTATCAAGGATTATATGATCACGTCTTTAATTCAGCCTCAAATATTAATCAAACTTTTGAAAAAAGAGAGATTAGGAAACCTTTTTATTTTATCAGCAATATATATTGGTAGTCCTAGGTATATGCAACAACATTACCAGGATGACATGACAATAGCGAGAGCAACAACAAGGCCAGATTTATTAATTACTGTCACATGTAATCAGAAATGGAAACAACTAAAATTAGTTTTACAAAAATTTCCAAAAGGAACTTTACCTAATGACATTCCTAATATTACAGTTAGATTGTTTTGTGCAAAATTTAAATGTATTTTAGATGATATAGTAAAAAATAAAATTTTGGAAACGTGATGGCTTATGTTTATACTATTGAGTTTCAGAAAAGAGGTTTACCACATGCTCATCTTATAGTTACATTACATCGGAATAATAAAATAATGACTCCTAACACAATTGATAAATATATTTCTGCAGAAATTCCAAATCATGATAACAAAGAGATGCAAAAATTAGTAATTAAACATATGTTGCATAGACCTCATACAAATAAATCACCTTGTATTATTAAAGATAAATCTATAGGTAAAAAGAAATTTCGTAAACAATTTCGTGATTTTACAATTTTGAAAGAAAATGGTTATCCAGAATATCGACGATAAGATAATTCTGCAGATAATCATATATATAAAACAAAAACTTGTCCAATCGTTTCTGTTGATAATAAAATGGTAGTTCCATATAATAGTTTTTAATACAGAAATATAAATGTCACATTAAAGTTGAATATTGTGCATCAATTAAAAGTATCAAATACATGTCTGATTATATACATAAAGGAGGTGACAGAGCATTGTGTAAAATTCAGAAAATAAATAAAGTAGATGAAGAGACTTCTGTAGTTTTTGATGAAATTTCACAATATATTGACGGTAGGTATTTGAGTCCAATGGAAGCCGTTTGGCACCTAGAAACGTTTCCTTTGTATAATAGAAGACATACTGTTATTCATCCGTACATATAGAGAATTAACAAAAAATTGTTTTCGAAGAAAATAAAGAATTTGAAGCTTTGCGTAATAGAGAAACTACTTTAACAGCGTGGTTTAAATTAAACAAAATTGATCAGTTTGCGAAAAATATAAAATATGTTGAAATTCCTCGATATTATGGATATACCAAATCTAAAGTATGGAAACGAAGAGAACGCAATCAACAATTTGATGCGATTGGGCGATTAAATATTGTTTCACCTAAATATAATGAAAGATTTTTTCTCAATTTACTGTTGAACCGCAAAAAAGGTGCTACTTCTTTCAAAGATTTATGAACATTTAATAACGTCTCATATGAAACATATAAAGAAGCAGCACTTGCTATGGGTTTAATAGAAAATGATTCCCAAATTTATGTTATTTTCGATGAAGCAAGTAATATCATGCTTCCTTTTCAATTACGTAAATTCTTTGTATGGTTTATTTTAGCTGAAAATATTCAAGGTAAATTAATTTGGAATAAATTCAAACAGTTTTTTACTGAAGATTTTAAAGAAAATAAAGAAAATAATGCTTTGTCACACATTCAAAGTATATTACAAACTGAAGATAAAAGTTTTAAAGATTATAGTTTACCTGAACCAACAATAAATAGTATCGAAAAAAGTCTTGAAAATTTAGCATACAGTAAAAATCTTTTTAAAATTTTGTTTAATCAATTAACTGCTAATCAAAGATTAATTTCTAATGAAATCATAACTAACAAAAATAAAATTTATTTTATTGATGGGCCTGGAGGTTCAGGAAAAACTTTCATATACAAGACCTGAATATACCATTTTTTATCTTGAAACGAAAAAATTTTGTCTATGACTCGGACAGGAATCGCATCTATTTTATTACCTAAAGGAATGACAAATCATCGTACTTTTAGACTTTCTTTAGATTTAAAGAGTATTGAAAGTGCTTTCCTAAAATTAGAATCAGATAAAAAAAATTACGGCAACTAGATATTATAGTTTGGGATAAAGTATGAATGATACCAAAAAAAACTTTGGAAATTGTTGATCAAATACTCAAAGATATATGTTACAGTGATGTTCCATTTGGTGATAAATTGATAGTATTAGGAGGCGATTGTAGACAAATTCTACCAGTCCTAAAATATGGTTACAGTGAAATTTTCTCATTTATGGCCTCTCTTTAAAGATTTAAAATTAACTGAAAATATTCGTTCAAAAAATAAACAATTTGTTTCATTTTTATTAGAGTTAGGTGAAGGTAAAATTAATCCATTTATAGTTCCAAATAAATGGAAGACCGAAAATGTATGTAATAAAATTTATGAATGAAAATTGATTCACATCTTCCATGGTGGAGGAAGGATGGGGTAGCTTGGAGTCAAAGAGGATGGAGGGACGACTCCCATGGTTTCTAGGTCTATTGGCGATGAATTCCAAGGTTGTGTTTAGGCTTATTATACAGCGTGTCCAAAAAGTCTGGAAACACCCAAATAATTTCTCAGCTGAATTACTATTGGAAAATGTTAAGGTCGCCTTTGTAGTAATTTTTTACGAGGAATCCAATGGTGACCTTGGATTCGACCTTGGACCTCATTTTTGAGGTTATTTCAAGGTCAACCTCATTTTTTTAAATGGTAACCCCTATTTTTTATAGCAGAATCTGAAAGAGCGGAAAATTTTACGTCCGGATATGTATTAAGGTATGAGGTTGAGGTTGCCCCCAGAGGTCAAATTGAGGTCAAAGTATGATTTCTTAAAATTTTCGTGAGTTCAGTGGTAAAACAAAACAAACAAAGGTAAGGTTTGGTAAGTTCGAACGAAGACTTGAAGGTGACCTCTGATTCGACCTTGAACCTCATTTTGAGCCTCATTTTTGAGGTTATTTCGAGGTCAACCTCATTTTTTTAAATGGTAACCCCTATTTTTTAGCGGAATCGGAAAGAGTGTGAAACTTTACGTCCAAACATGTACTCAGAACATAGTTCAAGAAGGACCTTGACGTTCATTTGAAGGTCATTTAAACTTAATGACGGTCTGATCTTGTGTAAACTTTTTAATTTTTTTAAACAGTCTAACATCTTATTTCAAGTGCTCGAATTATTTTCCATCCACTTTTTGATAGTAACCTAATCGATGATCGAAAACACCAACAGTATTTTTGATCATTTCAGTAGGAATGAGAGCTGATTCATTGTAAAATTTTTTGAAGCGTTTAAATATTGAACATTGTTACTTGTTATTTTTCGTATGGTTAGAGTGACAATAAACTATTATTCATTCCATAACCACCACAGAAAAGGGTTGGTCATCTTTCAAACATATTTTTTGAAAATTAAAAGTTCTTTTTATTTTCAACTCAAAAAGTATTTTTGGATAAGGTCTACTACGAAGAGTAATAAAAATGAACAAACTCACTGATAGAGAAAGAATAACGATTCTCATGATGAGAGGTTGGAGACACATGCAGCGATCTTATAGGGCCGTAAGAGATATTTTTAATGCTTCATTTAGGGTTGGTGGAACTCCACTATCATTTTCAACAGTTCAAAAACTGTTAGAAGGTTTGAAAATACCGGCACTATCAGCGATTTACCTCGATCAGGCAGACCAATGTCAGCAGGTAACGAAGAGAAATCTTTAGATGTTGTGTTAACATTCACCGAAGATCCGCATACTTCCGTTCGTAGAGCTGCTCAAGTGCACGAAATAAGTAAATCATCTATTCATAACATACTAAAGAGAGAGAAGTTCCATCCATTTAAAGTAACGCTAATACACAAGTTAAATGAAGATGATTTCGATCGTCGCGTTGAATTCTGTGATGATATGATGGCACGCATCGTACAAAATCCAAATTTTCCATCAAATATAGTCTTCTCAGATGAAGCTACATTTCAACTTGACTCAAGCGTAAATAGGCATAACTGTAGATATTGGGCAGTTGAAAACCCTCATTGGGCAAGAGAAGCCAAGTCACAATATCCACAAAAATTAAATGTCTGGGCTGGAATATTAAATAATAGGATTATAGGACCATTTTTTATTGATGGCAATTTAAATGCAGAAAAGTATGAAACTATGTTGCGGAATCAAATTGTTCCTGCTATAAGAGAAATGGCTAGAGAGGACTTTAATAACACATGGTATCAACAGGACGGTGCAGCAGCTCATTATGCACGAAACGTTCGCACATACTTAGATACAGTATTCATTAATCGATGGATAGGACGAAGAGGTGCAATTGAATGGCCAGCTAGGTCCCCCGATTTAACGCCTCTAGATTATTTCTATTGGGGTTATCTGAAGGATCGTGTATTCAAAACAAAACCCTTAAACTTAGATGAATTACGTGAAAGGATCATTGATGAATCAGCTCTCATTCCTACTGAAATGATTGAAAATGCTGTTGGTGCTTTCTATCATCGATTAGGTTACTGTCAAGAAATGAATGGAGAACAGTTCGAGCACTTGAAATAAGATGTTATACTGTTTAAAAAATCAAATGTGAGAGGCAAGGGGACTCACGTAAATCAAGCGCCCCATCGTGAGAGGCAAGGGGACTCACGTAAATCAAGCACCCCATCGTGAGAGGCAAGGGGACTCACGTAAATCAAGCGCCCCATCGTGAGAGGCAAGGGGACTCACGTAAATCAAGCACCCCATCGTGAGAGGCAAGGGGACTCACGTAAATCAAGCACCCCAAAGGGAACAGATTTTAATACGTCCACGTCGTTGTTCCTGGGTAACGCTAAATGTAAAAAATTGAACTTGACATGACTTTTAAGGACAATGTCAAGGTCACCATTAGATTTCTCGTTGAAAACTACTAAAGAATTAACCTCGCTCAGTGTGATAAAAAGTTTACACAAGATCAGACCGTCATTAAGTTTAAATGACCTTCAAATGAACGTCAAGGTCCTTCTTGGGCTATGTTCTGAGTACATGTTTGGACGTAAAGTTTCACACTCTTTCCGATTCCGCTAAAAAAATAGGGGTTACCATTTAAAAAAATGAGGTTGACCTCGAAATAACCTCAAAAATGAGGCTCAAAATGAGGTTCAAGGTCGAATAAGAGGTCACCTTCAAGTCTTCGTTCGAACTTACCAAACCTTACCTTTGTTTGTTTTGTTTTACCACTGAACTCGCGAAATTTTTAAGAAATCATACTTTGACCTCAATTTGACCTCTGGGGGTAACCTCAACCTCATACCTTAATACATATCCGGACGTAAAATTTCCCGCTCTTTCAGATTCCGCTATAAAAAATAGGGGTTACCATTTAAAAAAATGAGGTTGACCTTGAAATAACCTCAAAAATGAGGTCCAAGGTCGAATCCAAGGTCACCATTGGATTCCTCGTAAAAAATTACTACAAAGGCGACCTTAACATTTTCCAATAGTAATTCAGCTGAGAAATTATTTGGGTGTTTCCAGACTTTTTGGACACGCTGTATAAAAAATGATTAACAATAATTTTATGATTTTGGCATATCTCATTATCATATATAATTATTATTATTTGTTATATAAAACACCTAAACACAATAAAATAAAAAATTCAACGCGCCTATAACAGTACCTCAGTGGTGGTGTGAAAAACTGTTAAATGTAGTAAATAAAAAAACGCTAAAAACTGACTACGCAAGATATCTATGATGGATTACATGTGGTGAGATAGGTGGAGGGGAGTGGAGGATGATGGAGGGTGCTGAAAGGTGGTGAAGGGGGTAGGTATCCATTTTGAGCCTTATATATATATATATATATATATATATATATATATATATATATATATATATATATATATATATATATATATATATATATATATATATATATATATATATATATATATATATATATATATATATATATATATATATATATATATATATATATATATATATATATATATATATATATATATATATATATATATATATATATATATATATATATATATATCATTGCTGATCAAAAATTATATTTTTGATCATATTTTTTTCCAAAAAAAAATAAAAAAATTTCCATCTGTAGTATCCCCTTAATGATATGTTTTCATATTCTTAATGTGTTCAAAATTTCTAAAGAAAATTTTTTTTAAATCTTTAAAATCACGTTATTTTGTTTAAAGTTGATGCTATATTCATATCAGTATTCTCAACTTAAAAATAACTTTAAAGTAGTCTTAAAACACATGAAAATGACATGAATAGTGTGGGAATTAAGCGTATTTCAAGATTCTGTGTTTATATTATATTCATCTTTGTGATATAATGCCGAAAAAGTTCTTTATAATTCATAAAATTTGTTGATTTTTCTAAAAATATCTACTTTTTCCAATCCGCATTTTTAAAACAAAAATAACTCGTGAGTAGTTTTAAAATACATAATTTAGAAGGAAAACAAATGTACTTTAAGAATATCGGTCTCCATTTGCATATCTTTAGAATAAATTTTGTTAGGAATTTGTCCTAAAGACAGATACACACAAAAACACTATCTTTGTTCGCGGTGTCTTCCGATAGTTTTTGCATCAATCAGCGTTGGTGTTAGATAGTGGGTTTGTGGGAGAGAACGTCGCGTTCCTCCCCCACCGTCTAGGTTAGTCAATCTAGCCACGGATCGCCTCGAGAACACATCATCTTTCCCACCTCGCGCTACTTTTTAATTCAATAAAGTACGCCATATTTAGAACTTTAACTTGTAGTTATTATTTAAACTATCCCGCACAAATTAAAAAAAAAATTATTTTTGAAATAAAGTATTTTTGCAAAATTGTTATTTTATCAAAATAAGACCTTAAAATCATCCATGGCACCGAAATTTAATGTCTTAAGTTAAGACACCTAAGATGCATGCGTTCAAGAGTTATGTTGCAGATAAAATTTGGATACACAAAAACATACATACATACATATATGTATACGTACATACTGTAACGGGTGCCGATATCGTCGCGCGGTACGAAGAAAAGTCAACTTGGAAGTTACAGACGAAGAAAAAAAGCCAATTTGGGTCCTCCCAGACGAAGAAAAGCCAGTTTGACTTGTCTCAGACGAAAAAATGTCAGTTTGCGCCGTTCCTGCGGAGGAAAAATCCCCCAACTGACTGCATCTAATCAATTACTAGTTATCTTATTATCTTGACTGATCATCTTTTTATCTTTTTATTTAAAAAAATTTTTTTATTTTAAAAAGATTTCTAATCTTTTTGGTTATCTTTTTATCTTTATCTTATCTTATTATCTGAAAGTTATCTATAAGAAATGTTACTTTCTTTTCAGAAGTCAAACTGGCTTTTCTTCGTCTCGGGACCCAAACTGGCTTTTCTTCGTCTTAGACGTGTTTTTGGCTTTTCTTCGCCTGGAACTTCCAAGTTGGCTTTTCTTCGTACCGCGCGACGATATAAGACACGAATAATCACGTATACAAAGTCACGAGATTTGAATCTCACCTTCTTGCACATATCGAAGAGGACGAAGCCGCCGCGCCACGAGGAAAGTGACGCCACGGCCATGTTGTTACAGGCCGTGACACCCGTTAGACGCGGCCGAGAGTCTCTGCGAAAAAAGTGAGAGAGTGAGTGGGTGTGTGTCTGCCGCACCTCCACCACTGCAACTACCAGAGTCGCCGCGCTCCGCCAACGACGAGAGGAAGGGAGAGCGAGTGCGACGAGAAGGGGAGCGAGAGGCGAAAAGCGGTCCGTCCAGCGCACCTTCCCCGCCTATTGCAGCGTGTGCAAGAGAGGCAGCGACCACCTCACACCGGAGAGGGAGATAGAGAGAGCGGGAGAGAGAGAGAGAGAGAGAGAGAGAGAGAGAGAGAGAGAGAGAGAGATTTATTCATATAAATTATACAAAATAATTTTCAAATATAACATAAAATTGCGCTTAAATTGATATTAAAAAGAAATTAAAAAAAAAGGAAAAATATTGCACGTGATATCACAGTCAAACTTAAAAACTAGGTAATACTATATATCACAGTAAATCAAGTCACGTAGAGCGATATCACAGATGAGAATACTGAAAAATAATACGAATAATATCATACATAAAATACTTGTAACATCTATCAAATATAGTTCAAAAATACAAGAAAACGCACATAATACAATAAACGATTAAAAAATGACACAGTAGTACATACTCTCTGAACGCACAGGCACCCTCTCCCATTCGTCCCTTAAATACATTCATACTTTAAAATCATGTATATGGAACAGAACAAGACGCATACATATGAAAGACGCTTAATCGAGGTCAGATAAGTACCTCTTCACTGCCGTCTTGAACCTACTGAGGGACGATAAATTCCGAATCTCAGAGGGTAGGGAGTTCCATAAATGCACTCCCTGTACGTTGAAAGACCTAACCCCCTACGTTTTGCGCATCAAGGGGGCTGCAAGTTCTTTTATCACCCCCTAACAGCACCTCTGGGTACATGTCTAGTAAAGAGACCTAGTAGACAGTCCGGGACATTCATACGCACGATTTTGTACATTAGTACAGCAATGAAGTAGTGTCTCCTCGAATCTATGCGTAGCCAACGCAAAGAGATTCTGTGAGGCGTGATGTGATCGTTCCTCCTAAAAACCACCACATATCGCACACAGAAATTCTGCAGGATCTGCAGGCGATTACGCAACTCCTGAGATGCGTCCAACATAACAACTGAACAATAGTCTAGATGAGGGAAAATCAGTGCTTGGGGAGAGAGAAAGGGGGAGGGAGGGAGGGAGAGAGAGAGAGACTCGTTGCTGCGATATGGCTGGCCAGCTCTGCGTAAGTATGCGCTGTACAGCGGCCGCGTGCATGCGTACACCCTAACCTCGCGCAAAGGTTAGTTCGGCTGCACTGGCCGCCGTTCCCATCAAGTCTCGGCCAGCGCGTGTTTGTTTATCTTTGTTTGGGTCTCGCGCACCTAGTGCGAAGTCTTATCTTTTGGTTGAATAAATCTTGTCATTTCATTTTACTTGTCGAATCACGCCTCTTTATTACTGCGCGCCTAATCTATGTACAATTCCCGAATACCGCCCACTACCCATTTCGGCATCTGCAGCTAGTTGCAAGAATTGCCTCAGGCAGGTTTAACCTAGCGGCGTTGTACAGGAGAAATCGGCTGCGCAGGTAAGGCTAGATCATAGCTAGTAGCCGGTAGTTCGCTGGCCACAGTTAGCAGCAGCGATAGCGTGCAGCGCCGGCTCTGTTAGAAAGTGACTTAGGCTTTCTACAATAGAAGCCGGGTTCGCCTGTCCGGGACCTGTACCACTTCGCTTCTTACTGGCCAACAGGGGATTCTACAACGACGAGTCGCCCGGGCGTATAGTACGCCCGAATGTTACCCCGTGAACTCCAGAGAGGGATTCCTACCCTCTCCTAGTTGCACTCCGTTACAATACATACATACATTTATATACATACATTTAACATACAACCTATTATACTGACTCAGAAACCTCAAAAACATCGAAATTCGTCAAAATATTTGATTCGAAAATTTTCACCGTTACAAAGCTTTCTTTTTGAGAATACAAAAGTATGATTATCAATAAGAAAATCATGTTATGTACATGACTCTACATTTAGAGCAAGCTTTGAGATTACGCTTGAAAAAAAAAGCAGCTGTATAATAGTTTTTAATAATTTATAAGATCAAAGAGCTTGTTATGAATGTAACAAAAATTGTATCAAGCGAAGTCTTCAGAAGGAAGCCCTATTTCATTTATAAATAATTAAACAGCAATTGTCTTCATATTGTAATATACATTGCAAAACTTTCTGTCACCTAATTTTATTTTGATAGCTTTATAGTAATTATCCTTTAGTTTTTGCACACATAACAATATATTAATTAGAAAATTCAATTTTAAGCTGATATGAAATATACCGGGTGTCCCATTTTAAAACCACCAGGCAAATGTCTCGAAAACTAAGGGAGATGGAAAAAAACTTTTAATACAAAAGTTGTAGGGTTCAGAGGGGCCCAACTGATCGTGACCTTGGTTATGACCTTGAGGTTAATGATCAAGTTCATTTGAAGGTCAAATCGATTTTTTCTAATGGGAACCCCCACTTTTGACCTCGTAAATGGAAAGAGCGGAAAATTTTACGTTCAGATATGTCCTTGAGTCAAGGTCATGGTCATGGTCATGGTCATGTATAAAATCAAAATCAATAAACGCATCAAAACATTCCCATAATTAGGTATACGAGACAAATTGTTAAATACAAAAGTTGTAGGGTTCAGAGGGGCCCAACTGATCGTAACCTTGGTTAGGACCTTGAGGTCAATGATCAAGGTCATTTGAAGGTCAAATCGATTTTTTCAAATGGGAACCCCCACTTTTGACCTCGTAAATGAAAAGAGCGGAAAATTTTACGTTTAGATATATCCTTGAGTCAAGGCCATGGTCATGGTCATGGCCATGCTTAAAATCAAAATCAATCAACGCATCCAAACATTCCCATAATTACGCATACGAGTGTTAAATACAGAAGTTGTAGTGTTTGGAGGGGCCCAACTGATCGTGACATTGACCATGAACTTGAGGTCAAGGATGATGTCGTTTGAAGGTTAAATCAATTTTGTTTATCGGCAACCCTCACTTTTGACCTCGTAAATAGAAAAACCGAAAAATTCTGATATGACCTTGGGTCAAGGTCATGGTCAAAGTTATGGTCAGTTTCCGTGCAGTTAAGAGCAAAGTCGGAGATGACCCGGTCACCTAAGGCAAGGTCGGAGATGACCCGGCCAGTTAAGGCAAGGTCGGAGATGACCCGGCCAGTTAAGGCAAGGTCGGAGATGACCCGGTCAGTTAAGGCAAGGTCGGGGATGATCAGGCCAGCTAAAAATTCATTGGAAAATTCCACGTTCATGTGTATTTAGTCATAGGATCCAAGTGTTTCGGTCACCATTTACTGAAGAAGATGCTCAAAAGTTGCACCATTTACTTGTTGACAACATTCTATTCTCCTTTTAAAGTTTCTAACAGTATTTAATAATACTTGACGTGGAATACTTAAGCAGATTTGTGTAATCCTTTGAATCATGTCATCTCTTGTAGTTGGCCTGTTGCGGTAGACTGTATTTTTTAGGAAGCCCCATAAATAAAAATCTGGAGATGTCAGATCTGGAGATCTTGGTGGCCATGCTATGGGACCTCCTCTACCAATCCATCGACCGTTAAACCTTTCATTAAGAAAATCTCTGACAATTCTGGTATAATGTGGAGGAACACCATCTTGTTGTAGCCACATTCTGGCCCTTGTATGGAGATCAAAGTTTTCTAGAAAGAGTGGCAGCTCGTCTCTCAGCAACTGTAAATAAGTATGTTGAGTTAGGTGACCTTCAAAAAAAATAAGGTCCAATCAGACATCCGTTAATAATACCACACCATACCGTTACATTCCAGCGATGCTGATGATCAACTTCTCGCATCCAATGAGGATTAACAGGAGACCAGTAGTGGCAATTATGGCGATTCAACATACCAGTACTCTGAAATGTAGCCTCGTCGCTAAAAAGAACATTGTTGAAGAAATTTTCATCATCAGTAATTTGTTGTGTTGCCCATTGGCAAAATGTTATTCTCCGTCGATAATCTTCCACAGTTAAAGCTTGATTTAGAGTAATGTGGTAAGGATGGTAACGCGCATATCGTAAATATCTACTGGCCGTAGACCTTGGAATACCCATTGTTAACTCGATTTCGCGTAAACTGACATGAACATTTAAATGTACCATGGCTAGAACATCAAGAAAGCGAAGATTATTTTCATAATCGTGTTCATTCAGTGTCCTCCTTCTTCAAACGAAGTTTCCTTGTCGACCGCGCAGTTCAATGTCACGTATTACCGTATGATCAGGATGTTGTCGTTGAGGGAACCGAGCACGATACAATCTGCTTGCCTCTCGATAGTTTCATCGACATTCTCCTAAAATAAGAAGAATGTCAACTATTTCATTAGCAGAATAGTCAGGCATTCTTTTTTAGTTGTAAATGCAATTATTTATCAAAACACGCCACAAAAGAAATAATATGTTATTATACTATACAATATTTTAAAACGAAAAAGTTTAATTTTCTGTGCCAATATAAGTGTGCTCAATTTGAAAACAATTTGATGTAAACAGTAATAACTATTGACTATTACCGATCAATGCTGAATACTACCGGTCACTATTGGATACAGGTGGTCAACACTTATTAACTTTTGTTATTATTTGATATAAGTGGTTAACCCTGGTAAATATTGATAATAGTAAAAATAGTAAAATTTTCCGCTCTTTCCATTTACGAGGTCAAAAATAGGGGTTCCCATTTGAAAAAATCGATTTGACCTTCAAATGACCTTGATCATTGACTTCAAGGTCATAACCAAGGTCACGATCAGTCGGGCCGCTCCAAACCCTACAACTTCTGTATTTAACACTCGTATGTGTAATTAGGGGAATGTTTGGATGCGTTGATTGATTTTGATTTTAAACATGACCATGACCATGACCATGGCCTTGACTCAAGGACATATCTGAACGTAAAATTTTCCGCTCTTTCCATTTACGAGGTCAAAAATGGGAGTTCCCATTTGAAAAAATCGATTTTACCTTAAAATGACCTTGATCATTGACCACAAAGTCATAACCAAGGTTACGATCAGTTGGGCCCCTCTGAACCCTACAACTTTTGTATTTAAAAATTTGTCTCGTATGCCTAATTATGGGAATGTTTTGATGCGTTGATTGATTTTGATTTTAAACATGACCATAACCATGACCATGGCCTTGACTCAAGGACATATCTGAACGTAAAATTTTCCGCTCTTTCCATTTACGAGGTCAAAAGTGGGGGTTCCCATTTGAAGAAATCGATTTGACCTTCAAATGACCTTGATCATTGACCTCAAGGTCATAACCAAGGTCACGATCAGTTGGGCCCCTCTGAACCCTACAACTTTTGTATTAAAAGTTTTTTTCCATCTCCCTTAGTTTTCGAGATATTTGCCTGGTGGTTTTAAAATGGGACACCCGGTATATTATCTAATATTCTCCAATATTATCCAATATTCAAAAAGTTGAAAATGAATGTAATTTATAATTGATAATTATATAAGGCTTATTGTATAAGCCTAATAATTTTCCAAGAATACGAGGTATTTCTTACTCAATGTGTCTATGTACTACGCGTCAAGAACGTTCACACGCACTCATACATTTCACAAGTACACACATAAGCGAGTTTAAGTTTGTACTTTCGTGACTTCCCTAGTCAAAGCAGTACTAAATGAAGAGGATATCTAAAATTAGAAAAACCATAGTTGAAATGTGATTTATTTATTTAAAATGACAGAAATAGTCAATGTATTATATATAAAGTGTATTTTACACGACTAAGATAGCTTTTTTAACAAAATGTCGATATTTTAGAAACAGCACAAACAATTATAAAACATCTTAATCTTTTTTGTTTCTTAACCGATTTTAATTTTCAAGGTCTCATTTTGTTTCTTAAGGTGGCTCCTGCGGTCTAGTAGACCTAAAGCTATGAACATTTTTTACAAAAATTCATTTACACATTCCAATCTGAAAACTGATATGACAGGAAGCAGAGTTCTTAACATAACAAAAAATATTTTTGGTAGAAAATTTCCAATTTATATATATATATATATATATATATATATACACACACACACACACACACACACACACACACACACACACACACACACACACACACACACACACACACACACACACACACACACACACACACACACTAGGGGGGCTGCGCCCCCTACTCGCTTCGCCCGTCAACCCCCCAACTTTGAAAAATAAAACCTTGAAGACTTTGAACCTATTTATTTTCAAGGTAGTGATTTTTTTTAATATATAAGAGTACATTTACGTTATCAATTTCGATTTAAAAATCTTTTGTTGTATTTTATTTTTACTATTTTATGTATAAACTGAAACTTAAATAAATTTCGTACATCAATTTCATTTAGCTATTGATTTAGATCTCTTATAATATCGTTTAAACAATTCCTCATTTATTTTATACTATTATTGCCTATATTTTATATTGAGAAATATGTTTTTTGAAAATATAAGAGCATAATCACTTTAAAAATTTTGATTTAAAAATCTTTTCTTTGATTTTATTTGTATTTTTATATGAATCAAATCGAAACATAATTAAATTTTATATACAATTTTCATTTAGCAAATTATTAAAATCTCTTATCATTCAAATAATTTCTCCTTTATTTTATACTTTTATTGCGTATATTTTATATTGAGAAATTTGGTTTTTGAATATATATGAACATATTTTTTAATAAATATATGCAATAAATATATATGCATATTTACTTATATAACTAATTGTTTTTTTTTAATTATCAAGAATTTCTTCCCAAACAATATTTTCAATTTCTAATGAATTTTCTAAATTATTTTGTATATATATGTTATCTGGATTTCTACATCGTGGTAAAGGAACATATAACTGACCGTGTGAGATTAATTGCCTTTTGACGTATAACCCTACATAATCAAAACTTTGTCCCTGAGATTTATTAATGGTCATGCAAAATGCTAATATTAATGGAAATTGTTTTTTTATAAAGAATAAACGGTAATGAAGAAGATTCTCCTGTTTTTAATGTAATTCTTGGAATAAAAAATCTATTACCTACTTTTTCTCCTGTTCATATTTCTGCTTCAATAATTTGGATATTTTAAGTCTAGTACCGTTACACAAACCTTCGTGTATACTCAAATTTCTAATTAACAGAACAATAGCATTAACTTTTAAATCTAATTTATGAGGTGGCAAACCTTCATAAATATTGTTTAATGTTTCTATTGGAAAAAGTAGATGAATGTTGTCATCACTTTGATCAACACCTTCATGAGTCCCATAATCTGTACTATAATAAGTCTTCTTATCACCATTTAATAATATTAAAATTTTATTATTAAAAAATTTAATGTCTTCATTATGAGGTGCTAAAATAACACGATCATAATCATTTATTTTATTAATATTTTTATAAATTTGTAAAGAAACATCGTTGGTTCTTCAATTATTAGGTATTATAAAAGGATTTATATTACCGTCTCCAATTTGTAATAATAAATTTGAGAATTCATTATTCTGAGAACGAATATTGTGTTTTAATTTGAAAATTTTAAATACATGCCAAAATTCAGAATATTTAATAGTGTCTTCAATTAGAGCACTTCTAAATCTGTTTTTCATTACTGTGGATATTTGTCAAAAATCACCTCCTAAAATTATTAATTTTCCCCCAAAAGGTAAATCGTTTGTACATAAATCTCTTAAAGTTCTGTCAATAATTTCTAAAGCATTTTTGGGTATCATAGATGCTTCATCCCAGATTATGACTTCTGTTTCTCTTAATTTCTTTTTATCTGATTCTAATTTTAAAAAAGAATTTTTAATACTATTTAAATCTAATGGTAATCTAAAGGTTCTACGAGTAGTCATTCCTTTGGGTAATAGAATAGACGCTATACCAGTCCAAGCCATTGATATAATATTTTTTCCTTTTGATAGAAAATAATAAATTAAAGTTTTATATAAAAATGTTCTACCCGAACCTTCACGACCGTCTATAAAATTTATTTTATTTATATTTTTTATAAGTTGTTTGAAAATAAATTTTTGATCTTCATATAATTTTGTACACATATCTTCGAATATTTCCTTACTAATTGAAATTATTTTACTATCGTATTTTATATCATTTATGATGGGATCAGGTTCAGGTAATCCAAAATCTGTACAAGATAAATCTTCCAACAATAATAATTTATTTATATGATCTAAAGCTAAGTTATCTTTATTTTCATGAAAATCTTCACTAAAGTATATTTTAAAATTTTCCCAAATAATATTGGCTTGAATATTTTCTGTTAGTAGAAACGAAGTAAAAAATTTACGTAATTGAAAAGGTAACATGATACGACATGCTTCTTCAAAATTTTTTAAATTTGTAAATCGTTTTCTATTAAATCCATTGCAGTCGCAGCTTCTTTATGAGTATAATACGTTACATTTTTGTATGTACGTAAATCTTTAAAGGAAGTAGCGCCTTTTATACGACTTAATATTAATTTTAAAGCGAATCTTTCAGAATCTTTTGTAGATACTATATTTAAACGTCCAATAGCATAATGTTTTTGTTCACGTTCGCGTTTTACCCAAACTTTTTTTGCGTTAAATATATAATAATGCGGTATATTAACGTATTTTATATTATTTGCAAATTTATCATTTTTATTCAAGTCAAACCACGCTGTTAAAGTTGTTTTCCAATTATCAAGAGCATCTATTTCATAATTTTCTTCAAAAACAATTTTTTTTTATTTTCTGTATGAACTGCTAAACGGATAACAGTATGACTTCTTCCACATAAGGGAAATTTTTGTAACCGCCATGCTGCTTCCATTGGGCTTAAGTACCGGCCATCAATATATTCAGTAATTTCATCATATATTCCATTTCTTTTGTCATCATTTTTTTTAATATACAAAAAGCTCTATCACTACCTTTATGTATATAATCAAAAATATATTTGATGCTTTGAATTGAAGCACAATATTCAACATTAATATGACATTTATATTTTTCTAATAAAAATTTATTGTAAGGAACTACCATTGAATTATCTACTGGAATAATTTTTTTACTTCTTTTGAGTCGATATGTGTAATTATCAAAAGAATTATTTGTTCGTTTATATTGAGGATAACCATTTTTCTAAAATGTTGTTGACGATTGAAAATGTTTAGGAAAATTTTTTTTACAAACGTCTTTACATTTATCGTAACACGGAGAATTTTCACTATGTGATCCATGTAACATATGTTTTATAACTAATTTTTCTAATTTTTTATCATTATTAAAAGGTATCTCAGCAGAAATGTGTTTATTAATAGCTTCTGGTGTCATTAATTTATTTTCATGATCCAATGTTACTACAAGATATGCATAGGGTAATCCTCTTTTCTGAAATTCAATAGTATACATATAAGCTAAAGCATTTCCAAAATTTGATGGTTTTCTATATGATTAAGTAAACACTTAAATTTTGTATAAAATAATCTAACTGTAATATTTGGTATATCATTGGTCGTAGTTCCGATAGGCAATGTCGTTAATACATTTTTTAATTCTTTCCACTTAGGATTACACGTCAGAGTTATAAATAAATCAGGTCGACCAATATTTATTACTATTGCCATTGCATCTTGATAATGTTGCTGCATATATCTAGGACTACCTATATAAGTTGCTGGTAGTACAAAAATATTTCCTAGTTTTTCTTTTTTTTCAAAATTTTCTAATATATTTAATGCACTATTTATAACATGATCCCTCAAACCTTGATAACATTCAGTACGTAATTTTTTTTGTTTCTGTCTAAAATAATTCATTCTATTGTTTTCTATCATAATATAGGCATGTAAAAAGAATTGTTGGGTTAGTCTCCCTCCAAATAAAAGTGGATTGAAATTTTCTGAGTTTGGTCTGTAAGCTAATCTGCAAGAATAGTGCTGTAATATTGTTAGAAGGTTTTCTTTTGAATTATATGGTTTTTTAGTATAACCAATACTCCAGCCTAAATCTCCTGAAGGAAAAAATAATGGAAATACCATTGGGCCAACATGATGTGATAATTTACTTAAATATGTGTATTCTTTTTCATTAGAACTATTTTTCGGATAAATGTATAGATCATAATTATGAGGGATTCCTGATTTGGAAATAATTATAGCTGCACTTTCCGACGTTAATGGTTTAGTATAATTATGTTTTTGATTATTATTCTTACGAACAAAATATAATTTATAATTTGTAAGTTTCTCTGTATTAGTTATTTCGTGTAAATATTTATACTGTTTAGCATAAGGATTACTATTTAAAACTTCAGTCAATAATTTTAAATGTTCTTAAGTTAAATCTTTATGACTCTTTATTTTCATTTCAATTGCAGTATTGTCCTCATATATATATAATTGACCACACGGAGGTTCTGCATTTTTTTTTTGGTAATAAAGTATTTGGCGTTATATGAAAAACTTGTCTTTGAATTTTTAAATTATAAATAGCTTTTTTCTTTTCGTATTTTACGTTTACACTAAATGTAGCAAAGCAAAATAAGTTATTATAATATCTGATTAAAGTTAGAAAATTGTTATCATATAATAATAGATTCTTTAGTGCTTTATTATATATACGTAGCGGAGACAAAATTATTTTAACCTTACTACAACAAATTGATTTATTATTTCCTTCTTTCCAATATACTGCCGAACAAAATTTACAAACATAACTCATATTACCAAAATATGATTCATACTCTAAATTTTTATTTTTACATTTCTGTTTATTTACTTTTAACGTAGAAAAGGATGATGACGCGAGATGTTCGAGGACGAGCTCGGCAACGCCTCTCCTACACTATATATGTATAAGAGAAAGAGAGAGAAGAAGGGAGAGATAGAGAGAGGGGGAGAGAAAGAACTAACGAAGGTACTCAATCCGTTTCTCGCCGTTTTGTCATGCTCTGTTTGCAGTTGCTGCACTTTTCTTTGGGAAGAAAAAATACGGATAGCGTTCGACTTGTAATTGAACTGTCAAATGAATGCGCATACGCCGCGCTGTGCTCGCATGGGTTTGGCGTTTTCCTTGAGTTGAATAATTAAGAAGTTTCCTTTCAAAAAGTTGCTCTGTAATTAATTGATCTCGTTAGTTGCGGAGAAAAGGCGGGCATTATAATAAATGCGCGAACGTGCTTCTTGCGCTGATGGCAGGTGGGTGGCATAGTTTGTTTTCAGAAAGCAGCCTGTTATTTGTGTATCGAGGTGAAGAACTGACAACGGAGCGATGCAAAAGTTGTTGACAGAAGTGTCTTCTGCATCACAGATAGTTATCATTAGAGGGACAATGCGGTGGGACGCGGAGGGACGCGGAGGGACGCGGAGGGATGCGGAGGGACAAGACCCTTTTTGCGGAGGGACGCGGAGGGATGCGGAGGGACGCGAAGGGACGTGGAGGGACATGCGGAGGGACAATGCAGACCCCAAATAACGCAAAAAAACAGTGAATTTTACGTTATTTTGTGGAGGGCACTTTGCGGAGCGACGCGGAGGAACGCGGAGGGACGCGGAGGGACGTGGCGGGACGCGGAGGGACGCGGTGGGACGCGGAGGGAGGCGGAGGGTTAACGACTCAATTCAGCATACAACTATATAATATCGTAAGATATATTATACTATATTTAAAATATATAGTATATTTTCTCCATTAAAAAAAATTGAATAAGAAATACAAATCTTTTTTGTTTTTCATTCAATTTTAATTTCCAAGGTCTCATTTTCTTCTTTGTTAAATTTCAGGGGGAGTCAACGATATCAAAATTGAAAAATTTTCAAAACCTGCAAAGTTATATGCAATTGTTTGTAGATTTGTCTCTGAATTTTATAAACAATTACATATAACTTTGCAGGTTTTGAACATTTTTCAATTTTGATATCGTTGATTCCCCCTGAAATTTAACAAGGAAGAAAATGAAACCTTGCAAATTAAAATTGAATGATAAACAAAAAAGATTTCTATTTCTTCTTGAATTTTTTTAATGGACAAAATATACTTTTGCAAAATTGGAAATTTTCTAACAAAAATATTTTCCGTTATGTTAAGAACTCTGCTTCTTGTCATATCAGTTTTCAGATTGGAATGTGTAAATAAAGTTTTGTAAAAAATGTTCATAACTTTAGGTCTACTAGACCGCTGGAGCCACCTTAATTTCATGGGGACTTGCCAAAGGAAAAATTTTAAATTATACAAAACCAAGAATGTTATAGCCAATTGTTTATAAATTCATGTACGAGGTTAAAAAAATGTTTCTTTTTAATTGGCTATAAATTTCTTGGTTTTGAATAATTTTAAATTTTTGCTTGGGCAAGTCTAAATGCAATTACTTAAGGAACAAAATGAGACCTTGAAAATTAAAATCGTTTAAAAAACAAAAGAGATTAAGATGTTTTATCAATAATTGTTTGTGTTGTTTCTAAAATATCTATATTTTGTTAAAAAAGCTATCTTAGTCATGTTAAATACACTTTATTTATAATACATTGACTATCTCTATCATTTTCAAATAAATAAATCACGTTTCAACTATGGTTTTCTAATTTTAGGTACCTTCTTCATTTATCACTACTTTGACTAGCGAAGTCACGAAAGAACCTTCTTAAGGCAAGTCTAATAATACTCATTTGACTATTTTTGTATAAATATATTATATGCCAATGGGTCGAAACATGTTATAATGTAAGACGAGAAGTCAGCGCACTAGACTGTAAATCGGTTAGTAAAAATTCATCAAGTTTATGTATATATTTTTACTGGGTTTGTGGTGCTTCATACTCTTATATATTGTGATCAATGAGACATTAATTTGGAAATTCTGTAAACTAGTATATAACTGAGGAAAATCATATTGGATAAATGATCATTATAGGTGGCACGCACATACTATCGGCAAATAGTCAAAGCTATTGCTTATTGTCATCGGCTTCATGTTGTTCATCGAGATCTCAAACCTGAAAATGTTGTATTTTTTGAGAAATCAGGAACAGTCAAGCTCACTGATTTTGGATTTAGTAATCGGTTTTGTCCAGGACAAAAACTTGAAACATCTTGTGGGTCTTTAGCATATTCGGCACCAGAAATTTTGCTTGGTGATAGATATGATGCTCCAGCAGTTGGTACGTATATTTATTTTTTCTTTTTAATCATATAATGTTTGATATTTCTTTGTAGCTTTAGTATAGTATAAATTGATTAAAAATATAGATTATTGAGAATGCTTTGTTTAGTATATTTAAGGTGAGAAATTTAAAAAATTTTCCCCAACCGATTTACTGTGAGTTTGACGTCGAATGCCGACCTAATTTCTTCATTACTGACATTAAGATTTTAATTACTTCTTCTAAGACTAAGCGGTTGACTAAATAACTAATAGTTCTCCGCAGATGTTTTCGATAAATATAATATCTAAAATTAGAAAAACATCTATTACATAATTTAGTTTTTGTAATACAGGCTAGATTTTAACGTATTTCGTATCTGAAAAAGTTACCAAAGTAACCGTTTTTCGATTAGCGGCTAAAAAAATATTCGGAGTTATCAAAATGTGCCGGAACTAATAAAAAGTTTATAATGTAAATAAGTTTATTAATGTAAATTTACGTAGAGAAAATAAGTCATTAAAAGTTTTATGCATAGGTTTCAGTTTAGAAGATGAGCTAAACATAATATTGTTAGGCCTCGAAAAAGGATGTAAGGGTAGAGATAAATAAGTTTAGGCGTCACCTAAGTACAATGGTGACTGTAAGGTGTACGTTGATCTTTATTCTCATCGGTGATTTTGATGCTGGATACTGCCGATGATCTCCTTGAGAGTATTATATATGCAATAAAATATATTTAATTTCTATAATTTTATTCTGATAATAGAAGTAAGAGAAAGTTTAATAATAATAAAATATCTCTATTACGATTAAGTAAGCAATCAAAAATTATTAATTAATGGTAATCAAAATTAAGTGAAATAAAACAAATAATAAAGTTTTAAATTTTCAAATAAAGTTAGTTAAGAATGATAATAATAATTTGTTAATTAATATTAATGTTTATTATGACACGCAAGTGAAAATGTCAGAAAATAGGATAGGTGGTGGAAAATGGCCAGGTTAATAATCTCGATAATGATTAAATAATAATAATATCAGATTTACTTAATACCCTTATTTGGGTATGAATAATAATAAAAGAAAATCGTATGAAATACAATAAATCAATTTTCGGATACAATATAAACTTATATAAAAAAAAGTGCTGAACAACTATATTTTCTCAACTACAATAATCAATAAGAAAAAAACTAGTTAAACTGGAAATTCTGAAATGGATGTATCTACATTTATAATAATAATTATAACCAATAATTATTAAAAATTTAGAATGTCTAAATTACAATAATAATAAGGAAAATTTGCCAACAATTAAGAGAAAACTTCACTCGCTGTTGTCTCTTGAAAACGAACGCAAAAAAAATTATGTACGAAATTACAAAATCGCGCAATAGAGAAAAAGAAAAGAAAAATCTAATATAACGCGTCCGCGGATGTCCTTCAATGGTCCTCGACAGGATTGGTTTTACGACACGGTGGAGAGGTTTTATACCGTATAACAATAAAATCAGTATAATACTCTAAATTTGTCGTAAACTGCAGTATAATACCAGAATTGGAATTATACCCAAAAGTTCTCATAAACAGTAGTATTATACCAAAACAGGTATCTTATTGAAAAAAGCACTACAGTAATAAATTAATAATAACAAAAAAAGATATTATTATACACAATACTGCAGTAATAATCAATAAATAAAGTACTAATCTCATAAAAATGTATACAATTATAATAAAAGTAGAAGTAACTTTCAGTTTATACTGTATTTATAATTAAGGCGATGTGGAGTTGAAGTGAAAATCTCTACGTTACCGAAATGTCAGTAATAATCTAGTAAAACAGTAATAAAAAAATCATGGCAATTTGTTCGGGAAAAGAAGGTTGTCCCGCCCTCGATAATGCTATCAAGATTATTATATCAAATTTATAGTTCGTATCTCACAATTCTGTATTACTTATACTCGTTTAAAAATTTCAAACGAGTCTACATATTAAAATATCCATCGGATTTATCTAAAATTTGATGAGGATAATCTTGAACAGATATCTGAGGGCTAGGCAACCTTCTTTAATCGAAATTCAACAAAAAGTATAATTTGATATTTTAATATTAATATATTCAAGGCATTATGCTTAAAGGTTGGTGAGACTGTTTTACAGTCAGCGCAGAGTGCTGACTGCTGAGTGATTGAGTTGGAAAGTAAGAGCTGCCAACCTTTGTTTCACCTTTCATATTTATTATTTACGATTTCAACATTTTCCGAAGTGACCATAGATGGCGCCGTCAGTAGATTTTGTGTGGGGTTGGTTGCGCCACGTCTTCTCCCGTTCGAGGAATAGGAAGGGGAAAAGGAGAGAGAGAAATGAAGAGTCGGGAGTCAACTTAACGAGGTTTATTGAAATGTGAGGAATACAGCGGACCAACGTCCGCACGCTCGTAGACTCGAGCAACGACTGCGGCACGCAGGCTACTTCCCCCACTTTTCGGAATTAGAGTGAGAGGGAAGATCGCTGTCCCTACACACTCCCCCCGAGTGCCAACGAAGTACATATAAAAATATAAATAATTACTTTAAATCTAAATACCTACTGTGCTCGGTAGCACTTACAATCCAATCTGGATATCACTGTTGATCACAATCGCATTACGCTTTGGTTGCAGGGGCAAACGATATCTTTTTCTTTGAGTAGGTTTTTAATACTGGTCGATTAACCATGGTGGGCTGATTGCCGTTTGAATCACCACCGTGAGACACTTCAGGAAGATTATCTGAGATCATGTACGCGGGTTTAAGGAGTTCAACGGACACACTGCGTGACGCACTGTTGACTTCTATGTCGAACACGCGATCGGAGGGACGCTTTAGTACCTTATGTGCGCCCGTATACGGCCTTTCTAATGACTTTTTAGCCATGTTACGCATGAATACATGTGTACAGGTATGTATCTTCCTTTCATAAGGATATATAATCCTTAAAACAAAATGCACGCTTTTTGTAGTTATGTGTGACAGGGACTGGACGGACTTCACGCATATATTCGCGGAATTCTTCTATAAAAAGATTTGGATCCGGAAGGAAGTCTTCAGGGAGGAATAACTCACCTGGAAGGCGCAAATTAGTGCCAAACATAAACTTCGCAGGAGACGCATTCGTGTCCCGACGAAGGTGACTACGTAATCTTAATAATACTGTACTTAGCGTACGAGTTCGGTCCTTGTCCACGTGACACATAATCGCCGCTTTAAAGGGACGGTGCCAGCGCTCTATTAGGCCATTCGTCGCAGGATGATACGCGGTAGCGTGGATACGCTCGCAACCTATTAGTTTGTCATTTTTGCGAGAATCGGTGAAGAAATCATTAAGAGGAGCCTGAGTGGTCGCAGTATGAGGCATGTTTCGACGATAGAAATTCACATTGCCAAGAAACCTACGAAGGTCTGCGATTGTTTGAGGTTTGGGGAAGTTTAAAAAAGCTTCAAGCCTACTGGGAATGGGGCGAATGCCTTCACCATTCACCAGGTAGCCTAAAAACTCTAACTCTTCGGCAGCAAAGGTACATTTTTCGACGTTTAAGTGAAGATGAAACTTCTTAAGTCGTTCAAAGACCGTGCGAAGATGAGAGTAGTGTTCTTCAATAAAAGACGAAGCGATAAGAATGTCATCAATGTAAAAGTAAACAAAATCGGGATCACCTAACGCGCTATTAATGTAACGCTGGAATGTTTGACTCGCGTTGCGAAGCCCGAAGGTCATGTACATGAAGTCGAAAAGGCCGAAAGGGTTATAATGGCCGTTTTCGGTATGTCCTCGGGGGCAACAGGAATCTGATTGAACGCTTTGTGAAGATCAAGCGCCGAAAAGATTTTGTTCCCATACAGGTTATTTGTGCAGTCATGACTGTGGCAGCGTTTAAGGTGATGTGATACCCTGATTTCAATATTTTTTAAATCAACATTCAAACGTTTATTTGGAAAAAGACGACTGTCAGGCGCTCCGTATATGTAAATACTATACTCAGAATTTTTTGTGGATGATTCTATTGGTATTTTCATGAGATGTACTCTTTTTAAAATTATGCCGGTATATAACATCACCTTAAGCGCCTATAATCGTCACTTGGTCTCTAAGAATTGTCCTTTTTTAACTCCATATGGAGGGGACTTGCCCAAGGGCTGCTGGAGGGGCGGCAAATCCCTGCCTCAATCCAAGCATCAAATTCGACTTTCGCCGCTTTTAGTTTGTCTGGAGCAAGTCTACGAGGACGCTCCGAGACTGAAGGGCCAGAGGTTAAAATATGGTGGAAAACATCGCTATTTTAGGGACTGTGGGTTTTGAGACTCCCGTGATCTCCGGAAAATCAGCTAGAATCTTTGCGCACTCTGAGCCGGGAACAACCGCGAAAATAGAGTCCAACGAAACTTCCTTTACAACCGCGAGAGAGTAAATATTGGTGAGCGGATCAACCAGGCGATTCCTTTTTATGTCGACAAAAAGGTCGTAATGCGATAGAAGATCATCAACAATAATGGGATGCGGTACATCTGCGATGCAAAATCTCCAGCGAATGGGACCCAAATTAAGTGTAAACATTGACTCACCATAGGTATTAATCAATGAATTGTTCGCCGCGAATAGCCTGAAGGAGCTGGGCTTGCCGCATGCCATAGGATTTGCTGGGACGAGCGAAATGTCCGCATCAGTGTCGATAAGGAACGCCTTGCCCGAAATACGATCGCGCATGTGAAGACGTTTGGATGAAAGAGGGCCTTCTGAAGACGTCTCCTCAACAGAAGGTTGAGTTAGTTTTTTTGTTGAGGATTTTTCGCCTGCCACTCAGCATATTTGGAGCATCACTCCCTACACGATAAAGGGTTTGTTAGGGTATTTCCAATGAGCGAGGCATAGGCCAGAAGGGTCACGACTAGTAGAGCGAGCGCGCCTGGATCTGCTCCTAAATTGAGGGTGAGATGCATCGTTAGGTGTGTCCTGGCCACCAACTGATTTCTTGGACAACGCATCCACCTTCCATTCAAGGCGATCGAAGCGCTCAAGGAGAGTTTCGAGAGTGGCGGCGTTTGACTGATTAGAAGAGACAGCATTGATCCGAGGGCCGAGAAAATCAGAAATCTGCATCTGATTGGAGTCCATGGCTTCAACAATCTTATCAGACGTCTGCGCGAGCGTATGAACGTCTGTTACCTCAGAGATTGACAGGGTGGCTTTACAATGGGAGGGTAGCTGGTCTAAGAAGATAGAGCGTATAATATCATCACCTGCACCTGTATTGAAGCCTCAGAGACGGTTCAAAATGAGCGACGGCTTACCGATTGTCGAGACCTGACCTTTGATGAGCTGACGCAGACGCGTTTCGGCGGAGGCACCGAACGTATCGATCAGGCGATTTTTAACTTGTTCGAAAACGTCCGCGGGACGAGGGTCGGCGGTGACGATTTCTTTGATAGCTTCAAACGCTTCCATATCTAATTCTTCGGAAATTAAATCAGCGTTGGTCGCGCCCGACGTAATGCCTGCGTTCCTGAGGGCGATCTCTGCCTGCGCGAACCATACCGCCGGGTTGTCGCGAGAAAAGGAAGCGATTTTAGGTTGCCGGTATACCGCATTGACCGCTCGCGCAGCTTGGTTGGCTCCTGGATCGTCCTGACGCTCCAGGAGCTGTTGCACCTGTTGCTGCAGAACCTGTATTGCTTCATCGTTAGCCATATTGATGAGAAAGAATGTACACGAGCTACCTACCTAAAACGGAAAGTTTACGTCGATTCGAAAGTACAGGTAGAAGGTAAAAAATAACACACCTAAATGCCTTACGCCGCGCCGTTTACGTATCATAAGCTCCCTAGGCAGTGCTCACAGGCACAAACAGTGGTTTTTAAAGCTAAGCCTAAGCTAAAACTTAGAATTATGGTTTAGGAAACAACGTGAAGATTTGAGAGAGGTCACTCTCCCGCTATGAAAACTTTCTCTTAAAAAAAAAAAACGTTTTACTAAATCACGTTGCTAGACGACACGTGAATTTACTGAAAGTAAATTTAAGAAATGCCAAAATAGCTTTCCGACTGACCTTGGGCAAGAACGGGCTTAAAAACACGACGGCGCGAAAAGTTCAAAATATCCGTCCGGATGGTCGTCAAGTTCTTAGAACGCGTGAGCGTTGCGCGCGAATTCGCGGAATTCAAAATCTCGCGAGTAAACACGCGTCGGACGACAACAGTCCTCGGAGGGCGAGAGGTGCCCGAGCGGCTCACGAAAAGTGCGCGCCGAGCAATGAGAATTCTCGGAAGGCCGGGAGAAGGTAAACACTCTCCAGAAATCGTGCTTTAGAAAAAGTCGATTATTTTCGCACGAAAAAACACTATGCCGCAAAGTACGTAATTTTTGTCGCTCGCACCGAAATTTATGTCGCACGCATACCTTGGCGCAAAAATGATCTTGAGGACGACGTCGCTGTTGACTGCTGGAGCGGCCTCGGAGAATACTCGACAAGGTGCAATAATTGTAGACCAGCTTCTCACACGTTGCTCGACGGATGCGTTAAAAAAGGCGCCGGTGACGGTGGCTTCACACAAGGATGCACCCGGAGATTTACCCCAAAGACGCTGGTCCTCACGTTGCTCCACGAGTGCGTTGAAAGGTGCCGGTGACGGTGGCTTCACGCGTCAACGCACTCGGAGATCCGTTGATGTGCGCAGAAGGGCGTGCAGATGATTCGGCGAAATGTAGAATTTACGCGTGTGTGCCGGCGTGCCAACCCACACACGACGTGAGTTGCCAGGGTCGAGAATTCCTGTATGCTCCGGCGTGCCAGCGCGCATACGGGAACTGCGACCAAGTCGTCTCCCTGACGGTGCAGTCCTCGTGGTTGAGCGGTTTTGATAATTATGCGTGTGCGCCGGCGTGCCAGCACGCACACGACGTAAGTCGACTGCCAGAGGCGAGGCGGGTGCCGACACGGCTACTCGCTGATGAAGAATTACCGCTACGGAACTCGAGAGTACACGTAGAGGGTAAAGAAGATGCGTTGGCGACAAGGAAACGTCGCGACAGGCTCACGTCTGTGAAGCCGCCTCGGCGACTTTCGTCGGGGTCACCAATGTGGGGTTGATTGCCCTACGTTTTCTTCCGTTCGAGGAATAGAAAGCGGAAGGGGAAAAGGAGAGAGAAATGAAGAGTCGAGAGTAAACTTAACGAGGTTTATTGTAATGTGAGGAATACAGCGGACCAACGTTCGCACGCTCGTGGACTCGAGCAACGACTGCGGCGCGCAGGCAGCTTCTCGCCGAGCGCGGCATGGCTGCTTCCCCCACACTTCGGAATTAGAGTGAGAGGGAAGATCACAGACCCTACATTTGTGGATGTAGGAGTGAACTTCACCGATGGTGACCCCCACCTCGAACTGCATTTCCCATTGTTCGGGCGAAATTTACTTCGTAATATTGAAAATTAATTTGCTAACAATTTTTTATTATGTATCGTGTAAAGAATGCGGGATCATAGCATTTTCAATAATCAAAATGTTCAATAATTTATAAGCATCGCAAGTCACGCAATGTCGGCGACGGCGGCGATATTGCGTGCCGCCAGCGACATTGCCTGTTGGCTTTGCGGTGCCCGTGTGTGTGTGTGTGTGTATGTGTGTGTTTGCGTGCGTGCGTGGGTGCGTGCGTGCGGGCGTGCGTGCATGCGTGTACATGCGCTGCAAGCTGCAGCACAGCTGCGTCGTCGAGTTACACCGCGTCGCGGACTGTCGTGCATCCTAACTCCACACGTTAATAACGTAGATAGCACGTCAACACCCAGTCATCCTGCCGACGATGGTTCACGATGGAGACCTTCCCGGAGTAATAGCGCCGGCTGCATGAGGAGCGCGAACGTCTCGCCGACGTGACGATCAACGATAAGTTGCACAAAAAACCGAGCCATCGAGAAACCATAAACTCGGAGCATCAGCTGAGAATTTGCCCCTTGGTTGTGAATAAGCTGTAGCTGTGAAATCTGTGGTAATTTCACGTACAAGGGTCCAAAAAATTTTCAACGTCATTTTGCTGAATGGAGGCATGCACATGATATGAGGTGTCTAGGAATAACAAACACAGTCCATGTTGCTACTGTAACACAAATAGAGGATGCTCTAGCGTTATGTGAGAAATTAAAAACACTGAAAACATCAGAAAGGTGGCAACTAGAACAAGAAGAAGAGGTCGAGGAATCGCCAGGAAATGTAAATAGGGAAACTTATGAGGATTCGAAGAGACGAGGATGTTTGTAAAAAGGTTTTTACTTTCTTTTTTATTTCTTTAGTTTATGAATATTATGGAGTCTTAATTTGTAATCTTAACAAATACTTTTTGTGTATGAAATTGAATCAAAAAATAAAAATATAGTTTTTGTAAAGTATTTTTATGTTTACAAAATAAGTCTCCTTCCAATAGGGATTCTAAAATTATCATTCTGACAAAGAAAGTTAATGAAATTGTTTTTTGGAAGGCTTTTGTACTACATTTTGTACAAACTTTTGAATTTTTTTAATTCAAATGTAAAAAATAACATGGTGCGATTACTTTTTTATCTTGAATTATCTAGATCAAGAAGCAATGTACATTTTTAAATACATATCTTACTTTTGACAGCTTCTTTTCGCACCATGTATTTAGTATGAAATTTCTTCTAACGCTACCCTGACCTTAAGCAGTGTCTTTATTCATCGATAAATTTTTTGTATGGTAATCCGGATACCTTAAATAAATTGAGAAACGCCATATAAAGAAGTTTGAAATCATAGTACTTACTACTTATGTGATGACAGCTGTCTTAATGTTGATGCTAGCATTCAGTTATGTATAGATATTATTTATACAGGTTGTTAAAAAACAACCGCATTGGGTATATATCACGTGATATATACCCCATGCGGTTGTTCTTTAACAACCTGTATATAGTTTATGGTTATGGTACCTGTATATAGGTTCGATACTTACAAACACTTACAACTTAACTTAACATCTAAATATTTTGTAGAAAGAGTGCTAGGTTCCGAACCCATAGGCGACAGTATGATCATTTATTCTTATTAGAATGATTTAAAATATTATTAATCCAATTCATTAGTTTTTTCTTATTTAATGTTGCGACGGAGATGCGACTCCGCACACACAAGCGCACATAAAGCACGCCGAATACACAAACACCCACACATAGAACAGTCACAACGGATACACACACATAGATTACACGGCCAGCCGAAGCGAGCAGCGAGATAGCAGGAGCTACGCGCGAACACACGCAGGTAATATTGATAGCGAGAGGGGGAAATGGCCAAGGAATTAGAGAGAGAGAGAGAGAGGGAGAGAGAGAGAGAGACGTGATGTAAAATCGGAGCACGGAAGAGGATTCGGCGCGGGCTACGAGCAGTCTAACCGGTACCGCTGACCGATAAGCTGGCCTGGTCCGCGGCAGTTTACGGCGAAGAGAGAAAGGCCGCGACGGAGACGAGCGGCGTAGTGCTCGCTGGCCACTGCTCCAAGCCAAGCCGCTCGCTGCGCACTGGCGCCTGAGTTCGCAAGCCTTCGTTTCGCATACGACGTCGAGAGACAGAGCCAGGCCACAACAGTCACGTCGAGCCCGCCGATGCGCTCCGGAGCAACCGAGCTCCGTAAGTGCAACTTTGTATACGCCGGCGGACGACGCGCTCGTCGCCTAATCTCTCTCTTTATCGCAGTCGCGGACGCGAGCTGTGTCAGGCCTCTTTCCATCAGCCTCTAGCCCCTCGCCTCTTGCGGGAAGCTACGCCGCGCGCGGCCTAACACACACACAGACACACACACACACACACACACACACACACACACACACACACACACACACACACACACACACACACACACACACACACACACACACACACACACACACACACACACACACACATACACACACACATACACACACATACACACACACACATACACACACACATACACACACACATACACACACACACACACACACACACACACACACTATTTAATTAAATAGGCTGAAATTGGCAACTTGAGAAGACAAATTAATCCGGCTCCTACAATATAAAAGCCACCTGTCAGATTTAATAGGTGTACTCATCATTCAATGTTGTTGATCTTTACTTTGAGGTGATGTGTTTTAGAACTTCATCCAAAAAAACATAAGAATGATAAAAATACGCTTCTATAATGCATTTCAGGCATCGCATATATTTTAAGCTGATTTTATCTTTCTGTAAATAGGTATACTTTAATAAAAAAATAATTAAATTATGTAATTTTTCAGATTTAGCTGCTACACTGCTTGTGTATTTTTTAGAACTATCAAACTGAAAAATGACATATTTTCATTTTTTTATTTAATTATATCTACTTTTTCAGAAAGATAAAGTCAACTTAAAAATACATGAGATGTCTGAGATACATTAGTGGAACCGATTCCTATCATTGTAATACGCTTTTGGATTAAATACTAAGACACATCACCTCAAAGTAAATATCGATAACATTGAATAGCCAATACACTTGCAAAATATGATAAGGCTTTTATATCGTAGGAACAAGATGAATTTTCTTTTTGAGTTTTAAATTTTGGCCCATTTATTGAAGTAAAGTGTAGTGAGTGTTATCGAAAGATTTATGAATCTATGTTTAGGCCTGCTGTAACAGCTATGTTCACAAAATGCAAGACATCCAATATTTAAATTAAGATTGCATGGTTAAGCAATAAATGTGAGAGCATGTAAAAATTGCGAAGAAGTTATTATAACCTGTAAGATTCAGTTTGTAGTAGTTAATGAATAATGAGGTGGCTTATCCATTAACTACCACCATTAATTGACTTTTAGAGGTTATAGTCAACTTTTCATAATTCTGACACATTCCCAGATTTATTATTCAATCATGCTCTCTGAAAGTAAATATTAAATACCGTATTATATAAGTAGACCTACTATATAGCAGGTCTATATATCTGTAGAGCTTTCCGACAGACTTAGACTACATGGAACTTCAGATTTCATAAGAGAAAAAATATTTTATTAAATGAACTGAAATTTAAAATTTCAAAAGTAAATTAATCCTGCTCCTATAATATAAAATCCACCTGCCAGATTTAGCAGATGTACTAATCATTCAATGTTGTTGATGTAAATGAAGTTCTGAACGTTCATCGTGAACGAAATATCGAATATTTCCAAAATCGGTTTTTTTGATAGTCTCTGTTAGATAAATGCATAAAACCAATAGAAACAGCGATATAAGTTATTTCCAAAGTGATTATCCCCCAAAATCAGCCCTCAAACCACCCTCACAAGACAACACATGATAAAAAATTTTATATTTTAACAGCTTATGAATTTCCTAAAAATTTTATCACGGGAATTTCTTCGAGAGCTTACCAAATACTTATAAAAAAATTGCCTAGAACAAAATCGATCCGGAACCCTTCCTTCATGGGATGCAAGTGGGGCAAAACGACTAGAAATACATGAAAAATACCTTTAAAAAATTGTCTCTAGCGACTATGCGATTCCTAAAAATTTTATCACGGGAATTTCTTCGAGAGTTTTCCAAATACTTATAAAAAAATTGCCGAGACCAAAATCGATCCGGAACCCTTCTTTCGGGGGATGCAAGTGGGGCAAAACGACTAAAAATACATGAAAAATACCTTTAAAAAATTCTGTCTCTAGCGGCTATGAACATTTTTTAAGGATTTTTCCTATTGTAAAAGGGGGATAGCGAATTATTATCGAATTGAAGTTTACAGAGTCAACTTCAGCGCATTATCAAAAAATTTCATTGGCGAATTCAGTAGGTAAGAGATAGGCTGATGTGCAGCCGCGCGTAGCGCGCTCTGCCTTAGAATCTAGTAGGGGTAAAAAGTAGGGGTGCACGAGTACTCGGCTTGGCGTGTTTGAACTGTGTCGAGCTTTTTCTTCTAACTTGAATCGAGTGCTCTACACTTTGAACTACTCGAGTCAGGTCGAATTACTCGGATCCACTCGAACTACTCGAAAAAGTCGAACTACTCGAAGTAATTAGTTCGATCTAGATAGAACCAGCTGGCTTTCTTAGAAACTTATAAAATGATGTACTTAATTAGCTGAATGTAATTTGTTTTTGGATTTCTCTACTACTTAGCGATGATAATTATAATTATCGTAAGATTACATATAATTATCTATAATTTTTTATTTATTAATTCTATTATAATTTATTCACTATACTATGCACTGTAAGTGCGAAGTGCCCTATCATTTCAAACTACTCGATTAAAGTTCGAACTACTCGATTATTTCGAACTACTCAATATATCAAGTAAAAGATTTGATTCTAGTCGAGTTCGTCGAGTCGAGTTTATAGAGCAAATAGTTCGGATCTTCGAGTAGTGGTGCACCCCTAGTAAAAAATTACTGGCACATTTGTCAATACGTATTAATTAAATTTTCAGGAGAAAGACTCACATCCTTATCTATATCTATATCATTTCCAAAGATAGTCTCTAAATATTAGTATTTGTTACTCGTAAAGAAAATTATTTTATAAACGTGTAGCGAACCTCCACAAGTTTCCTATTTAAAAAATTACTAATGCCAATGTGTACCTAAAGTATAATTTTTTTTCTGTCAACTGCTTTATATATAGAGACAAGAAAAACAAGTTTTACTAATTTTCTTACTGTTTTTATTTGATATAATCAATATTTTTCTACAATATGCAATAGTTTCTTACAAACAAAAAAGTTTTTTTTTTTTATAACGGACAAATAGTATTTAATTTTAATTTTTTTAAAATGCAGCATCGCAGAGATAATATTTTTGTTAATAGTATGCACATCGTATCCAATCACATTTACCAAAAATTTATCAAGAGTTGATAGCCTAAAAAATTGGTACAGCGTTTTTTTACCATATTCTGGCAGTTTTTTTTTATTAACGTTTATAAGTATAAAATTGTCTTCAGTACTCGAAGAAAATGTCTAAATCTAGGTCTAAATCCTCTTCTGATGCCCCATGAGCTTATCCTTGCATAATAGTGAGTTCTATGTAGTGGAATATGTTACTGGAAGTGGATTATATAAATATTCACTTGACTTATATTTAGCTAAATATATGAGAACCATAGATGTGTTACAGTACTATAAAAGTTATATCCCTTCTATCTCTAAAAAAAAAATTAAAAAAATTTTTTAAAGTCACATTTACAGGACAAAGTTTTCTTGTTCCTTAAGCCTTTCTGAACGTCAACAAAATTATTTACTTTTAAATCTAAAATTAAGAATAATTTTGTCTTTTTTCTACACGACAACACCTTATAAATACTGGCATCTACCTTTTAATCTTTGCGAGAATAATTATCTACACTGAAATTATTACTTTAAAAGTTACAGTTTTCCAAGGAATAAATGTTATTACAATTATAACTTCCCATAATCATTTGCTACTAGCGATAATTCAATAAATATCTGAAAATATTAAATATCAATCTTGTTTCAATCATCACGTCAGCTTTACGTATTTCTTATAATTATTAAAAAAAAAATTTAATGGGATGACTGATGTTCTGTATTCACTTAGTTACTTCAATATGCATTACGTAAAGCTGATGTGATGATTGAAAAAAGATTGAAATTTTGTATTTTCAGATATTTATTGAATTATCGCGTGTAGCAAATGATTATGGGAAGTTATAATTGTAATAACGATTATTCCTTGGAAAACTGTAACTTTTAATAATTTCAGTGTAGGTAATTATTCTTGCAAAGACAAATAGGTAGATGCCAGTATTTATAAGTGTCGTCGTTTAAAAAAAAAGACGAAATAAAAGTAAATAATTTTTTCACATTCAGAAAGGCTTAAAAAACAAGAAAACTTTGTCTTGTAGATATGCCTTCAAAATTAAATATCTTTTCCAAGTTTCGTTATTTAAAAAAAGTGAAACTTCTTATCAATCCAAAAGTGACTTATAAGTGTCGAAGAAAAATGATACTATTAAATTGAGCGTGTACGTATTTTTTCTAACATTCAGAAAAACTTTGTCCTGTAGATGTGCCTTCAAAGAAATTTTTTATTTTTTTCGAGACGTAAGAGGGAAATAACTTTTATAGTATTATGAATGGTTCTCAGATATTTAGCTAAGTCAAGCAAATATTTATGTAATCCACTTCCAGTAACATGTTCCACTACATAGAACTCACTGTTATGCAAGGATAAGAAGAGGCGTAAATTTAGATATTACACCAGAAGAGGCCTAAATTTAGATATTTTCTCCACAAAGACAATTTTATACTTTTAAACATTGTTAAAAAAAACTGTTAGAATATGATTTTATCATATTATAACCAGATACTATACCAATTTTTTTAGGCTATCAACTCTTTTTAAATTTTCGGTAAATGTGATCGGATATAATATGCCTACCATTAAGAAAAATATTATCTCCGCGACGCTGTATTTTTATAAAAGTTAAAATTAAATACTATTTGTCCGTTATAAAAAAAATTTGTTGTTTTTATAATTTTCTAAAAATACTTTCTACAGAACGTGATGTCGATGCGCCCCTCGTAGAAGAAATCATAAGTTTTTCGTGGCAGACATAAAGAACCGTAAATAGGTAGAAAATATATGTAGAAAAAAGAAGAATTTTATATTTTTTTTTTATAATTTTTTATAGAATTTTTTATAATTTTAGGATATTTCGTCGGGTGGGAAGAAAAAAGTTCTATCTCAACGTAGCGCGTGAAGAGATCCTATCCCAATAGTGTTCCACCTTCTTGCGCGCTCGTCTGGAATAGGGCCTTTTCACGCGCTTCCCCGAGATAGAATCTTCTCTTCACCCGATGATCACTCTTGTTTTAAAGATTTTTTTCATAACGAATCCTATTTCAATGAATTTATTTATTCAATATATCGACGGTTGAGCGGAACAAGGTCGTATCTCACCACGTGGATGAAGAACTTGTATCTCAGCGCGCGGACGAAGGACGTCGTATCTCACCGCGCGGACGAAGAATATCGTATCTCACCACGTGGATGAAGAACATCGTATCTCACCGCGAAGACGAAGAACGTCGTCTCTCGGCGCTCTTGCGGCGCGCGTACACGACCAGTATACAGCGAGATAAGACGTTTTCCGTCTGCGCGCCGAGATACGATGTTCTTCATCCGTGCGGTAAGATACCACGTTCTTTATCCGCGCGGTGAGATACGATGTTCTTCGTCCGCGCGGTGAGATACGACGTTCTTCGTGGGTGGGACTAAATATATCGAAAAGCTGATAGTTAGATGCCTTACCCTTCAGAAAATTCAAAATAGAATACGCGTACCACATTAGTAGAAGCACCCTTATCATATAGGATTTAAAACAGAAAACACGATTACGTAAGACATAGATTAGATAAGTACATAAGACGAATGCCGTACATATAGAAGTAACCGTATTTTTTTCTATATTAATGTTTATCATTTTCTGTATTCGTGACATTTGTTTAATTTATTTTCTATAAATCCGCCCTTTATACTATGTGTTTTCTACAATTGTGGCAGTATAAAATTAATTTATTCTGTAGATATATTTACGATTTTTCGTATTCTGTTAATCATGCTTTCTGTTTTAAATCCTGTGTGATAAGCGTGATTATGCTAATGGGCCACGCGTGTTCTACTTTTAATTTTCTGAAGGGTAAGGCATCTAACTATCAGCCTTTCGATCTATCTAGTCCCACCCTTTTTCGTCCACGCACTGGGATACGACGTTCTTCACCCGCGCGGTGCGATACGACGTTCTTCACCCGCGCGGTGCGATACGACGTTCTTCGTCCGCGCGCCGAGACACAAGCTTGTTCCGCTCAGCCGTCGATATACTCACGCGCTAATAACCATGTAAAAAATTTGTGAATTTGACTTTTAGCATAAACCTTTGTATTTTTAATTTGCAATTTCATAATTACGATTTTTCTCCGTAAATGTTTTTAAATATAATTTTATATATACTTTTAAATAATGTATTTATGCAAAATCAAATATGCAGACAGATTTATCAAAATGGCAGGAACCTTGATTTAAATGTATTTGTTTAAACAAAAACGCAATTTAAACAAATAAAAACAATCTTTTGAGATCAGAATCATTTTTTTCTTGAAAATTCAGGCAATTTTAAGATTGAAATGTTGCATTCAACATCTATGAAAAACCAATATTCAAAGAGTTATTAGATTTTTAAAATATTAATCTTCAGTATTTAAGAGATTTTTAATAATAGTCACAAAATTAAACATCAAGTAAAAATTATTACAGTTACTTATCGTTTACCATCTAAAAAGAGATGTGCATGTTTAATATTACTTTATATCATAAATAATTATTCACATTAATATACGAGTAAATCTCAGGAACTCTTAACTTTTTCGGAACTCCAAAGCTTAAGCGCAGAAAATTGAATTAAAGCTCAAAATGTTTGCTTTTCAATAAAAAAAAAAAAGAAACAATTATAAATAAGGGTAAAAGAATCTAGCTACGTACACAAAATTAAAAGAAGGTCGACAATCAGTCATTTTTTATGTTGTTCATGTCCTTTTCCAATTGATGTATTTATTTAATAGGAACAGGAACACACTTACGATCGTTGCACAATTTGTTTTGTTTAGCTTTTTTGTTTGCCAAAACCTTTAATTTGAGCCCTGGTAGATTGATGTGCTATGAAAATTAGCCCAAATATAAGATTTTTCTTCTTCTACATTTTTTAAGAAATTTCAGGGGGAAAAATTTACTGACATTTGTCAATGCGTATTGATTAAATTTTCAAGGGAAAGCCTAACATCCTTATCTACTATATCTATATCATCATGTGCAAAGATATTCCCTAAATATAAGTATTTGTTACTTGTAAAGAAAATTACTTTATAAATATGAGTGTGAAGCGAACCTCCATTTAAAAAACCGCTGCCAATTCATTGGCACGTAGCTTCCTCAAACTTAATTTACTGATTCCTTTAATTAATTTTTAATTCCAATATTTAAAATTTAATACTTCAAAAAGACAGAAATAACAAAACTCCAACATAATTTATTCAAATTTTTATAGATTATACATTTCCACAAAATTTCACATACATAAAATATATATCACAATTGCCTATAAATTTGCAACTGATATTTAGAGCTCTATGTATTTGAATGTAATTTATAGCATTCGAAACATAATTAAATTACCTATATTTTCTAAAAAAAATTAATTTTCTAGCTATCACGGTTCTTTTGTTATTAACAGAAATGTAAAAATTTAAAAATTAAAAAAAAAATTCCGCAAAAAATAGATTTTAAAAATGTCTAGAAAAATTTTAACCTCAAATATCTCTGAAATTTATTAACCAATCACTTTGCCAAAAGAACTCATCCGAGAACTATCAATAATATACCTCTACAATGAATTTTGAAGCGAATAAGACAATTTTACTCTTGTAATAGTTGAACATATAAAACTCATTTTTTTCACTTTTCATTTTTTACGTTTTTGTTAATAACAAAAGAACCGTGATAGCTAGAGAATTAATTTTTTTTAGAAAATATAGGTAATTTAATTCTCTTTCGAATACCATCCACCCCATTTAGATACATAGAGCCGTTCTCGAGAAATTACGATTTAAAAAAAATTTTTAAAAATTTTAACCTCAAATATCTTCGAAATTTATGGATCAATCCTTTTGCTCAAAGAACTCACTCGATTGGTATACAAAATCTACCCCTACAAAGAATTTCAAAGTGATTAAGCCAATTTTACTATAGTTATTGAACGACAAAAAAAATCACTTTTTTTTATAAATTATTTTTTTTCTCAAAAAATAATGAATGAAAAAACCTAAAAATTTAGTAAGTTATAGTACTTAATTTTTAATTTCGGAATATAACCTATTTACAAAAAAATTACGTTTTCATCAATAACTTATGACGAAATATAGTTACCGACTTTTTTTTTTTTAAATGGTAGATAATTTTATCCTACATACAGAGAATTCATGATATATAAACAATATTTGTTCTAAATATTAAAAAAATCGAAAAAAAAATTTTGAAAATTAAAAAATGGCTATAAAAAAAAATTAAATTTTACAAAAATAGAATATTGACCCCAATTGTGGAAGCAAAATCTAAAAAAATGATCACTCTCCCGTTAAAATCGGTCGAGTAGATGATGAGATATCAGCGTATACGGACACACGCACACACACACACACACACACACACATCCATCCATACGGACATTTTCTAAAAATAGTGTATTTCGATTCCAAATTTGCTAAATAACATTTCTAACACATTATCTCATAAACTTTTTTTTTTACTATCACAAAGCTTCCTCTATGAGGAAGCAAAATTAGTAATGCCATTGTGTAGCTAAAGCATAATTTGCCTGTCAACTGCTTTAGAGAGAGAAGAAAACCAAGTTTTACGAATTTTCTTACTCTTTTTAATTGACATAATGAGCATTTTTTCTACAAGATGCAATAGTTTCTTACAAACATGTATTATTATTATTTAAATAAAATAATTTTCTATTTAAAGCCAAGTTATACTTTTAAATAGAAATTACCTTTTCAGTCTAAATCTGTCTCTAGAATCAAAAACAATTTTTAGGCACGACCGCTGCTCGGAAGAGCCTTATAGTTTCGTCAGGGCGAAAATTGTAACACTTCAAATTCTGAAAATTTACAACATAAAAACTATTTTCCATCCAAAATGAGTCCATTTTAAGCGTTTTTTGAGATGTATGCATGTCTTTACGTATGTATGTAAGCAAGATTCCAGATTATCTCAACGGATTTTTCATAGATCCGAACGAGCTTTGGCGCAGATACTCGTCTAATTATAAGTAACTGACACTACTCAACCGGGCCTAATCGATCGACAAATAAAAAAATGCCAGTAGAAACAAAAATTTGAAAAAATCGATTTTTGGACATACGGTGAACACAATTAACTTTAAGTCCAAAACGACAATTGCATCTGCTAAAGCTGATAAAATCACGACTTTTTTACATTGAACATTTTTTTCTACGAACAATATTTGGCAATAGAATAGCAAAAAAACCGCTAAAAACATAAAAAATCGTGTTTTTTTTTGCTATTACTTTACAGGATTTGACTTTACACAAAAATATTAAAGGTAAAAGTTATAGATAATATTAAAACAAAACTTTTTCCTATTCAACATTTTTTTGTACAACGAATTTCTGACGAGTTAAATCCAAAAAAACGATTTTTAACGCTTGAATGTACCTAAAATGTTCGATTTTCGTCTATAACTTAGCAGGATTTGATTTGATACAAAAATATTAAGTACAAAAGTTTTAGATAATACTTAAGCAAAACTTTTTCCAATTTAATATTTTCATCAAAAATAAATACCTGACGAGTTAGACCTATAAAAACTATTTTAAACGCTTACATATACATAAAATGGGAAATTTTCGGCTATAACGTCACAGGATTTAACTTTACACAAATATGTTAAATATAAAAGTTATAGATTATAATAAAATAAAACTTTTTTCCATTTAACATTTTCCCGCAAAATCAATACCTTGCGTGTTAGACCTATAAAAACGATTTTAAAGGCCTAAATATACATAAAATGGAAGAATGTCGGCTACAACGTCACAGAATTTAACTTTACATAAATGTGGTGTAACAGGCATAAGTACCATACATTAAAATAGTTACATTGGTCAGATAAAGTCCTCACTCGAGAGTCTAATTAAAGGAATTCATATTTTTCAACCAAATCCCCCAGGGACAGGAGCGACTCAAAATGGTACCCGAGATGCCATCTATCAGCCACGATGGGCACTTAACTATACGGCCTCTAGCTAGAGATTAGCTATACTGGTCCCGGCGGGAGATTTGAAACCCGAATTTTTTTTTGTCCACTAACAAGATACTTTGCACGTAAAATTCATTCTAACCATATCCTCAATCATTGACGATTTATGTTGAAAGGTAATGATAATCAAATATGGAATTTTCCATTTTGTGTGTTTCTCGTTTTCAAATTACGCGCCAATTAATTCCAGGCAGTACATAGAGCAATGTAACTAACTAGTTACATTGCGCCCACGTGGAGATGATGCAACAGGACAAGGAGGGGATGATAGGCGTGTGAATAAGTGCGAGTGGGACAGACGGCGAAAATTGTTATTTTAACATATCATGTGATCTATGTTTTCCCCAGGGGGTAATCAAAGCATTTCTCTTATGAAATGGAATATTTCCTATGTAGTCGTATGCATATCAAGACATATCGACCCATATCTCGGAAATTATCTTCCTGTCGATGGTCTCCATATATATGTGCTAATCATATTTTTTCCAGACAAATAACTAATGAGCATGATGTGTGACTGTCCCGACTCCCTTAGTATATGTTTCGTCCGCCTTCATTTTCTTCATAGGTCCCATTAATCACCTTAACCTTTAGAGGGCCGGAAAACCACTAAAATGGCACACCCCCTTATCGACACTTTGTCTACGTTCAATCAATGATATAAGATACCTTTTGTCCCAATTTTTTAAGGTGAATTTCCCTCTCAAAATCCCGGTCCTCTAAAGGTTAGCGGCGCTGGAAGCTGCGCGAGTCAAACCCTACGTGTATAAAGAAAAGCTAACTGCGTATCCCCCTAGGAACAGGTGGAACGAGGTCGCATAAATAAGGTTGCGCTCCCACGAGAGCGCCAGTTCACCTTCCGCAGCAGTAGCAGAAGCAGAAGACACGCGCAAGTGTCTCGCAGGAATGATATTCCTCTTGTTTCGGCACGTGGTCGACGTTCGGGAGAGACGAGCCATCACGCCAGTGTGCTCCGGCCTTTTTATTAATTTCTTCTTCGCATATTAAGGTATAGTTGTTAATTTAGGATGTGGAAGGCAGGGTTCTTCAAATAACCCACTCTGGTTAACAGCAACAACGTTTTATTCAATTACAGTACAGCTCTCTCTTTCTGATTACAACTGCTCTCGGCAGAGGATGGCGAACGAGTGAGTGCCCGCTTCGGCCGCTCGCTCTCGCTAGCTCTCCAGCTATGCTCGCGTGATGGCGCCACGCATGCGCTCTCTATTTCGCACGCTGACATAAATGTACACGTATTCTAACACGCCTCCTTACATTTATGTTTCTCGCAATTACAATATTCTTTAAATCAAATTCAATAAACTTCTCAAGTTTTCAAACCTTACTCGTCCAAGAGCCTTTGTCAAAATATCTGCAACATTTTTCTCTGTACTGACCTTAACAATATCAATTAATCCATTAACATAATTCTCATTTACAAAATGATAATGTACTTCTATGTACTTTGATTTCTTTGTAAAATTACCAAATTTCGCAATGCTCACAGCGCCAGAATTGTCTTCATAAATATTTACAGGTTTCTTAATTTCTACTTTAAAGTCACTTAACAAGTCTTTTAGTAATATTACTTCACTTACTGCTTCAGACAGTGCGACATATTCAGCAGCTGTCGAAGACTTAGTTACACTTCCTTGTTTCCTCGATTTCCAATATATTACATTTCCATACAACTTAACAATATATCCAGTTGTCGACTTTCTGTCTACACAGTCTCCTGCCCAATCGGCATCTACATGACATTCAAGAATATCTACATTTTTATTTAAACTCTCATTTTCTAAATCACTATCATCTAAGCCAATACATATTACATCTTCCTCAACGACATCAACGTGTCTTGCAACAATGACTCTATTGTTTATCAAAACTCTATACCCTGTTACATCATAACCTATCAACGTTCCTAACTCAGCCTTCCTATCCCATTTCGAATTTCTTTTGTTTTCCGGTACTCTAACAAATACTTTACTTCCGTATAATTTTAAATGCTTCGTGTCTGGTTTTTCATTTAAAAATATCTCATAAGGAGATTTATTTCTAACTAAGGTGTTAGCAATAGTTCTATTTTTTAAATAGGCTGCGGCGCAGACTACTTCTGGCCAAAATCTTCTTTCGATCTTAGACTCAGCTAACAAACACCTTGTACTATCCATAACCGTCCTATTTTACCTTTCTGCTGTACTGTTAAGCTCATGTACATAAGGTGGACATGTTTCTATTTCAATTCCCTTTTCTCTACATAATTTATACATGTCTTTATTCAAATATTCAGTACCATTATCACACCTTAATTTCTTAATTTTCTTTCCAGTCTTATTTTCAACTAAATTTATATATTCAATAAATTTATCATGTACTTCGTCTTTAGACTTAATTTCATAAATTTTTGTTAATTTACTAAAATCATCAATAAAAGTTATGAAATACTTTTCTCCTTTATAACCTACTGTATTGTGTGGTCCATTCAAATCTGTATGTACTATTTCTAATATATCTTTCGCTCTTTTCCTATTATTCTCAAACGGGATATTGTGCATTTTGTTTTCAATACACGTAGCACATTTATAGTAATCTGATTCTATTTCGTTAGGCAAACCTTTCAAAACATGATTTTTACACATTGTTTTTAAATAGTTAAAATTAACGTGCCCTAGAGTTCTATGCCATTTTTCCTTTAAAGTCATTTTCTCATTTTTAACTGTCAAATTTGATTCTCTTGTTCTTTTTTCAATAAAACTAGTCATTTTATACATTCTATCTTTTTTCCAAGCTATCGCAATTAATTTATTATTTTTATTATAAATTTTACCACTATCACCGATACATACCACTTTACATTTATCAGTTACTTTAGCAAAACTCATCAAATTTCTGTCCATATCTTTTACGTAAAATACATTTTCTAATTCTATATCTATCTCTTCATTAAACGTTTTGAATTTACTTTTTACATGACCTACTTTTGTTGCTTTCAAAATTCTACCGTCTCCTACTTTTACATTAATCGGTTCTTTCAATACAATTGCATCATTAAAATAATTTTCGTTATTTATCACGTGGTCTGTACAACCGCTATCTAAAATCCAATCTATCTTATTTTCGTTTACTTTACCGTTACTTATATTCGCAGACATTATTTCTACTGAAGTGCTCAACACTTCGCTCTTCTCGGTATTTTGATGACCGCTGCCGTTGTTGTCACTGCCTCTCGCGCCTCGGCCATGCTGTCGGTATCCGCTCCTTCCATGCCGGTTGGAACTCGTTCCTCGCTGCTGTGTGTAGCCTCTGCCGTTGCCCCCTCCTCTCTGTGGCGCACGGCTTCCTCTGCCGCCTCCTTGCGTGGCGCGCGATTCCCGGAATTGTTTTTCGTCGGGCAATCGTATTGTATGTGTCCTACACCACCACATACATAACATGTCCTTTTATCCTCTCTTCTTTTCTCAAACGTAAACGCGTTTTCTCGAATTCTCACTTTCACCATGTTTTTTCTTAAATTCGAATTCCAATTTTGACTTCACAAATTCCACTGTTTTGTCCTTTTCAGCTAATGCATCCACAATATCAACCATGTGTGACATACTTTCTAGTAGCGTTAATAAGAAGTAATTCAATTTATCTTCTTTCGTCACATTTTCTCCAGCATTTTTTAATTCGTTCACTAATTTTTCAAAGTTATTATAAAAGTCTGTCGGGTTCTCACTTTCTCCCATTTTCAAATCGAGCAGTCTTCTTTTACACAATAATTTCGCAGCACTACTTTTAACTAAGTAATTTTCATCCAACTTAGCAACCATTTTCTTTGCTGTTTCTTCTGAAATAATTAATTCTAGTTGTGTATTTGTCATGCTGTTCACTATATAGTTTTTAGCTTTTATCTCTTTCTTTTTCCACTCAACTTCTGTTATTGCTTCCGGTCTTTCATCATTTTCGATAACTTCACTGCACTCTTTAAATTCCAAGAATAATTTTAACTTGTACTTCCATTTATCATAGTGTGTCCCATCAAATACTTGTAACGTGAATCCTTTGTTCTCCGATGCCATCTCGCTTTCAACAGGAATTTCCTTTTTAACTTCCTTATTTTCAATATTGTAAAATTTTTCTTCACTTTCAGTTTCACTTGACTTTTCAATTTTTACTTCCCGAGGCTCTGTCTTTACACTCATGCGTTTTTCTTTGTTCTTGCGCTTACCATGCGCTAAACTTGAAATCACTTTTCCTTGTCGTGGAATTTAAAGTGTGTTACTGCTCTCGTAAAGAGAAACAGTACCGCACTAAAAATAAACCAGGCACACTGCTACCATGTTAATTTAGGATGTGGAAGGCAGGGTTCTTCAAATAACCCACTCTGGTTAACAGCAACAACGTTTTATTCAATTACAGTACAGCTCTCTCTCTCTCTGATTACAACTGCTCTCGGCAGAGGACGGCGAACGAGTGAGTGCCCGCTTCGGCCGCTCGCTCTCGCTAGCTCTCCAGCTATGCTCGCGTGATGGCGCCACGCTTGCGCTCTCTATTTCGCACGCTGACATAAATGTACACGTATTCTAACAATAGTGTAAGTGATAGGCCTGCGATACTCCTTCGGGATCAAGCAGGCCAAGTCGAGTTGGTTCGCCCAACTCGGCGATTAATTCTTTTCCGATTAATTGGAGGCAGTGGCGTAAAGCTAGGGAAGACATAGTCTCCCTCCCAGACCCGGTGTTTATTGACCGCAAGGTCACGGACACAGAAGGGTGCTCGGTTGCCTCTGCGTTTCGACACAGTTCGCCGCGAGGACCAACTTTTCCTTTCTCTTTGTTTTTTTTTCTCTTCTTTTTCAGGTTTTCTTTTTTTTTGCTAGCCGGTCATAATTATTTTCTTTTAGCGCTACAACTCGTTAATATTTGTGATAATTAAATTCGTTCTTTTGTTCGTGAATAGTTAGGTCACCGGGCTCACATATAGGTATAGTTAGGTATAATCTTTAAAGTCCCATATCTCGGTGAATTTTGATGATAAGTGAGAAATACGTTTTAAGTACGATCAGGCATCGCGCGGGGAGCCATTTTCTTTATAGTAGTAAACCAAAATTAAAAGCGCCATAACTTCGTTAGTTAGCGTCGGATTTAAGAATTTCTTCGTGCCAGGGGGGTTATTGACCACGGTGGACCTTCCCATGCGGTTTAATTGAATATTTGTTTTTCATACCAGTCAGGTTTCATACCTGAAAATATTTGTTTTCTGTCTCCCGAATTTAGGTGTGACCTAAGCCACAGCGTCGAGCAAAAGACATACATAATAATAATTAAAATTCTTATATTGTTTATAATAAATGATTTTCTTTTTTTCTCTATTTTTTATTATTGCATTGTATCGAGCCACGAGTAAGAGCTTTTCTCTTATAACAGTGGTATGATATATATATATATATATATATATATATATATATATATATATATATATATATATATATATATATATATAAGTATGTGGGTGAATCGGTTTTGGAGAGGTATAGTTCTTTTTCTCAGAGTTGCCTATGTTAACGTGACTAAAGAAATATGGACCCTGGGGTTATAGACTCTAGAAAATGGCCAACAACTCTCCAAAACCGGTCATATATATATATCTTTGCCGGTGTGAAGAGGCTCTTCAAAACCGGAGAAACTCTTCAAAACCGGTATATAATATCTAGAAAAACTCTCCAAAACCGATAAACGACATAAATATATATATATATATATATTCGCTGATCGTTATAACCGATAATGGTAATGTTATAGACTTAAAGGAAATCTTATTTTAGGGAGGAGCTTTAAATTAAAGGGGGGTCGCATAGTATAATGTGTTATACTTATAAGTGCATTGGAATTAATTTTAATTTTATAGGATATATATTGGGACCTTGAATAAGTGCTCGCTGTTTTTTGTGAAAATTGATGCTTTATTTAAAGTATGTAGTAAAAAGCATGTCACTCAAAATATTGCCCATCACTAGTCACTACTTTCTCCCATCTTTCTGGCAATTTTCGGATCCCATCTCGGAAGAACTGCTTGTCTTTTGAAGCTATCCAAGAATGGACCCATTTTTTGGCATATTTATAAGAATGGAAGTGCTGCTCAGCCAAGCTATGAGCCATCGACTGGAATAAGTGGTGGTAGGATGGAGCAATGTCTGAGCTATACGGCGAGTGAGGTAGGACATCTCATTCAAGCACCTCCAAAGTTTCTTTGACGACTTTTGCAACATGTGGCCGACCATTGTCATGTAACAAAGTCACCTTGTCGTGTTTCTGCTCGTACAGCGGCCGTTTTTCCTTTAGGGCTCGGCTCAAACACATCAATTGCAGTCGATAGCGATCTCCCGCGATAGTTTCGTTCGGTTTCAGCAGTTCATAATAAATTACGCCCTGCTGATCCCACCAAATGCAGAGGAGAAGCTTTGAACCATGGATATTTGGCTTTGCGGACGATGGTAAAATGCATAAAAATCTCTAATGTAAGTATCCTTAATTATTTTACATTACCTTATTTGATGACGTAAAAGCCCTTAAATTGTTTATTTGGTGTTAAAACCTTTTATTTATACTTGTAAATAAGCATTCAGACATTATTATCACATAAGTTATGATTTCACATGGTAAAATATATTATAATTTTTCACAAAACTGCTATTGTTAAATTTACATTACCTAGTTTGACATCATAGAATGCCTTCAAGGCGACCAAGGCCTCCAAGGTGACAATTGCTTCTATTGCAATTTAAGGCGGTCTTACACCTAAAAATTTTAAAAATATCAAATTTTTTTTTTATTGAATTTTTTGATTATATATGTTATTTCGAACCTAAAAAAACTATAGTTTGGATCAATAATTAAAAAAATTTGAAATAAACCACTGAAAGAGCTTACTATCTTTAAAATGACGAGAAAATTGATTTTCTTGTTTTTTACCTTTTTTATCGACTTCTGATAGGAAAACGTTATTTACTTAAATGTGTTATAAAATATCAAAAAACATTATTTATATAAGTATATACTTATATAAATCCTTATATGAGGATAAAAAAAAATAATTAAATTCACATACAGTATTTATTATAAAAATTAAATAAATCATATTGTGGAATTCGAAATCCAGTGGAATCGTCTTGTGACCATTTCCCACTTCTGCTTCTAGTAAAGTGACCATTCCGTGACCGAAATTCGACAGCAATTCACTATATTAATATTCCCTTTTGTACCTATACCTATATATATATATATATATATATATATATATATATATATATATATATATATATATATATATATATATATATATAAAACTAATGCCAGTGTAAACACAGTGGCACAGCCGCACAGCTGACAGCTCAAAAGCTCAAACGAGCAGGGATACATAACTATGTGATTTCAACAGTTTGTTTTGCAGAGTTTTGGCTTCCTCAAATAGAAAGATTTTTTTCATAATGTTTTATTATTTGCATTCATAAGTGAATTTAGGACTGAAAATTTAATGAATTATACGTGAAGATATATATATATATATATATAAAAGTATTTCTAATTGTGATTATAATATAAGCGTGCAGTGCCAGTTTTGTTTAAATTTGGAAATTATAGCTTCAGTTCAAGATGCATGAGATTGCTGTATGAAAGTTAATACAGAAAAACAAGTGGATTTAGTTAAGTATTCGAAGGAAGAAGCTGTAATAATTCTTTACGGATAAAAATAAATACATCTTTTTCTAAAAAAGATGAAAGTGAAATAATTGAGTTTAGCTTACTATAGGATATAATTCAATTCAGAAGAGTTGTGAATTACAATAAGTGTCAAGATGTATCTACGCAGAAAAGCGACAAGCCTGCTTAGCACACAAGAAATATATAATACAGGCTTGAATTCAAGATATTTTAATATACAATATGCGTAATTAAGTGATCGTTGACATAATGGGCTTATCGGCTTTTATGTATTTAGGTACATTTGGCCATAACAGTGATGGCTTCTTAAGTTGCGATTAGGATTTCATATTTCATAAGACCTGCTGCATATTCTACATTAATCTTAGTATAATAAATAATAATATAACTCAGTACAATGTGTTAAAAAGTGACTCAACAGTGGATGAATCAAAAGTACAAAAGCGAAGGACAGATTGTTAGCAATAACTTTGAATGGAACGCATGCTGTTAGATTAGCAATAACTTTTAAAGGAACGGATGCATGCAAGGTGCCAGAGCTTCTGTTTCAACATATTTATATAGAAGAACATATCTTAGGTGTACAGGAAAATGAGTTTCATGAAGGGAAAAAAATTGGGAACCTAATGGCTGGTTATTTTTGAAGTTTTATGGTATTTTTCTTTGTAGGCTTATTTCTCAAAATGTCATTTTTTAAAGTTTAGCGTTACTTAAAAAAAAACTATTCCATTGATTTTGATGCAAAAAACATAAAAATTCATAAAATTCATGAATTCAAAGCAGTTTTTTCCATAAAAAAAATATTAATTTTCAGAAATTTTATTTTTCCAACTCTTCCTGCTATAACTGCATGAACTTCAAGTAATTCAGTTCCTCTCCCATGAAAATCAATGGAATAGTTTTTTTTAAACCAATTGAAAAAAATTGAAAATTCTATATCTCTGAGTAAAATTGGTCTATAGATTGATTCTTGGGCCATATTATCAGAAATAGTGTATGTTTATAGTATATATATTGTATTTTGTTTAAACTACATTTTTCTTTTTTTTATAGCTCATTTTGACCTCAGAAACCACTAGGTGTAAGACCGCCTTAAATGAGAAATATTGGGAAAGAAGGCATTGTATGACTTCAAACAAGGTAATGTAAATTTAACAATAGTATTTTTGTCAAAAATTATAATATATTCTACCATATAAAACCATAACTTAAGTGATAATAATGTCTGAATGCTTATTTACATGTATAAATGTAAGGTTTTCTCGACAAATAAGCAATTTAAGGGCTTTTACGTCGTCAAATAAGGTAATGTAAAATAATTAAGGATATTTTCATGAGAGAGTTTTATTCATTATACCATGTAATACGATAATCAAGCAAGTAATCACGTCTGTATGCTTGTATCTACGTATTAGAGGAACGTTCACCAGCCAAAACTATAATTTTAGTGGAAAATACCATTCAATTTCTAAATAATTCAAGGACTTGTAACTCAAAATCCTCAAAACGTTAGGATCTCGTATCGCACAGGCTTTCATTTTTAGGTAATAGAAGAAAGATCCTGCGAGCTGGTGAGGATCCATGACCCGAATCTGAGATACACTCCTTGTTAGTCCTGTTAACGCCATCTATTAGGAAACAGCGAGAAATTATTCAAGGATCCAAATATATATATATATATATATATATATATATATATATATATATATATATATATATATATATAAATGTTTAATACGGTACTATCTGGAACTCCAATGTTAAAACTTAGGGTGTGTTCTACAATATTGACTCTCACTATTGACTAATAGCACGACGCCTGCGGCACCCGCTTTCAGTTCCGCAGAATTTTACGTTGATTTATGAACAAATTTACGGAAAAAGTCGTTGTGAAAGTGACCTGTAGGATCCGAGAAACTGCCATTATACATAAATGGAATCTGGGACGTCCCAGGTTCCATTGAGAGTCCCAGCAACTGCCATTATACATTAGAAAAGTCCCAGGAACTACCAATAACTGCAGATATATCATCCTATATTATATAGTTGTGAGGCTCAAACTAGGTACATACCCCCTCCACCCCCTCCACCCACCTCCACTTCCCGTCCACTTCCCCTCCACTGTTTACGATGAAATTCTTTCGAATTTACGTTATTTTGAAGGGTGTCTGCCCCTCCACCCCCTCCAGTCCCTTCCACCCCCCTTAACGTCCCCTCCTCGCCCCCTCCACTCACCCCTCCACCTACCCCTCATATTATGCTAAAAATTTTATATAGAGTGTTCCCGAATTGGCTGGTAATGAATCAGTAATCAGATTTTCAGAATTCAAAATGGCTGATCGAAGATGGTGGCCAAATATTCAAATATTAATGGATTTTGCTGAAAATTGTATATAATGGGTTTCCGGATTCTCTGATTAGGAATCTGAACGCAGATTTTGTAAATACAAAATGGCGGAAAAATTTGAAATATTACTGGATTATGCTGAAAATTGTATATAGGGGTATCTCGATTCGTTGATTACGAATTTGAACTCATATTTTGCCAAATGAAAATAGCGGCCAAGTATTGAAACAGTGCTGAATTTTGCAATTGTATATGGGGGATTTCTGGATTCGCATGATGACGAATCTAAATTCCGATTATGAAAATTCAATATAACAGATCGAAGATACCTGCCAAATATTGAAATATTACTGAATTTTGCTGAAAATTGTATATACGGAATTTCTGGATTCGCTGAATACGAATCTGAACTCAGATTGTGAAAAATCAAAATAATGGACCCAAGATGTTAGCCAAAAATTGAAATTTTACCGGAATTTGCTAAAAATTGTATATTTTGAGTTTCCGGATTCGCTGATTAGGAATCTGAACACAGATTTTGTAAATACAAAATGGCGAAAAAAAATTGAAATATTACTGGATTATGCTGAAAATTGTATATAGGGGTATCTCGATTCGTTGATTACGAATTTGAACTCATATTTTGCCAAATCAAAATAGCGGCCAAGTATTGAAACAGTGCTGAATTTTGCAATTGTATATGGGGGATTTCTGGATTCGCATGATGACGAATCTAAATTCCGATTATGAAAATTCAATATAACAGATCGAAGATGCCTGCCAAAAATTGAAATTTTACTGGAATTTGCTAAAAATTGTATATTTTGAGTTTCCGGATTCGCTGATTAGGAATCTGAACTCAGATTTTGTAAATACAAAATGGCGGCCAAAAATTGAAATATTACCTGTTTTTACCGAAAATTGTATATAGGAGGTTTCTGGATTCGCTGATTACGAATCTGAACTCAGATTTTGAAAATTCAAAATGGCGGACAAGAATTAAAATATTACTGGATTTTGCTGAAAAATTAGTTTTGTAACGGCCTGCGCGTGTACGTGCGCGAGTGTGCATATATCGGTGTGCGCGAACGAGACATGAGGCGAGTCTCAGCACACCGCGTCGGCACGCACTAATGCCCGAAATGTAAACACCTCTCAACCTTGCGCGAAGGACAAGGCCGAGAGATGCTTGCGTGTGCCGATGAAGCAGCAGGCAGGCAGTATCGTTTCGGCTATCGCCGCGAGCAATAGCCCTCACTGAGAGAGAGAGAGAGAAAAGTGCGAACCAGCGAACGCGAGAGGAAAGTGCAGCCGAGAGAGTGAGCGAGAGCGCGGCGCAGCAGCGTAGCTTGCGAAGCAGGGAGAGAGAGAGAGACGCCGTCAGCAGCTACCGCGGTCGAGTGAGAGGAAGAGAGAGACACCGGCTGATCCTCTGCGACAGCCGGACTGCTCGCGTAGGAGAGAGAGAGAGAGAGAGAGAGACACGACGCGCGAGGCTTCCGGTACCACTCGGCCTGACTCCCTGCATCAGCCGAGTCTTCGCGAGGTAAGTCCTGGCCAGGCGCTAGCGCGCTCTCCCCGCGGACGACGTGCGTCCGGAGAGCGACTCCCGCGCGAGCGAGCGAGGCTCACCGACGCGCGCGCGTGTTTCGATCGCGCGCGGCGATCGACCAACGTCGGCGTGGGCCGCTTTTACGAGTGCGTGTGCGACCGCGCGCACACGTAACTAGAGCGCGGGCGCACCACCCGAATCGGCGCGTACACGGCGTACGCGCCGCTTGTATATTAATCCTTACGTCCGAGGGGCAATAAACTTCTTTTATTTTTCATACGCGTTCGTACATTATTTGGCGCGTATTCCCGGATCCCTTTTCCTAGTCGGTGGTGCGGCGGTATAGAGTACCACCGGCCTCCGCGGGCGCGAGTACGCAATACTCGCGCGTATCTGAGCAGCTGAGGAAGCACGCACGAGAGAGAGAGCGCGACAGCGAAGTTGCGCGTTGTAACGCCGGCAGGTACGGCTGCCGAGGAAGGCAGCCGACGGCAAGCGACGGCGCGCAGGCGAGAAGGAGGAGATTTCGCCGAGGGTTGGCACGAGCAAGTGCTCACGCCCCACTGCATTGTTGCGCCGTTCATCGGCAAATCCGCTTAGAAGAAGCGAATAATTGTGCGACGCCTACCCCGTTACAGTTTATAATCAATAAGTAACAAATAATATCAGTGCTGTCGTAATGAACTACATATATATTATGCATTATTTTGTTAAATATAAGTATACATAATATTTAAAAATTAATGTATATTAAGAATAATTTTTTTAATAAACAATACAGAAAATTTAAAAGAAAAAATAAATGTTTCATGATATTATTTAATAGGGGTTATCCTTATTCATTATTATCAATATTTATCTTCATATGAAATATAATCCGCAACTACAATTATAAGATTAATTTTATTTTACATTATTATATTTTTAAAATAATCAATTTTTATATATAATTAAAACTTAAATAACTTTCCATATTTATTTGAGCCAAATTTTTGTGATTATTCACTGATGAATATTCTAGCATATCTAGCAAATTTAGAAAAAAAAACCATTTTCAAAAACAAAATTCAGTTTACACATATTTTAGAAAACGATTTTCAGTTGTATCAGCTGTTGCTATAATATTTTTTTTTAACAATTCACACTAAAAATGGGGGTTGGCGAGCGGAGCGAGCAGGGGGCGAAGCCCCTCTTGTATATATATGGGATATTTCAGGTGAAGTCAGCAGCTCAAAATTTTAAAACGGCTCAAAACTTGTTTTCTTTTAGTTTTTTATGAAAAAAAATGTTCCTCAAATTTTGGGTCCATATTTGCAAAAATAAAAAACCTATGCAAGATTGAAAATTCAATTTCTTTGCAATTTTTGGTTAAAATCCAAGATTATTCATTTTTTAACTCCAAATCTTGAAACTTTTTGTATAGAACAATGATTGGCAAAAAGTTTGCATTTTCTGTAGAATGTGCCAGTATTTATTTTATGACTCTTTTTGAAAGTCTTTGATTAGCTGCTTCTTAGTATACCTTCATCGAAGGATATTGAGGCTGCGGCCAAATATTTTTTATTCGACAAATTTTTTTTGGATTCTTCTTCGAAAACCTTTCAAACTGCTTTTTTGATCAATACTGGCCGAGCAAAGGGAAAAAAGTTACAATTTTTTTAAATATCAAGAAAAATCCATAATTTCAATTTTTGATAACATTATTAATGAATCTGAATATTATTCATACATCTATTCATTAATATCATTCAATAATATTAGGCTTACACAATAAGCTATACCTAATTATGAATTAATAATAAATTAAGCTATAGAGGTTAATTACTATAAAGCTGTCAAAATGAAATCAGGCTACAGACTCATAATTTCATTCATAATTAGGTATCGCTTATTATGTAAACCTAATATTATTGAAAATAGATATTTATAATATTCTATTTGATACTCTAACAAAATTCAGTGGTACGGTCCATGCCATAAGATGTATGAATAATATTCAGTTTCATTAATCATGTTATCAAAAATTGAAATTATTAGTATTAGTATTTCATTTATTGTAAAAGTATTTTACAAATTTAAAGCAGTTACATATAATATTCATAATTTATCACTCTTAGTAATAATATAATATTTAGAAATACATCGTTAATGTCTTAATAATATTTAGAAATACGTCGTCAATATCTCGATATAAAAACAGATTTTTTTAAAATTCCATAATCGTCAATACCTAATTTCAGTCTTTAAATTAATACTGTTTTCGTAATATCTCAGTCTAAACTTAAAGCTATATAATACACAGTGGTAAGTCAGCGTTAAAATAGTGATATCACAGATAAGAAGTAGTGTAGAATAATTTAAAATGACTAGAAATTAGATTGACTAGAATCACTATCACTGAAATTATCAGATCGTTATTAAAGCTAACACCTCACATTCACTCTCACCACTCGCGCTAATAAATACATTCATACATACAAAACTGTGTATATGGGACGATACATAACACGTATTACATAATAGAGAATTTCGCGGGTGATTAGTCAAGGTCAAGGAGATGCCTTCTCAGAGCGGTTTTAAATCTTCTGAGAGAGGAAAAGTTTCTTATCGCAGCAGGCAGGGAATTCCATAGGCGTGCACCTTGTACTCGAAGAGATCTATCACTAGTTTTGGTGCACGTCGGGGGTATTGTTAATTCTTTAATTTCACCTCTAGCAGTAGCTCTGGGTACATACCTAGAAAAGAGACTTTCTAGATAGTCCGGAGAATGCATGCGCATGATCTTGTACATAAGTACCGCCATGAAATAGTGTCTCCTCGTATCAGTGCGCAGCCAGCCCGGAGTTAATCTGTGAGGTGAAATATGATCAAACCGTCTTACACCTAACACATATCTCACACCAGAATTTTGTAGTCGCTGTATTTTTTCCCTTAGTTCTTGAGACGCATCAAAAAAAACCACCGAGCAGTAATCCAAATGCGGGAACAACAGAGAAGCCACGAGTTGTTTGCGCAGAGGTTGTCTCAGTGGTGTACTGACGGAAAAATCGGAGCGCGTACAACACACGATTGAATTTTTTTTATTACCTGATTTATATGAGCTTCCCACGATAGTTTCGCGTCTAGCACAACACCAAGACTAGTGACTGTATCAGAGAAGGGAATGCAGGCTCCGTCTCCGAGGTCAATCGCCCTCGGCATGGCACCAGAGTAAAATTCGTTCACAAATTTAATGCCGCCAAAAACAATTGCCTTCGTTTTTACCTTGTTAAGTTTGACACCGGCCCCCACTGCCAAATCCGACACAGCCATTGCTGCTTGCTGCACTCTCGGGGAACCTGTGTATAAATTTGTAAGTCATCTGCATACAAAAGATGCTTGATGTATCTCGAATCTAGGGCGTCACGCATGTCATTTATGTAAAGGCAAAATAACAAGGGTCCCAGAACCGATCTCTGTGGTACCCCAAGGTTCGTACTTAACCATGTAGAAACGCCCTGCATACATGTATAAACGCATTGGCGCCGACCTGTCATATATGAGTTAATCCACAAGAGAGCGGTTCTAGAAAAACCCGCCAACTTTAACCGTCCGAGGAGTCGAGCGGGTAAGATTGTGTCAAATGCTTTACTAAAGTCGAATAGTAAAAGTATCGTGACGTATTTCTTGTCGATACCAAGTCTTATGTCCTCAGTCAGTTTTAGGAGCGCTGTCTGGGTAGAGTGATGCTTTTTAAACCCAGTCTGTAGAGGATCCATGATCTTTTTGAATACTATGAACTCTTGAATTTGGTCACAGGCGATTCTCTCGAGAACCTTTGGAAGGAAGCACAAGATAGAAATTGGCCTAAAATCCGAAGAATTTTTCGGTGCAGAACATTTTTTCAACGGCGTTACACGTGCCTTCCGAAGACCAAAGATCCGAAAAAACTCCCTGCGCAAAGGAAGAATTGAACAACCTTAACAGATGTTCTCCTATGATAGGCAGAGCCTTTAGTATAACACTCTGAGGAAAACCATCCTCGCCACGAGCCTGCGACGATAAGTGAGAGATCGCAAGAATAACGTCAGGAAGTGTGACGTCTTTAAAGTGGAACCCGTCCATCGTAGTACTCGAGATAATTTTCCTACGGTCCTCACCATCGTCATGCGGCGAGACTGATACCCGGCAAAGTGCATATTAAGCTGATCCGGTGTAAGGCCATTCAAGTCCTCCCCAGATTTGGAAAGGAGCCCCAGGTCTTTCAGTTCCTTCCAAATATTACCATTTTCAAGAGCATCAAACAGACGGTTATGATATTATGATGTTCTGGCTTGTATGGTCAGTTCGTCTACCGTCTGTCGCAGTGCCAGAAATTCATCTAGAAGGTGTTTGTGTCCTGTTCTCTTGTACCGTTTGTAAGTGGCGTCTCATTTACGTTGCATCCCAGCTAACTCCGCGTTTATCCACGGTAACTGGCTCTTTTTAGGTGTAAGAGTTTTAACCGGCGCAAGCTGTTCAATTGCCACCGTGAGATTGTCGCAGATGCAAGCGAGAGCAGTATTAGGGTCATAAGAACTGTCGGTGCACGACAACCAGTCACAAGTCGACAGAAAATCAACCATTTGTGAGGAAGAAATCCCTTTATAATTAAGATATTTTATTTCTGTTAGATTTAATGGCTGACTTCCCCATTGAAGACATATATCTATAATATTATGTCGACTGTGAAAGTTGACCGGTATGTTGTGTGCTTCAAGTATCGTATCGTTCTCATCGACAAGAATTTGGTCTATCCAGGTGTGAGAGGTGCGTGTGTGATGCATCGCACCGTGTTGAGCTGTCTGAAGCGATAGCTCCTCCGCCAGTTTACGAACCAGTTTAGCATCATTGCCATCTTTTAGTAGATCCACATTCAAATCTCCCATAATAATTTTGCGATTATAGCAAGGGCAAAGATTCCGTAATTTATCCAGTAAATCTGAATCCTTAACAAATGTTTTACCTGGTTGTCTGTAGATGACAGAAACAAGCATAGGTTCAGAATTCTTACTTTTTACTGAGCAGAAAATGTATTCAGGTATACCTAGCTTGTCTCTCATTGCAGTATTAGATGATTATAAGATTTTACATTCGAATGAATCTCGTACATATAAAGCAATTCCGCCCCCTCGCAAGTTTCTGTCTTGTCTGTATATTTTGAACCTTTCAATCCTCATGAGGTCATCCGAGATAGACGAGCTCAGCCTGGTTTCAGCCACACCAAATAAGTGGTAAGACAGGTTATCACATAGAAAAATTCGCATTTGATTAATGTGCTTATTTAAAGAAGTAGCATTAATGAAAAATGATCTCAATACACCCCGATTTCCCTTGCGGTCATCAGTAGAGACTTGGCTTAATCAATTTTGAAGTAGGTATAATGTCTGGCGACCCTTCAACATTTGATATTTGAGCTACTTTACATTTTGTTTTCTTTGTCTTCTGCTCCTTGCCAGTTGTTTTTACAACACTGCTAAGTTCTACTTGTGATTTTTTTTTATTTTTAATAGACTTTTCCTTTTGTACTTTTCTGATCTTCGAACTCGGCTTGAAAACTATTTTATTTGAAATTTTAGAGTTGTTATTATTAACTTGACTAGTGTTCTTATCGTTTTTTGTGCTATTGCTTGTAGTTGAAGATTCGTATAACATTGCAATATTATTTAAGTCGTTGATGTTCGTGTGTGTGTCCTCTCCCCCTCACACGTCTTGACCAGAAATCTGCCCTCCCTGTGTTATACGTATTTAAAACCTAATGTTTTTGCGTGCGCTCGCAGACTCTTGAACATGTTGTATTTGTCTTTGTCAAGATAATAATTTATAAAAATATTTGAATGACCCAGAGTATTGACTGAAATCTCGCGAAGAAGGGAGGGATTTAGATCGTTTAATGAAAAACTAGTAATATTACGTTTTGCGTTAAAGATATGATTGGCCAATTCTCTACTGGTTCCTCCTTGTTCGAAGTACTTACAGCTAACGGTGAGCTTATGTGAGATGCCGCGTCAGAACAATTTTTATCATTTTTAAATCTATTATTATTATTATTGCTGTTATAATGATTAGTATTCATGATACTTGCAAGTGTGGCAATGGTCTCAGGCAAACTATTCTCAAGAGTGGAAATTTTGGAGTTATATGTATTTGCTTGATTAATCATTTTCTCACGCAGCATCTCATATTTTTGATTCGCAACATTTAGCTGATTCAGTTTTTCAACCAGCAGAGTTTCCAGAGAGTCCACCTTTGATTCGAGATTACCGATTTTTTGCGTTAAGCTGGGCAAAACATTCAAAGAAGCAGCAATCTCCACAAGCTTGGACTCAATAGAGCTCTGCTGGCAGCTCATCGCATTATCTACTGTGTCTCGCATAGAATTTGCATATGTAACTAAGCTTGATATGACGGATCCATTCTTCAGCGTGGCGGAATCGAGACGGTATGTCGTGCCACTGCGCGAAGAGTCATGTAACGATGCCTGTGATATGGATGATGTAATGTTGGTTTGGCTACATGATAACTTTGGCGTCCGCATGAATGTAGTGAGGTGCGAGCGCGGTAGCCGGGGTGGTATGTTGTGGTTGCAACCTAGTATCTCGTCATTGTCTGATTTAGTTAGTGTAGGTGTTGAATGTTGGCCAGTGCCGTTCGCATTCCGCGCCGGTGTATCCTCTCCTATAACCGTTGACGATGAAGTCTCCTCTGCTTCTGGTAATATATTGCTGCATTCCAGACTTGACAATGAAACTGTACGCTCGAGACTTAAGCGCTTATGTTGCATAACAACGTCCTTTTTTTGGCGTCTCTGCTCGGCTGCACGACACATGTCACACGGCGCATTTCTTTTCTTTCCAGCGCATTTTGTGTGACACGGCTTATGGCATACCGAGCATGTATTAAAATGACGCGGCTGCATAATTTCGCGACAAGCGACACACCTGCACTCATGCTGAGAGCCAATGTGCTGATACCAGCAGAGAAGCATTGGTAATGCTGTCTCCGAAGAGAATTGCACGACTACGGATAGTCGCAGCAGATTTTTCTGCTTATAAGTTGTGTTAAGCCCTCTACTGGACAGATTGTGTAACTCACTGTAGGCGACGTGATGTCAGGTAAGGCTATGTTAACCTCTGCTCCGACCGTTGGTAACTTTTCAAAAAGACTGTAGCAATATGCGTAGTTATATATAAGTATATATGTGCATATATATGCAGCACTTATAATGCACTTGTAGTACTTAAAGCCAGACTTATAATGCAGGACACTTTGGTATAATAGGCTGGACAGCAAGGTGGAAACTTGCTTGCACTCATACAATAGCTTGCCTTGCTATTGCAGATTCTCACCTTTCTGCCACTAATAACACCATGATATACACATACACTTATGCACAGTCACTGATTGTCAGGTGCACTTAAAAGAAACTTAAGAAAAAACACTTAAAACCTTAAATATTCGTCACAAAAGTCGGAGCCGAGCTAATACACGTCAACATGTCGCGCGCTCTCTCAAGGAACCACCAATTATGGATTTTTCTTGATATTTCAAAAAATTGTAATTTTTTTCCCTTTGCTCGGCCAGTATTGATCAAAAAAGCATTTTGAAGGGTTTTCGAAGAAGAATATAAAAAAATTTTGTCGAATAAAAAATATTTGGCCACAGCCTCAATTTCCTTCGATGTAGGTATATTAAGAAGCAGCTAATCAGAGACTTTCAAAAAGGGTCATAAAAAAATACTGGTGTATTTTACATATAAAATGCAAACTTTTTCCCAATCAATGTTTTATATAAAAAGTTTCAATATTTTATGTAAAAAAATTAATAAACGTGGATTTTAACCAAAAATTGCAAAAACTTTGAATTTTCAATGTTGTATAACTTTTTTATTTATGCAAATATCGACCAAAAATTTGAGGAACATGTTTTTTTCATAAAAAACTAAATGTAAACGTGTTTTGAGTGATTTTATAATTTTGACATACTCACTTCACCTGAAACATCCCGTGTATATATATATATATATATATATATATATATATATATATATATATATATATATATATATATATATATATATATATATATATATATATATATATATATATATATATATATATATATACTAGGGGCTTCGCCTCCTGCTCGCTCGCTCGCCGACCCCCATTTTTAGTGTGAATTGTTAAATGTTGATGATAGCAACTAATGGTAGTTCAAGTATAAATTTGTGGAAGTGCAGCTAATGGCCTAGTTACTACCAGAACGTAGAGACGTAAAAGGGTTAAAATGAACAACACTAGTTAGTTGAGTTTCAACGTTTCGGAGATATTTATTTTACTTCCCTCTTCAGGAATGTAGTAAACAGTTTTAAAATTATTAATATACAATGAGACGATTCAACACATAAGTTTTGCTTAGTAAATAAAGCGACGACTTACAATAATGTATTTAATACAATGTCAAATGTTTGCGGGAAACTATCCACTCGTCAATGAGAAAAACGGCCCGAATTACCGCTATATATATATATATATAATTATCCCCTCATCCGTTTATGGAGCCCATCCCTGTATATTAGTACCTACAGCCCAGAGATCCCTATGGCAAGTGACTAAAGAAATAATGGACCCTGGGGTTATAGACTCTAGATCGGGCTCCATAAACGCCCGAGAAAAATATTTTATGGGACCCGGGCTCCATAAAAGAAAACGGGCTCCATAAATATGCTCATGTGTATAAAAGGGCTCCATAAATCTGTTAAAACAAATATATATATATATATATATATATATATATATATATATATATATATATATATATATATATATATATATATACAAAATAATTTAGAAAATTCATTAGAAATTGAAAATATTGTTTGGGAAGAAATTCTTGATAATTAAAAAAAAACAATTAGTTATATAAGTAAATATATATTGTCACGGCCTGCCGTACCGACGCACACTGGGGCCATACGGATTTTTTGGTTCAAAACCACCTAGAGGTTGCAATTCTCAACGGAATCTCAAAATTTTTGCTTAGGAACATTCGTTATCAAATATCGAAGAGCCCTACGAAGCCTGATTTTCCAAAAAATTAACCTATAAATCTAAGGAGTCATATAATCCTATCACATCAACCAATCAATTCAATTTTTGACCTGCAAATCCGAAAAATACGATAAACCTTTAATTTGTAAGCCCTTTACTCGTGAACTCTTGACCTTTGATCCAGTAAGCCATGCACTCATAAACTCTAAACCTATAAGCCCTAACCTTATAAGTCTTAAGGAGGTCTTACACCTAGTGGCTTCTGAGGCCAAAATCAGCTATAAAAAAGAGAAAAATGTTATTTAAACCACATACAATGTATATCCTAAAAATATACACTATTTCTGACAGAATGGCCCAAGACTTAATCTGTAGACCAATTTTATGAATCAAGGTTAAGAGAGCATGTGTCAAGATTTATAAATTGAAGTTTTATAGCATTTTCGGGAATCACAAGTGTAAATTTTGGGGTTATAAATTAGGTTTATAGGTTCATATTTTCAAAATTAGGCTTCGTAGCGGTCTTTGGCATTTTGTCACAAAATTTCCTGTTTTTAAATTTTCAAATTCGGTTGAGAATTATGACCTCTAGGTAGTTTTGAACCTTTCGGCCCCAGCGTGCAACGTCGGTAATAAATCGGCAATAAATAAGTTCGTGGTAACGTACGTTAGATGGCGCCTCGATGCAGTATTGGAGCTGTATTGAGAGCATGACGAAGGTGCCGGCGGAGACGTGACCGGCATCAATGTAGTTGTTATCGTTCGGACAGAAACGCGCGCGGAAGTGAATTCGTGAAGAGATCGCGTTTCCAGCGATAAGTAGTGAAGTGTTTCACTGTTTCAACCTCAGGAGTGCAGGCGTGATGCATCCTGAGGCTAGTATCATTGTTCGAGGGACGTATTATTCTGTACTTTCGACGGAAACACGAGAAGAACTCAGAGATCCGTGCTACAGGCTAGGATCACCTGTCGCACTCTCAAACCAGCAACATCCTCATGAAGTAAGCCTGTTCGCCTGGCATGAGAGCAGCAGAGAGTATTACGAGTGTTGATAGTACGAAGCCAGATGAGCAGCGAGGATGTCCGCGAGGAACCTAGGCCACACCGTATCAATGTAACCTAAAATAACGGTAAGCGTGCACGTATCATCCGCGCCGCGAGTAATTACGTGTAATCGCTCGTCCAGGTTCGTCGCACCTGGACAGCGGCTTCTATTAGGCGTTATTGTGCGGTGAGAGCAAGTGCGAGGAGAGAGTTTAGGCATCGGGTCCGCACTTCATCAAGGTTAAACGCGAGGTCAAACAACCGGCTTTTTTAAAGCCGGTGAGTGCGCACAACAGGTGCGCACACGTGTAAATCCGCCATCTACCCTCTCTCTCACACTTATACGTGTGTGCGTCGCGCGGCCATCGCGACTGCTCTCACACTTCGTCGCTTTACTCGGTGAGCGCGCACGTAGAGTACCGTACACGTGAGGCGTATTATACCTCACTTGCACGGCGTAAATTACCGCGAGCATGACGTCAGTCTCCGAGGCAGCTGATGTCATAGGTAACGTGCTGGCGCACCGTTTAGATAGGGAATACGCGAATCGAAATTCAATTCTTTTATATTTCTGATCTATTATCAAACCACAACTTCTTTTATTTAATAAATCATAGCCCTTTATTATTAACTTTAACTGCTCGAGTTGTTATTTTGCGACCTAGTCATTCCCCATTCCCCGCCGCCTCCGCGGTCGTTACGTAAGGGAATACGTATCGTTTCATCTGAGCAGCCGCCACACGAACCAGTGAACGAGAGGAGAGTTCGATTCACTGGTGAGAAACAAAGCGCAAGTCGTCGACTTGCGTGCTGCACGGTAAGTCATCAGGTTAGGTTAACATTGCACGACGTTGTAGCGTCTGTTACCTAATCTGGCTACTTAATCTCAGGGAGTTGAACCGAGAGATATGGAATGGAACCGCTAAGGTACGCAGGTGAAACGTGCCTTAGTCCAAAAATCCACCCCGTGACAATATATATATATTTATTGCACATATTTATTAAAAAATATGTTCATCTATATTCAAAAACCAAATTTCTCAATATAAAATATACGCAATAAAAGTATAAAATAAAGGAGAAATTATTTGAACGATAAGAGATTTTAATAATTATGTAAATGAAAATTGTATATAAAATTTAATTAAGTTTCGATTTGATCCATATAAAAATACAAATAAAATCAAAGAAAATATTTTTAAATCAATATTTTTAAAGTGATTATGCTGTTCTATTTTCAAAAAACAAATTTCACGATATAAAATATACGCAATAATAGTATAAAATAAATGAGGAATTGTTTAAACGATATTATAAGAGATCTAAATCAATAGCTAAATGAAATCGGTATACGAAATTTATTTAAGTTTCAGTTTATACATAAAATAATAAAAATAAAATACAACAAAAGATTTTTAAATCGCTCATTGAAATTGATAGCGTAAATTTACTCTTATATATTCCAAAATATCACTACCTTGAAAATAAATAGGTTCAAAGTCTTCAAGGTCTTATTTTTCAAAGTTGGGGGGTTGACGAGCGGAGCGAGTAGAGGGCGCGGCCCCCCTAGTATATATATAATAGAATTATGTACAAGTGTGTGTGTTCGTATTACAATCTGTGACAATGTTTGTGTTTGTGGGCGACGCTTAGCTGAGAGAAGCAATTAGTACTATTGGCGAGTGAAGAGGTGGGGCGCAACCCACCTTTACAATTTCTGGGAACGGCCTGAGATATACAGTGCATATTCTCCTACTACTAAGTCGGCTATTATACATAAATTTTATACTATGAAGATGATAAGAATTCAACATTAGTAATCAGCATGTTATATTCTTTAGGTAATTCATTGATCTCGAATTGTTTATTCATGAATTTACTTTGGGTGTGTATATATAAAGCTTCTGTAAATAGTCTTTTTTCTTTATTTTTTCCCCTATCCAATATGTCTACAGTATTAAAATTAATGGTGTAATTGTTCTCTATTCAATGTAAGTGTGATGACGAATTTGTATCTTCTTCAAAGTATTTTTTATAGTGTTCTTTAATGCATACACCTAAACGTCTGCCCAACATAGGACGCCTTACAATTATTACAATTTATTTTATAAACAACATTGGAGTTATCGAATTTTGAGTTTTTGTCTTTGCCTAGTACTATAATGTTGTTTAATTTATTCTGTGTACTAAAAATAACGTTGGTATTAATTCTTTTAAAAAAATTTTTTGCAAAGCCTTCAATTTCTTTTACATATGGCAAGCAAATACGCATCTTATTTTCTTTGGTAGAATTGTTAGGGGTATTAGCTGTGGCATTCATCTTTTTTAGTCTTTTTTTGATATGGAATTCAATAAGGACATGAGGGAAATTGTTATCTTTTAATACTTTTTTAATGAAACGAATATTATTTTTGTGCAAAGAATCATGTGAAAGTTTAATTGCACGGTCAACGAGACAGTAGATTATAGCTGTTTTGTTGTTTAACGTATAATGTGAACTGAAATTTAAGTATCTGTCTAAGAAGGTTGGTTTTCTATACCAATTAATTATTATTTGTTTGTGTTTGTTAACAATCGTCTTTAAATCTAAAAAGCTAATACCATTGTTATGTGAACGTTCAAGGGTGAATTGGAGATTTTTATCGTATGAGTTAAATATGTGTAGCGTTTCATCTATGTATTCTTTATGTAAACATAACATAATGTCATCCACATATCTGAAATAAAATAGCGGTTGAGATTACCCCTGATGGATACATTGTGATTCGAGATCCTCCATAACCATGTCTGATAGAGTGGGGCTTATAGGATTGCCCATAACAGATACAAAAGTTTGTCGATAAAATTTTCTGTTAAATTGAAAAAAATTATAGTTTAATATAATCTTTATAACTTTGCAAAATTCAGAGAGGTTCATGTTAATTTTATTATACAGCTGATGCCACCTTTTTGCTTCTTCAAAGAGGAAGCTTTGTAACGGTGAAAAAAATTTTTGATAAAAAAATTGTTCAAAAACATGTTTTAAGATTTTTGGCGCTAAAATCCATTGTTTTTGATAAAAAAAATTGTGTGTGCGTGCGTGTGTGCGTGCGTGCGTGCGTGTGTGCGTGCGTGCGTGCGTGCGTGCGTGTACGCTTGGATCTCAGCTTCTACTCGATCGATTTTGACCGGACAGGTCTCATTCTTTTTTGTTTTTTTTTCGCGTGATGGCGGGTCAAAAATCCGTTTTTTGATTGGGGCGATGCGTTTTTGTTTTTTTCAAATTTTCGATTTTCTCAAAACTGTTTTTTGATTTTTTTTAATGATAGGATCGAGTTATTCGAATCTGATGGGTAGCGTTCGAAAGAGAATTAAAATACCTATATTTTCTATAAAAAAAAGGTTTCTAGCTATCACGGTTCTTTTGTTATTAACAAAAACGTGTTTTTTTTTAGAAGTTTATAACTCCTAAACTTAACGGTCAATTTTTTCGAGAAAAATCATGATAATACAGAATATAAATAGCTATAATCTGTTAAAATTTGAATACATTCTGTAGGCTAGATTTTGAGTAAAAAATGGAAAAATGAAAAAAATCAGTTTTGTATGTCCAACGATTACAAGAGTAAAATTGACTTAATGGCTTCAAAATTCCTTTTAGAGGTAGATTTTTTATAGTTCTCGGTCGAGTTCTTTGAGCAAAATGATTGGTCCATAAATTTCAGAGATATTTGAGGTTAAAAATTTTTTGACATTTTTTTAAAATCGTAATTTCTCGAGAACGGCTATATGTATTTGAATGGGGTGGGTGGCATTCGAAAGAGAATTAAAATACTTATATTTTCTAAAAAAAATTAATTTTCTATCTATCACGGTTCTTTAGTTATCATCAAAAACAAAAACGTGTTTTTTTTTAAAACTCATAACTCCAATGATGTTATCATCCTTCTTGCTAAACCTCCAAAGAAAGAACGGGCGCCTAAGAAGATTCACCTAGTACCTCGGAAAAAGAGAAAAAAAAGAAAATCAAACGTTTTTGAACCTAAAAAGCAAGGCTAAATTCATTTTCGCGATTTTACATAATTTCAGAGAAGCGGGAGAGAATGAATTTCTTTACACGATAGGTAAAAAAAGTCAATTTTTAGAACATATTTTTATGTAGGAAAACGCCAAAAATAATTCATGTGTTACAAAAATTAATTTAATCTCTAAATTAAAAAGGATTTATATTTTATTTTTAAAAAACGCGCAGTGATATCTACCGCTAGGTGGTGTGGAATGAGGAAACATCATTGAGTAGGCATTCGATGATTTTTTTTTATTTTTAAAAAACCAACCAACAAAATGAATTAAAATGTTTAAAAATTATATTTATTATAATCTATTATAATTATGAATTATGCATTATGAATGCATTATATTCTGCATTATTATAATTTATTTGTGAGTTATGAACTTTTTTAAAAAAACACGTTTTTTTTAATAACAAAAGAACAATGATAGCTATAAATTTTTTTTTCTTAAAAAACATGAATTATGAAATATAAAATATAAAAAGAAACACGTTTTTGTTAATAACAAAACAACCGTGATAGCTATTTGTTTTATTATAAAATATAGATATTTTACTTCTATTTCAAATGATAACTTTATTTATCAGCTCAAAATTTATATAAATTTGATATAAATAAATAATAAATAAATAAATAAATTTAAAAATTAACAATTTTTAATATTATATTTAATCAATTATATTATATTTAATCTAACGTATATTCGGGAAAAGATAAGGAAGGTAACTAACTTATCAAGCACTTTCTTTATATGTGTTTCAATACATCTTTAAATTTTAGAAGCTATTTGAAACATTAGTGCAGTCAAGAATTTTTTAGAAAGGAGAATACATGGAAAGGGAAGGTGGTAAAGGTAAAGGTATAGGATAAAAACGAGAACGAAAAAAATAACGGCCCAGGTCGGTTTTTTATTCTATACCTTTACCTTTACCACCTTCCCTTTCCATGTATTCTCCTTTCTAAAAAATTCTTGACTGCACTAATGTTTCAAATAGCTTCTAAAATTTAAAGATGTATTGAAACGCATATAAAGAAAGTGCTTGATAAGTTAGTTACCTTCCTTATCTTTGCCCAAATAGCCGTTAGATTCATTATTAAAATTAATTTTTAATATTCATAAATGAATTTAATTATAATTATGCAATAAATTTTTTTAAAAATTATAAATTTTGTTATTAAAAATTACTTAAAGGAATCAAGAAATTACGGTTGAGGAAGCTTCGGGCCAATGAATTGGCAGCGGTTTTTTAATTTTAGAATGAATCTTTAGTTGAGAACTACAAGTCTGAACTCAAAAAAAAATGGAAGGACCTAGATTTACCGGTTCATCCTTATATTATTTTTTGCAGCAAACTAAACAGTATAACAAAAACATTTATTATTTTGGATTCCGTACATTTTGAAGTAAAGAATCGTTCGAAAGTCGTAAAATTTTGTGATCGTTCGAAAGTCGTAAAATCTAGCACAGTGACTTGTGCTAATGTCTGGCTATATTTATTAGAGCACGTGTATTATATCCGTCCTAATACGTCGTACGCATTCCCACCCGCAAAATCAATAAAAACTATTTCAAGTTTTATTAAGAAAGTTGAGCCTTCATTCAGTACTTAAGGTATTTTTTTATCAATTTAATTTCTTTTACAAATCTATATTAATCATCTACTCTTACCTTGTACGTAAACGTTGTATTTCAGAAGTGATACTGCTGCTTAGGCTCTTGCGCTTCCTGTAAGATTCATCACAATCTTATGCAGTATTATGCAATATTAATAGATTAACATTTTATAAGTATTTATAAATTTAATTCTTACAAAGATTAATATTTTGTGATATTAAAATAGTTTAATTATAGTCCGAGATTTAAGTACTTAAAAATATAATTTATTAAAAAATGGATTACGTAAGTTTATTTAATACTATTTTATCTTTCATCATCTTACTTTATGGAGAACCGTCTCTTTCGAGAAAGATTGTTGTATTTCATTTTATAAGTGATTTCATTTCTGAAAAATTCTGTAAGTCTCTGGAACAATCGATTCTGAAAATAATTGATAAGACCGATAGTAAGCAAGAAATTAAATGAAAAATTCGTGAATGTATTCGATTACATTGTAACGTTTTCGATCATTTTTCAACAGAAAAAAAACGTTTCCAATTATTAAAAGAAAAGATTTCGAGAACCAGAGAAATTGGAAGTTTGTAAAACATTCATCGAAGTAATTCACGGAAATAAAAGTATTTTCGTAGAATCGCCAGTTATCGCTTATTACTTATCATGAAATCACTCGTTGAAATATTTCTTAGAGATTCCCGGGTTAGCTCGAAAAATCATAGATAATGCAAATAGTTATCCCAAGAAACTGATATATTTCAAATGTGACACAAAGTAAATTCTGGAAAAAAAATGTTGTAAATAATATGTTAAATGAATATATACCACTTTTATGATGACATTGAGGTTGGAAATCCTTTAGGAAGTCACAGCGGTCAAATTAAATTCGGAGTAGTCTATGTTTCTATTGCTTGCTTGCCTGCAAATATTGCTTCACTTTTAGAAAGCATTATTTTTTCAATTATTGTACGAAGTGAAAACATGAAGCAATGTACGAATGACTGTATTTTTCGGAAGCTTATTGACGAATTAAATGGCTTGAGAGAAACGGGTATTACCATAATGGTTGATAGTGTCTTGACAACTTTCAAATCCCAAACCGTTCTTATTCTCGGCGACAATTTAGGACTGAATTCGATATGTGGTATGGTAGAGTCGTTGAAAGCAACTCGTTACTGTGGAATATGTACAGCCGATTCATTTGAATGCTCACAATTGTGCACGGAAAGTAAAGAACTATTAATGACGCGAGAAAACTATCGTCACTTAGATTTAATGAAAAATGATATAAGTGAAACTGGCTTCAAAGAAAAATGTGTGTTTAATCGATTGCATAATTTTCATATTGTAAAAAATAGAAGTGTCGATTTAATGCACGATGGGCTTGAGGGTGCGTGCATGTATGTGATCCGTGCTATTTTATATGAATTTATTTTTAATTCGAAACTGTTTACGCTTCAATATCTCAACTTGAGAATTAAGGAATTTATTTCACATTCGAATGATACAAATCAGCCCCCTCCAATTACATTAAATAGATTTAAAGAAAAATGAAATTTTAAATATTCTGCGGCTAAAATGTTGTATTTAACGCGATATCTAGGAGTAATTATAGGTGATAAAGTTCCTCCGAATAATGAACATTGGAAAATGTATATTCACTTATGAAAAATCATAAATATTCTCATATCTCCAAGAATTGTTAATGCTCACCTAACAACTTTAATGCAATTAGTCGAGAACTTGAATTCTGCGTACTTGCATTTTTATAAGACATTAAAACCGAAGTTTCACTTTTTAACACGTTACGCTTCAATAATGTATTTTTTTGGGCTATGTGTACACTATTGGGCAATGCAGAATGAATCACGTCATCGAGATATTAAAGCCAATACTGTTAGTTCCAATTCCAACAGAAATCTTTTAAAAACGATTTTAATTGAACAAGCATTACAAATGTGTAAAACATTTGATACATTTGAAAGTAAATCGGAGATTTCATTTGAATCTAATGATACTGAAGATAGCATTAATTATAACCAAGTTACTGTGAATGGAAGTCAATATAATATATTTATAGTTGTTAGCATGGATGAACCAGACATAAAATTTGGCGAAATAATTGAAATTAAAAAGCTTGTATCAACGCATGAAACTAAATTCCAAGTATCCTCACAATTTACGGTTAGTATTTACGAAGAGGTTTATATCGATGACCATTTTATGGTCTACGTGGTTAAAAAAAACTGGCGAAAATGAAATTTTTAGTTACAATAACGTTCCAAATATATACTGCCTTGAAAAAGCAAAACCATTATTGGATTATTCCTCGATATGTATTGTAATGAAAAGCTCTATTTTATAACCTAAATAAATATTTTTACAGTATGAAATATTGACACTGCATTTAGTTGTTAAACAATTATTTTATGATCCTATAAACATTTTTCACATACACACACGCACGCGCACACGCACGCACGCACGCACGCACACACACGCAAACACGCACACAGACACACGCACGCACACTCCCACTATTCGTCTGGTATAGCCGTTTCTTGCTCCAGATACTTGCTCTCACTTGCACCTTCGCTATCTCCCGTGAAAACTCTCGCAAGAACAATTAATTCGTGCGCACGTGCGGGCTCTCTCTCTCTCCCTCTCCCCCTATCCGCGCTGCTGCTCTTTTCCGTACTTCGACTCTCACCGTTAAAATACAGTAGCATAATTCTAAATATATTATTTAATACATAAATACTAATTTTTTAAGTAATATTTTATTAAGTATAAACACACAAACAGTCATAAAATTTTGATGCCACTATTTAAAAAAATGATTTTAAAAAATAATTTTAAGAATCGGTCGAGTTGTTTTCAAGTTATAGAGAGTTCGGATGCACGCACGTGCACACACACAGACACGAAAATTTTATCAAAATCGACAAATTTTAACATACATCGCCTTCAAATATCGTTTGAAAAATTCTTTGTCCCGAAAACTTTTTTCACCGTTACAGAACTTCCTCTATGAGGAAGCAAAAATGTTATTAATTATTTCCTTTAAAATAATTTTCAATATCTAAGAAGTAATTTATTACATTAAAATTATATATTTGGAATTCGCTGTTAGAATTATTATAGAGGACCAATTGTTTCGTGTTAGAATCTGTTGAAATATATTTTTCTAACATATTTTTGTTTTAATGATATCATTTTTTTTGAAAAATATGAGTTCAAGAAGAAAATTGAAACCCACTTTTATAATTAAAAAATCTGTGAAATGGAAGATGGACGTATTTCAATAATATTGATTTTTTGTGAATTTATTATACAATTTTCTTTTTCAAATTTGTTAATATGCATTATTACATGTTAACTGACGTAGATTATTTCCATAAAAGTTTTTAACTATTTTGTGTATTTAATTCAGTACTATACAAACTGTATTAAATTTAATTTTCTCTAAATATGATTTTGTTAAAATCTGCTGTGACATCCGTCGTCGCATCGTATGATGACGTCTGTCATCAACCCACTTTTGATACATTTTCGCAATCGAACACGCTAATATATCGCATACGGTTATATAGAATCGCGGTTGCCGTCAGCAGTTTTGTAAGCGCTTGCCGAAATTACGCGTAAGCACCCGACTTACGTGTAATACTTATTTCATCTTTTTATCTTCTCGTCGGGTATAAGACCGCGTGCGAACGAGGAGACAATCGTCACTCTTGAACTTTCTCTGGCGTGCCTCTGCATAGTCGATTAAGGCCGAACTACCGGAGACTTGGATACCCGCTGCAGGATTCCAGCGTTACGAACCTCCAACTCAAGATCCAACAAGAATTAGATTGTAAGTTGTGCCAAAAGCGTCGTTACATTATTGTATCAAAGTGCACATATTAATCCAACACAAGTTTATATATTTCCTACACACGTTATTGCCAAAAGCGTCGTTACATTATCAAATGTATCAAAGTGCAATACACGAAAAATATACTTACATATATACACATATCATAATCTTCAATTTCTTAATCCTAGACCAGTAGGAGTTCTCGAGCGAGGCTAAACTTCCAGGACACACAACCTTTATATTTAAGTACACCCAATTATGGGCGTAACACTGCCATTTTTCCATAGAAACCATCAATTACATTAAACAAAATTAATTGCTTTCTATTTATTGAACGATTATAAAACGTTTAAAAAATGACTCTAAACGCGCCGTAGTGATATGCGCATACGCTCGTTATTCGCAAGGCATACGTGCTCGATGCGCTCCAGCAATTTGAGTAACCACTACTCAAATCAGTCGGAGCATCAAGAGCGCGCGTTATATGATTAGAGGTAGTTCATTTTCGGGGTACTGACTGCGCAGATGGCGTAGCGCTTGCATCGCTACTGTTCCGGTATATAAACCGCACTGATAGTCTCTCAGTGCAGCTGTCTCATAGCTGTGGTGTCTGGCCGACGTAGATTGTAGGGCAGGTTAAACTCGCCTGTCGCATGATCTCTCGATTTCGTCACGTCACAGCGGTGCAAGTACAAGTACGCGACGATGGGATCCGGGTATCAGCGGAATGACTTCAGCGAACACTACCTTATTACACTGCACGTTTAGCGGGCGAAAAAATTAGTAATCTTAGTCAAGAATTACCAGAATTAGAGGAACATACTCGAGCGCGTGCTTCTCTCTCTAAAAGCGAACTTTAAGATGGCTGCCGCCTGTTCACCGAGGTCTGCTAGTCATCACACCGATGCAGCTCCGATCTCCATGGACGCGCCATCTCGCGTTCGCGAGCGCGAAGTACTATAACCGCTCGCTGCTACCGACGTCGGTACCGCAGGCCGTGACAAACCTTATATATTAATTTTATAAATTATAAATATTTTTCAGTAGTTATATTCAGTTGTAAAAGCTTTTGTTTTAGAACAGAAATATGTAATTATATAATTAGTAAATAATGTTGAATGAATGAGGATGGGCATACAAGTAGCACGAAAAAAAGTATTTGACTGGCGAAACAGGTATTAACATCGAATATGATATATGCAGTTTGATGCAATTTCATGCTTTCCTGGATGGAGTTCTATCGCATAGTAGATATTTTATAAAAAAAAAAGGAACAGTCAAACCTATAAAATTTTGTGAAATGACCAAAAAATGTTTTTTTTACTTTTTTTCGATTTTTAGTAAGTCCATAGCTTTTTTCTGTGACTTTCAATCATCAAAAACAAACGTTTTTCTTAAAGGTAATAGATTAAAAATACTTTTTGGGCTTTACTACAAAAAATAGGTTTCGTCGAGTACGCCTTTCACAAAAAGTAAAGGAGTGTTATTCAACTGTCAAAGACAAAAATTTGTTTAATCAATTTGTAAAAATTCTATGTAATTCTACTCACAATTAATAGATTTTTTCCCATTTAATGTGCTATACAAAAAGTTTAAAATTTTTTAGTTAAAAAAATCGTGAATAATGAAGATTTATGAAAAAATTCAAAATTTCAAATATTCAATTAATTTTAACTTTTAAACGATTGAATATTTTGCTCTAAAACTTCAAGGTTGTATATTGGTGCTAATTTGGAACGAGTAAAAAATTTCGAGCAATTTTAAAATTTTGTCCTCCAACAGTTGACATGAAGTTACCCATATATTGATATACTCATATACGATCAGATATAGCAATTTCTGCTTATTGGCGAAATTACAATCTCACATTTGCATATGATTTGATTTGACTATATATGATCACTCATTCTCTTGTATGGGCAAATCCACCAAACTTTTAATATTCGTGTTAGCGTTGCATAGTTTCTAAAGAAGTTATTGCACATTTTTGACCAAAAGAAATTTTACTACATTATGGTTGTATGAACATGTTCTGCTATCGTAAAGATAATTATAAACGAATGCACGTTCATGAAATAGATGTATTTTGAAATATCAAGAAAAACCAATAATTAGCATTTTTGATAATATGGTTGATTTAGAAACTTAATATTATTCATACATCCTATGTAATGGATCAAATCACTGAATTTTGTTAGAGCATCAAATAGAACATGAAGCATCTATTTACAATAATATTAGGCTTATACAATAAGCCTTATGTAATTATCAGTTATTAATTACATTCATTTTTAATTTTCTGAATATTGGATAAAAACCACTCCCTTTACGAATACACATTTGATACATGCTTAAAATTAAATTTCATAATTATGCGGTTGAAAAGGTCTGATAGAACCATACAGAAAGGTTGCAGAAACCTAATAACCTATGTGGTTTTTGCACCAGAATCTGTAAATTTGTATTAGTTTTTATCAGACCATTTTAACCGGGATAATCTATTATGCGCATTTCATAATTATCAGGTTGAAAAGCTCTGATGAAACCATACAAAAAGGGTACAGAAATACAAGGGTACAGAAATATAAGGGTACAGAAGGGTACATTGACGAATTTTGGAAACAACAATTTTGGAAGCAACAATCTTGGAAACAACAATTTTGGAAACAACAATCTTGGAAACAACAATTTTGGAAACCACAATTTTGGCAACAGCTTTAGGCAAAATAATAACAATAATAATCAAGCGATACGTCAAAATTACCAACCGACGCCGATGTCGATAAGTACAAGAACTACCAACCGACCAGGTGGTAATCAAACTAATAGACCAAATAATTTGCAAAATAACTCTGCATCTAGAACAAACAATTTCTTCAGAAGTACGGGACCTCCAAACTTTGTCGTAGAAGAGCTTCATCACCAAGAAGATCAACAAAATTTCGTGGCACAAGAAAACGAATACCAAGAAGAACAGCCTCAAAATCAGGTAGATGAGATGGCTGAAATTGATGATACTGAAAATTTTCAGTTAGACCCCATTGTATCGGAAGAGACGTAGTAAATCTTAATAACATCGGAAATTCACCAGAGTTGCGCATATAATCACGCTCAATCCACCGCTGAAAATTTTAATAGATTCTGGAGCATCATCTTCGATTACACAGGCACATAAAAAAAAGTGGTCTGTTACTGAGACTTGACATACCCCCTCTTATGCATTTTGACGCGCTGAATCCGAATCCGAAGCCAGAATTGCGCCATCACCCCTCAGTTTTTTTTAAATCGTGTAAAACCACCCCTAAATCGAAAAATCCGGGATATTCCGCTTTTAACGTTGGGAAAATTTTTATAAACTGCCTAAAAATTACTACACATCTAAAGCTATACACATTTTGAGGCGCTGAATCCGAATCCAAAGGCAGATTTGTGCCATCACTCCTCAGTTCTTTTTAAATCGTGGAAAACCACCCCTAAATCGAAAAATCCGGTATATTCCGCTTTTAACGTTGGGAAAATTTGTGAAAACTGCTTAAAAATGACTGCAGATCTAAAGCTATACACATTTTGAGGCTCTGAATCCGAATCCAAATGCAGATTTGTGCCATCACCCCTCAGTGTTTTTTAAATCGTGGAAAACCACCCCTAAATTGAAAAATCCGGAATATTCCGCTTTTAACATTGGGCAAATTAGTACAAACTGCCTAGAAATTACTGCAGATCTACTGCTATACATACTTTGAGGCACTGAATCCAAATTTGAAATGAGATTTACTACATTCCCTCTACTTTTTTTTCAATCACGGAAAACCACCCCTACATCGAAAAATTCGAAAAATTCAGCTTTTGACACTTTCAACCCCTAAACCCTGAACCCTTGAACTCTTAAACCCTAAACCTTGAAGCCCTCAACACTAAAACCCTTTAATCCTGAACCCTTTAACCCTGAATCCTTTAATCCCCAACTCTAGAATCCTTAAACATTGAACCCATAGCCCTTTAATCCTCAACCTTTTAAACTCTTAACCGTTGAACCCTGAACTCTTAAACCCTCAGATCCTGATCCCTTAAGCCCTCAACCCTGAACCCTTAAACCCTTGAACGATGAACCATTAAACTCTGAACCCTTAAAGCATCAACCCCCAAACCATTAACTGTCCCTTAAAACCCTTAAAAAGTGAAAACTGAAACCCTCAGCTCTTAAACCCTCAACCATTAAACCTTGCGTCTTTAAAAAACTAATTCAATTTTCTCTTTTTCGCTTATAGCGGGTTCTTTTATCCCAAATGACCTGTGTAAAGGGTTTCTGGATCTTTTTGTATCACCTGGGTTAGTTTCTCTTTCCAACATCTTGCAGTAGTCAGCCATCATATTAATACCTCAAGTGCCTTGATATCTCGTCTCCATTTCTATAAGGTCTTCGTGAAATCGCTCACCTTGCTCTTCACTGTAGTCACCTAAGTTTTCCGGAAAGTATTGCAAATGGGCGTGCAAAAAATGTAATTTCACACTCATCAAACAACCTAAACGTTCGTAGTTATCGAATAAATCTGAAACAATTTGTTCATATTCCTGACTTTTCTGATTACCTAAAAAATTTTCAGCAATACTTTGGAAACTGAGCCATGCTAACTTTTCTGTTTCGTTCATTGTGTTGATGAAATTAGGATCTCGAAACATTCTTCGAATTTGAGGGCCGTCAAAAAGTCCTGCTTTTATTTTCGCGTTACTGAGACCTGGAAAATGATCTGACAAGTATTGGAAACATGCCCCTTCTTTATCTAATGCTTTAGTAAACTGCTTCATTAAACCAAGTTTAATGTGCAGTGGAGGAAGATGGATTTTTAATTGATCGAGCAATGGTTCTTGAAGCGCGTTGTAACCCTACTGAAAAAGATCAACTGATTTTCAGTTGAAAATCAGCTGAAAATCAGCTGAAAATCATGCCAAAACGTCACCTGATTATCAGCTGATTTTCAGCTGATTTTCACCTAAAAATCATAATTTTTATTTAGATGGTATTATTGCATTAATAGGTGAATTTTATGTATATTATTATTCTTTTTTTCAGATAAAGAATATTATACTATGCCCCTAGCGAGAAAAGTAGGCCATTATTGTCTCCCGCAAGTGACACTTGCTGCCCGAGGGCAACGAGGGAAGCCACTCGCCAATAGCCCTCATCACTTCAGAGTGCAATATGCAAATTCTTCGTATACCCAGCGGAAAGTTTTTTGTGTTTAATCCCTGATATCATGGCAAAGAATAAACACAATACTATATGCCAAGGCATGCTAAAAATAAAATAAACATTTAAATATTGTAAGATGTTGTAATATCAGTAATGGGAAATTTACATATTTAGTTTATAAAAAAAAAACATCTATAATTTATAACTTAATTTATTTATTATTTAGCAGTTTAACACTGCTTATAAATAAAAAATAACAGTTTAAAGAAACATTTGTGCGATAATATATAGAATTTATATAATAATTATAATTATTTGAAAGTATTACATTTTTAAAAATGATCAATTTAATTCAAGATAGATAACTTTATTTTTATAAGTAACAATTATAATGTTCCGATACAAGTGTAAGTAAATAATAGAGACATGTAACATACTTGCAAAATTAGAATTAGATCATTGATGATAGTTTGCTTAATGTAGAAAAAGAAGAAACGATGTTCAACGATCCTCGTGCTCGCGCTCTCGAGGCCGACCCGTGATAGCAAATTCACACGAAGCCGGCGCCGAGCGCGCCCACGTGTACTCGATTTTAGCAGCTAGGAGAACAGTTGCAACGACGACGGCGACAGTTCGTCAAGGCGATATCTTGGCGATGATGACCCTGTTGAAAGTACTGAGAATCTTGTGAAATTTCAGACAGAACCTCAAATCCAACCAAAAAATCCCAATCCTCTTACAAAATTGCTAAGGAGTGACAAAAAAAAGTAACTTACTTAATGATAATTATAATATGTTTGAAAAATTATACATTCTCACACTCTTTTTATACATGAAATTCTTTAAAATAATAGTTTTTATTATTTAACACACAATACTTATATTATGCTGAAAGATATTCTATAAAAGTGTGCGAATTGACATAAGTTATGTCTGCTTTTAATTTTCTTGTAATGAGAACTTATATTTATCCTTTTCCTTTAAAATCAATCTCTTTATTATAATCATCTATCTTAGAAAAATATGTCCAAAAATCCCATTAATTTAATCACTAGAAAATAAGGAGCATTCTGGACTGTACTCAAGTCACATATGTATAAGCTTCGGATGATAGCTAGTACGAAAGAGCATTTCTAAAAGCTATAAGTATATCGCTTCACTACTGAAACTGACAGTACTGCATTTTTATAAGTATGGGTATCAGTAAAAATTGATTACTAAGTTTACAATTGTGGTACATTAAATCACAGAAAATTTTGTATTGTCTTTAAATATTATTTCTCATTTATTTATAATTTATATATGCTAAGTTATAATTCATTCTAATTAAGCTTACTAGGCCAAGTAAGTAAATTCTTATATGACTAGCTTGCATATTGTATTTTAAACATAAGTGAAGCAACGAAAGGGTAGCCGCGACAGATTCAGTTTTAAAGTTATATAAAATTTCTAGTGCTCTTTCCTACTGATACCTGAGTTGTAACCGTATAAGGTAGTGGAACCAGGTTTCGATAACGTAAGACGCAAGGTAACGTTTTGTTCTAAAAACCAATATTTTTATTGGAGAAAATAATTATTTTTTTTAATAAAATTATTGAACAAGTTCAAATAAAGTAAATGAAATAAAAAAAGTTCAGATTTAACAAATATTAAGGGAGAAAATAATTATTAAAAATATAATGTCGCCGGAGTAGTTCTCGATAACTAGTTTTGGCGCCAGAACAGTTCTCGATACGTAGGTGACACAGTTGTCGATAGCTTGTAAAATGTGAACCTAAAATCGAGGTCAAAAACTAAAAGTTACAATTGGTATACTTTTCTAAAGTAATAAAACAGTAAATTGGTAAATCTTTGACATAACTTATTTATAAATAGAACTGGTGATAATATAAATAAATTAATACTATAATTTATTATGTAAAATCCCCATTTATAAGTACTTAATATATGCTGGGTGACTTTACCACTGGATATATTTGAACCCGATGGATCAAATGACTTTATATGTGATATGATTCTTTGTGACTATAATGGTTAAGTATGTGTTTGAAAACAACCCTACTGAAAAAGTGCAGCTGATTATCAGCTGATAATCAGCTGATAATCAAGTGATAATCGTGCCAAAACGGTACCTGATTATCAGCTGATTTTCACATGACAATTTATCGTTTAAAATTTATTTATTATTAATTATTATTTATTATTATAATATATTATTATCGTTCATTTACTTGAATCTATACGATTAACTAATCTATTTAAAATAATGTACACTGTAGTAAAGAAGATTTGAATTATTTGTCATAATTTAGGATTGTAAAATTAAAATTAACAATAATAAATGGTAATAATAATTAATAATAAATGAAAATATCAACAGGTTTTTAAGGTGAAAATCAGCTGATAATCAGATGATAATCACCTGACAGTCACCTTGTAGTTACTCGATTCTCAGATGATTATCAGCTGATCTGTACCTGAAAATTATGTTGATATTTTCATTATTATTATTAATTATTGTTAGTAATGGTATATTCCTAAATTGTAACAAATAATTCAAAACTTCTTTGTCAGCATCTACATTTTTCGACATTTTTTCGAACACATTAATTAATTGTAGATTCAAGTAAGTGAACCATGATAGTACTTTATAATAATAAATAACAATAATTAATAATAAATAAATTTTAAACGATAAATTTTCATGTGAAAATCAGCTGATAATCAGGTGCCGTTTTGGCACGATTATCACCTGATTATCAGCTGATTATCAGCTGATAATCAGCTGCAATTTTTCAGTAGGAAAATTATTGTAAAAAATCAAAGGAAATGTATGTTATTATAAAATTGTTATGTTAAGTATAAATTTTATTTGGAAAAGTAATACGTACATGCCATAACTATTATAGTCAGAAGGAATATAATATCAAATATGGATCAATTAGTCATTTTGTTCATGCGGTTTCAATATTTCATGCGATAAAATAACCCAGCCCATAAGTGAGTTATCGAATAATGAAAGTTGTAAATATTGTATACTTACACGTACAGTCTATAGCTGCAATTTACACACAATTAAAGTTGATTTTGATCCTCTCGTGTAAGAGATCTACAATATTATTTAGTGAATTGAGTCCAAATATTTCCTACGCTAAAGACACCTCAAGTTTTAAATCTATCAACGAGCAACTGAATTGTAGATGACATAAGCGAAGGGACCAATATTCAGCCCAAAACTTATGCAATAAATCTTGTCGATTCACACACTTCTATAAAAAAAGATGAAGTATTCTGACAATTTATCTTGATACTTGAAGATATTCTGAAACTTACCAGCAATAGCACAGTACTTGAAGATTTCTTCACTCTTGCAGTAACCACATTATTCGCTGGTGGTGAAAAGGCCAAGTGAGGCCATCATTGCTGTTGTTTGAACCACTATTAGTTTGAAGGCAGCTACTGTTTAAAACCATCACTACACAAAAGAAAAATCTGCAACTGTGATGATCGCGAGTGTTTACCTCTCTCGCTGCCCCAGATCCCTGCAACAAGAAAAACGTACCATCAGACCCATATCAGAGAGGTTAGGAACGAGAAAGAGCTTACCGAATCTGCTTCATCTCCGCCGACCCCGCTGCCTTGTTATCTCCCACGAGTCACCGCTAACCGAGGAACACGACGAGAGGGATACCCTTCACGAAGACGCCGGGAACACGCCGGGAAGGGTGATACGACTGTACTTACTTAGGCTGAAATCACATGGTGCGGCTAGAGCTGCGGCATAGAGGTTGCGTCATGGAGACAGCCAATCACAGCTATTCTGCAAATACAAATATAGCTCTGATTGGCTGTCTCCATGACGCAACCTCTATGCCGCAGCTCTATCCGCACCATGTGATTTCAGCCTAAGTACAGTCGTATCACCCTTCCCGGCGTGTTCCCAGCATGACAGCGGCTGCTTGTAGTACGCGGTGTCTTCGTGGAGGGTATCCCTCTCGTCGTGTTCCTCGGTTAGCGGTGACTCGTGGGAGATAACAAGGCAGCGGGGTCGGCGGCGATGAAGCAGATTCGGTAAGCTCTTTCTCGTTCCTAACCTCTCTGATATGGGTCTGATAGTACGTTTTTCTTGTTGCAGGGATCTGGGACAGCGAAAGAGGTAAATACTCGCAATCATCACTGTTGCAGATTTTTCTTTTGTGTAGTGATGGTTTTAAACAGTAGCTGTCTTTAAACTAGTAATGGTTCAAACTACAGCAATGATGGTCTCACTTGGCCTTTTCACCACCAGCGGATCATGTGGTTACTGCAAGAGTGAAGAAATCTTCAAGTGCTGTGCTATTACTGGTAAGTTTCAGAATATCTTCAAGTATCAAGATAAATTGTTAGAATACTTCATCTTTTTTTATAAAAGTGTGTGAATCGACAAGATTTATTGCATAAGATTTTGGGGTTTTCTTAGAATGAAATAATAAACTAACTCAGATTTAGTTTATTGTTACTGATCTAACTGCAATTTAGAAAAATAAACCAAAATGACACTGGTTTCATCACAAGAAAATAGGGAATACTCTTAAAGTTCTTATGGCATATACGGTTACAACTCGGGTATCAATAGGAAAGAACACTAGAAATTTTATATAACTTTAAAATGTAGCTAAAGGCACTACCTACAAGCATACAAAATTTTCTATCTTATTACAGAAAATATTGGTCCCTTCGCTTTATGACATCTACAATTCAGTTGCTCGTTGATAGATTTAAAACTTGAGGTGTCTTTAGCGTAGGAAATATTTGGACCCAATTAACTAAATAATATTGTAGATCTCTTACACGAGAGGATCAAAATCAACTTTCATTGTGCACAAATTGTAGCTAAAGACACTACCTATAAGCATACAAAATTTTCTATCTTATTATATAGAATATTGGTCCCTTCGCTTTATGACATCTACAATTCAGTTGCTCCTTGATAGATTTAAAACTTGAGGTGTCTTTAGCGTAGAAAATATTTGGACTCAATTCACTAAATAATATTGCAGATCTCTTACACGAGAGGATCAAAATCAACTTTAATTGTGTGTAAATTGCAGCTATAGACTGTACGTGTTAGTATACAATATTTACAACTTTCATTATTCGATAACTCACTTATGGGCTGGGTTACTTTATCGCAGGAAATATTGAAACCGCATGAACAAAATGACTAATTGATCCATATTTGATATTATATTCCTTCTGACTATAATAGTTATGGCATGTACGTATTACTTTTCCAAATAAAATTTATACTTAACATAACAATTTTATAATAACATACATTTTCTTTGATTTTTTACAATAATTTGTTTTCAAACACATACTTAACCATTATAGTCACAAAGAATCATATCACATATAAAGTCATTTGATCCATCGGGTCCAAATCTATCCAGTGGTAAAGTCACCCAGCATATATTAAGTACTTATAAATGGGTATTTTTCATAATAAATTATAGTATTAATTTATTTATATTATCACCAGTTCTATTTATAAATAAGTTATGTCAAAGAATTATCAATTTACTGTTTTATTACTTTAGAAAAGTATACCAATTGTAACTTTTAGTTTTTGACCTCGATTTTGGGTTCACATTTCACAAGCTATCGACAACTGTGTCACCTACGTATCGAGAACTGTTCTGGCGCCAAAACTAGTTATCGAGAACTACTCCGGCGACATTATATTTTTAATAATTATTTTCTCCCTTAATATTTGTTAAATCTGAACTTTTTTTATTTCATTTACTTTATTTGAACTTGTTCAATAATTTTATAAAAAAAAATAATTATTTTCTCCAATAAAAATATTGGTTTTTAGAACAAAACGTTACCTTGCGTCTTACGTTATCGAGACCTGGTTCCACTACCTTATACGGTTACAACTCAGGTATCAGTAGTAAAGAGCACTAGAAATTTTATATAACTTTAAAACTGAATCTGTCACGGCTACCCTTTCGTTGCTTCACTTATGTTTAAAATACAATATGCAAGCTAGTCATATAAGAATTTACTTACTTGGCCTAGTAAGCTTAATTAGAATGAATTATAACTTAGCATATATAAATTATAAATGAGAAATAATATTTAAAGACAATACAAAATTTTCTGTGATTTAATGTACCACAATTGTAAATTTAGTAATCAATTTTTACTGATACCCATACTTATAGAAATGCAGTACTGTCAGTTTCAGTAGTGAAGCGATATACTTATAGCTTTTAGAAATGCTCTTTCGTACTAGCTATCATCCGAAGCTTATACATATGTGACTTGAGTACAGTCCAGAATGCTCCTTATTTTCTAGTGATTAAATCAATGGGATTTTTGGACTTATTTTTCTAAGATAGATGATTATAATAAAGAGATTGATTTTAAAGGAAAAGGATAAATATAAGTTCTCATTACAAGAAAATTAAAAGCAGACATAACTTATGTCAATTCGCACACTTTTATAGAATATCTTTCAGCATAATATAAGTATTGTGTGTTAAATAATAAAAACTATTATTTTAAAGAATTTCATGTATAAAAAGAGTGTGAGAATGTATAATTTTTCAAACATATTATAATTATCATTAAGTAAGTTACTTTTTTTTGTCACTCCTTAGCAATTTTGTAAGAGGATTGGGATTTTTGGTTGGATTTGAGGTTCTGTCTGAAATTTCACAAGATTCTCAGTACTTTCAACAGGGTCATCATCGCCAAGATATCGCCTTGACGAACTGTCGCCGTCGTCGTTGCAACTGTTCTCCTAGCTGCTAAAATCGAGTACACGTGGGCGCGCTCGGCGCCGGCTTCGTGTGAATTTGCTATCACGGGTCGGCCTCGAGAGCGCGAGCAGGAGGATCGTTGAACATCGTTTCTTCTTTTTCTACATTAAGCAAACTATCATCAATGATCTAATTCTAATTTTGCAAGTATGTTACATGTCTCTATTATTTACTTACACTTGTATCGGAACATTATAATTGTTACTTATAAAAATAAAGTTATCTATCTTGAATTAAATTGATCATTTTTAAAAATGTAATACTTTCAAATAATTATAATTATTATATAAATTCTATATATTATCGCACAAATGTTTCTTTAAACTGTTATTTTTTATTTATAAGCAGTGTTAAACTGCTAAATAATAAATAAATTAAGTTATAAATTATAGATGTTTTTTTTTTATAAACTAAATATGTAAATTTTCCATTACTGATATTACAACATCTTACAATATTTAAATGTTTATTTTATTTTTAGCATACCTTGGCATATAGTATTGTGTTTATTCTTTGCCATGATATCAGGGATTAAACACAAAAAACTTTCCGCTGGGTATACGAAGAATTTGCATATTGCACTCTGAAGTGATGAGGGCTATTGGCTAGTGGCTTCCCTCGTTGCCCTCGGGCAGCAAGTGTCACTTGCGGGAGACAATAATGGCCTACTTTTCTCGCTAGGGGCATAGTATAATATTCTTTATCTGAAAAAAAGAATAATAATATACATAAAATTCACCTATTAATGCAATAATACCATCTAAATAAAAATTATGATTTTCACCTGAAAATCAGTTGATCTTTTTCAGTAGGGAAGTACCTGGATTAAGCGCATTTCTTTTTGGCCATTCTCTCTTCCTGTAATGGTTTATGCGATCTCCGCTGTCCCATAAACATAGAAAGCACGGAAACTTTGTAAAACCTTACTGTTGTCCTAATATGATGGATATGATTTTTTTTCTCTAGTACATACTTCATAACTTTCTTTTAGTTTCGTGGAATGAGCTATTGGGATGCTTGCGTATTTATTTCCATTATGCAGCAAAACTGCCTTTAGACTTTGCTTTGAAGAGTCTATGAAGAGTCGCCATTCACTGGACTTGTAAATATTAGGTTTTAATTCATTAATCAGACTCTTTACATCTGGGCAATAAACTAATGTTTTATCCTCATCTACAGTGAAATATTTTGTAAACTCTTGTTCCCGTTTTCTATAAACAGAAGATTTAGTTCGAGGTTCTACTAATCCCGCCTTTTAAATTCCGCTGCCATGAATTCTGCAACATCTTTCGAGACGCCAGTATTGCGAAAAAAGTCATTTAAATCTTTTTGGTTAAATGGTTTAGGATTGCATAACATAACAGAATATGGAACATACTTGTCTTTACTTTCATCCATTTCACATTCACTAATCTCCATATATTCACTTTCACTGTCATCATCATTTTTTCTTATGACGTCTTCTTCAATATCTTCTTCCATAAAATCTTCTTCTACATTCATAAGTTCACCAGCATCACAAATAGTTTCCTCTCTTTCAAATCCATTGGATATATGAATATCTGATTTCGTAATGGGTTTTATTGTTGAAGAGACATTAGCGTATTTTATTTTAGATTTATTTTTCGAGTTAAAGCCGCTTGTAATAGTTTTGCAAAAATAGCAGTCAACGCATGACTGTGGTTTCTGCCATATAGTTGGCGTGGTAAATTGTAAAACTTCCTTTCCATTGCTTTTTTTCATCGATTCAACATCGTTAAACAAGTCATCCACCTGTGAAGAGCTGCGGTGGTATGATGACGACGGCTGCGGGCCCGCTTGCTCACCCTGACCAGTCGCCCTGGGTTTCTGAAGCACTGCATGGTGAATATATATCACTTATATCTGCACCCAGGGCATCTCCCCGTGGTGACGGTGGGCAACGGATAAATTTTTTGCTGGTTTTTTTTTTCACTTCGGTTTTTTGTATAAATTTTTTGTATATTCTGGCAAAGTTCCTGGAAAAGGGCGTTTCGCCGTCATGGCAGATATAAGTAATATATCTATTCCGATGCAGGGCTTCGGAAACTCAGTATCGGCGACTGGTCAGGGTGAGCAAGCGGGCCCGCAGTTTTCGTCATCATACGACCGCAGCTCTTCAGAGGTGGATAACTTGGCCAGTGTTGAGTATAATGCCACAAGAAACCCCTCAAGCAACCACGATTGCCTTGGAGAACCAAATCGGTTTTGCTACATATGTGGTAAATTTGAGGTAGCAAAGTACCGCAGACCTATTACGGATTTAAATAGAAAAATTTTTCTTGACTGCTTCAAAATGCAGATACCTGTTGAAAATACATGGTGGGTTCCTCAAGTGATGTGCTGTACTTGTCTAACGATGTTGAATCGATGGAAGAAAAGCAAAGGAAAGAAAGTGTTACAATTTACCACGCCAACTATATGACAGAAACCACAGTCACGCGATGACTGCTATTTTTGCAAAACTATTACAAGTGGCTTCAACTCAAAAAATAAATCTAAAATAAAATATGCTAATGTCTCTTCAATGATAAAACCCATCATGGAATCAGATATTCATACATCCAATGAATTTGAAAGAGAGGAAACTATTTGTGATGCTGGTGAACTTATGAATGTAGAAGAAGATTTTATGGAAAAAGATATTGAAGAAGACGACATAAGAAAAAATGAAGATGACAGTGAGAGCGAATCAATGGGAATTAGTGAAAGTGAAATGGATGAAAGTGAAGACGAGTATGTTCCACATTCTGTTAAGCCATGGAATCCTAAACCATTTAACCAAAAAGATTTAAACGATTTTATTCGAAATACTGGCGTCTCTAAAGATGTTGCAGAATTTATGGCAGCGGAATTTAAGAGGCGGGAATTAGTAGAACCTGGAACTAAATCTTCTGTTTATAGAAAACGGGAACAAGAGTTTACAAAATATTTCACTGTAGATGAGGATAAAACATTAGTTTATTGCACAGATGTAAAGAGTCTGATTAATGAATTAAAACCTAATATTTACAAGTCCAGTGAATGGCGACTCTTCATAGACTCTTCAAAGCAAAGTCTAAAGGCAACTTTGCTGCATAATGGAAATAAATACGCAAGCATCCCAATAGCTCATTCCACGAAACTAAAAGAAAGTTATGAAAATATGAAGTGTGTCCTAGAGAAAATAAAATATGAAGAACACAAGTGGCAAGTTTGTGGAGACTTGAAAATCATATCCATCATATTAGGGCAACAGTCAGGTTTCACAAAGTTCCCGTGCTTTCTATGTTTATGGGACAGCAGAGATCGCATAAATCATTACAGGAAGAGAGAATGGCCAAAAAGAAATGCACTTAATCCAGGTACTTACAACGTGCTTCAAGAGCCATTGCTCGATCCATTAAAAATCCTTCTTCCTCCACTGCACATTAAACTTGGTTTAATGAAGCAGCTTACTAAAGCATTAGATAAAGAAGGGGCATGTTTCCAATACTTGTCAGATCATTTTCCAGGTCTCAGTAACGCTAAAATAAAAGCAGGAATTTTTAACGGCCCTCAAATTCGAAGAATGTTTCGAGATCCTAATTTCATCAACACAATGAACGAAACAGAAAAATTAGCATGGCTCAGTTTTCAAAGTATTGCTGAAAATTTTTTAGGTAATCAGAAAAGTCAGGAATATGAACAAATTGTTTCAGATTTATTCGATAACTACAAACGTTTAGGTTGTTTGATGAGTGTGAAATTACATTTTTTGCACTCACATTTGCAATATTTTCCTGAGAACTTAGGTGACTACAGCGAAGAGCAAGATGAGCGGTTTCACCAAGACCTAAAAGAAATGGAGAGGAGATATCAAGGCACTTGGGGTGTTAATATGATGGCTGACTACTGCTGGATGTTGTAAAGAGAAACTAATCAAAGTGATAAAAAAGATCCAGAAATCCTTTACACAGGTTATTTGAGGATAAGAGAATCCGCTATAAGCGAAAAAGAGAGAATTGAATTAGTTTTTTAAAGACGCAAGGTTTAATGGTTGAGGGTTTAAGAGCTGAGGGTTTCAGTTTTCACTTCTTAAGGGTTTTGAGGGACAGTCAAACCATTAGGTTTCAAGGATGATGTTTTAAGGGTTCAGAGTTTAGTGGTTCATCGTATAAGGGTTGAGGGCTTAAGGGTTCAGGTTCTAAGGGTTTAAGGGTTTAGGAGTTCAGGGTTCAACGGTTAAGGGTTAAAGGGTTGTGGGTTCAATGTTTAAGGATTTTAGGGTTGGGGATTAAAGGATTCAGGGTTAAAGGGTTCAGGATTTAAAAATTCAGGTTTAAGGGGTTCAGGATTTATGGGGTATGGGTTTTTAAAGGTTCCAGGTTAAAGCGTTAAGGGTTTTAAGGTTTCGGGTTTAAAGGTTATAAGTTTAAGGGTTCAGGGTTTAAAGGTTGAAAGGGTAAAAGCTGAATTTTTCGAATTTTTCGATGTTGGAAGTGGTTTTCCGTGATTGAAAAAAAGGAGAGGGAATGTCGTAAATCTCGTTTGGAATTCGGATTCAGTGCCTCAAAATATGTATAGCATTAGATCTGCAATCATTTTTAGGCAGTTTATACAAATTTGCCTAATGTTAAAAGCGGAATATTCCAGATATTTCGATTAAGGGGTGGTTTTCCACGATTTAAAAAGAACTAAGGGGTGATGGCATAAATCTGCCTTTGGATTCGGATAGGATTGAGCGCATTTCTTGTTGACCATATAAGGGTTCGGAGTTTAGTGGTTCATCGTTCATGGGTTGAGAGCTTAAGGGTTCAGGATCTAAGATTTGAAGGGTTCAAGAGTTCAGGGTTCAACGGTTAAGGGTTTAAACGATTGAGAGTTAAAGGGTTGTGGGCTTAATGTTTAAGGATTTTAGGGTTTGGAATTAAAGGATTCAGGGTTAAGGAGTTCAGGATTTAATGGTTCAGGTTTAAGGGATTTAGGATTTATGGATTCAGGATTTAAGGGTTCAGTTTAAGCGTTGAAGGTTTCAAGGTTTAGGGTTTAAGGGTTATAAGTTCAAGGGTTCCGGGTTTGAGAAAGGGTCAAAAGCTGAATTTTTCGAATTTTTCTATGTTAGGGGTGGTTTTCCGTGATTGAAAAAAAAGAGAGGGAATGTCGTAAATCTCGTTTCGAATTCGGATTCAGTGCCTCAAAATATGTATAGCAGTAGATTTGCAGTCATTTTTAGGCAGTTTATACCAATTTGCCCAATGTTAAAAGCGGAATATTCCGGCTTTTTCAATTTAGGGGTGGTTTTCCACGATTTAAAAATAGCTGAGGGGTGATGGCACAAATCTGCCTTTGGATTCGGATTTAGCGCCTCAAAATGTGTATAGCTCCAGCCTGCAGTTATTTTTAGGCAGTTTATACCAATTTGCCCAACGTTAAAAGCGGAATATTCCGGATTTTTCAATTTAGGGGTGGTTTTCCACGATTTAAAAAGAGCTGAGGGGTGATGGCACAAATCTGCCTTTGGATTCGGATTTAGCGCCTCAAAATGTGTATAGCTCCAGATCTGCAGTCATTTTTAGGCAGTTTATTCAAATTTTCCTAATGTTAAAATCGGAATTTCTGGATTTTTCGATTTAGGGGTGGTTTTCCACGATTTAAAAAGAACTGAGGGGCAATGGCACGAATCTGCCTTTGGATTCGGATTCAGCGCCTCAAAATGAGTATAGCTTTAGATCTGCAGCAATTTTTAGGCAGTTTATAAAAATTTTCCCAACGTTAAAAGCGGAATATCCCGGGTTTTTCGATTTAGGGGTGGTTTTACACGATTTAAAAAAAACTGAGGGGTGATGGTGCAATTCTGGCTTCGGATTCGGATTCAGCGCATCAAAATGCATAAGAGGGGGTGTGTCAAGTCTCAGTAACAGACCACTTTTTTTGTTTGTCTGCCTGTGTTATGAATCCGATTATAGCAAATAAACTATTTCCGAATTACATATTTTCACACAATTTTGAAATCTCATCTATACATAAAGTCACTAAGGGAACAAGTGCATTCACTTTTCCAATTTTACAAGAACTAGGCGACGACACGCCAATAACATTTCTACTCACACCCTGGTATTCAACGTATGATTGCCTGATTGGCCACAAAGATCTTCAAAAATTAGAGGCGAACGTCGATTGCAAAAATCAAATATTTAGTGCGAGTAAATTCGAAATTAATTATTTAAAAAACATCCCCAGCGAGAGCAAAGGCGTGAACATGAATCATCATCAGGAGTCGGCTACTCAGATAAGAACCAGCCATATGAACAGCGAGGAGAAGGATAAGATTACGTTACTTATGCCGCAAGTACAGTGAATGCTTTTACAACGAAGAAGAGAATCTTTCTGCTGCGACAGGCGTTACTCACGTTATTGGAACGAAAGACGAAGATCCCATCTACGTGAAAAACTTTCGTTATCCATACGCCTTAAAAGAAGAAATTCAAAATCAAGTCAAAAAATTATTAAAAGGTGGAATAATTCAGCCAAGCGAGTCTCCTTATTCGTCACCCGTATGGATAGTACCGAAAAAAACCAGACGCGAATGGAAAAAAGAAATGGCGAATGGTGAACGACTACAGAAAGCTGAACGACAAAACTATCGAGGACAAGTATCCGCTTTCTCGTATGGATGAAATTTTGAAAAACCTAGGAAAATGGTCGTATTTTTCGACACTAGATCTAGCTCAAGGCTTCCACCGAATTCCGGTAGAGAAAAATTCCATCGAAAAGACTGCCTTTGCCGTCGAAAATGGCCACTATGAGTATACGTACCAGAATGCCATTTGGGTTGAAAAACGCACCAGCCACATTCCAACGAATGATGGACAAAATTTTAATGAAATATTTGCACAAATTTTGTTTTGTGTACATGGATGACATCGTAATCTTTTCTAAATCGCTTCAAGAACATCTTCAACACATAAAACTTATTTTTGAGGAACTCAGAAAACATGGATTAAAAATACAATTAGATAAGATCGAGTTCTTGAGGAAGGAAGTGCCGTTCTTAGGGCCCATTATTACCCCAGAAGGAACTAAGCCTAATCCGGACAAAATCAACGCTATAATAAAATACCCCCTGCCAAAAACGCAAACGGAAGTAAGAATATATTTAGGACTTACCGGATTTTACAGAAAATTTATCAAAATTATGCAAAAATATCCAAACCTCTCTCCGTCACACTCAAGAAAAAAGGCAAGGTAGATTATAAAAATGAAAAATTTATTGAAGTTTTCAATAAACTTAAGGAACTCATTACTAACGCACCTGTATTAAGATACCCAGATTTTGATAAAGTATTCCACGTAACTTCTGATGCTTCAAATACCGCTATTGGGGCAGTTTTATCCCAAGAACAACATCCAATATCCAACTTTTCGAGGACTCTAAATTCTGCAGAACAGAACTACTCTACTATAGAGAAAGAACTATTAGGAATTGTCGAAGCGTGTCGATATTTTGGACCTTACGTTTATGGACGAAAATTTATTATCGAAACAGACCATAAGCCTCTCACTTGGCTCTGGTCCTTGAAAACACCTAACACTAGATTAATTCGTTGAAATTAGAAGAGTATAATTATAAAATTAAATACAAGAAAGGATGTAAGAAAAAAGTAGCTGACGCTTTAAGCAGAATCGAGGTAAACAGTCAAGAAGAAGAAGAGGACTCTCTTTCTATGGTCCCACAAGCGTCCGATATCAACCCCCTCAACAACCAAGAGCTGACTCAAACGTCTGAGGACGAAGAAGACGTAGCGATTCATACAGCCGAACAAAACCCAGTATTCTCACTACCTGTGTCATATAAAAATATACACGTATTTAACTATAGCATAATAGTCAAAAAGAGAAACGATTACCAAGTCAAAACAACAAAGGATAAATTAAAAATTCAATTTATCATTAAAATAAACAAAAACGTTTAAGTAAGTGCAGAAGCGCACTTACTTAAATTTTGCAACGAAAATGTAAAACCGAATAAATAGTATGGAATTTATTTTGAAACCGAAGAACTAGAAATGATTGCTTATAGAATATTGAAAGAACATTTTAACGAAAAATTAAAATTAGTCAAAACAAATACCTACACTACTGTAACCAACCGAACTAATGTCTTAAAGGAGTTAGAAAGATACCATAATAAGACTGATAATGGAATCAGAGAAACGGTAGCGCATTTCAAAAGAAAATTATACACGCCCAATATGGAGAGGATGATTCAAAATTACATCCGCCAATGCGAAACCTGCTTAGAGCACAAATACGAGAGAAGGCCTTATATCACAGAGATATATGGGCCTATAATAGCAAATAGGCCCCTCCAACACTTAAATCTAGATATATTCTACTAAAGCAAGGAAAAGTTTCTTACAATCATCGACATATTCTCAAAATACGTTCAAGCTTACCATTTGCCCGACAGCAATGCAATAACGGTAATAAGTAAATTAAGACATTTTGTTTCACATCACAACTTCCCAGACAAAAATACTACAGGCAGTGGAAGCGAGTTCAACAATACAGTATTCAAGGAATTTTGCCGATTATACAAAATCGAATATCATCAGACCACCATCAACAGACACATCTCCAACGGACCCATCTAGCGACTTCATTCAACTCTAAAAGAAAAATTAGGCATACTAATCGATCAAAACCCACGAGAGACTACGAAAAACCATATAACTATCGCAATATTGATCTACAATCAAAGCATTCATTCGACAACATTATACGTCATTCACACTTTTATACGGACCGTAGTAGTAGGGGCAGCGCGGCTACCGCGCCAGCGCGGCTACCGCGCCAGAGCGGCTCCCGCGCCACTTACCCACCGAGCACTACTTACCGTCCGTCGGTAAGGTAGGGTGCAAAGTCACCATGCGAGAGGCCCGGTAGAGGGCGCATTGAACATTTACTCCATCGATAAAATGCGTACGTATGTCATGTTGCAGGGGGCATGGGGCCCTCATGTGATGTTATGTTGTAAGTGAATATAGAATATTTTTATAATATTCATATAGTGTTTAAATTTGTTAATTATAAGTAGTCTTATATTCCGCGCCAGCGCGGCTACCGCGCCAGAGCGGCTCCCGCGCCACTTACCCACCGAGCACTACTTACCATCCGTCGGTAAGGTAGGGTGCAAAGTCACCATGCGAGAGGCCCGGTAGAGGGCGCATTGAACATTTACTCCATCGATAAAATGTGTACGTATGTCATGTTGCAGGGGGCATGGGGCCCTCATGTGATGTTATGTTGTAAGTGAATATAGAATATTTTTATAATATTCATATAGTGTTTAAATTTGTTAATTATAAGTAGTCTTATATTCCGCGCCAGCCCGGTTGTAGAGGGCGCATTGAACATTTACTCCATCGATAAAATGCATACGTTTGTCATGTTGCAGGGGCATGGGGCCCTCATGTGATGTTATGTTGTAAGTGAATATAGAATATTTTTATAATATTCATATAGTGTTATTTGTTAATTATAAGTAGTCTTATATTTTATAAGTATATTTTATCTTAGTATATTCAATCAGTATATTTTATATTGTATAAGATTCTACAAAGATATTTTATAAGTTCATAGAAATTTTAAAAAGTTAATGATGAGCAATTCAATGAAATTTATATTAACAATATTAAATGACTATTTTTAAATTCAAAAGAAACTTTAAAATATTTAAACAAGTTAGTTTTTAAGGAAAATTTTCTATTATAAGAATAAATATTTCATAGAGGGCATTGGGATGTGGAAACGTTAAGGGAAAATAAAAAAGATATGTAAGATTATTTCATATTTATTAAAAAAGCTTTTTCATATTTATTTAAAAAAGCTTAAAAGTAATACATAGTAGAATACATCTTAATCTACGAGTATAAAAAAGTTTCAAATTAATCTTTCAATTTTACTATAAAAATATATTTAGAAACTAGTGAACATCTTAATTAAAAAGTATTACAATTTAGCAAATAACTTTGAAAATTTAAAATTTAAGTTAAAGAGAAAATTATCTAAAAACTTATAATTATATAAATTCTAGAAGGCATCCACCTAAAGATTTGACGAAGACTTCTCTATTAACTAATTCTGACTCTATGTTGAGAAGCGCCTCTGGCTTCTCCAGTAATAAAGAATTAACTTTACTTGGAAGGAAAATGTCAAAACTACTGTCTAATTCAAGAACAATTTTTAAGCCGTATTTAGTGGATACCTTTTTTAATGAGGTTATCTTATACTGTTTATTTAGCTCCAAGTCCCGTAGTCGTTTTGTGGGCAGGTATGATGGACTTCTCGCTGCTTCATTTATGAGGTCCATGACTGAAAAAAGAAATGATAAATTATTATTTATATTTTTTTTTATAGAATTACTTACTTATTTATTCTGACGTATCAGAACTTTCAGGGGTTGAATATTGCTCTCTCAAGTCTTCCACCCAGCGGTATAAAGCGCAAACTATTTCAACTGAACAATTCTGTTTCCACTCGGGACGATGATTAATGCAGGCTAGCGGTCGTATAAATCCAGGAGTTCTTATAGATGGACAACCCAAATCCTCCAAGTTTCTTATATTATCGAAATAGGGTTGCAGCCAGTGTTTTTTCTGTTCACCTTTGACCCAAATTGTTAATAACGACCCCTGCGCTTTTTCTTTCAATTTGTCGAAAGCCGTTGACAGGTATGAATACGGCACCTCTCCGTGTTCCCAATGAATTCCGTGCAGATTGTATTGTAAATATCTATTTAAAATTTTTACATTCTGGTCTAAATCACTCCAATCACAGGGTGGTTGAAATGTCGCAACGTACGGCACCGGATTTAACGCATTAGGATCTATATAAGCAATTTCTTTAAATATAAAATTGCCGTTGTTATCTTTAAAACCTTGTGTATCTACAATTAGTTCCATGATAAGTTATATACTGGAAATGTAGATAACATTATTTGAATATTATTCAAGAAAAAAAGTAGAGTTAATATAATAGTGTTAAAAGTTAGAGTGAAAGATGTGATAATAACTTATTAATTCATAATACATGCAATGTAAAAAATTAAAGTCCCTACGGAGAGATTGAAAAGTTAAAGTACAATAGCTGAGAAAATCTTAGAAAAAAAAAATATGAACTCATTATATGTGAAAAAGTTAAAGTAAGAGATGTGAAAATAAATTATAAATTCATGATACGTGCTATGTAAAAAATTAAAGTCCCTAAGAAGAGACTGAAAAGTTAAAGTTCAACAGCTGAGAATATCTTAGAAAAAAATATGAATTCATTAAAGTAAGAAATTTTAAAGTAACTTATAAATTCATGATACGTGTTATGAAAAAAATTAAAGTCCCTACAAAGAGACTGAAAAGTTAAAGTTTAATAGCTGAGAATATCTTAGAAAAAGGAATAACTTATAAATTCGTGATACGTGCTATGTAAAAAATTAAAATCCCTACGAAGAGACTGAAAAGTTAAAGTTCAACAGCTGAGAATATCTTAGAAAAAAATATGAATTCATTAAAGTAAGAAATTTTAAAGTAACTTATAAATTCATGATACGTGTTATGAAAAAAATTAAAGTCCCTACAGAGAGACTGAAAAGTTAAAGTTCAATAGCTGAGAATGTCTTAGAAAAATTAATAATTTATAAATTCACGATACGTGCTATGTAAAAAATTAAAGTCCCTAAGAAGAGACTGAAAAGTTAAAGTTCAACAGCTGAGAATATCTTAGAAAAAAATATGAATTCATTAAAGTAAGAAATTTTAAAGTAACTTATAAATTCATGATACGTGTTATGAAAAAAATTAAAGTCCCTACAGAGAGACTGAAAAGTTAAAGTTCAATAGCTGAGAATGTCTTAGAAAAATGAATAACTTATAAATTCGTGATACGTGCTATGTAAAAAATTAAAGTCCCTACGAGGAGACTGAAAAGTTAAACTACAACAGCTGAGAATATCTCAGAAAAAATATGAATTCATTAAAGAAAGTGATTTGAAAATAACTTATAAATTCATGATACGTGCTGTGAAAAAAAATTAAAGTCCCTACAGAGAGACTGAAAAGTTAAAGTTCAATAGCTGAGAATATCTTAGAAAAAGGAATAACTTATAAATTCGTGATACGTGCTATGTAAAAAATTAAAGTCCCTACGAAGAGACTGAAAAGTTAAAGTTCAACAGCTGAGAATATCTTAGAAAAAATATGAATTCATTATACGTAAAAAGTTAAAGTATCTGAAAGTTTAAAATAGTAAGTATAAGATGCCTAAGGGACTTATAATATGAATAGTGTGAAAAAGTTTAAGTATGAGACGTGAAAATAACTTAGAATTAATTCGACAAATGAATTTACCTTTTATAACTGTAAGAAAAGTGTTGTATTAAGATTCAAGACTTTAAAACTTTTAAATTATAAGTCCTGAAAGAAGAAATTATTAAAGACCTGTAAGAATGCTATATTAAAAGTATTAGAGCTGAAATAAGAAAAAGAAACGAGTGGCTAGGACCCAGCTCGCCTAACCTTTATAGTAAGGAAATGTTTGAAAAGATTATGTAATGTCGCAGCTCCTAACGATAAGAATGATGCTGTAAATTTGATTACTCTCGAACGTATTGTACAAGCTGAAGTACAAAAAGTGTATCAGTCAACAGCACACTTAAGAACTGAGCTTAAAAATTTAGATGATATTGTTGACATCCATAGAGATGAAATAGATGATAAATTGAGAAAATTGGAATTTGAAATAGCAACCATACGTAAAAGTAACTCATAACCTTTGATGATGGAAAATAAAAAAGATATAGTAGAAGAATTACACAAACCTGCTCGTTGTAATTACACACGTCGAAAATATGATATACGAGATCTAGATGAAACATGGCAAGCTTCTTGTGGAAATGATACCGTATGCACATAAAAACAAAGGTTACAAGTATCTTCTTACTGTCATTGATGTGTTTTCTAAGTTTGCTTGGACGGTACCAGTGAAAAGTAAAACTGGAAAAAATGTATCTGAAGCTATGAAATTTATATTAAAAAAAGGACGAATACCTAAAAATTTACAAACTGATCGAGGAAAAGAATTTTATAATAAAGAATTTGAAAGTTTAATGCTAAAATATAATATAAATCTATATTCATCCTATAGCAAACTCAAAGCCTCAATTTGTGAACGTTTTAATCGTACATTAAAAAACAAAATGTGGAAAAACTTTAGTTTACAAGGCAGTTATAAATGGATAGATATTTTGCAAGACCTAACTTTACAGTATAATAATACTAAGCACCGAACGATTGGTATGAAGCCCGCAGATGTTAATTCTACAACAGTTAATAAAGTTTATAATCGTTTATGCATTCATCAGAAAACCTCTAAACGTCCTTGTAGGCGTGCAAAATTTAAACTTGGTGATAAAGTTCGAATAAGTAAAAATAAAACTGTTTTCGAGAAAGGATATACACCAAACTGGTCTACAGAAATTTTTACAATAAATAAAGTATTACCTACATCACCATTTACATATCATTTGAAAGATTATCAAGATAAACCAATCGCTGGCGGATTCTATGAAGAAGAACTTATGAAGACTAAATATCCTGATATTTACTTAGTAGAAAAAATTATAAAAAAACATGGCGATAAAATTTATGTAAAATGGTTAGGTTTTGATAAGTCTCATAATAGTTGGATAAAAAAAGTGATTTATGAATAAATAAAATTGTAAATAAGATGAACTAATTGTTTTTATTTAATACCTATTTCCTTACATTTTTTACAAGAATTGGATGCAAAATTTCATTAACTTTATCAATTCTTCTCCTAAAACGTTCTCTGTCACGAGCAATTTGTTCCCATTCTCCACACCGAGCCTTATGATATGCAAACCTCCACGCATGCATTACATGAACAGTTAGCTTTTCATCAAAATGTACATTCTTTTTAACACGCATTGGACACCTAAAATAATAAATTTCTATATTACATATGTAGAATATTTACTATAAATTAATATATAAATTACTATTATACAAAAAAATATACTCACTTATTATTTATTTTATAATGACCCCATGCTAAAGTATCTATATTATTGTCTTGAACATATCTTTTATCATCATATGGACTTAAGGCAATCTTTAACTGCTTTATAGTTTCTACATTATGGAGTCGGGATCTTATGGAATACTGTTGTCGTTTTTTAATAGATAAATTTTGCAAACAATCTACAAAATCATCAAACTTTATAGTTTTTTTAACAACTGAAACCTTAATACCTTTTATTTTTTTCATATGATCTTGACCATAAACGCGAGTACTGTACATTTTACTTCTTAAGCCAACGAATTCTGTAAGAATCTGACCATTACACTCATCTTTCATAAGACCAACAATTTTTTTATTTGCATGAGGCATATTAAAGATGTTTTCACTGGGATAGTCTGAAGTATCAAACTTTGAGAGATTTTTTTTCATATCAGCATAAAAATCATCACATTCAACAGCATAAATCAAGCTGTCTGTGTCTGTATAAAGAAGCTTACAATTTTCTTTATACATTTTTTTCATATAACTATAATGAAAATCATAAATCAGAGTTTTAGAAATGTCTAAAACTGAAAGTCCAACGTAAATTGGTTTATCTAACAAAACTTCAACTTTTTTAAGCTGGATAGCTACTAAATTTTCATCAAAAATACTAATACTATGAAAAAGGGGACTTGATATTTGTGCTTCTACGCCATACCTTCCAGCCCATTTAGTTGATAGCTTGACATCAACACGTTTTCTTACATTCTCCATAGTTTTACCATATACAGCATTATTCATCAATTTGAAAAAGTTTTTTTCAAAATCAGTTCTTGCTAACGCCCTCATATTACTATTTAAATTGATGTAAGACTTAAGCCATGGAGATTGTTTAAATTTCAATACTTTATGAATTTTAACAAGCTGAAGTCCATTTTTGACAGCTTGTTTAAGTGATCGATAGTGTATAACATAATTTTTTTTATACGAAAGTGTAGCCAAAAGTTTTTCCTGTTTTGATCCCGGTGGTTTTGCTTGCTCAGGACAAAAAGGTAAGTCGTTATGAATGTCATGTATTTCTGAAGGATATTCTAAATCTACTTCTAAAATGTACCCGTAAGGTGCATCATCATCTATGAAAAATCTAAATTTTCACAGTCGTCTATCCACTCAAAGGAATCATAAGGGAGACATTGAGTCATTGCCCAACCATATAAATTATTAGCATCTAAATATATTAGATATGTATTTTCTTTATTTTTATCATAATTTTCAGTCATATATTTATGATTTGCAGCTGCGTAGCGATGAGAGCACTGACTTAATCCACCTCTTATACCTCTTTCTATGAATAAAATCATATCTATATCAGTTAATAATTTTAATTGTATGCCAGTATACTTTAGCATTGCATCCCATGCAAATCCTGGAGTAGTATAATAATGAGCTGGATCTAAACCATATACGTTTATACTTTGATCACGAAAATTTTCAAAAACATCAGCTAATAATAAAACATCTGTCTTCATATAAAGATCTGAATATTCTCCAAGGGTATGAATACTAAAGGTATTCCATACTTTTTGTGCATGTTCATAATCTTCATCAGATATGGTTGAACCATTTAGCACACTGAAAAATTTTGTTTTTTCAGGTAACTCAGTTTCATCCAACTTTTCCCACGAATCCAGGTACTCGTAAGGCAGAACGCCTTTCTTCGTTAAAAGACTGATTTTTTCTTTTTCTAAAGATGAAAACTCCTTTGAAACAATTTTATATTCACTTAAATATGAAGCTAATTTTTCTAAAGAAGATGGCATAAATCTAAATGAATCTACAAAGCGAAATTTAATATCACTTTTCTCAACATGTTTTGTAAAAGAAATATACTTCTCCTTAGTCAATGGAAGTAAATCAACATCACCTTTCATATAATTCGATATATCATTAATTATAAAGTGAGCATCATAACCACTTAAGTTATGAAATATCACAGGAATCGTTCTTGAATCTTGATAATTCAAATTACAGTTAGCATGAGCAGGACCGCGATATTTTCCTGAGAGATGACAATGATCTCTTACCTTATCACTGTTTTCTAATAATTTGTTACAAATGTGACAAATTTTTGAATTGAAATAATTAATCATTTCTATCGGTGTTAAAATTGGCATAAATCGTGGGTTTGTATATAAATTAGTAATACAGTCATGTATTACCTTCAATTCACTAGCAAACCACATAGCTGGTTTAACCCCACGATAAAATCTATATTCAGATAAAGAGTCATCAAAACTGCACTTCAAATAATATCCTATACTAAACATTTCATGTTTTTGAAACGATAAAGTATTAGCCAAACCTTCATCTTCCTGGTTTTCTAGTACAGGCTTTAACAGACATTCACAATCTGCATATATTGTGAATGGTAATCTTTCTTTATAATTAAAATTTTTAAAATAGATGATATCTTTACCTTTTATAGGAAGTTTCACCTTGCAATTATTAATATTCTTACATATTCTTTCATGCTCTTTTAAATTATTTTCATTAAAGAAAAAATTTAAACATCTATCACATATATATCGCTTTGTTTTTCTATGTGATAAACTTCCTCCTACTAGACGTGATAAATTTTTTATATATATGTAATGTGATTTCAGCTGTCCCTTAATTGTTTTTTCTAATAAAAGAAGATTTACATGATTTTCTTTTTTTTCATGTGTCAAATAAAAGGGAATCACATTTTTCTCATGCAATCCGAAGACATTAACCGATATTAAAGGGTTTTGTTTTTCAAACTTGAAAATTTTTTTTATCGTAACAGGGAATTCTATACCTGTCATATTTAAATTATTTTCATACTGAAGATAATTGCTAACCCTGTTAGGATGATTTTTACGGTTTACTGGATACAAAGCAGATAATATTGCCCATTTAAAGCATTGATTATCTTTGTTTTGAATATTAATGCAGGCATTTTTTTATCTAAAAATGGTGGTAAAGGTAAATATGAATTACCACTGCGCAATGGATTGAACTTATTCATATTAATTTGAATATTAATAATAGAATTTAAAGTCCATCCAGAATCTTTTTCTTGAAATTCTTCTACCTCAGCCAAAAGTTTATTTAAAACATGATTATCAAACCATTCACTTAAAGATGTACCTAAAACCACTTCAGCGTTTGGCGTATTGAAATGTTTCGTTTCAATACTTTCCTGTGAATCTTCATTTACATCAGAAGAAAGTTTCTTGAATGAACAAGATAGTACAGTGTTAATTTTCATGGCACATCGAATATCTTTCAAAATTTTCTTCACTTGTTGGCAGAACAATACTGAGGCGTCCTTTAAAAAGGTTGATATATCTATATGTACAAGATTTGCAATTATACTAGTTCTCACCCTTTTATTAAAAGCACTTTCAATATCAATCCAACGAACTCGATGCTCGATTTCATCCGTTTTTAAATCTGGTACTATTCCATAACCAGTTTTTCCTATAGCATCAAGCTTTGCTTTGATACTCTCAATCCTTGCTATGGCGTATAAAATAGATTGTTTTTGAGCTGTTGTCAGCGTTCTTTTTCTCAATAATTCCCGAAGACTATCTAATGATAAAACACATTGTTCTACCCATTGTTCAATAACTTCGGAATCCATAGATTTATATATTAAAATATTTTCCACCTCTTCAAAAATTTTCACATGTTCCTGACAAAGATCTTTAACTTCATCCATTTTTTCAAATTAAAAAAAGACTTTTTTTTTCGTAAGTGTATTCTGAAAATTAAAAAATTATGTTATCATTTTAAATAATTATTGATAAAAAAAAGAAAAGGTGAAGAGAAATTAAAATAATCAATGATTTTGTATAATCAAAGTTAATTATAGTTTGCTAAGTTCTAGTATTATACATTTAAATAAAAAATTTTAAATAAAATAAACACTTAATTGAAAAGGAATATTTGTGAAATATTGAAAAAATTTAAGTGGAAAAAGAATAATGAACTTGAGAAAAAAAAGGTTTAAATTAATTTATATTAACTTACCAATTCGTTTTGAACTTAACTAGTGAAAAGATAGACTTCTGCAGCAACTATCGGTATATTAGATGAAAATCTTTCAAGCTATTTTCAGACGGTAACGAAAAAATACTCTCAAAGCTCAGTAGCACTTGTCAACTTGAAATAATGAGATGTATCTAAAAAATGTTCAAGTATTATAAACTAATAGCAAAGCATTAAAAAAAAAAAAATTTAATTTTATAGAACTATAAATGATAAAGTATTAGAGAATTGAAAATTATATATGTTAATACGTTGAAAAGACGAAGTTATTATAATCGAAAACTTTAAGTTACATTAATATAATGAAGAGAAAAACTGAATCATTATAAGTTAAACTATAGATCAATAAGCTGTAAGGATTGTATATTAATAAGCTGAAAATCAAAAGTAATTATATGAAATACTTACGTTTGGTAAGGAGACTAAGCCTCATGGGACTGACGCGCAGCCTTTTATCCACTGTCGGTATATAGGTGCGCATGCGCGACAGTTTAAAGATTGATAGATGGCAGTGCACCTGCACGGTATAGTTATTCATTTTAGATTAAAGAAGAAATTATAGATGATCGTATGCCCATGCGTGGTAACGTAAAAGATTCATAGATGAGTGAGGAAAGATTGGTAGGTGACGAACTGCGCATGACCGAGAAACTTTTAAGTTTGGGCTGATAAAAAGTATTTACAAACATTTCCTTACTATAAAGGTTAGACGAGCTGGGTCCTAGCCACTCGTTTCTTTTTCTTATTTCAGCTCTAATACTTTTAATATAGCATTCTTACAGGTCTTTAATAATTTCTTCTTTCAGGACTTATAATTTAAAAGTTTTAAAGTCTTGAATCTTAATACAACACTTTTCTTACAGTTATAAAAAGTAAATTCATTTGTCGAATTAATTCTAAGTTATTTTCACGTCTCATACTTAAACTTTTTCACACTATTCATATTATAAGTCCCTTAGGCATCTTATACTTACTATTTTAAACTTTCAGATACTTTAACTTTTTACGTATAATGAATTCATATTTTTTCTAAGATATTCTCAGCTGTTGAACTTTAACTTTTCAGTCTCTTCGTAGGGACTTTAATTTTTTACATAGCACGTATCACGAATTTATAAGTTATTCCTTTTTCTAAGATATTCTCAGCTATTGAACTTTAACTTTTCAGTCTCTCTGTAGGGACTTTAATTTTTTTTCACAGCACGTATCATGAATTTATAAGTTATTTTCAAATCACTTTCTTTAATGAATTCATATTTTTTCTGAGATATTCTCAGCTGTTGTACTTTAACTTTTCAGTCTCCTCGTAGGGACTTTAATTTTTTACATAGCACGTATCACGAATTTATAAGTTATTCATTTTTCTAAGACATTCTCAGCTATTGAACTTTAACTTTTCAGTCTCTCTGTAGGGACTTTAATTTTTTCATAACACGTATCATGAATTTATAAGTTACTTTAAAATTTCTTACTTTAATGAATTCATATTTTTTCTAAGATATTCTCAGCTGTTGAACTTTAACTTTTCAGTCTCTTCGTAGGGACTTTAATTTTTTACATAGCACGTATCACGAATTTATAAGTTATTCCTTTTTCTAAGATATTCTCAGCTATTAAACTTTAACTTTTCAGTCTCTTTGTAGGGACTTTAATTTTTTTCATAACACGTATCATGAATTTATAAGTTACTTTAAAATTTCTTACTTTAATGAATTCATATTTTTTTCTAAGATATTCTCAGCTGTTGAACTTTAACTTTTCAGTCTCTTCTTAGGGACTTTAATTTTTTACATAGCACGTATCATGAATTTATAATTTATTTTCACATCTCTTACTTTAACTTTTTCACATATAATGAGTTCATATTTTTTTTTTCTAAGATTTTCTCAGCTATTGTACTTTAACTTTTCAATCTCTCCGTAGGGACTTTAATTTTTACATTGCATGTATTATGAATTAATAAGTTATTATCACATCTTTCACTCTAACTTTTAACACTATTATATTAACTCTACTTTTTTCTTGAATAATATTCAAATAATGTTATCTACATTTCCAGTATATAACTTATCATGGAACTAATTGTAGATACACAAGGTTTTAAAGATAACAACGGCAATTTTATATTTAAAGAAATTGCTTATATAGATCCTAATGCGTTAAATCCGGTGCCGTACGTTGCGACATTTCAACCACCCTGTGATTGGAGTGATTTAGACCAGAATGTAAAAATTTTAAATAGATATTTACAATACAATCTGCACGGAATTCATTGGGAACACGGAGAGGTGCCGTATTCATACCTGTCAACGGCTTTCGACAAATTGAAAGAAAAAGCGCAGGGGTCGTTATTAACAATTTGGGTCAAAGGTGAACAGAAAAAACACTGGCTGCAACCCTATTTCGATAATATAAGAAACTTGGAGGATTTGGGTTGTCCATCTATAAGAACTCCTGGATTTATACGACCGCTAGCCTGCATTAATCATCGTCCCGAGTGGAAACAGAATTGTTCAGTTGAAATAGTTTGCGCTTTATACCGCTGGGTGGAAGACTTGAGAGAGCAATATTCAACCCCTGAAAGTTCTGATACGTCAGAATAAATAAGTAAGTAATTCTATAAAAAAAAAATATAAATAATAATTTATCATTTCTTTTTTCAGTCATGGACCTCATAAATGAAGCAGCGAGAAGTCCATCATACCTGCCCACAAAACGACTACGGGACTTGGAGCTAAATAAACAGTATAAGATAACCTCATTAAAAAAGGTATCCACTAAATACGGCTTAAAAATTGTTCTTGAATTAGACAGTAGTTTTGACATTTTCCTTCCAAGTAAAGTTAATTCTTTATTACTGGAGAAGCCAGAGGCGCTTCTCAACATAGAGTCAGAATTAGTTAATAGAGAAGTCTTCGTCAAATCTTTAGGTGGATGCCTTCTAGAATTTATATAATTATAAGTTTTTAGATAATTTTCTCTTTAACTTAAATTTTAAATTTTCAAAGTTATTTGCTAAATTGTAATACTTTTTAATTAAGATGTTCACTAGTTTCTAAATATATTTTTATAGTAAAATTGAAAGATTAATTTGAAACTTTTTATACTCGTAGATTAAGATGTATTCTACTATGTATTACTTTTAAGCTTTTTTAAATAAATATGAAAAAGCTTTTTTAATAAATATGAAATAATCTTACATATCTTTTTTATTTTCCCTTAACGTTTCCACATCCCAATGCCCTCTATGAAATATTTATTCTTATAATAGAAAATTTTCCTTAAAAACTAACTTGTTTAAATATTTTAAAGTTTCTTTTGAATTTAAAAATAGTCATTTAATATTGTTAATATAAATTTCATTGAATTGCTCATCATTAACTTTTTAAAATTTCTATGAACTTATAAAATATCTTTGTAGAATCTTATACAATATAAAATATACTGATTGAATATACTAAGATAAAATATACTTATAAAATATAAGACTACTTATAATTAACAAATAACACTATATGAATATTATAAAAATATTCTATATTCACTTACAACATACCATCACATGAGGGCCCCATGCCCCTGCAACATGACATACGTATGCATTTTATCGATGGAGTAAATGTTCAATGCGCCCTCTACAACCGGGCTGGCGCGGAATATAAGACTACTTATAATTAACAAATTTAAACACTATATGAATATTATAAAAATATTCTATATTCACTTACAACATAACATCACATGAGGGCCCCATGCCCCTGCAACATGACATACGTACACATTTTATCGATGGAGTAAATGTTCAATGCGCCCTCTACAACCGGGCTGGCGCGGAATATAAGACTACTTATAATTAACAAATTTAAACACTATATGAATATTATAAAAATATTCTATATTCACTTACAACATAACATCACATGAGGGCCCCATGCCCCTGCAACATGACATACGTACACATTTTATCGATGGAGTAAATGTTCAATGCGCCCTCTACCGGGCCTCTCGCATGGTGACTTTGCACCCTACCTTACCGACGGACGGTAAGTAGTGCTCGGTGGGTAAGTGGCGCGGGAGCCGCTCTGGCGCGGTAGCCGCGCTGGCGCGGAATATAAGACTACTTATAATTAACAAATTTAAACACTATATGAATATTATAAAAATATTCTATATTCACTTACAACATAACATCACATGAGGGCCCCATGCCCCCTGCAACATGACATACGTACGCATTTTATCGATGGAGTAAATGTTCAATGCGCCCTCTACCGGGCCTCTCGCATGGTGACTTTGCACCCTACCTTACCGACGGACGGTAAGTAGTGCTCGGTGGGTAAGTGGCGCGGGAGCCGCTCTGGCGCGGTAGCCGCGCTGCCCCTACTACTGACCGTACGAAGACCTTCATAAACATGTCATTGACCCAAATGCAGATACGATCGAAAGATATAACGAATTTCGAAAAAATGAAATTTTACCCTTTTACGAGGAACTTATTAACAGCAACGTGATAAGACCGCGCCGCGATATCAGAAACTCCTTGTAGAAAAATAACAGGGTCCCTCTTTAGATTGCTATATACACGGGCAACCGCGTCGTTATAACCTAAGGAATGCAAAAAAGATAAGAAAAGTTTCTTGCTTTTTACAGGAAAATGAAGAGCGGACTGATCATGATACTCCTGCTCATAGTAGCGAAGAGCGCTAAAATAGGCAAGTATAGCACTCACTACGATCATCGCCATGGAATTGGGAGAATAATTAAAAATTACCACTATGTGCACTTTTACATCAATATCACGACTTTGAAAGATACTTATAATCGTATTCTTGTTAGCTATACCACACTGTCTTCAGAATTGAAGTTAAAACTCACGGAGTTATGATCGTCCCAATTGGAATCGAACTTATTAAAGCAAGCTGAATTACTCTGTGATGAAGCATACTAAAATTTACAGCAAATATCACCAGCGAACACTAGATTGAAAAGAGGGTTAATAAATGGGCTCGGCACGGTGATTAAGTATATTTTTTGAAAACCAGACGCCAATGATTTGGCTAGGATAAATAACTACCTCAATGTACATTACGACTTATTTAAATCAGTTTATTTTGCCGACTATTTTTAGTCATTGTTGTATTTGTCTCATGGAAGCAAATCTTTATTTTCATTTGTCCACCAAATATAATCGGGAGTATTTAGTTACTGCCCACGTGATTAAATCTCCCCGTTATAACTACTATACCGCTGAAAACGGACTATAATCATCACTACATGACTGTAGTACCTACTACATTTCGTGATTATAACCTAATATAGTCGAGTATAATCATGACTATAGATCTGTAGCTTCGAACTATAGTCAACTACTATACCCCTGCAAACGGGATATAATCTTCAGTAAATTACTATAGTACTTACTATACTTCGTGATTATAACCTAATATAGTCAACTATAATCATGACTATAGTTCTGTGGTTTGAATTATAGTCAAATACTATACCCCTGGAAACGGACTATAATCGTCACTACATGACTGTACCCTACTGAAAAAGTTCAACTGATAATCAGCTGAAAATCGCAAGGATCACACATGACCAAACTAAAAAAAAATTCAATTAAATTTTTATTCTTATATAATTAGAATTATAAAAATATAATACTACATTGTTTAAGATAGATATACTTTATTACATTATGGTATATAATACATAATTATTAATGGAGCTATAACTGTAAGTAAATAATAGATATGTAACATACATGTAACATTGGAATACGATTATATGGTCATTATAATGATATTATACTTAATGTGGGGAAAAGAAAAACGATCCTCAACGAGCCTCGTGCTCGCGCTACTCAACGCCGACCCACGATAGCAAAATCATACGAGGCCGCCGAGCGCGCCCACATGTACTCGATATTAGCAGCTACCAAGAACAGTTGCGACGACGCCGGCGACAGCACGAGGAGGCACCATCTTGGCTATGGTGTCCCCATTGAAAGGACTCAGAATCTTGTGAAATCTCTCTCCGAGCCTCATGTCACAAAAAAGATCCATAGCCTTTTACAAAATTTCTAAGTCGAGATGAGACAAAATGACTTCCGCGCTAGTTTTTGCTTTCTCAAAGAGAAAATTATACACGCTTATAAAAAGCTATATTATAGAAAGCTTGGTAAAGGTGAAATTTTTCGACCTCGAGATTACGATGATTTTCGATATTTCTGAGCTCCCTGAGTCGAGATATGCATTTTCAAGAAAATTTCTGTGTGGGTGTGTGTGTGTGCCTGTGTGCGTGCGTGCGTGCGTGCGTGCGAGCGAGCGTGCGTGCGTGCGAGCGTACGTGCATGCGTGGGTGCGTGTTATAAACGTGTGTGTGTGTGTGTGTATGTATGTCCGTATACGCTGATATCTCATGATCTACTCGACCGATTTTAACGGGAGAGTGATCATTTTTTTAGATTTTGCTTCCACAATTGGGGTCAATATTCTATTTTTGTAAAATTTAATTTTTTTTTTATAGCCATTTTTTAATTTTCAAAATTTTTTTTTTTCGATTTTTTTAATATTTAGAACAAATATTGTTTATATATCATGAATTCTCTGTATGTAGGATAAAATTATCTACAATTAAAAAAAAAAGTCGGTAGCTATATTTCGTCATAAGTTATTGATGAAAACGTAATTTTTTGTAAATAGGTTATATTTCGAAATTAAAAAAAGATATTAACATGAATATTTTTTTGGTTATAGAGGATATTAAGTACTATAACTTACTAAATTTTTAGGTTTTTTTATTCATTATTTTTTGAGAAAAAAAATAATTTATAAAAAAAAGTGATTTTTTTTGTCGTTCAATAACTATAGTAAAATTGGCTTAATCACTTTGAAATTCTTTGTAGGGGTAGATTTTGTATACCAATCGAGTGAGTTCTTTGGGCAGAAGGATTGATCCATAAATTTCGAAAATATTTGAGGTTAAAATTTTTTTCAATTTTTTTTTAAATCGTAATTTCTCGAGAACGGCTCTATGTATCTAAATGGGGTGGGTGGTATTCGAAAGAGAATTAAATTACCTATATTTTCTAAAAAAACTAATTCTCTAGCTATCACGGTTCTTTTGTTATTAACAAAAACGTAAAAATTGAAAAATGAATAAAAAATGAGTTTTATATGTTCAACTATCACAAGAGTAAAATTGTCTTATTCGCTTCAAAATTCATTGTAGAGGTATATTATTGATAGTTCTCGGATGAGTTCTTTTGGCAAAGTGATTGGTTCATAAATTTCAGAGATATTTGAGGTTAAAATTTTTCTAGACTTTTTTAAAATCTATTTCTTGAGGATTAATTTAGAATTTTTTTTTAATTTAGTTTATAATTAAATTTAATTTAATTTATAAAAAGATAATTTTAGTTTATAATATCTCTGAAAATTATGAACCAATCATTTTGCCAAAAAAACTCTGCCGAGAACTATCAATAATATACCTGTACAATGAATTTTGAAGCGAATAAGACAATTTTACTATCGTAATAGTTGAACATCCAAAACTCATTTTTTTTTTAATTTTTAAATTTTTACATTTCTGTCAATAACAAAAGAACCGTGATAGCTAGAAAATTAATTTTTTTTAGAAAATATAGGTAATTTAATTATGTTCCGAATGCTATAAATTACATTCAAATACATAGAGCTCTAAATATCAGTTGCAAATTTATAGGCAATTGTGATATATATTTTATGTATGTGAAATTTTGTGGAAATGTATAATCTATAAAAATTTGAATAAATTATGTTGGAGTTTTGTTATTTCTGTCTTTCTGAAGTATTAAATTTTAAATATTGGAATTAAAAATTAATTAAAGGAATCAGTAAATTAAGTTTGAGGAAGCTACGTGCCAATGAATTGGCAGCGGTTTTTTGAAATTGTGCAAGTTCAATTATATAGTTGATCGGACAATATTAAGTCTGTTAAAAAAAATAAAGATAAATATGAAAAAATCTAAAATAATTTTTTTTTGCTCTGGGTTTGGATATCGGTCGGAAGTAGGCCCAATTTCTCAAATGTCTTGAAATTTCTTATCTACCCATATTTTTTTCGGCCCGATCGGATATTATTAAGTCGTTTAAAAAAAATAAAGAAAACTATCGAAAAATCGAAAATAATTTTTTTCGACAGCGGGTTTGGACATCGGTGGGAATTGGGCCCATTTTCTGAAAGGTCTTGAAATTATCTATTAATCCATATTTTTGTTGACCGAATCGGATATTATTAAGCCGGTTAAAAACAATAAAGAGAAATATGAAAAAATCGAAAATAATTTTTTTTGGCTGCGAGTTTGGATATCGGTCGGAAGTAGGCCCATTTTCTCAAAGGTCTTGAAATTTCCTATCTACCCATATTTTTTTCGCCTCGATCGGATATTATTAAGTCGATTAATAAAAAATAAAGAAAAGTATCGAAAAATCTGTCACGTCCTAAGACACGACACGACTAGGATGTTTAACTCAATTAAGAGTTATGCTCTTTTAGGCCTTAGCTGCGCTAGCTAGTAAACCTTGGACGAGCTGAGGAAAGAGTGTAATATCAAATTCACGGTTAATCGCTGAGTTTCAAGTTTGACTAATTTTTGGTTTAGGATTTGGCTATCGTAAGGACCAGCGGTGAGTAGTACGAACGTTTCGTAAAGATCGTTTGGCCGCACGTACCCCCGTATGGACTAGGAATAAGGCTACGATTTTCTTTGGATACCTGGGGTTTGAGATTCTTATAACTTTTCCCGGTCTCAGGTTATTCTCAGATTCGCCCTTCCCTATCAAGAGCAGAGCCCGTATGTGAATTTAATTTTTATTTATGAAACTTATCTCTCTTGGAATTGATATATTATTTTTCTTTTTAATAAATAAATTGTTATCTTAGTAAAGGATAATTTCTTTAGAATTTCCCTTTGATTTTCTTGTTTCTTAAATTTTTTTCAAATATTAATTGTTTTAGAGTTGTAATCTGAAATTTCTTATAAATTAAAATATTCCTTGTAAACACAACCAGTGAGGCTTATCCGTAAGGTCGTACAACTGTCGTTATGTTTACTTAATCCTTTTCTAAACCAATAGGAGTATGCTTTCCCGTAAGGTCGTAACAACTATGGTTTAGAGAAGAAATATTGAATATAGTTAATTGAAGATTTTATTTACCTTCTTATTTTTGTGTTCCTTATATATATTTTTTTTTTCAATATAAGTTCCTTTGAATTTTGTGATATGAAATTTATTAGAATTAATAATATTCTTTGCAAACACAACCAGTGAGGCTTACCCGTAAGGCCGTACAACTGCCGTTATGTTTGCTCAATCCTTTTCTAAACCAATAGGAGTATGCTTACCCGTAAGGTCGTAACAACTATGGTTTAGAGAAGAAATATTGAATATAGTTAATTGAAGATTTTATTTACCTTCTTATTTTTGTGTTCTTTATATATTTTTTTTTTCAATAAGTTTCTTTGAATTTTGTGATATGGAATTTATTATAATTAATAATATTCTTTGCAAACACAACCAGTGAGGCTTACCCGTAAGGTCGTACAACTGCCGTTATGTTTGCTCAATCCTTCTCTAAACTAATAGGAGTATGCTTACCCGTAAGGTCGTAACAACTATGGTTTAGAGAAGTAGTTTCGAATATAATTAATTTTGATAGTTTTGAATTTAGTATGTTTTGAATTCTTCTTAGAAGTTTTGAAAAAAAATGAATTTGAAAATTTGATTTTGGAAAAATTTGAATATTTTTATTTGAGAGCTTGAATTTGTGTACAGAGTCTTTAAGTTTGTGAGGCTTGTGTTGATCAGACTGGAGCAGTCAGCAAAGCTTGTGAGGCTGGTGTTGATCTGACTGTACAGTCAGCAAAGCTTGTGAGGCTTGTGTTGATCTGACTGTACAGTCAGCAAAGCTTGTGAGGCTTGTGTTGATCTGACTGGAGCAGTCAGCAAAGCTTGTGAGGCTTGTGTTGATCTGACTGACTAACAGTGCGCACTTGGCGTATTTAAATACATTGCTCCTCCTCTTCTTTGGCTGGAAAAGCTGCGGTGTCGAATCGGGTGGTTGCGTCATCTTGAGTCATCGAATCATCGATGGTGTTGTTCGGCGGCGGTTGATGCTTTGCATATCCGTAATGTTAAATGGAGCGAGTGGTGCGGGAAAGCGGTGTCCAATGGTGCGGGGCTGGCATCCCTTCCAAACGTCAATTTTCAGCCGAGTGGAGAAAATCCTATGTTTTAACACAGAGAGCGGCAGAGAGCGGTCGCTCATCCCTTCTCTAGGGTATTTTCCGGGGGCTCGTATCTTTCTTGAGGAGTGAGAGAGAACGTTATATGTGCGACAGAGAAGGAGAGATGAGAGAGATAAAAGATATATCCTTCTCTTTCTTTTGAGTCAAAAATGACTGGTTTTCTGTTACTTGTTAAAAATTATATAATGTTGGCAACTTATAAATTATAAAATGTGTTATGCTATTACAAATTTGAACGGAAGTTATCGTCTATTACAACAGGAGTTAAACGCATTACAAATTTGTTGAACTTAATTATAAGTTTATTGATGAGATTTCTTATGCAATTTTTATAAAAAACATTAGACTATTCATTCTAGCTAATATATCAATCATACTATTAAGTTATCTTATTAAGTTAATTCGTTTTTCTTAGATTTTCTAATATTTATTTAAAATATTTGGAATTCAATTAATTTGTGTAAATAATAATGTGTTAAAATACAACTGTTGTATAGTAAAATGTTTTATCTAATGTTTACAGTTCATAAAATTTGCATTTACAAATGAGAATCTCTTATAAATAGTCGTAATAGTTCATTATTATTAGAGAATGTACGATTTACAATGTATTATTCAAATTCGAAACAGTTTATTATTTTGAACTTAAAGTTGAGTAAATTAATCTAATAGAAGTAAATAAATGGATTATTGTTACTACAAACACATATTATAATAACGGTTTTTATTATCTTCTAGTTTTTACTTAACATAATACAACTTTTATCTTAAACAAAATTATTTTTCCTACTTATCGTTATTGAGATATTTAGCGTTATTCTAAAATAATATTCTTATGCTATAATACATTGAGTCCCAAAAGATGCTGGAAAATACGTTACCACGCGGAGAGACTTGAGAAAATCTATTTTTATGCACGCCACGTGCATGCGATAGAGGGTATAGATAAACTCTCCCTTTGTCTCAGCATTTTCTTATTATTAACAATCCTGAATGTTTTACAAATATGAAATTTCCTCTTTTATTAGATATTGTGCGTAGCAACTATTACAATTTTGAACGAAAGTGCTATGATTAGGTTAACGATAGTTATTCGCAATATAAAAGTTATTAATAACTAAAAAATCTAAATTACAATGAAATTGTATTCGATAGGTTTATAAAAAAATAGTCGGTTACAAAAATTAAGCTAATGGTTAACATAAATTGTTGCATAATATAGTATTTATTATAATAATTATTTATCATTTGTTAGTGATAATCCGTTTCATGCTTAAGAGTTGTAGTTGCAAAAGCGCAGGTGGTTATTTAAACAGTTATATTATTGATCTTGGTTGTTAAATCTTTATATTATTAACGCGGAAGTAAACAAAGGCTGTAGATTGCAATGAAACATAGAAATTAGAATTTCTTATTTTTCTTAGTTTTCTTACTGCTCTATTTAATATTTGTAGTTGTTAAAACAATTTTATCGATAACGGTTTGAGAAATAATGTAAAATAATATTTCAATGTGTAGTATAAGTCGTGTACTCAAAATTCGGAAAGCGCGTCCCTGCGTGGGAAAGCGTCGTATCTATATTTAGATATGGGCCATGTGTTTTGCAGCCCCATGATTACGCATCCGCTCGAGGTAAGCGTCCTTTAAAGCTCATTCCACAAATGCTGTACCCTATAACTTTTCATCCCACACCCGAACGGTTGTTAATTAATGCGTACTGTACTTATTGTCAGACGAAACTTAGTTTATATATAAAATAATACAAAAATACTCAGTCAAACATATAAAAGTAAAATTTCAATTAGCGATTTGTACTTAAGCTATTATTTAGTACATATTTTGTAGGAACTTAATTATAATTTATAACTAGCGCGTTAATGCAAACTAAGGTATTATTAATAACAATCGTGGTGCAGTAATATTATACTTCTACTAAAGGTTTCGCTATTTCATTGTTTACGGCATATAAATATAATTTTCTTATTCAGATTAGTACATAATTTTGTTATGTTAATAATCAATGTCTGGTGAATAATTCTTCTAGAGTGAATTACTTATTTTGCATAAGAAAAAGTAATAATCTTTGGTAACAGATTTTCTAATATAGTTTACTACACTCGTAGTCGTGGGTATAATCGGTTAATTGCATGGACCGCGTCGTTGTTTTTATGGCAGTTTGGGAAACTCCCCATAGCGCAGGTCGCACCTACAACCCTTGGTGCAGCAGTGTCGGTAGGGTAGTGTTCAGGGTTATGATCTTGATTCATTGACTACGAAATATTATTAACTAATCCTCAATAAAAAATAAAAAAAAGAAAAATTTGTTTATGCAGTAATGTAGCGGTTCCGTCACAAATCGAAAATAATTTTTTTCGGCAGCGGGTTTGGATATCGGTGGAAATTGGGCCCATTTTCAGAAATCTCTTGAAATTACCTATCAATCCATATTTTTGTTGGCCCAATCGGATATTATTAAGTCGGTTAAAAAAAATAAAGAAAAATATGGAAAAATCGAAAATAATTTTTTTTTACTCTGGGGGTTTGGATATCGGTCGGATGTAGGCCCATTTTCAGAAAGGTCTTGAAATTTCCTATGTACCCATATTTTTTTCGGCCCGATCGGATATCATTAAGTCGATTAAAAAGAATAAAGAAAAATATGAAAAAATCGAAATTATGTTTTTTCTTCGCCGGTTTTGGATATCCGTCGGAAGTAGGCCCACTTTCTGAAAGATCATAAAATTTCCTATCTACCCATATTTCTTTCGGCCCGATCGGATATTATTAAGTCGATTAAAAAAAATAAAGAAAAATATGGAAAAATCGAAAATAATTTTTATTTGACTCTGGGTTTGGATATCCATCGGAAGTAGACCCATTTTCTTAAGGGTCTTGGGTTTGGATATCGGTTGGAAATAGGCACATTTTCTGAATGGTCTTGAAATTTCCTATCTACCCATATTTTTGTGGGCCCGATCGTATATTATTAAGTCGGTTAAAAAAGAAATCAAGAAAAATATGGAAAAATCGAAAATAATTTTTTTCATCGCTTATACAGAAATTGTACTTTAACATCCTAGAGCTACCACTACAAAATTAAAGAAAAAAAACCACGTATGAGTTAGAGGATATTTGATACCTTCGCCGAGTTATATGGTTTTTGAAACGACTCTATTAGTTGGTGGATTTTCGAAGTCTTCACTGAGTTGGCGGGGTTTTGTAGCAAATGCCGAGTAACAGGTTTTTGAAGAAAACGCCGAAGAAATTTTGAGGAAATGCAATTAATTTATAAATTCAATAAATAGCATGTGATAATACCTTAAACTTTTTGATTTGTAATTTAATAATTACTACATAACTATTTTAAATATAATTTTCTTGATTATTTTGAATAATTGTATTTATGGAAAATCAGATATTTGTTTATTTATTTATTTATTTATTAGACGGGTTAAAACTCTTTGTACAAAAGATAAAAGGTAAATACAGGAGGTTGGATTACAAACTTGCTTATCATAAAGTAATAAATATATAATATTTTAATATTTAATCGAGAGAGATCGGACGGCACTCTTAAAGAGCGAAATATTAAGAATCGCTGTAATGTGAGAAGGGAGGGTGTTCCATGAGCTTTTTAAACGATTAATAATCCCTTCTTAAAAAAGGGATGAGAGGCCATATTGAAGAATCTAAAGGCTTGATTTTGATTGGTCGATAAGAAGAAGGCGCGAGAAATTTACTGTTTGGAATTTAATGTTTGAAATTTTTAATGGAATTTTTACATTTAGAGTAGTTTAAAAACGATTAAGTTCTGACTTTGAAAAAATTCTTAAATAAGTTAAAAGTAAAACGTAATGAAGATAGCATACATAACCTCAAAAACAGAAAAGTACGCGCGAAGCGCGTTTGAATATTGCTTGTAGAGTAAAAACCGGTATTTGAGCTACAGGTTTGTTCACATAATGGTCTGAAATGACATAAGTTGTACGCGAGTTCACGTTCGGTAAACAAATCACCAATTGAAACACAATTTATTAAGTCATTTAAAACTTTAAATGTAAAAACACAATCATGATAATAATGCAATATACTGATAATTTGAATGTTGACGGATAAGGCTATTTCAATGTAATTATGATTGAATCTATGCATACCCTGGCAGAAAAATGTTCTATGAAAAACTATGAAAAAATTAAGAAAATCTATGAAAATCGACGAAAATCGATGAAAATCTATGAAAATCTATAAAATTTTATGGAAATCTATGAAAAACTATGAAAAACTCCCAGAATTGGGACATTTTATTTAATTATGATAGTTTTTCATAAATTTTCGTTAATATTCTGAAATTTTCATAGTGTTTCATAAAAATTCATAGCTCTATAAATTTTTTTATTTTAACAGAAAAATTTTGATGAAAGTATGTAAATAATCATAAAAAATAGTACATCTAAATCAAAACGCGTTTCATATAACTTTTCAGTTTGTCAGAGATCACCTTGATAAATAATTTTTTTTTTAGTGCTTACAAAATTTCTAGAAAAACTGAACTTATATTTAAGAAATAATTATAAAAAGTTTGTTTATCCATTATTGAAGCTACTTTATTTATATTACAATTATTACAATTAAAATTAAACATTATTACAATTATCATATAAAATAAAAATATTATCAGTCTCCAAGACAACCCTCTGGAATATCACATAAGTAATTTATTCCGTTAAAAGTAATAATAATTACATGATCTTCTATATCTTCTGGAGTACACACATGTACGTCGTCATTATTAATAAAACATTCTTTGCTATGCGAAACTGTCAAGTTCTCTGATATTTTCATTTCACTTATCATACTTATCATGTTAAGAAGTATCAATATTTTATTTTCATTACCATCTGGAAAGCTATAAATATTTTTAATGATGGCATACTGTTCCAATCTTAGTCTGACTAAAGAGTCATTAATTTTTAGACCATCTGCGTACTTACTGGTAGTGTACCGATGTCCTCTAATTATTATTTTATCGAAACTCAAGCACGGTCCAGTGCAATTCAAATATTGTTGTTCTTGCTCTCTAAGATTGTAGTTTTTTCCAGAACCTATTAATACACAATTATTGAGATTTGTAAAATTTTTCACTCTATTTTCAAAATGTTCCGTGAAATCAAATACTCTTTTATTTATTGTAAATAGTTTACTAAATTGAGGTACTGATTTATAAAATATGTACCTCTTTGCCATCTGCGTAGCTATTTCAGTAGGATTTTTTCTCATATTTAATAAAAATCGATTCTGATTTTCAAAAGAAAATGCATCGTGAGCCCATAAGGGACCCAAATCTGTCACACATTTAACTACATGTTGTAGTAAGTGAACATTGTACATCATTTGCTCTTTCCCAAAGTAATCTTGAAATAGACTTTTTAAGTAGTGTTTGAATGCCTACTACTAAAATTGAAAAGTGCTTAAAATATTTTTCTGGAAGTACTCCTTTCATACATATTAATGAATAAAATAATAACCACGATCTCCATTCTGATGCTTTCCAATCATTTCTTTGACTAAACGATCTTGGCGCTCTTGTAATAACACTTGAAATCTTAATAGAAAAAAGCCGTTCATCAATGACTGCTAATTTATCTGGAGATCCAATATAATAAGGAGCAGATGGTTCAGAAGTTATAATATTCATATGCTGTTTAACTACGCCCATAAAAACCGAATGCATACTTTCCGTTGTAATACCATCAATTAAATTAAAATAATTTAAATTCATTAGTACTGATGGACCTTTTACACCATTGATTTGAATATTTGATCGTCCAACAGTGATCATATCCTTAATGGTATTTTCATGAGTTCTCATTGCATATACCGTAGTAGCTATAGGATATTTTCTTCTTCCATCAACATTTTCTGTCGGGTGTAAGCAAAATGTACAACCGAAGTGACCATTATACTGTTTCATGTTTAAAACTGAACATCGTGCAGGAGCATCTACACAACAGCATAGAGGAGTGACTTGACTAGTGATTATATCTCCATTTTTATTCCATTGTACTCCTTCCGATGATAGAAAGTTCATTTCATCTACAACAGGCTGTAAAAATATGTTCATATTTGGCTTCCCTTCATTAACCCATAATCCTACTAAAATTAAATGTTTTTTTCTTAGATGCGGTGGTAATTCATTTATTTTCATATAAACAGGCCAGACACTTGCTGAACTAGAATTAGCATGCTTACAGCCATCTGTATTGAAAATATAAGAAAAGTTTCGTGGATTATTTAAAATATTATTTGGTGAAGCTAAATGTTTATAAACAGCGCCATCATATATATCTTCTATGTTAGAATCTTGTAACTTTTTACGGTCAAATCTATAGGTTAGATGTGGTTGTATAGAAGGATTCTCAAATAATTCTTTCAATTGCTGTCTAACATTTAATGTTATGAAATATGGAGAATTTTCCACATCATCTATTACCTCAAAACAAGAAATACAAGTCAAACGTCTGACTGATTCAAGATCATTTCGCTTACCAATGTATTTTTTACATTTTTTGCAATAATATGGTAGTTAAACCAATGATCTTTGGTTGGAAAATATTTAAATAATTTGTACTTGCTTATGTTAATAATATCTTCATCAAAAGTTTTGTTTAAAAAATTGATTACATCTAACATTGCAGTCCAAGTAAAGGAGTGACGTAGTCCCAATAAAACTAACATCAAAAGAGTATCACCTAGAGTTACACTAGAACCACTATGTAATTTTTTATATAAATCAGAATTACGCTGATTTTTCTCATTTAGAATTTCTTGTAGCTAAAAAATTTTATTTAATTCATTATATTTATTATCATAAGTTATAATAATATTTATTTAGTATATCTATATTAACTTTTTCACCTTCTCATCGTCTCTTTGTATTTCGTTTTCAATGTCTTGATGTATGTCAGAATCATAACTAGAGTAACTATTATCTTTTCCTAATAGAACCTAAAAATTGAATATTGTGTATTAATGTCAATGTGTGACTGTAATCTGTAAGTACAACGTACAGGGAAAAGCTAATAATTCAAATGCCGTAAGGCTAAATCCATTTATCTAAGGAAGTAATAATATAAAATAACTCACATCCATCCAGTCCCAAGATTCATTTTCACACCCATTGTTTAAATATTCTTCATAAATCTTTGTGTCGTCAGATGCAACAGAAGATGTTTGAAGATTATTAAATGATAGCTGTTCATCATTATTAACATTGGAAACATACTCTTTTTCTAAAAGCAATTGGCTCTCGCTTATTTTCTTTCTTTCCTTTTAAACATAAAAAATTTACAACAATTAATTTTCAAACAAATAATTACATTCAAAATAAAAATAATATTAACGAATAATAAAAAATTGTATATAATTTTTTATATAAAACGTATTATTATTTGATATGTTAATTTTAACTTATTTATAAACATAAAACGATATTCTTTACTTACATGATATAGTACGTTATCTGATAAACTTGTTCTTAATTTTTTTAAATTATGTTTTGTAGAACGTGGAATTGGTGAAGACGAAGTTGGGTCTAAAAATGCTTTGTACGGCCCTCTTTTCATTTTTAAATATAAATTATTATTAAATATAAATTGGCGAATAATTAAAATAATATACATATTTATATCTGCGGTAAAAATATTTGTATCTAGATGTTTCTACATATTTATACACTAATCTATACAGTATCTATACAGTATAAACAACAGCATAAGAAGCAGCAGTGATACTGATGTGAGTGATGGGTAAATACGTTAATTTTTCTCAATTATATACATAACTGTATAATACGTGTATAATACGTGTATTGGTGTAGTATAACACGTGTGTCATACGACAATGCATTAGGGAGATAGTACAATAGATTCCGTGCTCTGCTCCGTGCTATGCTCCGTGCTCTGTTCCATCTCTTTGTCGTCTGCGCGTGCCGCTCTACGCGTTTCCGCTACTGTTCCTGTTACATTCCGAAAATCCAAATACCTATTAAAAATTTAGGATACCTCATCTTTAACACTTTATTATCTATGAAATTATAGGTTTCGAAGCATATGTTTATTAATTTTGACACAAATTGCAAAGTATTATAGATAAGATACACCACCCTACACTTTCAAAAGGTTTTTAGATTTTCGGAATGCAACATGAACCGTGTAGAGCGGCACGCGCAGCCGACAAGAGAAGGAACAGAGCACGGAGCATAGGTCGGAGCAGAGCACGGAACCTATTGTACTATCTCCCTTATTTAGAGAGCGCCCTTAAACTACTAGTTCTATACAAATCTAGAGTTGAACATGGTGTTTATCGCCTGTTGGTACAACCTGGTACAACTGGAGCTTTCATCGTGGTGATAGATTTGAAAATTCAAAACACTGAAATTCAACTGAAATTCAAAAATATATTTCGTTTACATCTACAAAGCAAATGAAAAGAAGTACAAAGTTGTACTTTACAGCAAAATAACCAATTTTGAGTTTGGAACGCTAGGCGTGCAGTCTTATGATTTTCGCAAAATTGGTTTTCAGTATTTTGATGTAGACACAAAAAATCAGAAGTTGGACAAATTCTGATAGTAGCAGGTATGCATGATACATACATCTTATCTAATTTTGCATGATTATACATGTTATTTATCAGAGGTTAGTTTATAATAGTTATTTACTTGTTTATTAACTTGTTTATTAACCTCAATATAACCAATACACACTGTATATAATTAAATACATTATTTGTTTTACTTGTAGAATCAATGGACGAATTAAATCAATTAAAAAAAAAAAAGAATAACAATACCAAAGATTCGTGGTTCTGGATTGACAGTACCACTGTTACAGCAGAATACAACAAACATTATGTCACAAGTTAAACGAAAAAAAAAGGTATGATAAGAATAAACAACTTTTAACATGTCCCTACCCTCCTAGAAAATTAACAGTATGTTATGATTAACATGTTATACATAAAAGAAATATATTTCCTCTAAAAGTCTTACTGTTACTTTATTTATTTCTGATCAGTACATAATTATGAAATATAAACAATGTTTGTTTTAGCCATAAAGTTAGCAAAAAAATAACTGATTTTTGGTCAAGATTTCTAGCAGGGTTTAACAAACAACCCTAGCAAACGACTAGCATTGTTTTTCTTAAATAAAAAAATATAATTTATAATTCTTTATTATAGGAAACTGTTATTAAAACGAAGAAGGCAATTCAAGAAACGAATGCAAGCATCATAAAAGCACATGCGTCTCAAAAGTTGCCAACTTCGCAAACAAGTAGTAGCATGAAGCAATTAGCTGATTCAATGCATAAAAATAATGATCCTGAGGTAAGTACGATTTTTATTACAATTTTAAAAATGTAAATGTAAGTAATAACATATTATTTTTTCTTTAAGGGATCAAGAAGTGTCACTCCAGTTCATGGTTTGAAAACTCATTATTTAGATGATGCAGATTTAACAGACTTAAAGAGTGAAGATGATGATAGACTTGGCAATGATGATAGATATGACGATGATGATAGACAGCTTGAATCACGCAAAGAAATAACAAATAATGTAAATTATTCTATTTCTTGCATATAGTGTTTAATAATTTTCAATATTGTGAATATTTATTCATTTTTTATCATTTCAACATTTTTACAGGATGATACATTACAAAGAGCTCTTGATGAGATAGAAGAATTAAAACATTCTTTAGCACGAGAGAGAGAGTTACGAATTAAAGCAACACAAGTGGCGAATGCTTTAAAAGCAAAATGTAATAAACATGATGATAAAAAATTTTCAAGTACGTTGACATTTATTTCATCAGTTTAGTTTTGTATAATAAATTACAGTATAAATTACATGACATATTTAAGGAGCAGGTGAAAATCAAGTAGGTGAAAATCCCGATGGAAGTTATGATGGATTGATGCCTCGAGAGAATTTGAACTCTCAATCATTGAACTCTCAACCATCACACAATGACAGTGTGACCTTCCCAATAAGGAAAATTAGTCTGTCGAGTGGAATTAGGGTAAAAAAATCTGCTCTTGATTACGCATATGATCAAGAGAAACCTCACAAGTTTGTTTGTTCATTGCTGACTACTGTATACGGCTACAAGAGATTAGCAGATGGTTGTGTGAAACAAACGAAGAAAATCCCAGCGAACCAGAAACCATTAGATAAAAAACGTATAAATGTAGTAAAATATCATTTTAGAAATTATCTACAACAATGGAAATATCCTCCCATTGTTGTAGCTCAGTACATTCGATCAGTGCATACACTAGCAAATCGAGCTATAGTGGCTGCTCAGAAACATCAAAAATTGATTGTGAAACATAACTTACCGCTAGATGACTCAGAAGGTGAAGAGGGAGATGAAGAGGAAACAGTCGAACTTTGAATATAAATGAGTATTTTTATTTTGTTATATTGATAAGAAGTTTTAGTATCTGTCATAAGTTTATATCATAAGTTTTACTGTATCTATCATTTTGTAAGATTTAATCAATATGTGATGTTACCAGATGAATAAAATATAATTTTGTACTTACCATATTTTCAAAAACTATTTTTTCCTTTAACAATTATTATTTATAAAGCATATTTTAATATAATATATTTTTATATTCCATATAAAAACATGATTATGAAATTTTATGAATAATTATAAAAATCAATAAAAAACTAAGAATATTTATAAAAATCTTTTTAGAGTTATGAAAAAACTATGAAAAACTATGAAAACTAAGAAAAATGTCCCAATTCTGGGAGTTTTTCATAATTTTTCATAGATTTTCATAGTTTTTTCATAAATTTTATTAAATTTGTATACATTTTTATAGAATTCAATAGATTTTTATAAATTTTCATAGATTTTCATAGATTTTCTTAGATTTTTCACATATTTTCATAGAACCTTTTTCTGCCAGGGTAGGCTTATTAATTTTGTAAGAGATGTAACGGAGAAATTTATACTGAATTGATTCTAATTTATCTGCTAAAACTGAAACATGTGGTGACCAGATGGGTGAACAGTATATTAAATTAGGTAAAACTAATATATTGTAAATATGAATAATCGTTTGTGTATCTTTAAAATTAAATGTTGTACGCTTAATAAAACCAACGATGCTTAGCGACTTCGCGACAATCGTATCGATATGGTAAGAGAACGATAGTGTCGTATCTAAATAAACTCTAAGATCCTTAATAACATTCACTCTATCCAGTTTTACATTATTTATGAAATAATCACGTAGTAATGAGTTTTGACATTTGTAAAAAGTGATAGTGTGACATTTTTTTATATTAAGGTCAAGCTCATTTTCGATATACCAGACATACAGTGCGTCAATGTCGCATTGGAGATTTATAATATCATTTGGTGAATTAATCGTACAAAAAAGTTAGATATCATCAGCATACAACAAAATATTAACATTCTTAATTGTACTGACTAAATCATTTATAAATTCACAAAACAATAAAGGACCTAAGTGTGGTTTCTGCAGGACACCGGATGTAATAGGAATGGAACTCGATACACTATTTCAAATTTTTACAGCTTGTGATCTACCCCATAAATATGACACAATAACATTAAAAATATTTCCTCGTACACCAACATTCCAAAGTTTGAATTACAGATGATAATGACTCACCTTATCAAAAGCCTTTGAGAAATCTGTATAAATTGCGTCAACGCGGGATGAGTTACATAAAGCTTCAGATACAAAATCATTAAAAATCACTAAGTTAGTAATATGCAGAAGAATGAAATTTTATATTAAAATATACATTTAAAAAAATTATTTGATGTAATTTATCAATTCTCTTTGAGAAAGCATTCTGCTAAAGCAGTTAGCAGCGATTTTTTTTTACTTTAGACAATGTTATTAGAGTCTTGAGTGAAACCAAGCCAAGCTACCGTTTATAATTTAATATTTAAGTGACATGTGAATCAATGTTACTTGCCATGTTCGATTCTGGTATTGTAACAATTTATGCTGTCTTTTTTAATGTAAGACTTATGGTGTGAAAGTGTTTTATATAAAAATGTATATATTATTCTTATATGACTGGCTACAAAATAGAACATTCATGTAGCAATAAATTCAAAACTATTTTATATTAATTAAATGGTCTTTCTCCTAAGTGTATGCAGTATAAGCATAATTAAGTAGCTTTGATTTCCATATCACTTCTAAAATATAAATATTGAAATAAAAATGCAGAATGAATGTTTACAATAGAAGACCCAAACATACTAGTGTTCTTTTATACTTGAAGATATTCTATAAAAATGTGTGAATTGGCATAAATCATATATGATTTTGATTTTCTTGTAATGAAATAACTTACATTTGGCTGGTTTTGACGAGATTAATGTATCTTAGAAAAATAAGTCAAAATGCAACCGAGTTAACTGCAAGAATATAGAAAGCACCGTTAAATATAGTCTAGTCGTTTATGGTTACAACTTGGGTGTCAGTATGAAAGAGCACTAGCATTTTAAATGATTTTAGAACTGAATCTGTCAATTTTTTTCTTTCATTTACTTCTACTAATTTTTAAAAAATAACATCATAACCAGTACTAGACAAATTTAGTTATTTTGCATGCTATGCTTAATTAAGGTGATATGAACTTAATGTATTTGAAATAGAAATGAATTATAAAAAAAACATTCAAATATAATAACAAAAATTAATTAGATTGATTAAACTGACCACAATTAGAAACATAGTAATCAATTTTACTGGCACAGACGCTAATGAAGATGTAGTAAAGACAGTTTTAGTATTAATGCAATTAGATATGCAAGTCTCGCTAGAAAATCTGCGAAATACATAATGATATGTTTTAATACAACAGACCCGCTGAGGCGAGTTCTTATCCATGTAAAAAAATTTTATATGTTTTTATATTGTACTCTTAGGGATTTAGGTAATTTTAATACTTATTCATTCATTAGAAACTAAGTAAGCACGGCAATCCAGCACTACCACCATCGTCCAGCATCGCCGCAGCAAAGGCAAGGAGACTGCGACAAAGCTGGCAGTGTCGAGCAGCCAAAAGCAATCAGTAGCGCAGGCAAGTTGCTCAAGAACGAGAGTGATGCATACAGGGCGTCCTCTCGAACCGAGACCACCGATACTCAGAAGGCGAGGTTAGAATGACGGGTACGATTGGAGACAAAACTCCTGCCTTAAAATCCTGCGGACACATTCCCATCGCCATCGTCTCCGTCGTCACCGTCGTTGCTGCTCTCATAAATAAAGAAGGTATGATGTAGATCACCTACTAAAAAAAAAATTATCACAAAGCATTTTTTTCTGAACACAAATGGTATATTGCGTAATAAAAGTACTTATCTGATAATCGCCTTTTTTTTAGCAGTTTTCCGATGATACTCTTCTTTCATTATTTAAACGTCTATTTACTCCGAAAACCATTAATAACCTCTTGCTGTTGTAAGTCGTTAGATATAGTACATTTCGAGACTAGTGCGAGGATTTGATTTTCCCCTCGTGTGACTGTTTGCACCCGAGCGAAGCGAGGGTGAAAAGGTCACACGAGGAGAAAATCAACTTCTCACACAAGTGTCGAACCGTATTTTTTGACACGACGTGCGAGAAGTGAGATTTTTGCACCCATCGTTTAACGCAGCGTGCGAGAAATCGAACTTCTCGCACGGAGTTTCAAAAAAAATATTTCAAAGTCCAGATAACATGAAATTAGCTAAACATGCTACGGGCCGCTCTCGATCGTGAGCAACGCACTGTTGCCTAGCGGCGCTGCTGCAAATTTCTGTTGGTTGCTCGATGCTGCTTGCCTTTACTGTGGCGATGCTGGCCGACGGTGGTATTCTCATCCCATTCTCCTTAACTAATGACTTGACCCGCGTAAAGATTTGGCACAAGTTTTGGCAACGTTGATGTTTTGCAGAACCTTTCTCTAACTTGCCCAACAACGAGACTTTGCCAAACTTTGAATTTTACAACTTATTATTTTGCGAAAGTTATGCGGAAGTTTTGCGGAAGATCGTCCAAAGTAATATAAAACGAGGAATAAAAATGAAGTTTATCCGTAGATATTTGACAAAGGTTTGATAAAAGTTTGGCAAAACTTTAGATAATCTTACGCCAAGTATTGAGGGATAAACTCAATGTTTATGTCGCGTTTAGCAATACTTTAGACAACCTTCTTTCAAGCACTTTCACATCATAAGTCTTAAATTAAAAATGACAACATGAATTGTTACAATATCAGAATCGAACGTGGCAATGAGCTCTTATACTTGATTTTATTTTATATAAATGTCTGAATTGACAATAATTGCATAGGCTTTTTATTTTCTTGTAATGAAATAATTCAGATAAGATAAAATGCTACTGATTTCATCACAAAAAAATAGGGAGTAGGAAAGACTAGAAATTTTATAACTTTAGAGCTGAATCTTTCACTGCTGCCCCTTCATTGTCTATATCTATGTCTATGTGTTGAGGTGGGCGAGCGGCTCTTTTCCGAGACGTGGTGCCCAGCACTCAAGCTTGCGCCCATTGTGCTGTACCTCTTGGCTTTAACTTTTTCTAATTTCCGCTGCTCTGAAGCCTTCTGTCCATCCGCTCTGTAACTTGGCAGATGGACTGAAGGCTCTGTTCTCTTAAAGTTTCAGGCTGAAGGAAGCATACCCCCTTCATCCCCCGCCTAGTATCCACAAAGGCCGGGCACCGGCAGAGGAGATGGAAGGTTGACTCCTCCGGCCCTCCACACCATCTGCAGTTTCCCTCGTTTAAAATTGTGCATTTGTAGAGATAGTATCTAACCACCAGTGGCCCGTGAGCCAGCCCACTACCCTTCTTAGCCTAGGCTTACTCAGCCTGCCTATGTCTTGAAGCCATTGTTCTGGCGGGGAGTCACTTAAGATTCTGTTGGCTTGCCTTAAACCTGGCGACTACCGCCATTTCTTGAGTATTTCCTCCCTCATTAAGAGTGAGGTTTTTTTCTTAATTTCACTCGGCGGAACACCTACCGAGCACTGAGTCGCTCTGACCCGGCGAGCGTCTCTTCCCGCCAGGCGATCCGCCTTCTCGTTGCCACGGATCCCCACATGCCCCGGCACCCAAATCAGGGTGACCGCATTATTGCGGGCCAGGGTCGTGAGGATCTCTATGCAATGTAATACTTCCTTGGAGTAAATGCTGGTGCAGCTGAGGGCCATCAGTGCAGCTTTGCTGTCTGAGCAGATGGTGATGGGGCAGCCCCAGTTGTCCCTAGTTAGTTGCACTGTAGCACACTCCGCTATGGCTCTTACTTCTGCCTGGAACACCGATGCGTGAGAGTCAAGTGTGTACACCAGCTCTGTAGAGCTGCCTTGCTCCCAGGCACCCGCTCCCACGCCATTCTCATTTTTGGAGCCATCTGTGAACCGCACTACGCCCGATTGGGTGTAGGGGTGGGTGCCATTGGCCCATTCTTCTCTGTCGGAGATGTGAACTTTGTAGGATTTCCGGAATATAATCCTTCGCCCTATTTTGTCACACCCCGATGCTTCGATATCAGGGGGTAGGACCTGACCAAGTTGTTGGTCAAGCCCTCCTCCTGTCCCAATGACATCTCTAATGCGCCACCAAGTCTTGCTTGCTTCGCCTTTGATAAAAGCTTGCAGTGGTGGTATTCCTAGTATTAGTTCAAGGGCTGCAAGGGGCGTGGTGCTCGGAGAGCCCGTTATGCCCCCTATTGCCAGTCTTTGTACTTTGTCTAGAGAGTTTTGGTGTGTTTTTAGTGAGCATTTCTGCCACCATACCAGCGCTCCGTACGTTAATCTGGGCCTGATGATAGCTTCATACATCCACCTTACGTTGTCTGGTGACAGACCCCAGGTGTTACCAAAAGCTCTCCTACAGGCCCAGAAGGTATTGGTAGCTTTCTCGCATATATACTTTATGTGTTTTTCCCAATTAAATTTGGAATCTAACGTCACTCCCAGATACATAGCTTCATTTACCAGTTTCAGGGGTTTGCCATCCAGATGTACTCCCCCGATAGGTTTGACCTTGTATCTGGTAGTGAACAATATCATGTTAACTTTATCTGGATTCACTGACAGCCTGACGGACTCACACCGAGCTTGCACTATGCCTAACGCATGTTGCATTAGTCCTGCAAGTACGTGTTCGTCATCGGCTTTCACTAGTATAAGGATGTCGTCCGCATAGGCTTGGGCAAAGAAGCCTGCCTCATTCAGTAGTCTGATGAGTTCATCAATCACCAAGCACCACATCGTAGGAGACAGCAGTCCTCCTTGTGGACAGCCCTTTCCTACTTTTCTTTCTTCTGAGTGCGAGCCCCAGTGGGCCTTCACTCTTCTGCAGCTAAGCATGCGCCAAAGCCATCTGCTAACCGTGTTGGGTACCAGATGGTCCTCGGCGCCTTTCACAATGCTTTCCTTCGTGGTATGGTCAAAGGCACCGTCCACGTCAAGTAGACTAGCCAAAACCAATCCTGTGTTCTTCATCCCCTTTTTCACGAAAGTCACCGCCTCAGCCAGAGCGGTATCCATCGATTTACCTGTCTGATATGCATGCTCTCTATCGTGCAGGGGATAAGCTGCTAGTGGTTCTTCTCTAATGTATCTGTCCACCAGTCTCTCCATTGTCTTGAGGACAAAGGATGTCAGACTGATAGGTCTATAGTCTTTCGGCTTTGAGTGCTGTGCGATGCTAGGTTTTGGCATGAATACCACTTTGGCCACTTGCCAACATTCTGGTATGTATCCAAACGCTAGGCAAGCTCGAAAAAGTTTTACTAAGATGGGGGCGAGTAGATCGAGCCCTTTCTGTAGCAGCGCCGGGAAGATACCATCTGTTCCCGGTGCCTTGAAGGGGTCGAAAGTACTCACCGCCCATCTTACTCGGTCCTCGGCGCAGATTCGTCGCGCTAGCTCCCAATCTGCACCGCTGGCCCTTAGCTCATGTTGTTTCATCACGACTGTATCATGCTGGGGAAAGTGCGTGTCCACGAGGCAGTCAAGTGCCGACCTCTCATCTTCCGCCCATTCCCCCGTGCCAAGTCTTATTCGATTTTGCTTTGCGTTTTCGGTTGTCTTAGTAGTTTGAACAATCTTGCTGTATCAGAGACACTGCTTATGTTCTCGCAAAAATTCTTCCAACCGTTGCTTTTGGCTCTTTCGATTTCCTTTTTGTACTTTCTTTGAGCGTCCCTAAAAGCTTCTCTATCGGCTGAATTGTTCGTTTTCTTAGACCTATTATAAAGTCTTTTAGTCTTTTTCTTCAACGTCTCCAGTGTGGGATTCCACTAAGGTGCTCCCTTTTGCACTGGCTTCGTACGTATTCTGCAGTTGTTTTCGAAAGCACTAACGATGATGTTCTTTAGAACCACACCACAGTGATCGAGTTCTATCTGATTGCTATATCTACCCGGGAACGACTTGAGCTTTGCCCCCAGTTCTTCAACGTAGGTGGCCCAGTCTGTCTTCCTCGGGTTTCTGTAGAGTCTAGATTCTGTGCTGCGACCTTTGATTTCGAAAACTATGTGGTTGTGATCCGACATAGAGATCTCGTCCGAGATCCTCCAGCCCGTAATCGCATTCCCCATGTTCCTCGAAGCCAAGGTGATGTCAAGGACCTCCTCCCTATTATGATTTTGGAAAGTAGGCTTACAGCCTCTGTTCAGGAAGTCAAGGTTGGTGGTGGAGAGGAACTGCAGGAGCTTCTCTCCCCTGTTGTTAGTGTCCGAGCTGCCCCACGCCAGATGGTGTGCGTTAGCATCGCACCTCAACAACAGATCCCACCCCTTATCCTCACAGAATTTAATTAGCTCTATGACCTCCGCCATAGGACAAAGGTTCGATTCATAGGGGAAGTAGGCTGATGCGACAACCACTTCCCGCATGCCGCCTTTATCGTCTTTGTACCAAAACTTAGCCGTCGCTAGGTCGCGTAGGCAGTATTTGGGTATGGCTTCCGCTCTTAGGCCCTTAACCAAGAGGCAGGCTCTAGAGTTGTCCACCCTCCCGCATATCAGCTGACCGCACCCTCTCAGGCCAGTAATCTTTGTTTTATATAACCAAGGCTCTTGGACGAGCGATATGCATGTGTGCATCCATGCCGCGCGTCTGGCTAGTACCGCCGAGGCGCTTTTGCTGTGATGCAAGTTTATTTGCGTGAAGATTACCTTAGGGGCTGCCATCTTGTCACAGATCCGTTAGGTTATCCTCCTTGGGGGTCGTGGGCCTTTCTTTGTTATCGGAAGGCCCGCCGTCCCTGTCCTGCCTTTCTTCCTTGTCGGAGGCAGGGGTACCCACTTCCATGTTGTCGGTGGTACCCCCGTCCTTTACCTCTTCTTTATCCTTCCATACCAGGCTGTGCGCTCTGAAGCCACCACAGTATGATAGGAAGTCGATGCGTTTTAGCGCCTCGACTTCCGTTGATTCCATGGTGACGCGCACCGCCGTTTCTACTCCTAAGTCGCTTTTCTTTGCGGGGACCTCCCTGGAGCCCTTGACCTACCAGGTATCCACCTTCAGGCCTGGGTTCTGCCGGGACAGCCTTTTCAGAACCGTCCCTGCATCGTGCTTACCAGGGACATATATTGTGACCCTGGACAGCTTTGGGAGGTCCCCCATCTCTACCGCCTTAAGGCTAGCACCCGCCAAGGGTACACAGCCTCCTACTTTATCCTTTAGCCACTTCGCGTCCTCCTAGGTTCTGCAGTGGAACACACGTGCTCCCCTCCAGAACCAATTGTTCAAGAAGGACGGGAAGTAGCTGTCCTCTGGTGCCTCGTCCATGGCGTTTTCCACGGACGCTAGCACCAGCTTGCCTTGCTCTTCGCTGAGGCGGTCCTCCGGATAGGATTGCGGAATAACCTCTATCCTAAGGGGAGTGGCGACCGATTCACTATAGGTCGGACGCCCCGCCTCAGTTGATCTTTTCTTGATCTCTCTTGGGGTGGAGCTGTCCGAGTCCCGGTTTCTTTTGGCAGGGGTCAGCTTGACACCGTCCCCCGACCCACCAGATCCGCCGATCCCGATCAGCCCCTTTCCAGAGAGACTTTTTTCACTTGGGACGGATCCACTGAGAGCCGATAAGCCAGCAGCAGGGATCAGCGATCCACTATCTCCCTTCCGTTTGGCCAACAGCCTCCTCTGTCTCTCCGCCCCGCAGGGTTTCTTTCCTTTATTCTTTTTCTTTTTCTTGGTCACAGTCTCCTCAGTATCGCGGACCTTTTGTCCCACGTCCTGCGGGGTGCTGTTCCCACTTTTACCTGTGCTAGCAGTGTCGCGGTTCATAGGAACCACGTCCTGCTGTAAATTCACTAGGAAGGAGCTAGGGAGCTCAATATTTGTAGGCGCTTTTGAAACTACTTCCTCTATTTTTTCCATTTTCATGTGGTTTTTAAGAGCGGATGTATTTGTGTTGGTGGTCGGGTAGTACTTTGACTCTCAGATTACCCTTATCCGAAGACGAAGGCGCAGTCCCCCCCCCCCCCCCCCCAACCGATGGCCTCGATAGAGCCCCCCTCCCTGTATAGCATGGCCCTATCCGGTCACCAACCGGCACTACTACCCAGAAAGAGATTATGCGCCAGCTGGTGGGGCAGCCAGGAATTGGGCGGTTACTCCTTCCCGGGCCCCTGTACTATCTGGCGGCCTGTATTGTAACTGTCAGAGATATAAATGTAAGGAGGCATGTTAGAATATGAGAACTATAGTACATTTATATTAGAGAGATAGAAAGTATATGCGCAGCGCTATCACGCGAGTAAAAGTTGTAAGCGTATAGAGAGAGCGAGTGGGAGCTTTACTTGGCTGTCGTCTTCCGCCCGAGACGGTTGTAAAGAAAAGAAAGAGCTGTACCATTAGTTTAATAAGGATTGTTACTGTTTGTATTTATATTAATTGACAGTGGTTTATTTGAACAAATCCTTTGATCATTCAACAGACTCACATCAAATTAGTTAGTAGAATACGACAATTAAAAGAAGAAATTTATGAAATTTTTTTAAAATCTAATATTGGTAACACAAACTTGGCCAGAGCGTACGCATTAGTTAAAATTCACAAAAAAGATAACCCTATTCGTATTCGTCTCAGCTATTGGCAGCCCAACTTATGCTCTGGATAAAAGCCTTTCTATGATGTTCCCGAAACATTTCCCTCGTCTAAAATCGACTATTAAAAGTAGTAGTGAACTTAAAGAAATCATAGATACAATAGAGATGAGTAATGATTATGAATTTTTTTCGTTTGACGTTGTGTCACTGTTCACAAACATTCACAAAAGATTCATTGTTGCCGCTTTGTTTAAAAAAATGGAAATATCTAAAAAAACAAAATCAACCTCTCGAAAGCAGAATTTATTGATGGTGTAAAAATACTCTTAGATTCCACTTATTTCCAATTCAATAATAAATTTTATAAACCGATTCTTGGTGCCCCTATGGGTTTTTGCACGAGTCCTTGGTTTGCTGACATTGTCCTTGATCTATTAGAGTCATCTTGCCTTAATAAACATAAATCAGAATACGTACTTTATAAGAGATACGTGGACGATTGCATTCTCATTACAAAAAAAGATCGTACTTCCGATATCTTTAACACTTTCAACAGTTACAATAGCCATCTAAAATTCACAATAGAACACAAAACGAATTACAGTATAAGGGACCCCGCATACAATGTATGGGAAAAAATCATCCGGTCAAATTTAACGAAACTTTGGAAAAAAATAGATCTTGAGGCCCTGAAGAAATCTATCTTTTCTCAATTTCGTTCAATTTGACCGAATGATTTTTTCCCATACATTGTGTGCGGGGTCCTTTCTTAGATAGCACTCTCTCTAGAACAGACTAAAATAAAATAATCTCCAATAGGTACAGAAAAAGCACTGCTTCTGGACGGTATATAAACTTCCCCTCTCATTATTCAATTTTGCAAAAGATAGCCATAATTCATGATTTAGTAGACAAATCTATTAAACTATCATATCCGCAGTTTCATGAAAACAATTTAAAAATAACCACACACTATCAATTGTGCAATAATTTTCCGTTATACTTCATATGTAAATACATCGACATTAGACTCTTAACAGATTTATTACAAAAACAATAACATAGCGAACGTTACTAGCAATATATCTAATATTGTACACATAAAAAAGAAAATTGTCCTTCCCTTTATAAAAAATCTCACGCCTAAGATCAATCGAATTCTATATTCACACAATCTCATTCCGATTAACAAAACAATTAACAAATTCAACCATACAATTAAATTAGGGAAAGATCATTTAGAACAGCCGGATGCCAAGGGCTTTGTGCATAAGATCAACTGCAAAGATTATTCTACCACTTATGTAGATATGAGTAAAAGAAAATTAAAAAAGTGCCCATACGAACATCAAAGAGCTGTGAAATTAAAATCAGAAAATTCTGCCCTTGCTACACACTCTCACCAGACTGGACATTCTATAAATTTTGAAAACATCGAAATCTTAGACAGAGAAAAAAGTTTATTTAAACGTTCCTTTTCGCATTTTCTTAAAATGGCATACAAAAAAAACAATAGAAAAGACAAAAAAAACAACAAAATAACAACAATTAAATGCTCCACTGATTTATATGCTTATTGTGGTCCTCCTTATTCTCCTACGATTCCCTCTTGATCGTCAAGATTCTACCAGGAACGCACGTTCCCGAGTAGGTGTCTGTCGAGCTAGCTACACACAGCTTGAGAGTACATACCTCCCGTGCCACCTCTCTAAGCTATGCTTGCCGGATAGCTCAGCAGGTTCTCTCAGCTAACCCGTAGCACTTCCCCCTCTCCAATGCTTCTCTCGCTCCTCCGCGTTCTCCCTCTTTTTACATGACATGTGATTGTTGGTATAAATAGGGGCGTATGACATCTTTTTCATTAAAGCTTGTACAAATTGTTATCAACAATGAGTGTACTACGTGTATCTCTGATATGGATAAATAATCAGTTTATTCAATATTACATAAGATCGACATAATGTGACGCATAGATTTTTAAGGTAACATTATAATACAAAAAAAAACCTTATAACATTTGTCACGGCCTTCCGTACCGACGTCGGTAGCAGCGAGCGGTTATAGTAGCTCGCGCTCGCGAACGCGAGATGGCGCGTCGATGCAGAATTGGAGCTGCATCGACGTGATGACTAGCAGACCTCGGCGAGCCGGCAGCCATCTTAATGTTCGCTTTTGAGAAGGAAGCACGCGCCCGAGTACGCTCCGTTTTTATTCTGGAAATTCTAAAAGAAACTCTTAGCTTTTTCGTCCGCAAACACCTAAGGTGATAGTGTCGAGTTCGCCGAATCTTTTTCGGAGACTTACAGATTACACCTCAGCGTACTTACACCGCTGTGCCGCGACTTAACGTGCGGTCGTGCGACAGGCTAGTTTCACCTGCCGCATCATCTCCAAAACCGAAGCTCCACGGACACGCGAAAGCCGACCCAGCAACACTGCAGCCAAGAGGGAAGGACGCCAGCCGAGAGTCCAATAGACTGCGTAATAATTATCGCCAATTAAGGTAAGCGTGCACGCATCTACCGCGCCGCGAATTAGCTCCGCGTAACCGCTTGTCCGGGCTCGACGTACCTGGATAACGGCTTCGAATAGGCGCTCTAGTGCGGAGAGAGCAAGTGTGAGGAGAGAGTGTGGACTTCGAGTTCGCACGTTATCAAGGTTGGACTCAAGGTCGAATCACCGGCTATTTCAAAGCCGGTGACTGCGTTCAACAGGTGCGCACACGTGCAGCCCTGCCATCTACCCTCTCTCTCACACTTATACGTGTGTGCGTCACACGGCGATCGCGACAGCTCTCTCACTTCGCCGCTTTACTCGGCGAGCGCGCGCGTAGGATACCGTACACGTGAGGCGTATTATACCTCACGTGCGCGGCGTAAATTACTGCGAGTGTGACGTCGTCAGCCTCCGAGACAGCTGACGTCTGAGATAACGTGCTGGCGCACCGTTAGGTAGGGAAATTAATCTATTTCAACGCGACGCTTCAACTGTCCAACTTATTATTATTCCATCAACTCATTTAACCTTTAACTTAATAAACAATAGTCTTTCATTATTAACTTTAACTGCTCGAGATATTATTTCGCGACCTAGTATCGTTTTACAACGGAGCAGCTGGCACACGAACCAGGAACCCGGTGAGAAGTTCGAGTCCCTGACAGAAATAAAGCGCGAGTCTCTGACTTGCGTGTTGCACGGTAAGCCCAAATAACCACCCCGTGACACATTGTATAAATTATTTATGTGAAGAAACTTTGTAAATTTATATAAATAATGTGTTTGTGCTTTCGTGTAGCCCTGAAGAAGGAAGTGAAAAATACTTCCGAAACGTTGGCAATTTCAAATAAATGCTGTTACTCAAAGTTCGTCTGGTGTCCGTCCAAATTATTTGAAATTTCTTTAATTTCTCAAATTACATCGGAAATTAGCTAACTTAATCCTGCATTCCACTGCAGTTGAAACAAAACAGTTTGTAAGGTTCACTCATAAATAATTAACTAATATCCAAAATAATGACAAAAATTAATTTTTATGGTTCTTTAATAACTAAAGTAGTTTCTGAAATTTTAGCATGTTTTTCAAAATACACATACTTGTCGGACGCATCGTTTTGCAGTTCAAGCTGTTTATGCTACATTAATAAATTAATCGCTAGCAAAAAGTGCAAAAAGTAGATCAGCAGAGATAAAAAATCGTGTAGCCAGAAATTTTCATGTTTGTAGAACCTCATGCCAACGTAATTTCAGAATCTTTATGGGTTTGCCCTATTATCCCTTCTTACTTACTCATGCATAGTTATTGCTACTAGTGTTCGCGTGTTTACTTTTGTAAACAAATTTTTTTTAGAGAGAGTTCGCAACTTTATAATAGTAAAAGGTACACTAAACCTTCATTAATTAGTTAATAGTTTAATTGATTGGTGTTAAAAGATGTTACGTATACTTGAATATGTGTCATTTGATTCCTTTTCTTTCTATTGTTTGATTTTAAGTAAACTGTTTTTTAATGAAATGATATTAAAATTCAATAGTTTTTGAAGAGATTTGGTAGATGTAATAAATTATTATTTCTAATAAGCGTTAAAATTTTGGAAGGTTTTTATAAAATATATGATCAACAAATAATTAAAATATAAAGTTGGAAAATGACACTTAACAGATTTATTTTAAGAAGACAAAAAGAAGAAGGAAGACTTTACTGAATAACCGCATATAGTAAGAATAACTTTTATAAAGGATTGTACCTAGACATTTTTACACAGAATTTGTAAATATTTATTTCAAAAAGATAAATAGAAGATAATTAGAGCTGGAGTCTTACAAGAGATAATACAACTAAATAAAAAGTATTATTTTTATATAAAATATAAAACTTATTTTGTACAGGAATTAGAAATATACTTATCCTCGCTAAAAACGTGTTTTTTAAAATAGATTCACAAGTTTTTTAAGAGCTTAAGGAGGAACGTCTGGGTTAACGCCTAAAAAAATTTTGACACAATACAAAAAATCTAAAATCTAGATATTTTAACCTTACTTGGGAAACTAAAATAAAATTTAATGAAATTCCAAAGATCTAAAATCTAAAATCTTCTGACCAGTCAGGCAATCAAATCGATATACAATTTAAAATTTACAATCACATTCAAATCCAACTTGAATACTCCCTAATCCGTGTACTCAAACAAGCCTACCCGAGCATCAACGTATCTCGTTCAAAACTATTTCAACGATTCTAACTGGCAACCGCGCGCGACAACAACAATGCGATCACACACTAATCTCCTAAGTTGCGCGATCGCCTCGAAATATAAACAGCTCATGCTTCTTACCTCTGAAAGTTGCGGTGTTCTTGCTCCCTTTCTAAATCTCTAAAATTTTAACAGAGAGTGTACGCTGAGTTTTAAAACTCGAAAAATCTAAAAATAAATACATCCGACGATTTCTTAAATTTTTGAATTCTTCTACTCGTGCGAGGGTTTCTTCCCCCTCCCCCTCTCCCTAAACATTCGTTAGTCATCCTGGCAGGATTGCCATTTGTAACATTGTATTTTCGCTATCCAAGTACAACAGTCATAACATACTTAGTTAACCGAGGACCGGAGACTGAAGTTCCGCCTGCGGTGGTGACGATGGGATAGTCATCCCCTGTGCGTAGGATGTGTGTGTAGAGAGAAGGAGCGCATTCAAAATCTACATTATGTGTACCATAATAATATTCACACTATATTCAAATCTAGTACTTCATGTATGCTCTCACACGAGGACACTACAGGCGCACCAAAATGGCGCGCCACTGCAAGTGGAGCTAGAGCGGAGACTTTCCGGCGCCATGCGAGATGGGGCAGGAGAGCACACTGAGCTACGCAGCTAGAGAGAGAGAATGAGAGAGAGTCAGCTAGCTAGCAGCCGTAGCCGCCATCACCGGCTCGGCCTTCCCGCCACAAGAAGGATTACCGGCAAGCAGGCGTCGGCGATTGTGATTCTGTAGACTTGGCTACATTATGCGTGTTGCGAGAGCGATGGTCCTGGCAGAGATAGTCGACTATACCCTACGAGGACTTTGCTTATGCCGGCGTTTTCTCGTCACACAGTCATTTTATTAGTCTGAACTGCTTGAAAATTATAAAAACTTATTAGCCAAAAATGGGGGTTGCAGTCATCTATTTCTAATAAAAAGACTTGGCCTGAGTTATTACTTCAGTTATTTTGCTACACAGAAAATCGTTTTTAGTAATACCAAAATTTTAACTATCAAATATCTCAAAAAGTAACCATATGATCTGGATGAAATTTTACACAGGTATTGCTTATATCGCATAAAAAATAGGCTATAAATTTCAAGTTGATACATTAAGCCGTCAATGAGAAATTACGATTTTGAGGAAACCGTTACGTTAAAAATTAGAAGAACTTAACTGAAAGATATCCGAAATCTACTCTTAAATAATTTTTAAAGCGATTAAGCCGATTTTACTCCCGTAATCATTGGGCATAGAAAATCACTTTATCTCACAAAATTTTTTAATTTTTTTTGCAAAAATAATCAAAAAAATTACCTAATTATGTAGCACATTATAGTATTCTCTATTATTAATAACCAAAAAAATATCCATGTCCATATCTTTTTTAATGTCGAATTATTAATTATTTGATTAATTATGATTTATAGTCAGCATAAATCGCAAATGTAATTTGATGTATGATTTACACACAGACGTAAGTCATAAGTACAATTCATCATGTACAGCTAGTGTAAAACACAAATACAATTTGGTTTATGATTTGAAGAAGACGTAAGTCGTAAGTACATTTTGATTGATGTTGTCAAAATAGACCTGAGATTTCCCTAGCTAGAGAATTGGCAGATATGATAAGTACATTTTGATTGACGTTGTAAAAATAGGCCTGAGATTTCCCTGGCTCGAGAATTGGCAGATATGATGGCTCGAAGCCAGCACGCCAGGATTTTTTCAGCTTTTCATTAGTCGGGCCTACTTGAACTTTCCGAAAAATTATCGTATGCAAACGTGCGTTACAGCCATCAATTTCTGTTCAAAAAGCAGGCGTGAGTTTTCACTGACCATTAGAACATCCAATCTCAATGTCCCAAAACCAGGACCGTAGACACTTTCCGTATTTTTATTAGTCTGGACTGTTTGAACTATTCGAAAGAAAATTCTAGTTTTTGGAACGATCAAAGGGATGTAACCCATGTATAATTGCAATTACGGAAGCATGATTCGATCCCAATTTTCCTTCGTTGCTTGTACAAATTGATAATTTTAACCTAGTAAGAAATTATCGCGGCCTCAAATACGATAACAGGACTCGGTATATACAAGGAGGCGGAGTAGCTTACTATATTCATAACTCCCTCAATTTTCAAGTCTTATCTATGTCGAAAATCTCACATATCAGTGAGACACAATCAATCATGAAGCTGTCTTACATAAATATAGGAATATCGACTTTTTACCTGATTTCATTAAATGGCTGCACTCATATCTTACTTGTCGAACACAAGCTGTAGTCTACAAAGAGGAAGAATTGGATTTTCTGCCTGTTACCTCGGGTGTCCAGTAGAGTTCATACCTAAGATATATTCTGTCCTCTATCCACATAAACTCCATGCGACAATATCTTAAGTACTGTAAATTGTTATTTACTCTCTTCGCTGATGAACTACAGATCTTCATCCAGTACACGCCCAATATTATAGCATCTGCGATCACCTATATGACAGAGAATGCTCGCAATGTCGAAAGATGGGCCAAAGAAAATGGTCTGCAATTAATCCCGCGAAAAACCAAATCTATAATATTCAACAGTGATATAAATCTTTTATATATGACTACGAAAGAGATTCCATCAGTTGTAAACGTAGCTGTAATTATGCATCTAGATTTGACCTAGAATGCACCCGTTCGTTGTGTTTCCCCTAAGATAGACAATGCTCTTTTCAAGCTTAAGCAGCGTACATACTACTCCTGCATGTTGAAAAGTTGTTAGTACAGTCACTAGTCATCTTACATCTCGATTATGCTTGCATTGTTTACGTTAGCATGTCAGGGTGCCTTAAGCTTTAAGTCGAGCGTCTCATGTATTCAGGCATTCGTTATATTTACAACCTCCAGCGTGATACTCGCATAACTACATATAGGTTACAGTTGAAATACTTGAAAGCGTGGAGTAGAAGTAAATACTTCCTAGGATATGTTACTGTCGGTATCTTAAATACTCAACATCCCTTATTTCTGTACCAAGCACAATCAGGAGAATTCATACCTTTATGCCGATCGGAACGCTTACAAGCTTCCTTTATCTAACTGCGATTTTCGAGGGCGAAAGCTGTCCATTTTGGTCAAATTTGGAATAAAAATGATTTTGGCACGAGTGTGAGTTCGACAATCATATTCGTGTCAGAATCATTTTTATCACGATTATTGAACACTATTTTTTTACACAACGCGTGTAAAGTGTTATTTTAGCGCACGCTTGAAAATCCAAGCGTGCATAAAAGTATTACTTTACGCACAGAGTATCAAAATAGTACATTACACAACTAGTGCCTAAAGTAGGCGTTTTTTGAATGGGTATAGTTTGTCGCCTGAGCGAAGCGAGGGTGAAAAATTACCAGTGCACGACACGCCTACTTTGGGCATGTGTTGCGTTTACTATTTTTTATAACTGAGCCGAAACAGGCATCTATAGTCGAGTTTTACGCACTCAGTTATAAAAAATTATGTATGTACATGATCGCTTGAGTGGAACAAGATGCTATCTCAGTCGATGCTCGCAGAAGATGCAATTTCTGTCGAGGTTCATAGAACATGCAATCTCAGCCGAGACTTGCAGAAAATGTTATCTCAGCCAGGGCTCACAAAACATGCTATCTCAGATCCGTTTTTCTTCTCCCAAAATTTCTATTGGTAGCCCTGCGCGCCTCCATTAAAATAGTATTTCTACAAAATCGGTTTTTTTAAAAATGGTGAAAAAAATTAGACATTATTCTTCGAAAATGATTTTGTAATAGCTACAATAATTTTTTATGTATGCAAAATAATTATTAAAAATATTACTTATGTCGACTGCAATTTAATATCAACTGATAAGAATTTTTCCATCGGTCTTACAGTCTTACAAATTAAATTAAAATAATTAATATTTATGGCAGTCAGATTGCCCTTGTTTATAATCACCCCCGCAGAATTTGAAATAAAAACTTAATTAAAATCTGGAAAAAACTTTGTTAGCAAAGGACGATCTGACTGCCCACCACCACCACATTGTCCGACGTTTCGAGCCTGCTCCGGCTCCTCCTCAGGGACTGAAATAAAACTCGCAATACACCTCCTTATATACCATGCACCCATACCCCCTTCTTTTCTCTTACCCCACCACCCTCCACATTCCCCTCTCCAACTTGCCATTCTCACTTAAATTAATAAAGAATGATAAATGTTATCTAATTTACTTGACTCTATCATTAAATTTACATTATTCCGATTTCTTAGAATGTGAATACTTTCAAGGCTTTCCCTCTTATATTCATTCTTAATCCCCTGTTCCAAAATATCCACACTCCCAAAATCGAAAGAATGCAAACTATTTAAACAATGTTCTTTCAAACCCGATGTACAACTTGAGCTGCGTAAACTATATTGATGTTCATATATTCTCTTTTTCAAATATCTACCCGTTTGACCAATATAACAACCATTACAATCCCTACAATTAATTTTATAAACAACTCCCGATTTCAAACATTTATCATCCTTGTCTTTACAATTACTAAATAACCTTTCTAAATTATTATCATTTCTAAAGAAAACTTGAACATTATGTTTACTAAAAACCCTTCTAATCCTTTCCGACAAACCTCTAACATATGGTAAACTAAAATATGCATTCTTTCCATTTCTATTCCTTGTTTGATTATCTACCCGCTGCTTCAATCCACCATTATAAATTTCCCACACTCTCTCATCAATCATTTTATCAATAAATTTTACGGGATAACTATTTTTAATAAATGTTTCTCTAACTAAATTTAAATTCTTTTTCCTAAAATCTTTATGTGACAATTTAATCGCTCTGTCAATGACACCTTTGATCGCACCTGTCTTGTTTCCGAATTGGTGGTGAGAATCAAAATTTAAAAATCTACCTGACCATGTAGGTTTTCTATACCAATCTAATTTCACTCTATTATTATTACCTCTAATGACTCTAATATCTAAGAAACTCAATTGATAATCTTTCTCAACTTCTTTTGTGAATTTAATTCTATCATGGATAGAATTAAACACATCCACCATTTCATCCACAAAACATTCTGGTACAACTGCAAAAATGTCATCAACATATCTTTTAAAAATAATTGGCTGAAAAACCAACTTAGACAAAGCAATACTTTCCAATTTTTCCATTACTAAATTGGCTATAACAGGTGACAAAGGTGATCCCATTGGACAACCATATCTTTGTTCATATAGACTATTATCAAAAGAAAAAATTGTGTTTTTAAAAACCAAATTAAGTGCCTTTATAAATTCATCTTTTGTTAAACTAGTATGTACTTTAATTTCAGACCATTTATCTTGTATAATATCATTCAACAACTTTAAAGGTATATTTGTAAACAAAGATACTACATCCAATGAAACCATCCTATGATCATTCGGAATAATAATATCTTTCATTATACCATAAAAACTCCAACTATCTTTAATATATGAATTTGTTTTACCCACTATCTTGAACAATATATTAGACAAAAATCTAGCAAGTCTATACGTCGGAAAATTTATCGATGATATTATTATTCTATATGTCAACTGTTCTTTGTGAATCTTAGGAAGCCCATAACAATAAAAGAGTTTCTTATGATCTACGGAAAAATATTTTCTTTTTCAAAAATAAAGTACTTAACTTAGAAATTAGAGATTTGAATTTTGAAATTAATCGTTTGAATAAATATTTATTAGAGCTTGAAAGATATTTATATAATAAAATAGAACAGAATGATTTGCAAGAATTTTTTCGTGGTCAAAAGAGGCACTTTGAAAAAGTAAAATATAACCATAGGAGTAAATTAAAAAGAAAATTTGAATATTTAAAGCATAGAAAACACTCTCAGGTCAATCAAACTAACAATGTTAATAAGGATTGGTTTAGAAATGCATCAATAATTCTTTCAATTCCAATGCATCAATAATTCTTTCAATTTATCTTGTAGTCTATTGATATGTGGATTCCTAATTTTCACATAAGTGGTATCATCCTCCAACATAAGTTGAATTTTATTAATATAATCCCTTTTATCTGAAACTACAGTTACATTTCCTTTATCTGCTTTTTGGAAGATCATATTCGGATTCTCTCTCAAGAATTTCTTCGTTATTTTTAATTCATAGAATAAATTACTGTTCAAATAATTATCAAATCTATGTTCTCTTTTAAAATTATCAACAACTTTAACTAAAGAACGCCTACATTCTTTTTTAAACTCCAGATTAAAACTACTCATACTACTTTCTACCTCAGCGATGATATTCTTGATCGGAAGAGATTTACTTGAATATGATATTCCAAATTTAGCACCCTTTGACATGATATTTACCACTTCTTCTGGTATTACTTTGTCAGTTAAATTTCTAAACCAATCCTTATTAACATTGTTAGTTTGATTGACCTGAGAGTGTTTTCTATGCTTTAAATATTCAAATTTTCTTTTTAATTTACTCCTATGGTTATATTTTACTTTTTCAAAGTGCCTCTTTTGACCACGAAAAAATTCTTGCAAATCATTCTGTTCTATTTTATTATATAAATATCTTTCAAGCTCTAATAAATATTTATTCAAACGATTAATTTCAAAATTCAAATCTCTAATTTCTAAGTTAAGTACTTTATTTTTGAAAAAGAAAATATTTTTCCGTAGATCATAAGAAACTCTTTTATTGTTATGGGCTTCCTAAGATTCACAAAGAACAGTTGACATATAGAATAATAATATCATCGATAAATTTTCCGACGTATAGACTTGCTAGATTTTTGTCTAATATATTGTTCAAGATAGTGGGTAAAACAAATTCATATATTAAAGATAGTTGGAGTTTTTATGGTATAATGAAAGATATTATTATTCCGAATGATCATAGGATGGTTTCATTGGATGTAGTATCTTTGTTTACAAATATACCTTTAGAGTTGTTGAATGATATTATACAAGATAAATGGTCTGAAATTAAAGTACATACTAGTTTAACAAAAGATGAATTTATAAAGGCACTTAATTTGGTTTTTAAAAACACAATTTTTTCTTTTGATAATAGTCTATATGAACAAAGATATGGTTGTCCAATGGGATCACCTTTGTCACCTGTTATAGCCAATTTAGTAATGGAAAAATTGGAAAGTATTGCTTTGTCTAAGTTGGTTTTTCAGCCAATTATTTTTAAAAGATATGTTGATGACATTTTTGCAGTTGTACCAGAATGTTTTGTGGATGAAATGGTGGATGTGTTTAATTCTATCCATGATAGAATTAAATTCACAAAAGAAGTTGAGAAAGATTATCAATTGAGTTTTTAGATATTAGAGTCATTAGAGGTAATAATAATAGAGTGAAATTAGATTGGTATAGAAAACCTACATGGTCAGGTAGATTTTTAAATTTTGATTCTCACCACCAATTCGGAAACAAGACAGGTGCGATCAAAGGTGTCATTGACAGAGCGATTAAATTGTCACATAAAGATTTTAGGAAAAAGAATTTAAATTTAGTTAGAGAAACATTTATTAAAAATAGTTATCCCGTAAAATTTATTGATAAAATGATTGATGAGAGAGTGTGGGAAATTTATAATGGTGGATTGAAGCAGCGGGTAGATAATCAAACAAGGAATAGAAATGGAAAGAATGCATATTTTAGTTTACCATATGTTAGAGGTTTGTCGGAAAGGATTAGAAGGGTTTTTAGTAAACATAATATTCAAGTTTTCTTTAGAAATGATAATAATTTAGAAAGGTTATTTAGTAATTGTAAAGACAAGGATGATAAATGTTTGAAATCGGGAGTTGTTTATAAAATTAATTGTAGGGATTGTAATGGTTGTTATATTGGTCAAACGGGTAGATATTTGAAAAAGAGAATATATGAACATCAATATAGTTTACGCAGCTCAAGTTGTACATCGGGTTTGAAAGAACATTGTTTAAATAGTTTGCATTCTTTCGATTTTGGGAGTGTGGATATTTTGGAACAGGGGATTAAGAATGAATATAAGAGGGAAAGCCTTGAAAGTATTCACATTCTAAGAAATCGGAATAATGTAAATTTAATGATAGAGTCAAGTAAATTAGATAACATTTATCATTCTTTATTAATTTAAGTGAGAATGGCAAGTTGGAGAGGGGAATGTGGAGGGTGGTTGGGTAAGAGAAAAGAAGGTGGTATGGGTGCATGGTATATAAGGAGGTGTATCGCCGGTTTTATTTCAGTCCCTGAGGAGGAGCCGGAGCAGGCTCGAAACGTCGGACAATGTGGTGGTGGTGGGCAGTCAGATCGTCCTTTGCTAACAAAGTTTTTTCCAGATTTTAATTAAGTTTTTATTTCAGATTCTGCGGGGGTGATTATAAACAAGGGCAATCTGACTGCCATAAATATTAATTATTTTAATTTAATTTGTAAGACTGTAAGACCGATGGAAAAATTCTTATCAGTTGATATGCAAAATAATTTTATATATAAATATTTTAGCTTTTCTATTCTGATTGGCTCATGCTTGACATCTCTCCATCCTATACATTTTAAAACTTCTTTTTTACATTGTTAGCTTCATAAATATCGCGAGTACCTATTAGCACAATGGGTACAGAATTTTATAGACAGGTTTTAAGTACAGTAAAATGATTGGTGCTTTAAATATATTATTGTCTTATAAATATATACACAATTTGAAATGGCAACAATAATAATTAGAACAAAAAATGTATTTTCTAATTCTCACGTTATCACATAGAAACTCTAACATATTATCTTTAACACATTTCTTAGTGATTGATAACTCCAAATCCTTAATTTAATGTTTTGTTTAATTTTTATATCTATTTAAATTTCAGCGTAACATAATGAGGGCCTTTACCCTTCCTGTATCCAAAATAATATTTATAAGAAATTAAAATAGAAACTTTTTTCAGATGTTTGGTCATTAGGTGTTATTTTATACATGCTTGTATGTGGTCAAGCTCCTTTTCACGAAGCAAATGACAGTGAAACACTTACAATGATAATGGATTGTAAGTATTCTGTACCAAAACATATATCCAATGAATGTAAAAATTTGATCGCTAAGATGTTGATTAGAGATCCCGAGAAAAGAGCTTCTCTAGACGAGATCGCAATTGATAAATGGTTGATGATTGATGGAAATCAAGATAACTCTGAAATAGTTCCTTTAGTATCTCGCGAACAGGTATCCGAAGATGATCACAATCTTATTATAACAAAAATGGTCAACGGAAATATTGCAACAAAAGAAGAAATCACTGAGTAAGTAATACAATAAAACAAATACCTTCAAATAGTATACTCTTTATCTTTAAGGGGATTTCGAATTATATGAAGAGTTACATACTTATCTATTTACATTGCCCTTTTTCCGTTATTTTGTTTTAAATTTTTACTTTTGCTAATTTTCTTAGTCAATCACTGATCTACATTAATTTACGAAGGAGAAATAATTAAATTAATTTCGAAAAGTTTGAAAACCAATTCAAATAACAAAAAATTGGATGCAGAATATTCTATTATCGATCCAACATTCTCTTAAGGCGACGTGAACTCGAAAATCAACCCAATTTCATTATTTAATAAAATAATATTCGAACGTTTATTTGGAAAAAAATTTTGTCATGCGCCCGGTATATGTAAATACTATACTCAGAAATTTTTTTGAGTGATTTTATTAGCATTTCCATGAAATATGCTCGTCTAAAAACTAAATCAAAATTATACAAATGCAGATTCCTACTTACCGGCAATGCGGTTTTTATTTAATAAATTAATTTCTAAGTATTTTTTTTTAAACAGAATTGTCAAGCGCTCCATATATGTAAATACTATACTCCAAAAAATTTTTTGAGTAATTTTATAAGTATTTGCATAAGATGAACACTTACAAAAATTATGTCGATATTTCACATTACCTTAAGACATAGTATCTCTCTCGCCCTCTCTTTCCCATTCTCCCTTTCTCTCAACATCCGCCAAACTCTGTACCATGAACTTTAATGAGAGCTTAAATATTTTTTTAAAACAATCAATACGTTCTTTAAAAAACTTATTTTTTAAGTATGTTTTAACAACACAAATTGTCTATTCTTTTATTTTTTTTTGAATCTCATCTATTCAATAAGCACTATACAAATGGTAATAATTTTTTTCGTGATTGTATAAATAATAATATTGTTAATATAAAACTTTCTACAAAAGTATGAAATAAGGCAAGTATAGACGTGTTTTCTGTGAAATATATAAAATAACAAATATTTATGATTTTTTTAAAGAAAGCAGATAAATATTAGTAAAAAAGTATTTTACTTCTTCGAGTCAATGTATGCTCAACAAATGATATGAACGTACATTCACATTGTTCACTACTAATTAAACAAAAAGCGAAAGTTGTGAAATCAATTATCGATAGTCAAGTAACGCAAATAACTCTCCGAAACAACTGTATGACTGTTCTCAGAAATGTATTCAAATTTGATCATTTTCTTATACAAATTAAATACAAGAAAGTACTGAAATCTATTTATTGTAGTCAAGTACCCATAAGTTGATTTGACTGACATAATAGAACTTTTCGTACCTCGGGTGTAAAATTACATTTTATGCTCACGTTGTTACTTCAAAATTATTCAGTCAGCTTAAAATTTGTATAATTTGTTAAAATTAGTATAATTTTCATAAAACTTTCAAGCATAGAATATTTTTGACGCCAGTACATTTCGATTCATAATCTTGTCGCTAAGTTACAACAAAGTACGTTGATGCAGCATTCTCATCCCCCTAATAGTCGCCGTATTCCTCCACGTGCCGAGACACCTGAAACCCCTTGACAACGAGTGAACGCTTGAAAACCCCTTGACAACGAACGAACGCTTGATAACTCGTCGATGGTGCGTCGTAAGTGCTAAGAATGGATGAGAGAGATTGAGAGAGCATGTTAAGCGGGGGAGAAGTCGACGCTGTCGTAGCGCGATAGATTAATGAGCACTGGCAGTTTAGTAAAAGCTTCAGTAGAAGCAACACGTAGCGAAGTTCAGCATAGATAAGTAGTAGAGTTATTCGAGGAGAAGTTTTTGTGCAGTCATTTAAAACAAAAATCAAGTTAAGGCAAATATTAGGATCTATACTACAATCTCATTTATCGATATCTAACATCAAACGAGGATTCGGAAGGGACTATTTTCCTTTTGTTTCAACTTATAACGATGTACTTATATTCGACCTATTAGGTACAGCGCTATTGATGATTTCTTCGACGAGGATGTTCAATATTCATGTGTATATATTGTATGCATAGGTTATTATAAATTATAGATGAGCGCAAGGATAGGGAAAATATGGGGGCACGAAATGACTACTCACGGCAATTAACAGTAACTCTTAACACTTATTAGTGACTTTAAAATTAATAGAAAGATGATTATAGACAGTGTGATTCTGAAACAATGCAACATATATATACCAACGTGATCAGGGTGAAAAACTGAGTCAAGATCACTTGGTACCGAAAATTTTCCGGCAAGTTCTTCGCACCCCTATTAGGCCCAAAAAAATTTCCCGTATAGCGCCGGACCTGGCAGAGCGGCGGCGCGAGCCGAGCGCCGGCCGCCGCGGTAAAGAGTGGGGGGCAACCGTTGCTACGGAGTACGTCGACGGAAGCGGGAGGTAAGGGGGAAGCGGAGCAATCGAGGAGCGCAACGATTTAGTCCGCAGTAAAAATCGCTGTGAAATCGACTTGTCACAGAAATGACTGCATATTGGTTATAAGGTAAATCGCGGTCGCAGAAATCGATTTTGAAATTTGCAGATTCCTAGGTCCAGAGGTTCTATGCGAAAACAGCGTTTTTAAGTTTTATTTACTTATATCTCGAGAACGGCTGAGTCTACGAGAAAATGACTTCACCAAACGGAAGAGCGTAAAATTTTGCATCGGAAACGATTTTTTACTCGATTTTGATGAGTGCAAAGTTCCGAGATAATTAATCGCAAAGAAATAAACGCTCCGCCATCTCTCCCGCGTTATGCTTCCCGTCTCTCTCGTGCCCACAGCGTTTATTTCTTTGCGATTAATTATCTCGGAACTTTGCACTCATCCATATCGAGTAAAAAATCGTTTCCGATGCAAAATTTTACGCTTTTTCGTTTGGTGCAAACCATTTTGTCGTAGACTAAGCCGTTCTCGAGATATAAGCAAATAAAACTTTCTAACGCTGTTTTTACGTAGAACCCCTGGGAAGCTGAGGAAGCTGCATATTTGTAAATCGGTTTTTGCGACCTCGATTTACCTTATAACCAAAATGCAGCCATTTATGTGGCAAGTCGATATCATTACTGTAATAATTGCCAAGACGGCTGATGATCGGCTGGTGAAGAAAACTTTCGGTCAATCGGCGAAATTCTCCTGACTCGCGTACAGATGGTAAAATAAACAAGGCTTCATAACATTATCTTATTGATGCTCTCGTTAATATAGATCAACAAAGATTTACATATCTTGCTCTCCTAAAAACACGAGGGTCGGACATTGTGTAACATTTAAAAATTGAAATAGGTTTATCTATGAAGAATAGACGTAAGGATTCGCTATATCTACTCATTTAAGTTTTTAGGTTGAATTTGTATACTTAAGTATTTAAAACTAAATAAATAAATTAACATAAAATATGTAAATAATTGTTCGTTTTAAAATAATTATCTGATTATCCTATCATCTCTCGCTAATAAATCAAGAAACTTATTGCATTTTCTTGGAGCATCACATGAAAAATTTTTCAATTAAAATTATTTTTTCAACCTTGCCAATAGTACTCGAAAGACAAAGCGCATTGCACTTCGTGACGACGAGGTATTTGATAAATAATTTTAAGAAAGAAAAGAAAATTCAAATCATTTTTTTTTTAATTTAAGAATTACGTATAACAATTTTAAATGAATAATAAATTTATAAAATATACGAATTATAAAACAATGTCGTGCATATAATTTAATAATATCATTTATTAAATTTTTCAATGTAACTTTATATAAAATATCCCTAAAATTAATACGTGTGTCACACAAAAATGGTGTGCAGCTAGGATCGCGGGCTTTTTGACCTCGTGTGTTTGCAGTACGAGCTTAAGGTGAGCTAGCACGAGCCGAAAGCGAGTCCGTTCTGATCGAAGACGAGCAAACCGAAACTCCACACTCGGTCTGAAAAGGCTTTACGCCCTAGATACATAATATACTATTTCGTCATAGTAGGAGTAAAGTGCGCACCTTGCCTACTATGAAAAATAATGTTTGGACCGCAGGCGTAACGTAAAATTTTTACGACCGTGGTACGAAAACTACTATCGCGTCTATAATTTAGCGTATAACTGGCGTAACGGCACGTAACGATGAGCACAGCAAAAACAAAAAATACAAAGAGCAAAGGCTAATTACACAAAATCCATAAAAAAAATAGCGAAGTTGTAGACAATCAAATATTAAAAATAAAGTGATCTAAAAAGAAAAGACAACAAAAGTTATGTAATATACCATTAAAAAGGTACAAAAACATGTTTTTTGGTTTTATAAAATAAGATGTGATCCAATAAAGATGAGAAGGTGTGAAATTCGTATTACTTTCACGAATTAAAAGTGTCTCGTTTGTGAAAAGAAACTTTAAAAATATGGGCAGCAATAGTCAATTTCATGAAACAAAATGAATGTTTTGTTTGGTTTATGGCAAAATCCTATATAGGATTCCAAAATTATGTATAGAATACATTGTAATGAAATAAATTCCTTAATTTTCGTTTGGTTAGTGTTATTTATATGAGTTAATAATTAAATAAAGTAGTTTTATACACTTAAAAATATTAATATTATTCATTTGTGGAGTTTATAAGTTTTCTTGTACCATTTTTTGAGTATTGACCGAATTACCCTATAAAACTAATATCACATTTAGGGCGTTCCTAATGTAACCTAATGGTTGTATAATTAGTATACTTTCCCATAATTTTTGCTAAAGCATTTACAGAAGCAGATACAAAATATTCCACTTAAGGTGACCGAATTATCCCAAGTCACCTTATTATAAAATTTAAATAATAAATATAAATCTTAAACATTTATATTATTCTTATATTAGGTTATTCAACCCATGTAATACACGTGTCAAATCCCTTTCCGATTAATGATTTCCTCGAATAACTGATGTAAATTAGCAGTAACTTAAAATGTTCCTTACACTCAGTAAATTTATCTTATTGAAATTTTACTGATAAACTCATACCCCCATATAAGGGGGTGTCAAACTCAATTTTTACCGACCGAGCAAAAAATATATATAATGATATATGAAAAATAACGAGTTCATTGCCCTCCGTAATGACATTATTAATCATTCTGCAAAATTCCAAGTCAATATTCGGAAGCGTTTAAAAATGGCATTTGAACAAAAATTTCGTTCAAATGCCATTCATAGATGCCTTAAAATATCACCGTGAAACTTTACAGAATGATACACAGTACCATTACGGAGGGCAATGCATTCAAGATTTTGTATAACATTAAAAAAAAAATAGTTTTTGTTATCATGCGATAAATAGTAAAGTTACTAAGCGAAAAAGTCTAAAAGACATTAGTGACCGCCTCTTACGGACATGTTACCGCGCAATGGTTATCAGATCATCTTATATTGTTCATACATGTGATGTTTATTGACGCTCAGCACTGTCGAGCCGCAACGCGACCCCGACGACGACGACGACGAGGTATGGACGTATGGTACCTACGCCGTCTGACACCGCGTGCGCGCAGAGTTATACACCCACGAGGCGGGCGCCGCGCGCCGCAGAGGGCCTTAACCTCCCTTTTACGCAGAGTAGATATAAGTATTATACTAGATTATATGGTTGTATTTCGGAGTGGTCAAGTGGCTTCAGATTTGTCCGCGTGTGTGTACACTGTTAGTATTGCACACACGACGAAGGATGACGTTGGCCTTGCCACTTGCCTATGCGTGTATATACGTGCATGCGCTGCAGAGTGCAGACTGTAAGTACAGAGTGTAGAGACGAGACTCTCAGTGAATGAATAGACATCGTGAAGCAAGAAAACAAGACGCCACAACTCATAAGGAAGCAAGACAACCTGGTGAAAACTCCACTAATAGAAGTTACTTTTCCGTTAGTTAAGTTGATGGGATTCTTACACACAAAAGCTGCAGGGGGAGCAGAGAACGTGTTGTCTACGATATCAGTAGCCCTATACAGGCCAGTAGATTATGTTTAACATTTCAATTATGATGGTGAGTATATCTAATTTGCTTCTAACAATCTAAAGGCAATGCCCATCTTGAATATGTCCGCTCAATCTGACAGGTGGCTTTATTTTCTTTTAAAGTTTCAAATTTTAAAGACTATCAAAATTTTGAATTCCTCTACGCAAATGTGAAATCCAGTTGAATGTGTCCGTCATATCTAGCAGGCATGTTTGCAATGTAGTACATTTGGTATTTAGTATTTCATTTAAGAAGTTTGGTTAAGTACAAAATCTGTGGGAGCATGTAAGAGTTATTGACGTCTTATTATAATGTTGAGAAATTAGTTTTATTCTAGTAGGAAATCGACAAGCCATACCATTACACAAAAATCATAATTAAAATTTGTTTTCTGCTGATCACGTATATAGTAAGTTTCTATTATTTTTACAGACTTTTAGAGATTTCTTATGTAGTCTAAACTCTTAAGGTAAATATTCAACACAATGCATATTGCAAATCTGCTAATAAATTGAACAAATACATTCGTCCTACTGGATTTTAAATTTGTGCAGAAGCAAATCATACTCCAAGCTGCCACCTGTCAGATCTAGCAGACACATTTTTGGTTTATGCATTGCATATAAGACTTACTTGCAGGTGATATCGTGTAATATACAATCTACAGGAGCATCTACAGGAGCACAACAATTAAGAAAAGCGACTTCTGTAACGTGTCTCTGATATTTTATATATAATTAAGCTGACCTTATCTTTTTGCAAGTAGATATCACTTATTAAAGAAATGCAGGTAAGATTATATATTTTTCAATTTTATTGTACTAGAAAAAATTAACGCGGTTAGAGTTTTTAATAAAATAGCATTCATGCAATGCATAAACCAAATTTGTTTCCTGCATCTGACAGGTGGTAGTTTGGAGCCTGATTTGGTTCTGTACAAATTTATAATCCAGTAGGACAACTGTGTTTGTCCAATCTATTACACAAATTTGCAATATGCATTGTGTTTAATATTTATCTTAAGAGTTTAGGTGACGTAACAAATCTGTGGAAGTATGTAAAAATTGTGTAAAATTTATTATAAAAGCGATTAAAAGTCAGTTTTATTGTAGTAGAAAATGGACAAGGCATACCATTACATAAAAACCAAGTTTCCATTATTCTTACACATTTTTACTGATTGGCTACACAATCACGTCTCTTTAAAATAAATATTAGCTAAGCACAATGCATGTAGCGACTATCGCTGCTAAATCTTACAGGTGTCTCTCATGAATTAGAAGCATGAATTTTCTATTAAAATATTAAGCACGTGTGGGTGGGTATTAAGAAGTAGTCCTCATTGGTAACACCGGTCTGTTGTAATTTTTTTCAGAACAAGCAGCAGGTGCAACAGCAGCAGCAACATGAGCTCAGTCGGCCCAGTCAAGTGTACGTTTATTAGAGATGCCTACGTGATAGACACTTTTGCTGGAGAAAATGTGCCCATGGTATAAGTGTGATTTCTCTCTTTTGGTTCATCATTTAAACATTGTTTTTTTGGGAAAAACGTCTGTTTATATTTTACTTTTTAACATCCACAAATTTCCAATATTTTTTATTGAAACATTGATTGTATTTATTTTTTAATTGATTCTTATAATACAAAAATTTGAAGGTTAGAAATTTAAGTAAACAAAACAGTATTCATAGTCATAGTCCTTTACTGTCAACTATTTACAGATAAAATTTTAATACTTTTTTGTTATAAAAAATCAAATTTCAAGTCTTTTCTATTCTTTATGTTTTTAGTTTAAATATTTCATAATTCCAAATTTAAAATATTCAAACTTATTCTATATTGACTAATCAAAATCAATGCTTTAGGTGTTTCAATATGGCCACTCGTTATTTTTTTAAGAAGAGAATTTGGCGCAGAAGAATGAGGTGAAGAAGTCGATAGAGCAATCGCACTCGCATCACTCATCCAGGTACAGCCACAAAGCAGAGAAGCCGCTGAATGCAACACAAACATCACCTCTGCCAATGGTTTAGCTGGGACAGGCAGCCTTACTGGAGAATATGTGCCCAAATCAAATTTCATGTCTTTTCTATTCTTTATGTTTTTAGTTTAAATATTTCATAATTCCACACTTAAAAAAATTCAAACCTATTCTATATTGACTAATCAAAATCAATGCTGTAGGTGTTTCAATATGGCCACTCATTACTTTTTTAAGAAGAGAATTTGGAGCAGAAGAATGAGGTGAAGAAGTCGATAGAGCAATCGCACTCGGATCACTCATCCAGGTACAGCCACAAAGCAGAGAAGCCGCTGCATGCAACACAAACATCACCTCTGCTAATGGTTTAGCTGGGACAGGCAGCCTTACCGGAGGATATGTGCCCACCGTGTAAGGATGCTTTCTATGTTCTGGAGTTTATTGTTTAAATATTTTCTTTTGCTGAGGACCATTAGCAGAGTATCATATCTTATATATGCTCACAGGATGTAATAAATTTTCCTCTGTTCTTTTGCCTACCTTCCTGTTTCGCTTTAGGAATACACTTGGAGGTACACTCATAAATTTGTCTCTTCAACTTTTTCTGCACCTCTGATAATTCTACATTTATTCAGAATTAATGGAAATCTTCTAAAAATAACGTTGCCGATGTGAAGTAGCTCTCTCTCTCTCTCTCTCTCTCTCTCTCTCTCTCTCTCTCTCTCTCTCTCTCTCTCTCTCTCTCTCTCTCTCTCTCTCTCTCTCTCTCTCTCTCTCTCTCTCTCTCTCTCTCTCTCTCTCTCTCTCTCTCTCTCTCTCTCTCTCTCTCTCTCTCTCTCTCTCTCTCTCTCTCTCTCTCTCTCTCTCTCTCTCTCTCTCCTCTCTCTCTCTCTCTCTCTCCTCTCCCCTCTCCCCTCCCCCTCTCCCCCTCTCCCCCTCCATGTTCTTCCATCTGACAGGGGTTTAGGTAAAAAGAAGTAGCTACAATAGTACTGCAGTTTAGCAGGAAGCCTATGGGTGGTACGGCGCTTCTGCTCTCTTTCTGATATTGTGTTTTCTCATAATTTTCCTCTTCCTCCTTTTCATTTTCCGCTATAAGTGTATGTTTGGACAATATGTTTAAGTGCTTATTTTAATTATATATTATTGCTTAGGGTGAAGAGTTGCAGACATCATGCTGACATATGCTGACATATGCTGACAATGCTACCATTTTCCTTGGTAGACTCAGATGGGGGAAAGGTGTATTTTATGAACATCATCAACTTTTGATCTTCATGGTAATAGTACCGGTGAGTAATTTATTATAGGAAACTGTGCTACTTTATGCCAGCCTAATTTGCAACTCCTCTTCCCCTTGGCAGGAGCGTGGCTTCTCTGTGCTCCCTCCGCTGCCAATTTGTTCTTGTTTTCATTATGTTTTATTACCTAGGGCGAAGAGTTCCTGCAGACGACGTCACGATGTCTTGAGCTGCTGCTATTATCATTTTGTTTATTGGGAACACTAGGTGGTATATTTTATGTGGATATCGGTAACCATTGAGCTTTTTGAAAAATTTTCCGGTGAATATTTATCTGTAAGAAAGTTTACTGCTTTACTACAGCTAAAATCTATTCTATAACTCTTCCTTTAGCTTTGATAGGAGCTTGGCTTCTCTATGCTCTTTTCGCTGCCAACTTATTCCTATTTCAATTATATTTTATTACCTAGGGTGAAGAACTCCTGTAATAGACGACATCGCGACGTCTTGAGTTTCTGCCATTACGGTTTTGTGCTACATCATCATCCGCGTTTACTTGCTGCCTCTATGGTAAGGAGTTACGACACTGTGAGGAGTAAGGCGTATTCGTGTATGTTGTTAATCTGTCGCGGCTGTCATGCTTGTTTGGCACTGTACGCGAACATACTCACTTTTATGTCGGTATTCATCTCGAGGATTGCTCTTGCAATCACGTGAAGCGATGTCCTAAATTTTAAAATCAACTGAGTGATTTGGCTAACCTGCACCTCACTTTTCTTTTGAAAAATCTGTATTTTCTATAGCATTTTTAGCTCGACTGTTGAAATACTTTTTTTTATTTCTGTCAATGTTGACGGATATAAAAATAGTATATTACGCAACTAGATTGGATTTAACTATGGGCGAGCTTGTTACTGGTGAAGAGAGATTTGGATTTGATAGCAAGGCGTAAGAGTTGCTTGAGATTTCAAAAGAGCGTTTAGTGTTTATTATTGTTTGTATATATATTAAGGAATACATAATATTAAGGAATCCCGTTTGTGAGTCTGTAATGAGAATTTGTAAATGTTTCGGTCGTTTTTGAACGATTTCTGGCAGATGACCTTGTAATTGTCAAAGAAAGCATTTATAAATACTTAAGATATGCTATAGCACATCTGCTTTGGGATGTCTTGGCAATGAGTATTTTACCTTTCAGGGGCTACTGGTTTCGGAGTCATGGTGATCTACACGTAATACAGGACGAACCCTGATACCAATAGGTTTCAGACTCGCGAGTCAACACGTCGTTCACTGTGAAGATCTATCGAATTATTTATAGGCGAAATTATTATAACTAATGCGTATAGGCGAAATATGCACAATTATTTATAATAAATGCGTATAGACGAAATACGCATGATTATTAACAGTGAGAAATGCCTATAGGCGAAATACGCATAATTATGTATAATAAAATATGCGTATAGCCGAAATACGTACAATTATTTATAATAAAAAATGCGTATAGGCGAAATACTATTATTAACAATAAGAAATGCGTATAGGCGAAATATGCATAATTATTTATAATAGATCATGCATATAGACGAAATACACACAATTATTTATGAAATACCGAGCAAACTATTGTTTTTAATCGAAAATTTAATCGGCCATCTGTAACACATAGACCTGGTATCCGACCTGTCCCCTCACCTGGACAGAAAAACCTACGAAGCGCACTAACCTGACTCCATAATCAGCCATCTGGAACACGTAGACCACGCATTCGATTTGTCCTCGTCTCTGGATACAAAAACCTACGAAGCGTATCACATAGACTCCATCATCGGCCACCTGGAACGCCTAGACTTCGCATGTGATTTGTCCTGGCCTCTGGATACAAAAACGTACGCAGCACATCACATAGACTCCATCATCGGCCACCTGAAATGCCTAAACCTCGCATCCAATCTGTTCCGACACCTGGACACCAAAATCTATGAAGCGTATCATCTAGACTCTATCATCAGCCGGCTGGAACAGCTAGACCTCGCATTCGAGTTGTCCCGACACCTGGACTCAAAAACCTAAGAAGCGCCCTACCTAGATTCCATCATCGACGCTCCTTACACAGCTAACTTGTTTCTATTTTAATTACATTTGATTGAGTAAAGCGAGGGGCTCCTGTAAACGATATCGCGACGCATTCGGTTGTGGCTGTCGCTGTTTTGTTATACATCATCGGCCGTGTTCACTTGCTGCTCTCTATGGTAAAGAGTTACCATTCTGTGAAGAATACGACAGATTCGAGTAAGTTGATAATCTACCACGATTGTCTTGCTTGTTTTACAGTATGGAATAAGCTCACTTTTTTACGGGTATCCCTTTTTAGGATTGCTGTTGCTATTATGTGAGGCGATGTCCTGAATTTTGAAATGTAAATAATAACTGAGACTACAGTAAAGTGACTAACCTGCATCTCATTATAATAAGAAATGTGTATAGGCGAAATACACAAAATTATTTATAATAAAATGCGTATAGGCGAAATGCGCACGATAATTAACACTGAAAAGTGCGTATAAGCAAAATGCGCTTAATTATTTATAAAAAAAATGCATATAGACGAAAAATACAATTGTTTAAAAAAGACAATGCGTATAGGCAAAATACGCAGATTCATTTACAATAAAGAATGCACGTAAGCAAAATACGCATATCTCTTTATAATAAAAAAATGTGTATAGGCGAAATACTCATATCCTTTTACAATAAAAAATACGTATAGGCGAAATACGTAAATTTTGATTTTCATAGAAAATACAGATGTTTATTATTATTAAAGTATAATAAAATACTACAAATCTTTAATATTTTTGAAATATGTAGCGCCATCTATGTTAAAGTCAAATACGATTTTCCAGAGATGGCGCTTGTGTTATATTTCATCAATATTATATACTGCCTACTTTACCGACCTATGGGTCGGTCAAATCGTAGAATTGAGTTTGACACCCCCTTAAGGAAAAAAATTTGGTATTCTAAAAAACAATTTTCTCTGATAAAAATATAATTATAATCAACGTTTTTAAAAACAATCTTAAAAAAGATTTTTTATGAAAACAGTGACTCAATTTTTGAAATTCATTTAATAACAGCTCAATTCAATTTACAAGATTTTTTTTATCTGAAGATACATAATGCTATTCAAGTTCAAATCTGTTCTACCGAGTCTTATTTTCTAATTATTACGCAGTTTTATAAGTATTCTGTCATTGTGTGAAACTTTTTATTTAATAAATGTCGCAATACTTTGAATAATAATTTAACGTACAAGCAATATTGCAAGATTTAAACCTCGACTAAAACTATAAAGCTATTTTACTTGATATTTAATCATTTGTCGTAGCAAGAATTGGAAAAAAAAAAGAAATATAATAAAATTTGGACATTGCAATTATGACACTAATGGACGCATTTTATATGCATTCGTATGTAAAAAGTAGCTAGGAACGATTTTTTTCAGATTAATAATTATTCTTCTACAAAATAAAAAAAAAAAAAAAAAAAATGGAACTTATTCTCGAAACAGCGACATGCGTCGTACCAACCTAATTCCTCCATCACTAATCTAACGCGCAAAACAAAATGTATTGGCACACGGTATAAACATAAACAAACAATCCTTAGCAACCGATGGGAGCAATAGGAGAATGAATGAGAATCGATTGCTTAATAGATTGGCTACAAGATTGCAGCGATCATAAAGTGTTTTGCCTTTCATAAGCTTCGAAAATGTTTAAACTTGTAATTTGGAAACAGAAAACCGTCCAGTATAGTGTCGTTTCCCAAGACGACGTTAAAGATGGGTATGATGGCGTTTTGGTGAAATGGGGAGTGAAATGGTACAAAGCCTCGATTGTTAAAGAAAGCGGTAAGTTATATTCATGTTCTGAAATGCTCAATCAACGTTCCTCCGGCTGAGAAATTGTGTTTGTAGGGTGAGATTTTGGCGCACGAGCCGCCACGGGACCGCGGTTACAAAGTTGCTAGCGCGATTACCTCAAACCACGTCGCAGGTCTTCTTTCTGTCGCTCATGATGCGTATTCTCTAAAAAAAATCAGTAAAATTTTTAACGATGTGCGCTTTCCGCACCTTCGTGCAAATTAAAAGGGGAAACGCGAAGGGAACATTAAGCTCCGGACGAAGCGACTAACGACCGGCGACACTGACACCTCGACACCGAGCTATGCGTACACGGGAGTACGCATAGCTAACCACGTCCCTTGTCTTGTTTTTGTCGAGGTTACCACACGTCCGAGGCGGGGAGCAGACGACGCGCTGCGCTGAAACGGCACTGGAGTTCGTAGTCGGCGACGATGACGAGCAGAGATGCTGAAGACGAGAAGCATGCGTCGACGAGGCGGTAAAAGCCGAGCCACCTGCTCGCGCGCTCGCAGACGACGCACCTGTAAATCAAAACTGTGCGCCGAATGTGAGCGTGCCCAAGTGAGCTCGGCCACCACGATGAATCACAGTCGAGTTGCCGAGGGGAGGTGCCGGCCACCGACTCGCAATCACCCACCACCCGCGCACCACACATACACACCGATGCACCGACACGAGAGCGGCTGTTCGACGGCCACGAGGCCGGCAGCCACGCGGAGACGCGAAACCGAGTGAGACAGCATGCGCGACGGCGCGTTGCTGCCATACATGATTAGCGAGAGGGAGAGACTGCGCGGCAGCCTGCGCGCTGCGAGAGAGAGAGTGAGTGGGAGAGAGAGTGCGCAGCGACGCACATGAGAGCGAGAGAGAACAGCAGCAGCAGGCGAGCTGCACTTGGCCGGCGCGTGCGAGTGCGAGAGAGAGGGAGCGCGACAACGTGCTAGAGAGAGAGAGAGAGAGAGAGAGAGAGAGAGAGAGAGAGAGAGAGGCGAGAGATGGAGCAGGCACACACGGCAGCCTGCGCTGCCTAGTGCGAGCGTACGAGAGAGAGAGGGAGAGCGCGACATGTACGGGAAAGAAGTGAGTGAGAGAGAGAGAGAGAGTGCTTAGCGAGCACGAGAGTGAGTGAGAGAGAGCGCGCAACGGAGCATGAGTATGAGAGAGGGGGAGTGAAGGCCAGCGGCAGCCTGCGTGCTGCATACGGCCGGCATAAGAGAGAGAGAGAGAGAAAGAGAGAGAGAGAGAGAGAGATGCCGACATGAGAGCGACCGTCGAATCAAAGTGTAGAGGCGCGCCGCCACTAAGCGCAGGGAAGAAGCCAGGTTATACCCGGTTCGAAATTCGCGCGCAACAGGTGGCAGCAGGACTCGGCTCAGTAGTCGATGCCGTCGCACACGGCCAATTACAGTCACCGCTTAAGTAATTCGAATTCTAATTGGCTTTGACTAATAAGTTTCGCCAAAGATACAAAAAGAAAATTATGACGCGCGTCGATATCTGCTGCCAACCTGCCCACCGACCTATCTAAATCTGTGAGAGCGAGAAAGAAAGAGAGAGACGCCACCGAGGAAGAAGACGGAAGCGAGCAGGTGCCGTTTCCTTCTTCTTCACTGAGTCAGTGACCACTATCAGTGAGCAGCGACTTTTCGCTGCTTTTTCAGTTGCATCATAAAATCAACGAAAAGTCACTGCTTTTACAGTGGATCGTCAAGTCGCTGATAAAAGCAGTGATTATTTCACTGATATTTTCGTGGAATGAGAAATCACTGTCAGAAACGAACATTAGTGGAACGAACATTCACTGACCAATACAATGATTTTTTCACTGATTTTTTAGTGGAACGAACATTCACTGACAAAAATAGTGATTTTTCACTGATTTTTATTTAGAGAGTAGGCTCTCCTGTTGATTCTTTTACATTTTTCCCCGCTGGGAGAGACGGGCATCACTACTTTTAACTTCCTTCTTGCACTCACTCTCTCTCGCGTTAAAAGTGGTCTCCTTGCCCTGCATTGATATGGGCCGTGGTACAAATGTTCCCTTTTCCGACTCTGTTGAAAGCCTCGGTGTAGTGTACTGTACTCTGGTCCAACCTGAAAAAATCAGGTTGATAAAATAACTAAAAAATGCAATAATATCATGTACCATCTGAGATTCTTCAGAAAGTATACTACCGAGACTCTTCGTAAATGACTCGTTGAAGCACTACTCTTCCCACACCTTGACTATTGTTCTGTCGTATTGTTCAATGCTTCTCAGAAGCTGCGAATCCGACTGCAGGTCCTGCAGAATTCGGGTGTGAGGTACATAGTGGGTCTTAGAAGGGATGCTCACATCACTCCTCACAGAACTTCATTGGGTTAGCTACGTACTGATTCGAAGAGACACTACTTCGTGGCTGTACTGATGTACAAACTCATGCGTATGAATGTCCCGGACTGTCTAGTACGTCTCTTTACTAGATATGTGCCCAGAGGTAATGTAAGAGGAGTGATAAAAGAACTTGAGCCCCCTCTGATGCGCAAATCGTACGGATTTAAATCTTTTCAGGTGCGAGGAGCGCATTTATGGAACTCCCTACCCACTGAGATTCGAAATTTACCGTCCCTCAGTTAGTTCAAGCTCGCAGTAAAGAGGCACTTATCTGACCTGGAATAGGTCACCTCGAAAGGGACATGTACTCTTGTGCTGTCCCATATACACTATTTATTCGTTCTGTCCGTATTCGTAGGTTAGTTATATGACTGTAATTTATAAGTATGACTGGACGAACGAATGCACTAGATGAATGCATGGGTTTTAGTGTAATTATAGTTTTAGTATCCTCGACTGATAGGTATTCCAAATGTTTTTATTGCTAATATTGTGTATTTATTACTGTATTCGCCACTGTGACTTACTATGTTCAGTATTACTATATAACTCTGACTGTGATCACACTCTGCGACTATGATATCACTGCATAACCTTAGTATTCTTTTGACTGTTACATCACCTTTTATAACTATTTGTTCTGTGTTATCACTAGCGTTACCTTCAGTATTATTTTGACTGTGATATCTCTTATAAGTATTTAAGATATCACGTTTACACACCTCTAGTATTATATTGACTGTGATATGATCTTTTATGAGTATTTGTTCTGTGATATCACTATCGATATCCTTAGTATTATTTTGACTGTGATACATTCTACTCTCTCTCTCTCTCTCTCTCTCTCTCTTTCTCTCTCATTTACATGTGACTGGAAAGGATAGAAGGTCGCCAACTGGTCATCCTGCTCTTGCACTGGCCTCGTCCGGTCCGCTCTCTCGTGGGCGCGGCGGCGCATTCGTTAGAACTGGCGCACGAGCTTAAACATTCAACCTGCTTCTTGCGCTATGCTGATTGTGTCTCACATCTCTCGCTTACTATAGAATACGCAGGGATCGCAGAATGTTTTGCATCATCGCAATGATATTTAATACTGTTACCAATGAGGGGATGATAGAGCCAATTAAAGTGAATGAATGAATTATAGTGAATTAGAGTGTATAAGTCGCGTAAAAAATATTGGACAATCCGCGCTTGCATTCAGAGATCTGGGATTCTAGTCGGGTGTTATTGTAATAATAATAATTTCAGATAATAAGGAGTATCTAGAAAGTCTTGAAGTCAGGACGGATGGTTCTATTATTGAAAGTCCACAGGAAGTAACTGGTAAGATAAATTTTGTGCATATAGAATACTTATTAAAGAAGGGTCAGCTACTGTTACTATTAATTGATAAAAAGTAATATTCCTTTAAACAATTTAAGTTTTTAATTTTTTACAATAGTAACAATGATAACAAAAAATAGAAAATTAAATAATATCAACTTTTTCTTTTATTTTTTATAACTTTCGAACATTTACAGCGAATTTGCGTCTCCCTTTGTGTACCTCTGTGTAGCTGTGCAATCTGCTTATGTATGTTCCTCGTGTATCTCATTAGACGAATGTGGTAAAAAATGCGCGCCGCTCTCGTCGCCTCTATACGGAGAGAAGTGCGCAGGGTCTGATACGCTGTTGCACGGAGAAACTTTTGGTACAACTGCTGCACTCCATAGTGCGACCGTTGCGCCAAGCGCGCCCTCTCTTTTGTACTTTCAGTTTGGAACAACTGCTACAACAAAAATGCGCAAGGGCTCGACCAAGGAGCAGACGACGCAGCCGCTTGGAACAGCAGTTACGCCTATTTGGAATAGCTGCTGCCACAAACTAACAGCGCTGCCGTCGCACTACGGCTAAAGCATGATTTGCACCAAAGGTCTCTCCGTGTAGCAGCGCGTGCTACAGTGGCAGCGGAAAGCAGGCTGTGCCCTAGTGCGTCGGGCGATGCCTCTTCCATCACACTGCGACGCACATGATTTCTAGATTTTGAGCACTGAGTTTTCAATGCTAGCCACCGATCGTCCAGCGCGCCCAATTGTAGGTCTAAAACTGGCTATATTTCCATTGTACACATAAGCTTCCCCTCCAGAAAACGTTATTTGATCATGTATTTTTATCCATTGAATCTGAGTATGAAAGCCTTTTTGTAAGATAATGAATAAAAATTGTTTAAAATCCAATAGCTGAAAGTATGGTTGAAAGTATTGCTAAAAGTATGGCTGAAAGTATTGCTAAAAGTATAGCTGAAGGTATTGCTAAGAGTATGGCTGAAAGTACGGCTGAAAGTACGGCTGAAAGTGTGGCTGAAAGTATGGCTGAAAGTATGGCTAAAAATATGGTTGAAAGTATGGCTAAAAATATGGCTAAAAGTATAGCTAAACGTGTGGCAAAGTCTTTATTTAAGTTTGGCATACAGTAGGGCTCAGAGTCTTACTATTAGCTGAATCCTGTTGCTAACAATATATAGCTGGCAACTTGTTAAAAGTATTGCTCAAAGTATGGCTGAAAGTATGGCTGAAAGCATGGCTGACAGTATGACTGAAATCATGGCTGGAAGTCTGGCTTAAGGTATGCCTAAAACCCAGGCTAATCGTGTGGCAAAAAGTCTTTATTTAAGTTTGGCATAAGGCATGGCTTAAAGTCTGGCTAAACGTGTGGCAAAGTCTTTATTTAAGTTTGGCATAAAGTAGGGCTCAGAGTCTTACTATTAGCTGAATCCTGTTGCTAACAGTTTATAGCTGGCACCTTGTTAAAAGTACGGCTGAAGGTACGTCTGAAAGTACGGCTGGAAGTAGGGCTGAATGTACGGCTGAAAGTACGGCTGAAAGTATGGCTGAAAGTATGGCTGAAAGTATGGCTGAAAGTATGGCTGAAAGTATGGCTGAAAGTATGGCTGAAAGTATGGCTGAAAGTATGGCTGAAAGTATGGCTGAAAGTATGGCTGAAAGTATGAGTGAAAGTCTGGCTTAAGGTATGCCTAAAAGTCTGGCTAACCGTGTGGCAAAAAGTCTTTATTGAAGTTTAACATAAGGTATGTCTTAAAGTCTGGCTAAACGTGTGGCAGTCTTTATTTAAGTTTGGCATAAAGTAGTGCTCAGTATCTTACTATTATCTGAATCCTATTGCTAACAGTATATAGCTGGCACCTTGTTAAAAGTATGGCTGAAAGTATTGCTAAAAGTATAGCTGAAAGTATTGCTGAAAGTATGGCTGAAAGTATAGCTAAAAGTATGGCTGAAAGTATTGCTAAAAGTATGGAGGAAAGTATGGCTGAATGTATGGCTGAAAGTAGGGTTCAACGTATGGCTGAATGTCTTCAGTTGAGTCTAGCTTAAGGTATGACTAGACGTCTGGCTAAAAGTATGTTGATAAGCTTTTCGTCAAGGTTCGCATAAAGTCTGACTATTAGCTAAATCATGTTCTAAATTAATCTTAAGGTGAGCTAAACATTTACCGGAATGTATAGATCACAGTATAGTTAAAAGTATGGCTGAAGGTATAGTATGAAGTCTTGCTTAATTTTGGCTTTAAAGAGCGGTTGACAGCATACCTGACACCTCGTTATAAATATGACTGAAAGTATTATTAAAAGTATGGCTCAAAGTATGGCTGAAGTATGGCATGAAGTCTTGTTTAATTTTTATTTTTAAGTGTGGATAACAGCATATACCTGGCACCTCGTTAAAAGTATGGTTAAAATTTTGCTAAACGTATGGCTAAACGTATGGTTGAAAGTATGGGTGCAAGTATGGCTCAACGTATGACTTTAAGTATTGTCTTAAGTCTGGCTTATGGTATGGCTAAAAGTCTGGGTGAAAGTATGTGAAAAACTCTTTCTTCAAGTCTGGCATAAAGTATGGCTCAAAGTCTGACTATTAGCTGAATAAGGCTGCTAACAGTATAAAGCTGGCACTTTGTTAAAAGTATGGCTGAAAGTATTGCTAAAAATATGGCTGAAAGTATGGCTGAAAGTATTGCTAAAAGTATGGAGGAAAGTATGGCTGAATGTATGGCTGAAAGTAGGGTTCAACGTATGGCTGAATGTCTTCAGTTGAGTCTAGCTTAAGGTATGACTAGACGTCTGGCTAAAAGTATGTTGATAAGCTTTTCGTCAAGGTTCGCATAAAGTCTGACTATTAGCTAAATCATGTTCTAAATTAATCTTAAGGTGAGCTAAACATTTACCGGAATGTATAGATCACAGTATAGTTAAAAGTATGGCTGAAGGTATAGTATGAAGTCTTGCTTAATTTTGGCTTTAAAGAGCGGTTGACAGCATACCTGACACCTCGTTATAAATATGACTGAAAGTATTATTAAAAGTATGGCTCAAAGTATGGCTGAAGTATGGCATGAAGTCTTGTTTAATTTTTATTTTTAAGTGTGGATAACAGCATATACCTGGCACCTCGTTAAAAGTATGGTTAAAATTTTGCTAAACGTATGGCTAAACGTATGGTTGAAAGTATGGGTACAAGTATGGCTCAACGTATGACTTTAAGTATTGTCTTAAGTCTGGCTTATGGTATGGCTAAAAGTCTGGGTGAAAGTATGTGAAAAACTCTTTCTTCAAGTCTGGCATAAAGTATGGCTCAAAGTCTGACTATTAGCTGAATAAGGCTGCTAACAGTATAAAGCTGGCACTTTGTTAAAAGTATGGCTGAAAGTATTGCTAAAAATATGGCTGAAAGTATGGCTGAAAGTATTGCTAAAAGTATGGAGGAAAGTATGGCTGAATGTATGGCTGAAAGTAGGGTTCAACGTATGGCTGAATGTCTTCAGTTGAGTCTAGCTTAAGGTATGACTAGACGTCTGGCTAAAAGTATGTTGATAAGCTTTTCGTCAAGGTTCGCATAAAGTCTGACTATTAGCTAAATCATGTTCTAAATTAATCTTAAGGTGAGCTAAACATTTACCGGAATGTATAGATCACAGTATAGTTAAAAGTATGGCTGAAGGTATAGTATGAAGTCTTGCTTAATTTTGGCTTTAAAGAGCGGTTGACAGCATACCTGACACCTCGTTATAAATATGACTGAAAGTATTATTAAAAGTATGGCTCAAAGTATGGCTGAAGTATGGCATGAAGTCTTGTTTAATTTTTATTTTTAAGTGTGGATAACAGCATATACCTGGCACCTCGTTAAAAGTATGGTTAAAATTTTGCTAAACGTATGGCTAAACGTATGGTTGAAAGTATGGGTGCAAGTATGGCTCAACGTATGACTTTAAGTATTGTCTTAAGTCTGGCTTATGGTATGGCTAAAAGTCTGGGTGAAAGTATGTGAAAAACTCTTTCTTCAAGTCTGGCATAAAGTATGGCTCAAAGTCTGACTATTAGCTGAATAAGGCTGCTAACAGTATAAAGCTGGCACTTTGTTAAAAGTATGGCTGAAAGTATTGCTAAAAATATGGCTGAAAGTATTGCTAAACGTATGGCTGAAAGTATTTCTGAAGTATAGCTAAATATGAGGCGTTTCACGTCAACTGTCCCAGCGCGCGGCGCGTGAGCCCCAAAACCTGCTATTTCTAACTCATGTTTATGATACTAAAAGGTACTTAAAAAAATTGTTTGATATGCATTTTCGACGTATTTTTTCCTCAGCTTTCCAATGATGTTGTTAGTTTTTTCAAAATTTTCCATTTTCATCTTCAAAAACTCTTTTGCATTCTATTTCTCGCAAAAAGCATCTCGGGCACTCTTTGGAAAATATCCTTTCCTACGTAAAAAATGCTCAGCTTTCGATCTAGGGAGTCAAAAAAAATATTAAAAATACACTTTTTGAGATATAACATGTTTTGTACTTTTTGAAGGTGCAAAATTGAAAATTTCGGAAAAACTGCTTACGCCGTTGGAAAGCTGAGGAAAAAATACGTCGAAAACGCTTATCAAACAATTTTTTTAAGTATATTTTAGTATCATAAACGTGAGTTAGAAATAGCACGATGTGGGGCTCCAGCGGCGCGCGCTGGGGCAGTTGACGTGAAACGCCTCATATATGGTGTGAAGTCATGCTTAATTTTTGCTTTTAAGTGTGACTAACATCATATACCTGACATCTCGTTAAGTATAACTAAAAGTATGGCTCCAAGTATGGCTGAAAATATTATGTTCAGGCTGGCTTAATGTATGGCTAAAAGTCTGTCTGAACGTAAAGCAAAAAGTCTTTCTTCATGTTTGGCATAGCTAATAGTCAAACTATTAGCTAAAACCTGTTTGAAATTTATTTAACCCTCAGAAGCATAAATTTTTCTATTCGATATTTTGGCCTGAAATTTCTCACTTGGGGGTTTTTGGCGTCGCTAATAACGAATATGCGATCAGAATTTTAATTTTCCTAATTCAAGATGGCGGTTTCAAGATGGCGGATGAAATTTTTTGAAAATGAGTTTATTTTCACTTCAAAATGTTTACCCGGGGGTTTTCGGGGTTGCTGATAACGAATATGCCGTCAAAATTTTTATTTCCAAATCCAAGATGGCGGATTCAAGATGGCGGACGTAATTTTTTTAGGAAATGTGTATATTTTTAAAACTCAAAAATGATTTTTTTCTAAGAAAACATGCATTTTTTGCAATTTGTTTATTTATATCAATTTAATAACAAATAAAATAATAAATTACATTCGGGAGAATTGTAGAGAAACGTCTTACCTATCAGAAAAGCCCGTCACCTTGAATAAATACACATAAATACGTTTTTTATAAATAAAAATAGAAAGCTACTTTGGTGGTCCCTATAGGGACCACTATGCTTCTAAGGGTTAAAGGATAACTCAACATCTGCCGAAGTATAGATCAAAGTATAGCTAAAAGTATAACTGAAGTTATGGCATGATAACTTGCTTAATTTTGGCTTTAAAGTATCGCTAACAGTTTATAGGTGGCACCTCCTTAAAAGAATGACTAAACGTATTGACAAAGGTATGGCTGAATATATGGTTCAAAGTATAGCTAAAAGTGTCCTGTTAAGTCCGGCTTTATGTATGACTGAAAGTACAGTTTTGCTCAAAGTATGGTCGAAAGTATTGTGTTAAGTGTAGCTTCAGTTTAGCTGAAAGTATGGCTTTAAGTCAGACTATTGGCCTGGTTGAAGTTTAAATAAAAAGTTGGCTGCAGCAGTTTAGCTGGGGCCTGGTTAGATGTATATCCCCATTTCTGGCTCTAAGTATAGCTTCACGTTGAACGAATGTTGAGCACAGCGGCGCAACTCATTGTGGCAGGTGCGTGCGCATGCGCACAAGCGAAAGAAAATACTGCGCCCGCGAAATGTTGAACGAACAAAAGTACATAAAATGTAACTAAGGCGATAAACCAAATTTCCTTTTTACAGTAAAAAGTATAAAATACTTATATTATATAGAATATACATATAGCGCGATATGTCATGTCACTAATTATCGCTAAAACTATGGTTGAAAGTATGGCTAAAGGTTTCACTTCTAGGTACCTATCTTTTAAATAATGATGGATTTGTTAGGATATAAATTTATTCGTAATTTGGTTGGTGGGAGTAATGGGTTTTTAGGTTACAAGAAGTAAGGTGGCGCAAAATTTTGCTAAAATTACGGTGTGCTAAGCTCGCTAAGAGATGACTAGTATCGCTAAAAGTCTGGTTAGGGTATCCTAATTTGAAGAATTATCATTTTGATATTTCATATATTTCAGACCAATCGTTGCGTCACACCGTTTGCCCTCACGATGGAGATGATAACATTTCTACGTCTTCCGTTGCGGTAGAGGGATGCCGTAATGGTATAGTACCTGCAGGTAACATTATAACTTGTTTTTTGTAACACAGACAATTTTCGCGTTTTTTAAAACTTAAAAAGGTCCTAACTTAACCGTTTTTAGACCAGCAGGCACGTTTGTTGCGGTGCGCTAAGCGCGATCAGAGATGACTAGTATCGCTAAAAATCTGGTTAGGGTATCCTAATTTTAAGAATTATCATTTTGATATTTCATATATTTCAGAACAATCGTTGCGTGACAACGTTTCCCTGCAGGATGAAGACGATAGCGTTTGTACGTCTTCCGTTGCGGTAGAGGGATGCCATAGTGGTATAATATCTGCAGGTAATATTATAACTTGGCTTTTGTAACACAGGCACGATTTTCGCATTTTTTAAACCTAAAAAAGGTTCTTAAATAATTGATTTTAGACCAGCGGGCACAAAAGCCGCCAAGTGGATCAAAAATTTTCATAGCCGGCGTAAAACTTCTGTAGCAGGCGTAAAAGTTCCGCAGCGGGCGTAAAATTTCCATAGCGGGCGTAATATTTCCGTAGCAGGCGTAAAATTTTTTTAGCGGGCGTAAAATTTCTGGTGTGAGCACTAAAGTTCCTTAGCGGTCGTAAAATTTTCTTTGCGATTCTTCTAGAAACTGTTTTAATTTTTTTCCAATGCAAGTGACTTTTCTTTCTCAATCAATATCATTTCGTGTATCTTAGGTTTTCAATAACAACAAATTTTAGTTTGATTTTTTTAAATCTTCTTTATTGTCTAATTTTTATTTCAAAAATACAAAAATTTATACAAAATTTTAAATATGTTAGAGTGAGGAAAGATAAAAATAACCTCAATAGATCTTTGGTGGCTGTATGTTAAGGTAGTTGTGCCAAAAAAAGGGTTTCTTAAGAACCTTCTGAAACTTCGGGCATACGTTTGTCTTACCGATGCCCATACGTGTGCTAAATTTCCAAGAGATGACTCGTGCCGATTTTGAGATATTCAATATCAATGTTGGGCCTTTTAACATGGGAGGCATAGTAACAACAAGCGGAAAACAGCATTTAAATTCATTGTTGGAAAACGTTTCTTAAGATCATAACAAAAAACTAATCTATTAATTATCATTATAATTAAAAGCTTGTCACTAAAATTCAGAGTAATGACACGTATAGTTTCCGAGGAAAGCCATTGTAAATCTCGTATAAGTATGGAATATTTGGGTTAAGAGAGATTCGATATAGGAAAAAATACAGAACAATGCGTTTTTCAAGTAATTATATGTTTGCGTGTCATTTATACGCATATACTGTACATTCACATTCTCCTACACACATGTGCGACTCTGATTTTTTTCTACTATGATGCATTAACTATATTGCGTGATTGTAGACCGTATCCTGAAGACACAAGTACCTTAATGTTTTCTCGCGTCACAGATACAAAAACACGAAAATCCAAACCTGTATCACATAAAATATCGTGTGCAGTAAGGGCTAAGTGATCTTTTTGACCTCGTGTGGATGCAGTACTCATATACAGCTCGCAAAATGCCTTCGCCTTTGGTTCGTGCTTGTTCGCCTCCAACTCGTACTGCAAACAACACTAGATCTAAAAAGGCCCACTTTACGCCCTTCTGACACTATTCTACTAAGGTACCTGAAGTAAAAAAGTAATTTAGGACTACATATTTGTTATAAAACTAACGAATTCTTGTAGAGACTGATGAAGCTGTCGGAAACATCACTGCGATTGAAAGTAATTTAGAAGAGGAAACCATTTCAATGTGGGATCATATTGAGGAAGGAAAAGTAAACAATATATTATTTGTTATATATCTATATAATTACACTGAAAACCAATTAGAAAAGTAATTTGTCCTACTTGAGCAACTCCTCGGCTGAGAGGAAAATGGTGCTAACTCGTTATTTCGCTAAATAAAGTTCCAACTCGGCGGAGCACTAAGAAAAGTGCCAACTCAGTGGAGCGCTAAGAAAAGTGCCAACTCACAGGCTTTTTTCCATAGACGTTTTAGTTGAAAATAGCTATAGAGTTTGAAAAATCTGTTTCTTCTTTCTTTTTTGCTGTATAAATATAGATATGACAAATCGTAAAAAAAATTCAAAACTCTATAGCTATTGTAAAACGTCTATGGAAAAAAGGCAACTACCACTTTTGCTCCCGGCGCCCGATCACGAATGTTGTATTTTCGACCTCGCTAGGCAAAAATAGTAGATTATACACCTATGGAGTAAAGTAGGCTATGTACGCCCGCGAGTGATTTGCTGCACGAGCGAAGCGAGGATAGCAACTCGCGGGCGTTCATAGCCCTCATTACTCCCGAGGGCAATATACAATATTTTCGGATGCCCATGGGAAAGTTATTTGTGCTTAATCCCTGATTTCAGGGTCGAAAAGGTCACATAACCTCACTCCTAGAAACTGTGCCGCTTATGCTCGAGTATCTTCTTTTTGCAACACACAGACGGTGATAGCAGTGAAAAAGTAGGGAAACGTGCATGCGCGTGGCTTTTTATATGAGGCAGTACATGTGGCGTTTTACTTCCTGACAACAGGGGGTAAACACAATTCTTTACACGTGGTATGCGAAAAAATCGTATACGCTCCATGGGAGCAAATAGAGAATGCCTCAGATCGCATGTTTGTCACCGCATGTTTGTCAATTTACATGCAATCTGGGACATTCTTTTCTTTTACTCCCTAGGTGTGTAATATACTATTTTAGCATATGGACTAAGAAGGTGCTTCGTTGTGTGTGAGTTTTGAGTGCACTAAATGACAAATTACGCACTGCGTTCGTTATTTTCTATCATACAGTAATAATACGTTGCGTTAGGAACGATAACTCAGACAGGTTATTGAGAGGGTATGAAACACATTTTCCAGTATAATTTTCACATTATTTTTTCTATGCACTTATGATATAAAATAATATGTGTAATTATTGCGGTATTGTTGCCAGTAGCACACGCGGGTGCGTTGACAACAATGCCGCACTCGTCGCACAATGCACTATTTATATCTACTAGCCCTCTAAGATCAAGCGCGCTACGCGTGCCAAGGACACCATCTTGATTTTTTCAGTCAATGACAGTACACTTTATCCACCCCGTTGAAAAGGTCCGATAAAAACTAATAAAAATATTCAGATTTGGGTGCAGAAACCGCATAGAATATTAGGTTTCTGCACCCTTTTTATCTGGCTCTATCTTTTCAACCGGTCATCTAACGCTCTGAAGTGTCCCTCTAAGCTTCAATTCGATACTATCGCGTTCTCCCTTTCGTAGATAGAATAGTTATATATAACTATATTTAATCTATATCACACACTGTGTTCTTTTCTTTGTAAACTTTTTTTATAAACTTTCTTTTCTTTCTATACTATAGGTACAACTGCATAAAAATTTTAAAGTTTATATTTCGGGAGCAGAAATGAGTGAAATTAAGAAAAAATTAAAAAAAAACAAAAAAGAAATGGTAAGAATACTAATGAAAGAAGTATTAGGAATTGAAAATTTGATCGAAATGTCTCCTACTGGTCGTGGCGGCCATAAAGAGATACCAAGCCTCGTCAAGTCCGCAATATTTCGTAAGACAGATTTTATTGATTTTATTGTATGATATGTTGCTTTTAGAATAATTATTATTATATCAAATAATTTATATGTGCCCACTATCCGGCAAATACACGATACAATACTACTCTCCTCTCATTATCCAAAAGGGAGTCCGTCGTGAAAGTCTTTCTCGAGCAAAGAAATATAATTCAAATTATTCATTTATTATCTGCAAATTAAATACTAAATAACTCGCATTTACTTAAACTCAATCTATAAACGCACCAGACTAACGAAATAAATCGCAACTATCTCGATGCCACTCTAGCTGCTCGTTCACCCGCAAACACGTTTTCAAATATTCCTCAAAACTCTATTATAGAGTGTGCGTGGGGCACACTCTACAACAGTTCGACGCTCGCTGTCGCTCTTTCATTTTCGCGGAACTCGCTTGAGATGTTCCATTCCCGCTGTCGTATGCGCCGCCGCGTCGCTATCCCAATCTTCCTCCACGCGAGACTATTACTAAATAAACAATCGAAGAGTTAATAGTTTCAGAAATTGGTCGTCACCGCTCCAGCGACCGATACCACGTAACGCATAAATCGCAATAAACGCTCCACGGCGCGTACTCTGATTGCGATTTCTCTATTTCTCTTTTTCTCTATTTCTCTATTTCTCTATGCCCATTCTCGCTTATCATTGCTTTCTCGCATACTCACATTCATGCGGTGATCACTTACCGATTGTCGTTGTCCTCCAGACGCATGCATGAAATCTAGTCACATTCTTGGAATATAGTATTATCTGTGTCTAGATCTCGAGTACCCTGGTTTTCTAAGATTCTCTCTCTCTCTCTCTCTCTCTCTCTCTCTCTCTCTCTCTCTCTCTCTCTCTCTCTCTCTCTCTCTCTCTCTCTCTCTCTCTCTCTCTCTCTCTCTCTCTCTCTCTCTCTCTCTCTCTCTCTCTCTCTCTCTCTCTCTCTCTCTCTCTCTCTCTCTCTCTCTCTCTCTCTCTCTCTCTCTCTCTCTCTCTCTCTCTCTCTCTCTCTCTCTCTCTCTCTCTCTCTCTCTCTCTCTCTCTCTCCCCCCCCCCCCCCCTCCCTCCCTCTCTCTCTCTCTCTCTCTCTCTCTCTCCCTTTCAGGGGAAGGATCGATATCAAAATTGGAGAAATTTTAAAACATTTTTGTTACTGTGCAATCATTTTTGTTACTGTGGAATCGGTAATTTTTTGTAATTTGGAATTTTCTTTAGAGTCACAATGTGGTAATCTTTAACGACAGTATAACCCATTCAACTGTTTTATTTTATGTATAATTTCATGATGTACTTCATGACATTAAAAGATAATTATTTTCGTAAAGAACTTTTGACTCTAGGGTAAGTGCAGGTATTACAACGGCGCAGGTATTATTGCGATATTTCTATTTCTGTAGAAACCTAATAAACTTCATTTCGAATCTGATCCAAAAAATTCGTAATGTACATTTGAAATGTTATCTTTATTATTACTAAAATATAATTAAGAATATTTGCTTATTTTTCTTATTTATGTGAATTTTAATTTCGAGAGCTCGATTTGTTGTGAAAAAATATAGGAAGCTTCGAATATACTCGAAACAAAAATGTCTATTTCTGCACACCATTAAAACAAAACAAAAATACTATAAATAACTTTTATACGTAAAATTACAGTCATTTTTCAAAAAAGAGCATGAAATTACTTTATTATAATGTTTAAGTAAAATTTTAATGATGCAGCATTACCTGCATTATTTTTTGCGAATGTTGGAATTACTGCGATAAACTATGAGACACACCTAACCTCCAAAATCGCAGTAATACCTTCACTTACCCTATTGCAAAAATATAAAACCTAAGTAATTTATTTTGTTTTAGATAATTTAGTGCTAAAAGCAAGATTTGGATTTTATTTAATAACGTCAATTTTAATTTAAGCTAAATGAATATGTCGCTTCTAGATTTTATAAGATAGTTATTTCATGGAATACTAATGCATTATGTCGTACGTATTATGTAAAAATGATTCTATTTAAGTCATTCATTAGCTAGAAAATATAGTTCACTTTCTACTAAGAACTACTTATTAACCATCTTTTTAAAACTTTAAAGATAAAAAGTAAATTGCTAATAACGATTATAAGTAAATTGCTAAGAACGATTTCCAAAGCCAATGTAGGAAGGATTGTTGTGAAATTTTCTTCCCCCCCCCCCCGCATTTATGCGGCGGAGGAGAAAAAAAAGCCTACAAGAATTGTTTTTCGTGACAAAATAACTTTTTGTTCTGATGAGGGTGACATTGTTCTCCGAAACGTCATCATACACATGTGAAAATTTATTTCTCACATCCTTGCCTCGGGAAGATCGAACTCCTACATACCAATATAATCATACCAGCCGAGGAATAAAATTCGTACAAAAACACACCATTGTTATTTCATCAATAAATTGCTAATACTTTCTTTCTTACAGATTTCGTCAATGAAAATGTCGAAGTTGATCAAAAAATGTCCAAAAATGAGTACCGGCGGACTTTAACACTTATGTGTAATACGTTGCGCCATCCAAAAAAACATTAAAATGTTAATTATATTTAATTAAAATTAAAAAAATTAATTTGTTTATTTGAATAAAATCTTATTGATAAAACTTGTTTATTCTTATTTCTTTCTTCTTCAAGTAAAAGAATAAACTATACTAATTAGTTTACTTTGGATAATGATTAATAGTTCATTATACAATTCTTAAAATCTAAGGTAAAAGTATCAATACTTGGCCATCAAAACTCCAGTACCAAAAGTGGCCGCATGCACTAAATAGTATGTTTTTGAAGTTAACACACAATTATAAATTCCTCTCGAAGCCGTCACACTAGGCTTCAACACTCCCTCTCTCGAAGCCGTCACACAAGACTTCGACACTTTTTTCTCCGGAGCTATCACACAAGACTTCGACGCTCTTTTCTCCAAAGCCATCACACAAGACTCCAACGTACTCGCTCTCGAACCTATCGTACTGAACTCCTTCACTTTCGACGCTGTTACGCCAGATTTCATCTCTTTCAAAGCCGTTGCACTAGACTCTAACTCTCTCTTTCTCTGGTTCTCTAGGCTAGACTCTCCTCTACGCTCTTTACATGATAGCACGCTAACTCGATCCCTGTCCTCACTCAACCCGGCTTGACTCCATTCACTACCATATAAATTCCTCTGTCAGATTCCTGAGTCCATATAAGAGCTATACAGAACGCAGGGGGCTCTACTGCGTCCCGGCAACCGTGTAGGGCACTGTGCTGCTCTATGTCCTACTAGTTGGCAGACAAAACACTGATTGTCAAAGGTCGCTTCGCCCGTTGTATTCGTGGCTGCAGCCGACAACTGACGGCGCAGGGGAGTGTCAGATCATTATTGTCACGATTTCCCCTTCGCACGTCTCTGACCGTTCTTTCTCCGACTCTTTCGTCACCCGCTGTCCTTCAACTCCGTTCTTTTCGTACTCTTTTGTTGACTCGACAACAGCAGTGACTTGGTACGACGCTTGGTGGGAGCCGTCGTACATAGGGCCTCGGATTCTCAACTTCTCACGACGTAGTGGTGGCCTGTATCACTTTTTAATCGTCTCTTTCCTCTCAAACTTCGTCCATATCGCTCAATCGCCTCGAAGCTATCTAAGGTTTTATCCCACAGATAGTCCTGTTTTCTGGACGTAAGTGGGAGAAAGCGAGGTTAAGCTGCTCTCTCATCGAAGGAAGTTTCTTCAAGTAGCCGACAATTCGACGGAACTTGGTAAGAAAGGGCATGATCCTGTAAGCTCTCTCGAATGTTTTGAAATCTCAAGTGAAGATTTCATCTTGGTATACTTCATACCAGTCACTCGCTTGGTATACTTCATACCAGTCACTCGCTTGGTATACTTCATACCAGTCACTCGGTTGGTATACTTCATACCAATCACTGTGGCTCGCCTACATGCTTTGAGCGTTTTTTAACGTGGAGACTGCTATCATCGAATCCGTGGCGTTCCTCTTGATGACTTTCTCTACGCGAACTCCTCCAATCACGATTATTTGGCTTCCCTCGATTTCTCCGGCGCCGTACAACCGAACTGTTTCGACTCGGACAATGCGAACTAGTGGGACTGATGTCTCGAAAGTCTGCTCTAAATCGGCTCGAGAATACGGATGGCGATTCGAAGGTTGTCTCAGACTCAGACTCAGATTCATTCGGCAGAGAAATTCGTCTTTGCTTCTGCGGGCGGGCTGCTGTGCGAGGAGGCTCAATTCTAGCATTGACTTCACTTCGCCAATCCTCTTGTCTCTGGATGTGGGATTTTCATTTCCAGCCTCGAGGTGTATCTTGCAACCGCAACGGCCTCAATGCGTAACGTGTCCCTAGATTATCGTAATGTAGTCTGTCACATCTCCCCATCACCGACTCAACATTTTCGTGAAGAGATATTCGAGGGATTGCGCCGACATTCGTCGATCCCAGGAGTCTCTGGTATTCGCAGGTACGAAAGGTGAAAGTATGACAACTTCCTCCTGAAAGTGGAGGGCCGTTGTCTGGTGAGATGAGGCCATGGTTACAATCGGCTCTGATCGCAAAATTGACATGAATTCCTCTTCTGAAGTGAGTGACAGGTAGTACGAATGATCAACTCCTGCATTCGAAGCACTTGTAATTCGAGTCATCGTCGATATAATTCCTTCTTCTTACACTCTCAACCCACCACAACCATTATTCCTCAATAAACTATCACGTCTCCAAACTCGACAGGAAAACAGTATCAGTCTTCTCCGATCTTCTTCAAAAAAAAGAGAAACTCGACACCCTTCACTCGACCCTCTCACTGGCAATCTTGTATCTCAATCACAACCTCGATTTGCCTTGAATTCGACCCAACCCTCGTTGTTGCTGTCGTTAGCGTGGCCCCATGTTGGGCGCCATTTGTAACGTTTTATTTGCTTAAACCCACTAGTAGAGTCAAAATAGTCAATAAGTATGATTTGAGCAAATATTTCGGCTTGCGACTAGTATCTCGATGAGAAAGTAGCCACGACTCAGCAACAACCAAGGTTGATTTTTATATACTGCAACACACAATACCAACGCTAATGGACACAATATCCTTCTTATTCGGACAGCAAAGAGATTGCACACTCGTGAATAACAACAAGCACGTAGGAAGTAAAATGTAGTTTATTAATTTCAAATCAAGATGGCGGCTTCCGCCATTTTGCGTCGTCGGATCGTCTTTCCTCTCGGCTGCGGGGCTCTCACTAGGCTTCTCCCGCACTCCTGCCACCGGACCTGCTAAACATACAAAAGAACCACCCGGTCACGAAACTCGACCCCGCAACTCACAAGTCGACTCACGACATGACAACTTAGGAGACACCAGAACTCCAGCTACCCTTTCATGACACCAGGTTACACTGGTGTAATTCCTCCTCAGCTGTACTGCGGCTCTCGAATATTTGGAACATCAACCCCAACCTCTCTCACGACCCGAAGTGCAAGCCTCACGACCCCAAAACTTACTTCGCACAACTTACAAGCCTCAACTTGTACCTACCTACCTTTACACCTTCAATCCTTACTACTTCGCAGCTACTTACTAGGTTCACAATTTCTCCGGCAACACCTCACACACCCTACCAATGACTCGTTACTTTTACTCGGCGAACAATGAGAAAGTTAACTGAACTATCCATAACCTCGTATGAGCTCGTTTGGAGGTCAATCGTCTTGAGTGACTCCCGTTCCTTACCCGCGGTCACTAGCGCGCGTCATACTCATCGCTCGGCTGAGTATATTCATTCTATCTCTCGCGCTCTATCTCTACCTCCTTCTCTCTCTCTCTCTACTCACCGGTGTTCGCAGTACTATACCTCTAGCTGAGTGCTCATCGAGCACCTTCGAAAGAAATCACCTCCGAAGACGTGGAACCCGCGGTTTCTCATTTCTCGTCGCAGGCAATGGGGACACGGTATACCCCGTAGTGTAGCAGCAAAAGCTCTCCCATTCATCGGACACCATATTGCAAAACTATGCAACTCCTCTCTCCTGCAAGGTAAATTTCCTGGTGTCTGTAGGAAGGCACATCTCGTTTCAGTAGTTATTGCGACACTATGGAGCACCCAAGCAATGACTCATCGACGCCAGCCGAGGTCAATGTTTGTCGGGCCACCACCATAGTGCCGCGTTAGCAAAGTTTGTGCATATGCGTGTGTGTGGACGTTTGTGTGGTACGCACATACACACGCGCGCACAAGTATATTCTAAGGAGAGAGAGAGAAAAAAAGAGAGAGAAGAGAGACAAAGAAGTGAGTGAGAGAGAGAGAAGAGAGAGCGAAAAAGGAGCGAGCGAGAGAGAGAGAGAGAGAGAGAGAGAGAGAGAGAGAGAGAGAGAGAGAGAGAGAGAAACGCGCATGTGCATCAAGCAATTGTGCAAGCTCACACATACACATTCGAATATACACACCATTCTTTGCCCACGAAAACACACATACACACACTCACTCACATGCTCGCCCATGCCCCATACACACTTCCGAACACGCACTTACTCACTGGAACGCTCACACACATACATCCGAAAAACACACACACACTAGCACGCAACATACACACTTCCCCACACATACATTTTTGAGAAAGCGAGAGAAAGATCGAGAAAGAGAGAGAAAAAGAGAGAGAGAGTAACTTTTGTGCGTAGTCTCTCTGTATCATCATGGCAAATGTACCTACATAGAAAATTTCCAGATCCATGGTGTTTTACGGGGTTTTCGATATTTCATCGGATTTTGGAAGCTAATGGTATATGATTCGTGAACATGTGGTCTTATGGTGTGTCTACGGGATTTTTATGGTGTATTTTACAACTTTTGTGTATAGCCTCTCTGCATCATGGCAAGTGTACCTACATAAAAAATTTTTCAGATTCATGGGTTTTTATATGGTTTTCACAACTTTTATGTACAGTCTCTGCACCGTGCAGCGAGAGGCCAACACCTCACGCGCAGTATGCAATCACGCACGCACGGTTTGACAAAAATGGAAAAAACTCATGCACATCCCATAAGACTGCTTCATCATATATTATACTTCTGTCATACTCTTGTGGAACTGTAAGCCGAAATTTCTGCATTGAATCACTGTCTACATATAATACTCGCGCACAACATTTGCATTGGCCATAATCCGCACACAGCACACTCGTGGTACCTTGCCACGGAGATGTTCATGCAACAAGACAATATTTCATGACTGACAGCCGATCGAACATTCATCTTTGCCACGGATGCTCTCATCGCACGTGGGCTCTCATCACATGCGGGCTCTCTGCTGTTGAACTATATCATCTTACCTCGAATTAGTCAGAACTTGCAGTCATCGAAATTGTATCTTGCCATGTGTCCCACGTTTTCAATTTCTTGAATTACACTCACGTGCAAAAAACTCCTGACTGTGACATCTTTTCATCGACGGTTGCGTTCACGGCCGACACTCTGCGGACGTTTCATTTTCAGCGTAAACCAGATAGGGTGTAACATCAGACCCCGAACTGCAGATATGTTATTTTTTTTTTTTTTTTAAATATCACGTACCGAAAGCACAACAAGTTGTAGTATCACGAAACTCCATACCAGACACAGAAAGGAATAAAGACATTGTAAGTAACAAATGTCTGCAAACGCAATCCGACGTTAAAAAAAAATGTGACCACACGGAGAGCTAAATGGCTACTGATGAACACTTTTCGGGGAGCGGCTGACCAGCGGGAAGCAGGCTGTTGGAAGTCGGATGACACCTGCTGGAAGTCGGCTGTTGGCTGCTGGAAGTCGGCTGCCGTCGGCTGGAAGTAGCTGTGTAAAATATTGTTTCAGTTATCCGTGCGACTACAGCCGCGGTCCGTCTGCTAGTAACGCGTCAGAGGACCACACCCTGGAAAACTAGTGGCGCTGGTGTAGCAACGCAAAGAATGTACTCGTGATCGGTGATGACACAGTGTAAAATCAGCTCATTGGCTACCGCTGTATCTCCATCGTTGTGATTGGCGGTGACCGGCGCACGAGAAAACACCTCATTGGCTGTTGGTGTGCCCCACCAAGCTGATTTAGCGGCCGCGAGAAACGAAGCGTGAGAAGAGCTTATTGGTTACCGCTGCGCCGGCAAAAGAGCTGCTTTGCCACGGCACTAGCCCCACCACATGACTCGTAAATTAGCGAACGGCTGCGCGCGGGTGCTGGCACGACCACCGCTCCGCTATGTCGGTAAAAAAGCTGACTCCCCGCGATACTAGTGTCAATCCGATCGCATGGCTCACGGGCTCGTGGTAAGAGGTACGAGTAATAAAGTCCATCTGATAAACCGATGTATTTTAAATAAAAGTTTTTCCCGTCATGGCACCAGTAAACGAATACTGACGAAAGGTGTTGTGGCCACTCGGAGAGCTAAACGGCAACTGTCGAGTGTACGCCGCGATGATGTATCCGGTAGATCGTGCACGTGCCATTTAAATTGCGAGTCAGCATTTTTGAATGGAAGAAAACAGCAAACATGAGAGTATCATGAAGCGTATGACAATGAGATCATCGAGGCGACACTTTCGCAGCTGCGCGACTGCTGACACCGCAAATCAGATAACTGAGCGCCGGACAGTGTATGAATCATACACTCATCTTTTACTTTCTCAAGCGCCGCTGCACGGATGCTACCGCAACAAAACAGGTAATAGCAAGTAGGATACGTCATACATTCGTCTTTAAATTTCTACAAGCTGCGCTTTCTAAAAAAAAGGCTCTAAATACTATCACGTGATTTCTAGCTTCCAAAACTTTTTTTTTGCCATAAATACATCATAATCACTCTCGAATTCAGCCACAACTTTCCGTTCGTATTTGGTAGTCACAATCTTTATACTTGTTTGTTTTTCGACTCGCTGATAGAGTAAGCATTGCAAGGTCTTTTCAAATCTTTTTCGAGGAGCGGATACCAGTGAGACGTCGGCTGTTGGAAGTTGGATGTTAACTGCTGGAAGTCGGCTGTTGGAAGTCGAATGTTTACTGCTGGAAGTTGGCTGTTGAGGGATGAAAGGCGGCTGTCGTCTGTTGGAAGTAGCTGTTTCAAATACTTTTTCAGTTAGCCATACGGCTACATGTACGGTCCGTCTACTACTGACGCATCAGAGGACCCCTGAAAAGCTAGTGGCGCTGGGGTAGCAGCGCAAAGAACGCACTCGTCATCGGTGACGACGCAGTGTAAAATCAGCTCATTGGCTACCGCTGTATCTCTATCGTTGTGATTGGCGGTAGTTGGCGTACCAGAAAAAAGCTCATTGGCAGCGCCCCCAACAAGCTGATTTTAACGTCCGCGGGAGTTGCAGCGTGGAAAGAGCTCATTGGTCACCACTGCGCCGGCCAAAAGAGATGATTTGCCGCGGTGCTAGCTCTACCACATTTATCAGTGGGGCCGCGCGCGAATTTTGTAACTACGTTAAAGTAAGATTCTCACTCGTCAGCGGATTGTATACGTGCAGTACCAAGCCATGATCTCATAGTGTCAAATTGCATACTGCGCGGATAATGTTACATTTCAGATGACCAGTTCAAAAGTGGTGTCAATGCAGTCGTGCGCATTGCACGATGAGCTCATCGTGTCGCACACGTGTGTGATTGAAGTTATATTTCAAACCAGAAAGCAATGTGTGACTTAACCTCAACAGCGAACGAAATCATCAGCAAAGATATAGTCAACGACGCTCGTGTATTTTCTTCTGTTTAACTCTCTTTACAACACATGATCCATGCGATTATATTTCTGCAAATTTCTTTGTCAGCCAGAAAGGAATGTCACGTACCGATGAAATAGAGGAGGTATAGTACTTTGGGTATAGTTCGAAGACGTACAATCCGGTGACCGAGAGAGGTATTTAAGTAGGGATAATAGTAATCCTTATCCAGTGTAGTTTGACTGAGCGAGAGTATACCACGTCAAGATGTTTCGAGCTAGTGTATCGCATCTACTGAAAATTCTAAGACTAGGCCTGAGGATCGCAAAATTTCGAGAACCTCATGTACGAGCAATGTTCGGACCTGTGTGGGATAGTAATCTTGATAAATTATCGATCAACATTCTATGTAAAAAACTTCACTTTCTCCTCTTACAATGGGGAATAGCGACAGTTGATTTCATGTATAGTATTTTTCAAAACCGTGATGTTCTCTCGATTGTTGTACGGGTTTTAAAACAACGTAATGAACACAGAAGTCCTATAGCTATTCGTATTTTTCGACGTTTTCGTAAGTAGCCATTTATTATATCGATATTATATATAAACTTTACTTTTTCAAGCAAAAATTTATTATCTTGTTAGTGTTTAACCAAATGATGGATGACACGGAAGGCGACACCTTTTTAATGCATTGTGTTTATCAGGATCTTGGACAGTCAGGAACCTCTATAAGCAACATTTGTAAGTATTGGGTGTGTTATAACTAGAAAATAATAATTTAATAATATTATGGCACACTTCAATACTTAAGGTCCAGAAACAGAAAGTCAACCTTCAACATCTCAATGTAATTATCAGGATATTGCTCAAGTGGTTACCTCTACAGACGATACACATAATGGTAAGCATTAAGAGAGAGGATTATGATAAAATAATTAATAATATTAATGCCCTCGTCAATACTTCAGTTTCAGATTTACGGCACGAACACCAACCGGTTCCTTTAACGGCTGGTGACACATCGGAATCTCAACGTATCGAGTATGATTCCGATACAAGTACTAGTGACAGTGATAGTAGTAGCGACAGTGACACCAGTTGTAGCGATAGCACCGACGCAGCCCTAGAAGACACAATAGACTATGATGGTACGATTATATAAATGTTTTTCTTTTATCCGTGAAACTAAAAAGCCTTTCAATTTACAGGAGACTGTTTACAGACCGGAGAGGGTAATAGAGCTCGTTTCATTGTTGAAAATGATACAACACGTCATTATCACCATTTCGGATACGAGGGAAGAGAAATTCGAGGTATAATATCCCAACCGCCAGAGAATGCAAATATTTACGATTGGTTAGAAGAATCTATGCGCAGTCTTCATCGGCAGTTATGTAGCAGAGGCGACCCAAACGATTTCATAGGGTTAACTATCAGGTCGGAAAAATTCAACCACGGTCCTTTATGGCTCTCTTTCAGACCTGTTAAAAACTTAAAACCAGATGATATTTGGGAATTGTTATTCAACACAGTGCAGAGTGCAGGTGATTATCGATCAGCTGTGCCATTGTAAAAGGCACATCTGGGCGAGGCAGAGTACGATTAACCGAAGGGACGGTAAGCAAAAGATCTATAGTAACTATCAAGAACAGTGATAACCGTTGCCTGCCACGTTCTTTAGTCGTAGCACACGCCTATGCAATTAGAGGACAAAACCGTTCTGGAAAATTTGCATAGTTATTGGAATCTCATTCGCCACAGCAATAGCAGTGTTCAGAAAGAAGCAGCAGAAAACATCGTGAATTTGTCAGCCACACAAGTACCAATGCATGGTTGCGGTATTGAAGAGATCCATAAATTTCAAATTTTTTTCGCCGGTCATGCTACGGCTGTAGTGGTGTATAATTTTTGTTCCTTCGGCTAAGGTTCACCACCACTATATGATGGTACACGTTTCGTCATCGGCACGCATGGGTACATTGAGCACACATTACGGCTTACGTATTATGAGAGGTTAAAACACTACCAGCCAATACTTAATATGATAGCTGCGAGCGGTAGTGCTGGATTTTGCATACCTTGTAATCAATGCTACTGGTGAACGGTAGATCACAGGTGTTCTAATAAATGCTACAAATGTATGGCAATGCCACCGTGTGACATGACTGTTAAGTTAAAAAAGTGCACGTCGTGCTTTAGATCTTTTTTCGATGAATTGTGCTATGAAAACCACTTGAATAAAGGATCGTTTAACAAGAATAGTACTGTATGTGACAGAATGAAGATATGTCAAATTTGTTTCAGGACAGTACTTGTAAAGAACAGTCGAAGCCACGAATGCGGTGTATCTTATTGTAAAATATGCAAATTACACCTGCCCACAAGACATTTATGTCACATACAGACAATAGAAACGAAAGCGAAGGAAACCACGCCAAATTCAATTTTCCTGTTTTATGATTTTGAGACTCAACAAACGTTGGAGGTGTTGGGTGATGAGGAGAAAAAAATGCACTTACCCAATATGTGTATCGTGCAGCAAGTTTGTACATTCTGTCTCGATAATGACAATATATCCGTCCCATGCGCTCATTGTGGAATACGTGAATATGTGCTCAAAAAAGAGCCGGTGAAACAACTGGTCGAACTTGCGCTGGAGCCTAGATAACACTTCAAAAATGTTATATGCATTGCACATAACTGGCAAAGCTTTGATGCACAATTTATATTCAAGTATATCGTTGAAAAATACGAAAAACAACGTGTCACCCCGTCAGTGGTGATGAACGGTTCAAAAATAATTTTATTAGAGATTTTGCAGGCCAAATTTATAGACAGTCTAAATTATTTTCACATGCCTTTGAGTAGCTTACCAAAAGCGTATGCTTTGCATGAGATAGAGAAAGGTATTTTTCCACATTTATTCAATACAACTCAAAATCAGACATACGTGGGGCCGTTACCATCTTTGGACTTTTATTCACCAGACTCTGTGAATAGCAAGGAAAGGCAACGTTTTTTAGATTGGTACAATGAGCAGACATTACGTAGATACTTATTCGATTTTCAACAAGAAATTGAAAAATATTGTAGGCAAGATGTTACGATTCTAAGATTGTCATGTTTAGTTTTTCGGAAAAATTTCATAAAATACAATGTCGATCCTTTTGTCGAGTGTACAACTATAGCTTCTTCATGCATGCGTGTTTTCAGAAAAAATTTTTTAAAAAAGAATCAGATAGGTATCATACTGCCTGGTGGTTACAGATGGACCGATAATCAATCCACGAAGGCCATATACTGGCTGACTTGTATGGAGAAAAAGATTCTAAAACGACCGGTCGAACACGCCGGACGATGTCGCGAAAGGCCATTACGGGAAGGTATCATCGTCGATGGTTACAGCTCACCGCAAAATGAAGAAAATCACAGAGGCTTAGTACTACAATTTCACGGTTGTTTTTGGCACGGATGTCCACGATGTTACAGAATAAATAGAGACACGACGTTGATAACTGGTGACACAATGGATAGCAGATTTGAGAGAACTTTAGCTATAAGTAAAGAAAATAAAAGATCACAGTTACGAATTCATCGAAAAATGGGAGTGTGATTTTCAAAATGAAATCATTACGAAATTTGGCAGTATGAAATGACTCAGTATATCCAAGAAGAACGTAAAGGCGGCATATTTGCAGAATATATTAATACGTTTTTCGAGCGAAAAACTATGGCTTCAGGGTTTCTGCCAGGCTGCGTAACGGATCGAAATAAAGACGAATATATAAGAAAACTAGAACTTGTGGAGGGTATAAGTTTAGATAGGAATGCAATACAGTACAATGCAGGCTTGCGTTCAGTTGCAAAACTATGCTTGAACTGATTATGGGGCAAGTTTGGACAACGCGAAAATCTAACAAAGACGGAAATAATAACAAAACCGGGAAGATTAACGGAATTGCTTACCAGCCCGTAGATAGACGTCAATGGGGTTTTACCGGTCAAGGACGAAACACTTTACGTAAATTGATGTTACAAAACCGAAGCTCTATTACCATCACCAACGACGAGTGTTGTGCTTGCGGCTTTTACAACGGCGCAGGCTCGTTTGGAACTGTTCAGGTACCTTAACGCTTTGGGTGCACGTGCACTCTACTACGATACAGACTCTGTTTTTTACGTTAGCAGAGATGGTGATCAAGATCTACCGACGGGTACGGCTCTAGGCGAATTAACGGATGAGTTAGCAGCCAGTGATGTAGGCACGTACATAACCTCTTTTTTATCCGGAGGACCAAAATTTTACGCGTACAAATATAAAAAACCTGATGGGGACGAGGGCTGTGTATGCAAAGTAAAAGGTATAAGACTAAATTATGCTAATGCCCAAAAACTCAGTTTCAACACAATCCGCGAAATGATCACAGCACAGAACGACGAAATAGTTGTGCATAACACAACTATTCGACGCACGGCATTTCAAGACGTTATAACTCAAAACGAAATAAAAACCTGCAAACCCGTTTACGGCAAGAGGAGATTTGTTGGTTTCAAAAAAAGTTATCCGTACGGCTTCATCGAAGGGCCGACCACGACTGACGCTACCTGAGAAAGCACTGACGTGACACCAAAAAGCTAATTGGTAACGACGACACAGAACTCATTCATCATTTTAGAATCACTATAATATTGTACAGACGCACTCAAAAGATATTAATGGGGCTATTATATCGAAACATATTATTATAAGTTCTATTTTATTAATGATTTTGTATCAACTTTACCTGTCTAATGTATTTCGACTTCTGCTACCGAAAGTGTCGTATCTCAGCGTTTTATTTTAAAAAGATCATATCTGAGCATTTCAGTCTAAAAAGTCGTATCTCATCATTCTATTCTAAAGTATCGTATTTCAGCATGCTATTCTAAACAATCGTATTTCAAAATTATGTTCTAAAGATTCGTATTTCGTTCTTAGTTCTATAAAGTCGTATTTCAGATTTTAATAGAAACTAGTAATGAAAATGTTATCTATGTCAGACATTATTTTTTAATAAATATTAAAAGGGCTGAGATTTTATAGCTAATACCATTCTTTATAGCTTCAAATAAATAATATTTTAATTATACTAACTTTTCTTTTATTTCAATCTTACCTTCCTTTACTCCTAAAATTGATTTGGAATGAAAATTTCTTCACCAACCTTCAGGACACCGCGAACGAGTATGAACTATTTATGATTACAATGGAGCTTCAAGTCTTGAGTTTATTGACTTATTTAAATATTCAAGAATTATAAAAATACAACGGTTTATCAGATAGTCTCTACTATTTGCATCTATTACCGCGATTCCGTGAACCATACGATCGGTTTGACGGTAGCATCGTAGTAAATCAGCTCGACACAGCGGGGCGGTGGTCGCACCAACACGCACGTGGCAGCTTGTGAAATTGCGAGCCGTGTGGTGGGGCATTCCCCGCGGCAAATCATCTCTTTTGGCCGGCGCAATGGTGACCAATGAGCTGATTGACCAATGAACCCGCGGACGTTCAAATCAGCTTGTTGGGGGCGCTGCCAATGAGCTTTTTTCTGGTACGACAACTACCACCAATCACAACGATAGAGATACAGCGGTAGCCAATGAGCTGATTTTACACTGTGTCGTCACCGATGACGAGTGCGTTCTTTGCGCTGCTACCCCAGCACCACTAGCTTTCCAGGGGTCCTCTGATGCGTTAGTAGTAGATGGACCGCACATGTAGCCGTATGGCTAACTGAAAAAGTATTTGAAACAGCTACTTCCAACAGACGACAGCCGCCTTTCATCACCCAACAGCCAACTTCCAGCAGTGGACATTCGACTTCCAACAGCCGACTTCCAGCAGTTAACATCCGACTTCCAACAGCCGACTTCCCGCTGGTAATCCACTCCTCGAAAAAGATTTGAAAAGACCTTGCAATGCTTACTCTATCAGCGAGTCGAAAAACAAGCAAGTATAAAGATTGTGACTACCAAATACGAACGAAAAGTTGTGGCTGAATTCGAGAGTGATTATGATGTATTTATGGCAAAAAAAAAGTTTTAGAAGCTAGCAATCACGTGATAGTATTTAGAGCCTTCTTTTAGAAAACGCAGCTTGTAGAAATTTAAAGACGAATGTATGACGTATCCTGCTTGCTATTACCTGTTTTGTTGCGGTAGCATCCGTGCAGCGGCGCTTGAGAAAGTAAAAGATGAGTGTATGATTCATACACTGTCCGGCGCTCAGTTATCTGATTTGCGGTGTCAGCAGTCACGCAGCTGCGAAAGTATCGCCTCGATGATCTCATTGTCATACGCTTCATGATGCTCTCATGTTTGCTGTTTTCTTCCATTCAAAAATGCTGACTCGCAATTTAAACGGCACGTGCACGATCTGCTGGCTACCGGATACATCATCGCGGCGTACACTCGTCAGTTGCCGTTTAGCTCTCCGTGTGGCCACAACACCTTTCGTCAGTATTCGTTTACTGGTGCCATGACGGGAAAAACTTTTATTTAAAATACATCGGTTCATCAGATGGACTTTATTACTCGTACCTCTTACCACGAGCCCGTGAGCCGTGCGATCGGATTGACACTAGTATCGCGGAGAGTCAGCTCTTTTACCGACATAGCGGAGCGGTGGTCGCGCCAGCGCCCGCGCGCAGTCGCTCGCTAATTTGCGAGTCGTGTGGTGGGGCTAGTGCCGTGGCAAAGCAACTCTTTTGCCGGCGCTGCCGTAACCAATAAGCTCTTCTTACGCTGCGTTTCTCGTGGCCGCTAAATCAGCTTGGTGGGGCACACCAACAGCCAATGAGGTGTTTTCTGGTGCGCTGGCCACCGCCAATCACAACGATGGAGATACAGCGGTAGCCAATGAGCTGATTTTACACTGTGTCGTCAGCGATCACGAGTACATTCTTTGCGTTGCTACACCAGCGTCACTAGTTTTCCAGGGTGTAGTCCTCTGTCAGTAGCAGACGGACCGCGGCTGTAGTCGCACGGATAACTGAAACAATATTTTAAACAGCTACTTCCAGCAGACGGCAGCGGCAGCCGACTTCCAGTAGCCAACATCCGACTTCCAGCAGTTGTCATTCGACTTCCAGCAGCCGCTCCCCGAAAAGTGTTCATCAGTAGCTATTTAGCTCTCCATGTGGTCACATTTTTTTTTAACGTCGGATTTCGTTTGCAGACATTTGTTACTTACAGTGTCTTTATTCCTTTCTGTGTCTGGTATGGAGTTTCGTTATACTACAACTCGTTGTGCTTTCGATACGTGACATTTAAAAAAAAAAAAAAAAATAACATATCTGCAGTTCGATGTCTGATGTTACACCCTATCTGGTTTACGCTGCAAATGAAACGTCCGAAGAGTGTCGGCCGTGAACGCTACCGTCTATGAAAAGATGTCACAGTCAGGAGTTTTTTGCACGTGAGTGTAATTCAAGGAATTGAAAAAGTGGGACACATGGCAAGATACAATTTCGACGACTGCAAGTTCTGACTAAATCGAGGTAAGGTGATATAGTTCAACAGCAAAGAATCCGCGTGTGATGAGAGCCCCCGTGCGATGAGATCATCCGTGGTAAAGACGAATGTTCGATCGGCTGTCAGTCATGAAATGCTGTCTTGTCGCATGAAATGCTGTCTTGTCGCATGTGTGTGTGTTTTTCGGATGTATGTGTGTGAGCGTTCCAGTGAGTGAGTGTGTGTTCGGAAGTGTGTATGGGGCATGGGCGAGCATGTGAGCGAGTGTGTGTATGTGTATTTTCGTGGGCAAAGAATGGTGTGTATGTTCGAATGTGTATGTGTGAGCTTGCACAATTGCTTGATGCACATGCGCGTTTCTCTCTCTCTCTCTCTCTCGCTCGCTCCTTTTTCGCTCTCTCTTCTCTCTCTCTCACTCACTTCTTTCTCTCTCTTCTCTCTCTTTTTTTTCTCTCTCTCTCCTTAGAATATATTTGTACGCGCGTGTGTATGTGCGCACCACACAAACGTCCACACATACGCACACACGTCTGCGCCACTCATATACACAAACTTTGCTAACGCGGCACTATGGTGGTGGCCCGACAAACATTGACCTCGGCTGGCGTCGATGAGTCATTGTTTGGGTGCTCCATAGTGTCGCAATAACTACTCGTGCTTCTAAAGAAAACAGCTGTCCCTTCAGCAGTCACAGATTTTCGCCCGATCGCTTTACTGTCATTTCTTTCCAAGGTACTGGAGAAAATAGTACACACACAGATTACGGAATACTTAACAGACAACAAAATTCTTAACCCTCCCCAGACTGGGTTCAGACAAAATCACAGTGCTCAGACTTCTTTACTGAAACTGACTGAGGACATTAGAGCTGGTATTGATGAACGTTCAGAGAAAAAACTCATAACAATATTATCAATTTTTAGAAAAATAAAAATACCAAGCAAGAATGTGCTGCTGATGTTGTCAGCTGCTATTTTCTTGCTCCGTCGATAATTGAATTAAAAGCCGAGTGGAACGCCATAGAACGAGAGAACCGTGACTGTGTTGAAACAGTAACAGTGCAGTTTTTAATGCAATACTGCGTCTTAATTTTATTTGTTAATGTAGTTATATCCCAAGATACAAACCTTGTAGAAAATAATTATGCTTTTACTTATATAAAATCTGATAGTGTGATGGATTATAGATGTTAAAGAAGAATAATTAATAAACTATAAAAGATTTTTAAACCCAAAATTATATTATTGCAAATGTAGATATTGTTCATTAAAGAAGTAGTCATACAATGTTTCGAATTTTTTTTAATTTTAATTTTATTTCAATATTATTTCAAGCTTAATCTGTTCCTTGAATGATTACCTAAAGATCCACCGTTAACAAATTTTGAAATAATTAATTAACAACAAGTAAAATCTAATTTTTTATAGGTCCCAGCCAATTTTATTAAATAACAATGAATTTTTTCTCCTTACAGTTAATTATTTCAAAATTTTTTAACGGTGGATCTTTAGGTAATCATTCAAGGAACAGATTAAGCTTTTGAACATTAAAATTAAATTAAAATAAAAAAAAATTCGAAACATTGTATGAGTATTTCTTTAATGAACGGTATCTGCATTTGCAATAATATAATTTTGGGTTTAAAAATCGTTTACAATTTATTAACTCTTCTTCTTTAACATCTATAATCCATCACACTATTAGATTTTATATAAGTAAAATAATAAATATTTTCTACAAGATTTGTATCTTGAGATATAACTACCTTAATGATTTATGTGGCATTTAATTACAATAGCAAGATCGTAAAAACATTAAGAGGGTGTCGTGATTTTATAATGGGTTCACACAATGCAACTTGTGGGTGAGTCTCGGCTACGCCGCTCGACTAGTTAACTTCAGTGCATAGGAATGTTCCAGTGATTCCGGAACATTCGTACATCAGGCTTGAATGAGCTACAAGTCGCTGCAGTCCGATCTGTCCGACGAGATTCGTGAACTTTCGAAATGGGTCCTCTACGTGAAAAATCTCGTCTTCAGATATGACCGGGGCTGTCCTAAAGCACCTGGAGTATGCCGATGACAGTGTACTCGAAGCAGACATGGCGAACGGATGTTCCTGCTCAGCCGGAACATTCCTACGCATGAGAAAAAGAAGCAAAAATCCACGCTACAAATACAGGATATGCACTTTGTGGTCGAGTCTCGGCTACGCCGCTCGACAAGTAAACTCGGGTGCATACGAATGTTCCGGTTATTCCGGAGAAGACGGCTCGGAGGCTTGGTGCGCGTGCACTGAACGTGTGTTCACTCGAGCCGCGCGCTTGCCGGCTCTGTTTACTTCTCCCAACAATCCGACAATGGCCTGGCAATCGCCGCTCGGTCGAACATCAACGAATTAACGAAATTTTTAACTAAAAACTACCAAACCCAAATTCTAAATCATAACCTAAGCCCGAAGGGGGGAAGATAAACATTAACGATTTTAGTGTTAGTCATCAATGTGGTAGCGGTAGCCGTGGCGGCTAAGGCACGCAACTACACTTGCCCTAGTCTTTTGGATCCCAGTTCGATCCTCGCTCGCAATTTTTTTTCCTTTTTTCTTTAATATAAGTACGTAAAATTTCTTTTATTCAAAAACTTTTACATAGAAGCTGTCAGAACTTATAATTCCTTGTCAAATGATCTAGAGAACTTAGTATGTAGTAGAATTAACATTAGAAAAATGTATAAAAATTGGGTTAGTAAATATATACCGGGTTCCCAAACTAAGACGTACACGAGATTTTCTCTCAGCCAAATTGATAAATTCGTCAAAATCTGGGGGCCCTTGGCGTTTTCGGACCCAAGGAATCGAATGGCGCTGTCAAAAAATTCATAAAATGCCAAATACAAAAAGTAAAAAAATTATATTTTCGAAAAATATTTGCGGTACTGCTTTTATGATAGTTTCTTGTAGTTTGTTCAATTTGGAGGCTACACCACCTTTACCCGATAGCATTTCATGTAATAATATTTATTTAACGCATTTTTGAAAATTGTATATTTTACTTTGGCTTGGACCGCGAACTCGCGTTCGAGAACGCGGAATTGCGGAACTCGGAAAACGCCAGACTTTCCAAACTGTGACTCTAGCAAAGAAGCGGCAACTTCAACACGCAATATCTGAGCACAACTAAATAAAGCCAACAAACTATCTTAATCATTGATACAACATAATAGCATGATATTCATGATGTTTTCATCAATAGCTATTGTTTCCAAGTAGATATTATTACTGTAGCGTACAACGCTACATAATTTGTAGACTAGAGAGCAATGTTTACAAATGGTGAACATCTGCGACGGCGTCCAGAGATGGCGCCGGTGTGACTTACGTCGCACCGTATGAACGCAGCGCGCGGAGTCACGGCCGTAAATGAGCTCGTGGTGTCGCGCGTATATGCGTATCTCTGCAGTACTTATTTTCAAAGAAACTAAGCTAAAGAATCATAGTTTTGTTACTGAAAAGTAATAATACCCAATTTCTCTTGCGCTTCCTTACTACCTGTTAATACGAGATATGTTCTTGTTTACACTAGATATGGACTGTCCAAGTTTTTTCCTCCCTAGGTGCGTAATATACTATTTATGAAAAAAGTAACGAAGCTTTCCAAATCAGACATACTTTTATACTGTTACGAGTGAGAAATCGCAAATAAATTAATAAATAATACACAAAATCATATTTATCCATATAAAATCAGACAGTAACGTTACTATTCATAGTGATTAATAATTAATTTATTGTTATTCTTAGAATTTATTATTCATAACTTTTTCTTGAAATTACTATTACTATGAGTTTATAATTTTTTCGTAATTATTTATTCATAGTGTTAAATAATTAAACATAAACCTCCCAGCGTGAAAAAAGTTACTAAGGCCTAAATATTTCACGTAGTATTAGCCAAGTATGGGCAAGATGTGGCCTATAAAAAACAATATATGGGCGAAATATTGGCTTTATAATGCCACAGCGCCGGAGCCACATACTGTCTATCTTTAGATATATCTTGGGCAGCTATTGCCCATATATTGCTTATACAAATCAAATGTTTCGAAGAAATCCTAACTCGTAAAATCGAACTTATACCCCGACAGTTTTTTCAGAGCTTCTTCCAGATTATTAAGCAAACCTAGAAAAATATTACGAGCAAACTTTTACTGGGTGATAGAACCTTCAAAACTGCAGCGAAGTGTTCTCTTGATTTTTTGTGATTTTATGTATTTTATTTTTAATAAGCTTGAAACTCTACCAATTGCTTGGTCGGTAATGGTAGGACTATGCCACCCCGTTAAGGTATGGCTGAAAATATGGGCTAAAGAATTGCTGGTAGTATGGCTGAAAGTATAATTGTTAAAAGTATGGCTTAAAGAAGGTCGAAAATATTGGCAATATATTGAGTATATATTGGCAATATATTGGGAATATGTTGGCAACAAATTGGCAATATATTGGGAATATATTGGCAACAAATTGGCAACAAATTGGCAATCTCACAATCGTTACATACAAAATTATACACAGTTTGTACAAAGTTCAAATTTAGATAAAGTTTAGATAAAGTTTATATAGAGTTTAGACCAAGTTTATACATACAACGGTTATAGAGTATAACTGAAGTCTAGATAAAGTTTAAACAAAGTTTGTACCTCGTTTAGATCAAGTTTATAGAATGTCTCGCTCGAAGTCTCGCTTGAAGTCTCGCTCGAAATCTGGTTAAAAGTCTCGTTCGAAGTCTCGCTAAAAGTCTGGCTAAAAGTCCCGCACGAAGTCTCGCTCGAAGTCTCGCTAAATTTCTCTCTCGAAGTCTCGCTAAAAGTCTGGCTAAAAGTCCCGCTCGAAGTCTCGCTAAAAGTCTGGTTAAAAGTCTCGCTCGAAGTCTCGCCAAAAGTCTCGCTAAAAGTCCCGCATGAAGTCTCGCTCGAAGTCTCGCTAAAAGTCTCTCTCAAAGTCTCGCTAAAAGTCCCGCTCGAAGTCTCGCTAAAAGTCTCGCTCGAAGTCTCGCCAAAAGTCTCGCTCAAAGTCTCGCCAAAAGTCTCGCCAATAGTCTCGCTCTAAGTCTCGCTAAAAGTCTTGCTCGAAGTCCGGCTCAAACTTTGGCTTGAAGACTTTGAGACTTTCTATCAACTTCGTTAACATGTTGTAAACTATGTTTGAACTTTATCCAAACTATATCTCAACTTTATATAAACTGTGTATAAACTTTGAATGCAACGCTTTAAGCGAAACTTTCTATAAATTTTGTCTAAACTTGCTCTAAACTTTACCCAAACTTTATCTAAATTATATCTAAACCTAATTTAAACTCTGTATAAACTTGGTCTAAACTCTGTATAAACTTTATCTAAACTTTATCTAAACTTTATCTACACTCTGTACAAACTTTGCCTGAACTTTTCCTGAACTTTGTTTAAACTTCATATAAACGTACGTTGTATGCGACACTTTAAGCGAGATTTTCATTAAGACTTGGAGACTTTCTATAACCTTGCTCTGAACTTGGTCTAAACTTTGTTTAAACTTTATCTAAATTTGAACTTTGTACAAACTGTGTATAATTTTGTATGTAACGATTGTGAGATTGCCAATTTGTTGCCAATTTGTTGCCAATATATTCCCAATATATTGCCAATACATACTCAATATATTGCCAATATTTTCGACCTTCTTTAAGCCATACTTTTAACCATATCTTCCAGCCATATTACCAGCCATTCTTTAGCCCATACTTTCAGCCATACCTTAACGGGGTGGCATAGTCCTACCATTACCGATCAAGCAATTGGCACAGTTTCAAGCTTATTAAAAATAAAATACATAAAATCACAAAAAATCAAGAGAACACTTCGCTGCAGTTCATTCATATACACAGTACATATACACAGTGCATATACACAGTAAATGAAAATAGGATGAAAATATATTGATATTAAGTTATTTTTTGTCTCAAAGTTACCATTTATTCATGCGTGAACGATTGTAATAGAAAATAATATAATTTTCCTTTAAAAGGTAAAAGAAAAGAAAAATTTAAATAAGACCTTGCTTGTGTGTATTTTTCTACGCGTATCGGCAGTTAAGACAATGCTTGCATTAATTTTACTTGAAAGTAAGAAATCTTATATCAGGTTTGGGAAAAATTTTTAAAAAGAAATACATGCTTAACTTAAGCCATGAAATGTATGTTAATTACTAGTCCAGAAGGGCAGTAGTATTAGAACATGTTTCAGTATGCGGTTAATTTCAATGGGAACATTACCGAAGTAAGGAAGCGCAAAACAAATTGGATATTATTACTTTTCAGTAACAAAACTATGATTCTTTAGCTTAGTTTCTTTGAAAATAAGTACTGCAGAGATACGCATATACGCGCGACACCACGAGCTCATTTACGGCCGTGACTCCGCGCGCTGCGTTCATACGGTGCGACGTAAGTCGTACTGGCGCCATCTCTGGACGCCGTCGCAAATGTTCACCATTTGTAAACATTGCTCGTTAGCCTACAAATTACGTATTACGTTGTGCGCTACAGTAATAATATGTACTTGGAAACAATAGCTATTGATGAAAACATCATGAATATCATGCTATTAGGTTGTATCAATGATTAAGATAGTTTGTTGGCTTTATTTAGTTGTGCTCAGATATTGCGTGTTGAAGTTGCCGCTTCTTTGCTAGAGTCACAGTTTGGAAAGTCTGGCGTTTTCCGAGTTCCGCAATTCCGCGTTCTCGAACGCGAGTTTGCGGTCCAAGCCAAAGTAAAATATACAATTTTCAAAAATGCGTTAAATAAATATTATTACATGAAATGCTATCGGGTAAAGGTGGTATAGCCTCCAAATTGAACAAACTACAAGAAACTATCATAAAAGCCGTACCGCAAATATTTTTCGAAAATATAATTTTTTTACTTTTTGTGTTTGGCATTTTATGAATTTTCTGATAGCGCCTTTCGATTCCTTGGGTCTGAAAACCCCTAGGGCCCTCAGACTTTGACGAATTGATCAATTTGGATGAGAGAATATCTCGTGTACGTATTAGTTTGGGAACCCGGTATAATTATGTTATCTTACTGTTTTGATAACAAATTTGAGAAATTTGATATAAGATTACACAGCTTAACCTGTTAACTATGTTCACAGGACCTAAGCGATTAAACTAAAAGAATCAAAATTTTCTAATATTATAAGAACATGTTAAAGTAATATCATATTTACAAAAAAAAACTTGTGTAATGTATGTGCTATAGATTTTGTAATATGGTAAATTTCAATGTATAAAGAATGCAATCTAGCTGACTGTCAGTCTTACAGTGTGGTAGAAAACTATTAAATAGGCAAGTCTCACTGAGAAGTCTGCGAAATACATAATGATGTATTATCATACAACAGACACCCTGAGGCGAGTTGTTACACCCTGATCAAACTTAGAAATTAACCAGACGAGCTAATATTACCAGCGACAACTACCTACCCGTATCAGATTTAACGACACACCCAGCACTTTTATGATATCTCCCAGTTCCTTATTACCTATACCTATCCCCTCACACTCTAGAGCACTAACACTCGAAGGTTACTGATAGAGCTGCAGAAGTAGCAAAATATGGCTGGATGGTTTAGGCTGGCACTACTCCACGGATGCCAGTCTGCTGAGAATCATCTAACTAATAGCCATCCACTATATCAGTAACTCCACCATCTGGGAGGAAAGTACTGACAGAGACCGTCAATTGTGTCTCAATGTCAGGGACTGCCTCAGCCTACGAAGCACATTAATAGATCAGCCACTACTCTGGAAGGCAAGTGAGAAGAGTTGGCACCTAAAAACCACATATGACTAGTAAATAGATGACACATTACCATAAAAGATTACCATAAAAAAGAAACGTTTGCAGCAATGGTTGTAGTTTACTCGCTGCACCAGCTATCTGTAACAACCAGAGAGGAAGGACTAGTGGAAACCTTCACTCGGTTCACTGCTGGAAATAGCTCCAGCCTGAGTCGCTGAAGACACAAGCAGTAAATTCACTGTACACATAGTCATCCGAATCAAAGCCAAACATGGAAAGTTGAGCACCTAAAAACCACATATAGTTAATAAATAGGTGAGCCAGATAACATTTCCACACCCAAGAAATAGTCTGTAGCAGAGCTCGTTGTTTATACTCCTCCTGCTGCCAGATATCTGCAACAGGAGAAAGCACTATCAGCTCACCCATCAGAGAGGTTAGGAACGAGAAAAGGCTTACTAATAAATCTGCTCTGGCTGTTGACATACTGCCTTCCTGTCTCCGACAAATTATCACCAACCGGCGATTGGCGAACATGATGAAAGGGACGAAATTCACCAGGGCAGCATACTACAGCAGCCGCTGTCATCGCTGGGAACGCCGGGAGCTAGACGACGCGATTGTTGACATCACACGCACGTAACACGGACACACGCATGCACGCGGCTCGCCTGAGTCCGCACTTCTTACTATAGGGCTAGAGCAGTAGCAGAAAGCGCGCGCGATTCATTATATAGGTATAGATTTGTCAATATATATCTAGTATACACAGGGAGCGCTCGCGGTCAAGCGGGTCGCATGCGTTTTTCCAATGTCGCGCAGCCTATATAATATAGTCGCGACTCGCGGTAGCCGTTATGGCTGCTGCAATAGTATTCATGCACGCAGCGCTATATGACAGACTGCCGTTACCGAATGCATGAGTGTTGAGCTTTTTTCTTCTGTTTTTCTCCTTTCCGCGGTATTAGTGTATGTGTACATGATGTAACATGAGTATTTTTTCGTAATTGAGATTGTAAAGGTATATGCAGTTAGAAACAACCGCGAGCAGCTACAAGAGTCCCCACCTTTCGTTAGAACTGTATGAAATTCAACTTTAATGTTTTTTTATTAATCGAGAGCAATAAAAAAATCGACGCCTCCTGTTCATATAATTCTAACTCACGGAAGAGTGCAACATAATTCTAACTCAAAATTCTATGCAAGATAATTCCAACTCGAAATATCGTGCAATATAATTCTAACTCGAAACTCCGTGCATTAAAATTCCAATTCGGGCCAATACAATATGATTCCTATTTAAACTGACAGTGCAATATGATGCTAACTCGTGCGGCAAAACAATATAAATCTAATTCAAATAATCCTGGACATTATTTCTTATGACAAACAATTCTGTACAATCAAGCACTTCTAATAACACGGGAGAGATAGAGTAGCACCTTATTTATCAATTAATCTGATGTTTTACATATATTGATATCCATACATAATCATGAAACGGAGGCATAAACGCAAAAAGCACATTTTTTCACAGAAAATAGGAGTTACTAATTAAATAAGCTTTACTCGAACATAAAGAAACCACCTTTAAAAGTTGAAATAGATTGGATGCACGAGGAAACGGGCTCTCGAAAATTAAAAAAAATTACTGGTTAAATTAAAAGTAGCTTAAGCCTACCAAATTTTGTTGTCAAGTGACTCGTAAATTTTTATATATAGTAGTACAATACCATGTACTATATATATATCAACCTATTATATTTTATGATACATAAACATAACCACAATACATGCGATATATATGCGTGTAAAAAAAGCACGATTTGCGGTTTTTATGAAATTAAATTTTAATTTTTCTGGGAACTTGATTTTTCTTTACAGAAAAAGATTTCACAGCTGAAATTCCTATACTCTCTAGGTGGTTTTATGAACAAATGATCGATTTTCATTAAATGATGAGGAAAAACGTTTTTCTCTCCATAACAGCCTATCGGAGGGCAGTACAAAGAGTACATACGAGAGTATAAAGAGTACCAAGAGAACATACGATAGTGCAAAGAGTACAAAGAGTACCAAGAGAACATACGAGAGTGCAAAGAGTACAAAGAGTACAAAGAGTACATACGAGAGTACAAAAAGTATATACGTAAAAGTGCGACACGATTATTTAAATAATTTTTAAACCCAAGCAGCCGGGGGATACGAGGTCCACGCATATATGAGAATTACGAAGACGAGCAATACAATTATTTAAATAATTTTTTGTAACATATGCACTATTTTCGCCCTTTTCGGCGTAAAAAGTGACTTTTTTTGACCGATTGGATACAAAAATGCTATATTAGCCCGGCAGGCGCATAAGTATCTTTTGCAGATACTTTTGCGATCGCTACTCTAAAGTTCCGTAAAACCGCAAAAATTAAACTAAAGCCACTATAAATTTGTGAATGCATACTTTTTATGACTTTTCATATTCAGAGATAAATCCAGTATACTGTTTTCATTTGAAAATAAACATATTCACGTTCGCACAAATTTGTGGCAGATTTTTGATTATTTTTAACAAGTTTTTTATTATTTATTTCTTCAAGTATTTTATTGTCGTATAAAGCAAAAATTAATTTAGCCTTGCTTTTTAGGCTCAAAACCCCGAAAATCAATACATGAGTCACTAAAAATATGGTGTGCACCTTGGGCTTAGTGGGCCTTTTGACCTCGTGTGTTTGTAGTACTCGTCTTCGGTTCGCAAAACGCACTCGCCTTCGGCTCTTGCTGGCTCACCTACGACTCATACTTCACACTCCACATTCGGTCTATAAAAGCCCACTTTGCGCCCTAGGTACACAATATAATATCTAAACCTAAGCAGCTGGGGGATACGAAGTCCACGCGTATTAGGGAATTACGTACACGGAAAAAAAGTAAATCTTGCTGTTTTACAAGTTAAATCAACTAGATAAGGATAAGGTAGAAACTGCTTTAAAAAAAGTAGAATTCACTTTTTTTTTTATTTTAGAAGTAAACACTACTTTTTATTTGAAATGCATATCAAAGCATAATGCCAATCTTACTTTACTAAAAAGTGAATTCTACGTTTTTTTAAAGCAGTTTCTACTGATTCTTATGAAAGTAAAATAAACTTGCTTTTATAAGTTCAATCAACTGTGTAAAAAGTAGAATTTACTTTTTTTCCGTGTAGACGTACAACAGTAAGTAAGAAAATAATTTAAATAATTTTTAAGCCCATGCAGCCGGGGGATACGAGGTCCACGCGTATATGAGAATTACGTAGACGTGCAATACGATTATTTAAATAATTTTTAAACCCAAGTAGCCGGGGAATATGAGGTCCACGCATATATGGAAATTACGTAGACGTGCAACAATACGTAAAACAATTATTTAAATAATTTTTGAACCCAAGTAGGCAGGGGATAAGAGGCTCACACATATTAGGGAATTATGTCGAATAACAACAATCAGTAATACGATTATTTAAATAATTTTTAAACCTACATCGCCGGGGGATAAGAGTTCCATGCATATTAGAGAATAGCGCAGAAGTGCAACAATAAGCAAAACAATTATTCAAATAATTTTTAAACCAAAGTAGACGGGGGATATGAGGTCCGCGTATGAAAGAGAATTACAAAGACATACAAAAATGACCTCCTATCCCCCGGCTACTTGGGTTTAAAAATTATTTAAATAATCGTATTGCACGTCTAAGTAATTCTCATATACGCGTGGACCTCGTATCCCCCGTCTACTTGGGTTTCAAAATTATTCAAATAATTGTCTCTCTTATTGTTGTACGTCTATGTAATTCCCTTACATGAGTGGACCTCGTATCCTCCGGCTGCTTGGGTTTAAAAATATTTAAATAATCGTATTGCACTTTTACGTATATACTCTTTGTACTCTTATATGTACTCTTTGTACTCTCGTATGTACTCTTGTACTCTTATATGTACTGTTTATACTCTCTATATTTTCTTCTTTTAAGAGAGTAACGAGAGCACAAGAGAGTATAAGAGAGTACATCAGAGTACAAGAGATTATTTTAAGAGTATTTTTTGTGCACATTGAAGTGCTTACTATGCCCCCTAGATAGACTCTTATGGAGAAAAAAGCATTTTTCCTCGTCATTTAATGAAAATCGATAATTTGTTCATAAAACCACCTAGAGAGTATAGCATTTGAGCTGCGAAATCTTTTTCTGTGAAGAAAATATCAAGTCACCAGGAAAATTAAAATTTAATTTCATAAAAACCGCAAATCATTCTTTTTTTACATGCATATGTATCGCATGTATTGTGGTTATTTTTATGTATCATAACATATAATAGGTCCATATATATACTACATGATATTGTACTATACTTAAATAAAAATTTACTGCTCATTACACAAAAAAATATTGGTGCCCCCTCCCCCTCGGGTCACTCATAGATACGGCCCAGCCTGACGGAGCCCACTGTTAAAAATTTTCTGAAATTTAAGATAAATTCTGTAATAAAACTTTAAAATTTTTATTAGATTTCAGTTAAATTTAACTGAAACTTCAAAAGTTTTATTAAATTTCAGTTAAATTTAACTGAAACTTTAAAAGTTTTATTAAATTTAATTAAAATTTAACAAAAAAATTTCAACATTTTTAACAGTGCACTTTAGGCGAAAGCACGCGATCGAAGCTCGTCTTCGTGAGCCCGCTTCCTGGTAAGTTTAACCTACTTTTATTTGGATCAGTAATTTCGCTTTAAATATAAGCAAAAGCACGCGTAAGTAGCTCGTTTTCGAGAGCCCATCTCCTCATGCACCCAATCTATTTCAACTTTTAAAGGTGGTTTATTTATGTTCTAGTAAAGCTTGTTTAATTAGTAACCCTTATTTTCTGTGAAAAATCGTGCTTTTTGCGTTTATGCCTCCGTTTCATGATTATGTATGGATATCAATTTATGTAAAACATCAGATTAATGGCATGCTCTTGTTTGTGCACATAAGGATTGTGCACATATTTATTGTGCACGGATAGCATTGGTATATATCTAAATATATAGATATATACCAATACTAAAGTGTGCACAATTAATATGTGCACAATTCTTATGTGTACGAACAAGAGCATGCCAGATTAATTGATAAATAAGGTGCTACTCTGTCTCTCCCGTGTTATTAGAAGTGCTTGAGTACAGAATTGTTTGTCATAAGAAATAATGTCCAGGATTATTTGAATTAGATTTATATTGTTTTGCCGCACAAGTTAGCATCATATTGCACTGTGACTTTGAATAGGAATCATATTGTATTGGCTCGAATTGGAATTTTAATGCACGGAGTTGCGAGTTAGAATTATATTGCACGAAATTTCGAGTTGGAATTATCTTGCATAGAATTTTGAGTTAGAATTATGTTGCACTCTTCCGTGAGTTAGAATTATAGAACAGGAGGCGTCGAAATAGTTTTCCTCATATAATTCAATAGGATTTGACTATACACAAAAAATTCAAATACATAAGTTGGGGATAACATTGAACAAAACTTTTTTTCTATTTAACGTTTTCATAAATAAAAATAAAAAGAATTTTATAATTTCGATATAAATTCTGAAAACCATGTTTTTTTAATTTTAAATATACATGCAATTATGATACTTATATTCAATATTTCTATGTATACTTTAATCATATCAATTAGAACATATTAAATTTATATACATCATAGACTATATTTAAAAATTTATCTAAATATACTTATACATGCAGAATTAAAACGCAAATCTTCTACAAAATAGAAGAAATAAATGTGTAAAAGTAAATGGACAATTTTTATTTATTTAGACTTTACTGTAGATGTATTTATGTTTATTTTAATGATGAAAATGATAAATAAAATATTACAATTTTTGCAATAATGAAAGTATAAGGTTCTTCTGAGCACTGCGGTCGTGCCTATTATGTAAAAACGAAGTTTTTACATAGGGAGGGGGCGGGCGACGAGCGAAGCGAGGAGCAGGTGTGTGGGGGTGGGGGGGATGACGTGCCGAAGGCATGCTGGGGGGCGCAGCCCCCCTAGTCCCGATGTTGCGTATACGATTTTTCATCATACCCGGGCTGAAAATACCACATTCGCGTTTCGGAGCCGGGAGCGAAAGTGGTACTTTACTAAAAAATTTTGTTTTTTTAACGTGGTACTGACCATTTACGGTCATAAATACCGTTATAATACCGTTTTATTGCAATATTATGTTATGATATTGATAAATGATATAAATAAATCTAGATATTTTTTAAAACTATCCAAAATGAAGACATTATTGCCCTCCGAAATTACATAATCTACCATCCTGTAAAATTTCAAGTTGATATTCGAAGGCGTTTAAAAATCGTACTTAAACAAAATTTACATATCTCGTCTTCAGTGATTTCCGCACGTAATTTCCGCACGAGCGGAGTTTGTCGCCCGAGCGAAGCAAAAGCGACAAAAAAGCGAGTGCGGGTACACATAAGCAACGCATGAGTATCGTATACTATTTTTACTATCAAGTTGTGCAAAGTTCGAGACTGAACACGAACGGCGCGCTCAAACCACCACTGTCTGCTGCTCCAAGTTGCAGGCGAAAGCGACACCTCACCCCAGGGGCGCGACGCCACGGCATCTACGATGGTGGTACAAGCCCCGAACGGCTCGAGCTTTCCGGAAGCTTTCGAGCCTCGCTGCGCGCCGCGCTCCCGAGAAAAAGTCACACTGCAATGATATTTTCGAATTTCGTAAATACTCGCGTACGTCAATTTATTAATAATTGAAAATTTGCACGTTGAATAAAATAAACGCTCCTGCTATTTGTACATCAGATTTATGTGTACAAAGTATATACATATATAACGGAATATAATTTCTCTAGTCAGATGTTAAAGCAAAACCAACATCACAGCAAGGTGTTTTGAAACTTATTCTCTGAATCAATGTACTTTACATTCGACGTACGAATAGCAAGAGCCTAAAATAAATTAAGAAATAAAAATTAATTTAATTAAATTTATAAAAATATTTAAATTAAATTGATTCAATAATTTTACACATTCTAATATCAAAATATTAATTTAGAACTTTACTATTTATTTAGTACGAAAAACTTACTCGTTCTTTTCTTGAGAGAGTACTAATAAGGTAGGAATCGCGAGGTAGAATAAAAGACAAAATAACCGAAAGCTGCACGGTAATGGCTACACCGGCGTCGATTATATTAGGGCAAACAGAGACCACATGCCTCAGTTGGAATTTTTGTAGAATTGCATCTAATCTTGTGTCGAATTTTGTATCGAAAAGAGGAGTACGAGAGACGGTATGTCATATATCGCGCTCCCACTGCGTTTGTTTCTTTACATTAACATTATCTCTGAACTTTACACTTATCGGAATCGACTAAAAAGTCGTTTTCGAAAATTTAACGCTCTTTCATTTGATGCAAGCCATTTTGCCATAGACTAAGCCGTTCTCGACGTATAAGCAAATAAAACTTTCAAATGCTGTTTTCGCATAGAACCCCTGAGAAGCTTAGGAAGCTGCAAATTTCAAAATCGGATTTTTCGTCCTTGATTTATCTAATAACCAAAATGTAGCCATTTCTGTCACAATTTGATTTCAGAGCTTTTTTAGTGGTCTATATAACAAAATATTGCAAAACATTGCGATGGCAGAGGGAGCGTCGCGATTTTCTTTTGTTTTTGCAATTCGCGACATTTCATATTCATCGCAGCATTTTGTTTGCGCCTTTCTCATATCGCGTGATCATGGAAGGGCAACCAACCCGAAATTTTGGTTATACCAACCAAGAGTATGCCGATATGCTGTTGGTTTACGGTGCTTGTGATGAAGTTCGACGAAGAGCAGCAGTAGAATATCGGCGTCGCTTTCCCAACAGAAGACAACCTGACGCAGCCACATTTACACGCGTGTATCAACGCCTGGCTGAGACGGGCAGTGTTCAGGTGGTGAATCCCGATGGCGGCCGTCGAAGAGGCGCAAGGGCGGAGAATGATGAGGCTATTTTAGATTGCTTTGCGGAAGATCCTACTACAAGTTTGCGTCGGACAGCTCGAGCCCTTGACACGTCGTATTCGACGTGCCAACGCGTCATGAAGGAAGATTTCCAACATCCCTACAAATACCGACGTGTTCACGAAATAAGTAAGTTACGGATTATTTTTGCTTCTTCCTAGACGAAGCTTTGTAATAGTAAAATTTTAAGTTTCTTTAAATTGCTCTAGAAACATGACTAGATTCATTTTCGAAAAATTTATTTTTGAATTTTTTTAATGATTGGATTTAAATTTTAGAATCGGATGGGTAGCGTTCGAAAGAGAATAAAAGAACTTATATTTTGAACAAAAAAAAATTCTCTAGCTATCACGGTTATTTTGTTATTAACAAAAACGTAAAACATGAAAAATGAAAAAAATGGGTTTAGTATGACCAACGATTCCGGAGGGAAAATTGTCGTGATTTCTACAAAATTCCTTGTGGAGGTATATTTTGGATAGCTCTTGGTCAAGTTCTTTGGGCAAAATAATTCGTTCATAAATTTCAGAGATATTTAAGAGATAGACAGTAGGGCCGTGCACCGAGCGAACCGCCTTACGTTCCGGGCGGTTCGCCTTCCGCTGCCGTTAATAAACACGTGACTCCCTCTGTGCTGGCTTTTCCTCCGGTCGGCGTGTGCAGCTGGGCCTTGAGAGTCGCGTAGTCGAGTCGGTTCCTCGACTCCGCGGTCCTCGGAGCGTTTCGGAGGTGGACGGGCTCGCTCGCCTGCAGGGCGTTTCGAGCCACACAGGACTGCTGCTCGGTTGTGCTGGTCCGCTGCCGTGCTGGCTCTCGATGATGGCGATCGGACGTTCGCTTGCGTCCTTTTAACTGTGCGCCTCGGCTCACACTGCTATCCTCAGTTTGTTGCTCCGCTTTCTCTCTCTCTCAAAATTGCGAGATCATCCTTTTCCTTTGACGCGCTTTTCTCTCTCTCTCTTTCTCTTCTTCTCTTTACCTGTACGTGTCTCTATCTTGTGATTGTTTCTCCCTGCTTGTCGCGTGTCGCTCGCGTGTGCAGGCTCCTGCCGCCTTGCTTGCGACTTTACCTAGCCATACGCGTATGTGTGTGTGTGTGTCTGTGTGTGTGTCTGTGTGTCTTTGTGCGAACTTCTGAGGAGCCGTAGCTCCGTCACAGGGGTATGACGCTTAGATCGTCGAGGTCTCGCGCCTCGACACTATATCGAACTATTTCTTCTCTATTATTGACGTTAATTCTGCTAATCTTGTACTGCTATCACCTCGATGATTATATGGAATACTTTTTATCCAAAGATCTCGAATTAAATTCCCTCAAATTTTCTCTCCGTGTTGGGACAAACTTAATTTATGTTATAAATTTTGTCACATAAATCTATTTTGCAAATATTGATTTCAATACAATATTGTAAATACTAATCGAATATAAAAGAAATTTTTAATCTAGACGCGATTGTTTACTTAAAACTTTATATGAACTATCCCTCAACATAAGTGGCTATTTATTGGTAAAGTTAGCTTACAATTTTTTTTTTCAAATTATAGATTAGCTATTAAAAAAATTAACAAAGATATAGAAAATGAAAAAAGTCACGTGCCCGAAGGGCTTGTAGGGTGCTTCAAATGCCGCCAAATTCATACATTATCATTGTCCTTTACTTTACAGAGGGAGGAGATTCCGAAAATCGGCTTGTATTTAGCCATATGATTGTTAATGAGCATGAGCAGGATCCTACGATATTGGATCGAATCCTCTGGACGGATGAGGCGACGTACGTCCGAACAGGCATGATAAATGCTCATAATGAGCATTACTGGGCTCACGAGAATCCGTTCCTGGCCCGAGAAGGTAATGGAACAAATAAAATATTCATTAAATAAATATAATAAAAACATTTTAATAAGCTAGTTACATTAATCCGCTTGTGTATTAATTATTTAATATTATATGAAATTGATTTTTATTAATAAAATTGAGTTTCTATACAAAATTTATACTGAGAAAAAAGTGTTAGTACTACTAACTATATTGAATAGTAAATCTGAATATTATTGCTTAAACAATGTTTTTTATAAAATGAACTATAATATGTTAATGATAAATATATTCATATGATTCAAACGACTATAAAGTATAGTAATTCAATTATTGTACTTTTAACTACATTTTTAGTAAACTTTACTCTATTATTCAGTATAATATAAAATGTCCTTTTGAATTTCTTCGATGTTTCAAATTTTACTATATAATATAGTACCTATTAACATATTCATAATTATCTATACTTTTGTTATTTGTATCAATAAAATATAGTTGTAGACCAATACCACTTTATCTTATATTACTTTTATGTGAAAATATCATATTTTTTTTCTCAGTCGATTTTACAAATATTACAAGTACAATGTTTTAGTACTTCATAATTTATTATTACTTTTCTAGATCGCTTCCAACAAAGATTTTCTGTAAATATATGGGCAGGAATGATAGGGGACCGAATTATAGGACCGTGCTTAATCCCAGAGAGACTGGATGGTCAAAATTATCTAACATTCCTGCAAGATATTCTACCTGGACTTTTGGATGATTTTTTTAATCAAGAGGAACAGGAGAATATTATTTTTATGCACGACGGAGCACCGGCTCATTTCATGGTCGATGTCAGGAACCATCTAGACGAAGTCTTTCCAGACAGATGGATTGGGCGCGGAGGGCCAACGCCAGCTCGATCACCAGACTTTAATCCTCTGGATTACTTTTTTTGGAGACACTCTAAAGAAACTGTTTATCACAACGGGGCCCCAGAAAATGTTGATGAGTTGACTGACAGAATTCGCGAGCATGCGAACAATGTACCAAATGCTATGGTGGGAAGAGCCACGTAAGATATTTTGCGCCGTGCACAAACGTGCATCGAACAAGATGGAGGGGTCTTCGAGCATTGTCCGAGAGGCCACAGAACTAGAGACTATTTATAGCTCACTATTGTTATTTTAAATTATATTTATCTTAATGTTTTGTAAATAATAAATAAGAAATTTTATTTATTTTTAGTAAAATTTTATTAACGCAGCAAGTTATTTTTCTGCCCAATACATGATTTACGACCCCCAAACTACCCCTTTAGCACGAAAAAATCGCAAAAAAATTTAATTCCGCCGTTTTTGAGATCCCCGATAATTTTATTATCGGAATACAATTTTGACCATGCACAATATCTACAAAAATAATGGCAACCTCCAGAGCGCCGCGGAAGACCTCCAAACTACCCCGTTCGTACAAACAATCGCAAAAAAAATGTAATTCCGCAGTTTTTAAGATCCCCGATAATTTTATTTCCGTAATACAATTCTGAGCATGCAAGATAGATACAAAAAAATTGGTTACCCCCACAGCACCGCGGAAGATCCCCAAACTACCCCTAAAACACGAAAAAATCGCTAAAAAATCTGATTCCGCCGTTTTTCAGATCCCCGATAATTTTCTTCCTGGAATACAATTTTTACCAAGCAGAATATCTACAAAAAAATGGCATCTTCCAGAGCACCGCGGAGAACCCCCGAACTACCCCTAAATCATGAAAAAAATCGCACAAATATTTAGATACGCCGTTTTTGAGATCTCCGATAATTTTATTATCGGAATACAATTTTGAGCATGCAAGATAGCTACAAAAGAATTGGCAACCCCCAGAGCACCGCAGAAGGAAGACCACCTAACTACCGCTTTCGCACAAACAATCGCAAAAAAAATCTAATTCCGCCGTTTTTAAGATCCCCGATAATTTTATTTCCGTAATACGATTCTGAGCATGCAAGATAGATACAAAAAAATTGGTTAACTCCACAGCACCGCGGAAGACCCCCAAACTACCCCTAAAACACGAACAAATCGCTAAAAAATCTGATTCCGCCGTTTTTGAGATCCTCGATAATTTTATTATCGGAATACAATTTTAACCGTGCAGAATATCTACAAAAATAATGGCAACCCCCAGAGCACCGCGGTAGACCGCCAAACTACCCCTCAAGCACGAAAAAATCGCAAAAAAAATGTAATTCCGCCGTTTTAGAGATCCCCGATAATTTTATTCCCGTAATATAATTCTGAGCATGCAAGATAGCTACAACAACATTGGCTACCTCCACAGCACCGCGGAAGACCCCCGAACTACCCCTAAAGCACGAAAAAATCGCAAAAAAAATCTAATTCCGCCGTTTTTGAGATCCCCGATAATTTTCTTCCTGGAATACAATTTTTACCATGCAGAATATCTACAAAAAAATGGCAACCCCCAGGGCACCGCGGAGAACCCCCAAACTACCCCTTCAATCGGAAAACATCGAAAAAAATATTTACATCCGCCGTTTTTGAGATCCTCGATAATTTTATTATCGGAATACAATTTTAACCGTGCAGAATATCTACAAAAATAATGGCAACCCCCAGAGCACCGCGGTAGACCGCCAAACTACCCCTCAAGCACGAAAAAATCGCAAAAAAAATCTAATTCCGCCGTTTTTGAGATCCCCGATAATTTTCTTCCTGGAATACAATTTTTACCATGCAGAATATCTACAAAAAAATGGCAACCCCCAAGGCACCGCATTAGACCCCAAACTACCCCTTCAGTCGGAAAACATCGGAAAAAATATTTACATCCGCCGTTTTTGAGATCCTCGATAATTTTATTATCGGAATACAATTATGAGCATGCAAGATAGCTACAAGAAAATTGACAACCCCCAGAGCACCGCGGAAGGAAGACTCCCTAACTACCCCTTTCGCACAAACAATCACAAAAAAAAATCTAATTCCGCCATTTTGAAGGCCCCGATAATTTTATTATCGGAATACAATTTTGACCATGCACAATATCTACAAAAAAATTGGCAACTCCCAAAGCACCGCGGAACACCCCTAAACTATCCCTTTAGTCCGAAAAATCGCAAAAAAATGTAATTCCGCCGTTTTTAAGATCGCAGATAATTTTATTTCCGTAATACAATTCTGAGCATGCAAGATAGCTACAAAAAAATTGGTTACCTCCACAGTACCGCGGAAGACCCCCAAACTACCCCTAAAATACGAACAAATCGTAAAAAAATTTAATTCCCACATTTTTGAAATCCCCGATAATTTTATTATAGGAATACGATTTCAACCATGAAGAATATCTACAAAAATAATGGCAACCCCCAGAGCACCGCGGAGGACCGCCAAGGTACCCCTAAAGCACGAAAAAATCACAAAAAATCTAATTCCGCCGTTTTTGAGATCCCGGATAATTTTATTCCGGGACTACAATTTTCAGCATACAAGATAGCAACAAAAAAGTTGGCAACCTCCAATGTACCGCGGAAGACGCCCAAACTATCCCTTAAGCACGGAAAAATCGCAAAAAAATTATTTGGGGGTGTACTGCGATGCTTTGGGGATTGCCAATTTTTTTTAGCTATCTTGCATGCTCAAAATTATATTCCGATACTAAAATTATCGGGAATCTCAAAAACGGCGGAATTAGATTTATTTTTGCGTTTTTTTGTGCTTTAGAGGTAGTTCGGGAGTCTTCCACAGTGCTATGGGGGTAGCCAAATTTTTTGTAGCTATCTTGCATCCGCAGAATTGTATTACGGGAATAAAGTTATCGGGGATCTCAAAAGCGGCGGAATTAGATTTTTTGCGATCTTTCGGACTAAAGTGGCAGTTGGTGGTCTTCCGCGGTGCTTTGGGCGTTGCCAATTTTTTGGTAGCTATCTTGCATGCTCAAAATTGTATTCCGAAAATAAAATTATCGGGGAACTCAAAAAAGGTGGGATTAGATTTTCTTTGTAGATATTCTGCATTGTCAAAATTGAATTCCGATAATAAAATTATCGGACATCTCAAAAACGGCGGAATTAGAATTTTATTGTTTGTGTAAAAATACGAATCTTACACTCGCTTTAGGAAATACTTCATATGTTTATATTCACTTCGCCTCAGTTCATCTCTTTTAAAGTTTGGAAAACCAAATTGAAATCTTACGATTAACTTACGTAAAACTTCATAAAAAGTTAATGTTAAGTTTCACCAAAGTTTGGGAAAAGAATGATAAATACGATCTACTTACTCGAAACTTAATTCAATGTTCAGGTCAATTTCAGTCAAGATTGCGGAAAAAATTCGAATCCTACATTCTCCTTACGGAATCAAACGGTAACGTTCAGCCACACTTTCAGCAATACTTTAAGCCATACTTTAAATACTTTCATCCATACTTCAAGCCATACTTTCAGCCATACTTTAAGCCATACTTTCAGCCATACTTTCAGCCATACTTTCAGCAATAGTTTAAGCCATACGTTAAGCCATACTTTAAGCCGTACTTTCAACCATACCTTAAGCCATACTTTCATCCATACTTCAAGCCTTACTTTCGGCCATTCTTTAGAAAAAGCTTGTCACAACCATGGACCGGAAACATAATATGAACTTCAGATTATTTTCCGCCAATGTTCGTGTAAAAATACGAATCTTACACTCGTCTTAGGAAATACTTCATATGTTTATATTCATTTTGCCTCAGTTCATCTCTTTTAAAGTTTGTAAAACCGAATGGAAATCTTACGATTAAATTACGTAAAACAACACACAAGGTTAATGTTAAGTTTGGGTAAAGTTTGAGAAAAGAACTTTCAAATACGTTCTACTTACGGGAAACTTAATACAAAATTTAGGTGAATTTCAGTCAAGGTTGTGGAGATAATTCGAATCCTACGATCTCCCTACGGAATCTAAACATTAACTTTCAGCCATACTTTGAGCAATACTTTCATCCATACTTTAAGCCATACTTTGTGCCATACTTTAAGCCATACTTTAAGCCATACTTTCAGCCATACATTAAGCCATATTTTCATCCATACTTTAAGCCATACTTTCATGCATACTTCAAGCCATACTTCAGCCATACTTTCAGCCATACTTTAAGCCATACCTGAAGCCATACATTAGTAAAAGCTTGTCACAACCATCGACAGGAAACTTAATATGAACTTCAGATTAGTTTCCGTCAATGTTCGTGTAAAAATAGGGATCTTACACACGCCTTCGGAAATACTTCATATGTTTATATTAACTTTGGCTTAGTTCATCTCTTATAATGTTTGGAATACCGAATTGAAATCTTATGATTAACTTACGTGAAACATCATACAAAGTTAATGTTAAGTTTCGGTAAAGTTTGGGAAAAGAAAGATCAAATACGTTCTACTCACGGGAAACTAATACAAAATTTAGGTGAATTTCCGTCAATGTTGTGGAAATAATTAGAATCCTACGATCTCCTTACGGAATCTAAACCTTAACTTTCAGCCATACTTTAAGCCATACTTTAGAAAAAGCTTGTCACGACCATCGACAGGAAACTTAATATGAACTTCAGATTTGTTTCCGTTAATGTTCGTGTAAAAATAGGAATCTTACACACGCCATAGAAAATACTTCATATGTTTATATTAACTTTGGCTCACTTCATCTCTTTTAAAGTTTGGAAAACCGAATTGAAATCTTACGATTAAATAACGTAAAACAACATAAAAGGTTAATGTTAAGTTTCGGTAAAGTTTGAGAAAAGAACTTTCAAATACATTCTACTTACGGGAAACTTAATACAAAATTTAGGTGAATTTCAGTCAAGGTTGTGGAGATAATTCGAATTCTACGATCTTCCTACGGAATCTAAACGTTAACTTTCAGCCATACTTTGAGCAATACTTTCATCCATACTTTAAGCCATACTTCCAGCCATACTTTAAGCCATACTTTCAGCCATACTTTAAGCCATACTTTAAGCCATACTTTAAGCCATACTTTCATCCATACTTTAAGCCATACTTTAAGCCATACTTTCATCCATACTTCAAGCCATACTTCAGCCATACTTTCAGCCATACTTTAAGCCATACATTCATCCATACTTTAGTAAAAACTTGTCACAACTATCGACAGGAAACTTAATATGAACTTCAGATTAGTTTCCGTCAATGTTCGTGTAAAAATAGGAATCGTACACACGCCTTCGGAAATACTTCATATGTTTATATTAACTTTGGCTTAGTTCATCTTTTATAATGTTTGGAATACCGAATTGAAATCTTATGATTAACTTACGTGAAACATCATACAAAGTTAATGTTAAGTTTCGGTAAAATTTGGGAAAAGAAAGATCAAATACGTTCTACTCACGGGAAACTAATACAAAATTTAGGTAAATTTCCGTCAATGTTGTGGAAATAATTAGAATCCTACGATCTCCTTACGGAATCTAAACCTTAACTTTCAGCCATACTTTAAGCCATACTTTAAGCCATACTTTAAAAGAAGCTTGTCACGACCATGGACAGGAAACTTAATATGAACTTCAGATTTGTTTCCGTTAATGTTCGTGTAAAAATAGGAATCTTACACACGCCATAGAAAATACTTCATTTGTTTATATTAACTTTGGCTCACTTCATCTCTTTTAAAGTTTGGAAAACCGAATTAGAATCTTACGATTAAATAACGTAAAACAACATAAATGGTTAATGTTAAGTATCGGTAAAGTTTGGGAAAAGAACTTTCAATTGCGTTCTACTTACGGGAAACTTAATACAAAATTTAGGTGTATTTCAGTCAAGGTTTTGGAGATAATTCGAATCCTAAGATCTCCTTACGGAATCTAAACGTTAACTTTCAGCCATACTTTGAGCATTACTTTCATCCATACTTTAAGCCATACTTTAAGCCATACTTTCAGCCATACTTTAAGCCATACTTTCATCCATACTTTAAGTCATACTATAAGCCATACTTTAAGCCATACTTTCATCCATACTTCAAGCCATACTTTCAGCCATACTTTCAGCCATACTTTAAGCCATACCTTCAGCCATACTTTAGAAAAAGCTTCTCACAACCATCGACAGGAAACTTAATATGAACTTCGAATTAGTTTCCGTCAATGTTTGTGTAAAAATAGGAATCTTACACTTGCCTTAGGAAATACTTCATATGTTTATATTCACTTTGGCTCAGTTCATCTCTTATAATGTTTGGAAAACCGAATTGAAATCTTATGATTAACTTACTTAAAACATCATACAAAGTTAATGTTAAGTTTCGGTAAAGTTTGGGAAAAGAAAGATCAAATACGTTCTACTCACGGGAAACTTAATTAAAAATTTAGGTGAATTTCCGTCAATGTTGTGGAAATAATTAGAATCCTACGATATCCTTACGGAATCTAAACGATAACTTTCAGCAATACTTTCTGCCATACTTTTATCCATACTTTAAGCCATACTTTAAGCCATATTTTCAGCCATAATTTAAGCCATACTTTAAGCCATATTTTAGAAAAAGCTTGTCACAACCATCGACAGGAAAGTTAATATGAACTTCGGATTAGTTTTCGTCAATTTTCGTGTAGAAATAGGAATCTTACATTCGCCTTAGGAAATACTTCATATGTTTATATTAGCCATGGCTCAGTTTATCTCTTTTAAAGTTTGGAAAACCGAATTGAAATCTTACGATTAAAGTACGTAAAACAACGTACAAGGTTAATGTTAAGTTTCGGTAAAGTTTGAGAAAAGAAAGATCAAATACGTTCTACTCACGGGAAACTAATACAAAATTTAGGTGAATTTCCGTCAATGTTCTGGAAATAGTTAGAATCCTACGATCTCCTTACGGAATCTAAACGCCATACTTTCAGCCATACTTTAAGCCGTACTTTCAGCCATACTTTATGCCATACTTTAAGCCATACTTTCATCCATACTTCAAGCCATACTTTCAGCCATACTTTCAGCCATACTTTAAGCCGTACATTCATCCATACTTTAGAAAAAGCTTGTCACAACCATTGACAGGAAACTTAATTTGAACTTCAGATTAGTTTCCGTCAATGTTCGTGTAAAAATAGGAATCTTACACTCGCCTTAGGAAATACTTCATATTTTTATATTATCTTTGTCTCAGTTCATCTCTTATAATGTTTGGAAAACCGAATTGAAATCTTATGATTAACTTACGTAAAACATCATACAAAGTTAATGTTAAGTTTCGGTAATGTTTGGGAAAAGAAAGATCAAATACGTTCTACTCACGGGAAACTTAATACAAAATTTAGGTGAATTTCCGTCAATGTTGTGGAAATAATTAGAATCCTACGATCTCCTTACGGAATCTAAACGTTAACTTTCAGCCATTCTTTAAGCCATACTTTAAGCCATACTTTAAGCCATACTTTAAGCCATACTTTCAGCCATACTTTAAGCCGTACTTTGATCCATACTTTAAGCCATACTTTAAGCCATACTTTAAGCCATACTTTAGAAAAAGCTTGTCACGACCATTGACAGGAATCTTAATATGAACTTCAGATTTGTTTCCGTTAATGTTCGTGTAAAAATAGGAATCTTCAACACGCCTTAGGAAATACTTCATGTGTTTATATTAACTTTGGCTCAGTTCATCTCTTTTAATGTTTGGAAAACCGAATTGAAATCTTACGATTAAATTACGTAAAACAACATACAAGGTTAATGTTAAGTTTCAGTAAAGCTTGGGAAAAGAACTTTCAATTACGTTCTACTTACGGGAAACTTAATACAAAATTTAGGTGAATTTCCGTCAAGTTTGTGGAAATAATTAGATTCCTACGATCTCCTTACGGAATCTAAATGTTAACTTTCAGCCATACTTCAAGCTGTACTTTCATCCATACTGTAAGCCATACCTTAAGCGATACTTTCAGCCATACTTTCAGCTATACTTTAAGCCATACTTCCAGCCATACTTTAAGCCATACTTTCAGCGATACTTGAAGCCATACTTTAAGCCATACTTTAAACCATACTTTCAGCCATTCTTTAGTAAAAGCTTGTCACAACCATCGACGGGAAACATAATATGACCTTTAGATTATTTTCCGCCAATGTTCGTGTAAAAATACGAATCTTACACTCGCCTTAGGGAATACTTCATATGTTTATATTAACTTTGGATGAGTTCATCTCTTTTAATGTTTGGGAAACCGAATTGAAATCTTATGATTAACTTACGTAAATCATCATACAAAGTTAATGTTAAGTTTCGGTAAAGTTTGGGAAAAGAAAGATGAAATACGTTCTACTCACGGGAAACTTAATACAAAATTTCGGTGAATTTCCGTCAATGTTGTGGAAATAATTAGAATCCTACGATCTCCTTACGGAATCTAAACGTTAACTTACAGCCATACTTTAAGCCATACTTTAAGCCATACTTTCAGCCATACTTTAAGCCATACATTAAGCCATACTTTCAGTTATACTTTATGCCATACGTTAGGCCATATTTTAAGCCATACTTTCAGCCATACTTTATGCCATACTTTGAGCCATACTTTCATCCATACCTCAAGCCATACTTTCAGCCATACTTTCAGCCATACTTTCAGCCATATTTTAAGCCATACGTTCATCCATACTTTAGAAAAAGCTTGTCACAACCATCGGCAGGAAACTTAATATGAACTTCAGATTAGTTTCCGTCATTGTTCGTGTAAAAATAGGAATCTTACACTCGCCTTAGGAAATACTTCATATGTTTATATTAACTTTGGCTCGGTTCATCTGAAAATCATACAAAGTTAATGTTAAGTTTCGGTAAAGTTTGGGAAAAGAAAGATCAAATACGTTCTACTCACGGGAAACCTAATACAAAATTTAGGTGAATTTCCGTCAAGTTTGTGGAAATAATTAGAATCCTACAAACTCCTTACGGAATCTAAACGTTAACTTTCAGCCATACTTTAAGCCATACTTTAAGCCATACTTTCAGCCATACTTTAAGCCATACTTTCAGCTATACTTTAGAAGAAGCTTGTCACAACCATCGACGGAATACTTAATATGAACTTCAGATTAGTTTCCGCCCATTTCGTGTAAAAATACGAATCTGAAACTCGCCTTATGAAATTCTTCATATGTTTATATTCACTTTGCCTTAGTTCATCTCTTTGAAAGTTTGGAAAACCAAATTGAAATCATATGATTAAGTTACGTAAAACTTCATACAAAGTTAATGTTAAGTTTCACCTATGTTTGGGAAAAGAGTGATAAATACGCTCTACTTACGGGAAAGTTAGTATTAAATTTAGGTGAATTTCAGTCAATGTTCTGCGAAAAATTCGAATCCAACGCTTTCCGTACGGAATTCTTTATACTTTCAGCCATACCTGCGTAGAAATCAAAACTATTGGATCTACGTTGGTAATGTATTGGCAATAATTATGGTAAGTATGTTGGCACTATATTGCAAAACCTACTTCCAATATATTGCAATTATTGTGCCAAACAGGTATCTCACACATATCGCCAATAGGTTTGGCAATATAGTTCCCATATGCTACCCAATATATTTCCAATATACTAGCATTATATTGTCAATTTTTTAACTTAATATATCGATATCGAGGTCGGTCGAAGGCGGTATGGTCTTTAAACTTAATGAACTTCGATAAATGGACATAAAAACCAAACCTTAAATATTTTTCGAAAAAAGAATTTTGCTATCTTTTTTATTTTTGTGCTACGTCAATTTTGACTGCAGCATTGTGTTCCTCGGTCGCCAAAACCCTTAGACTCACCGCTTTTCCAACCTTTTCACAATTTTCCAGGGAGAAAATCCAATGTCAGGATAATTTGGTTACGCGGTATACATATGTAGAATGAAAATTTAAAATATATTAAAAAAAGAAAAATGAACCAAAAAAAATAGTACAAATCAATATTATCTGTACAAAGGGAAAATAGTACATTACGATACAAGTACGATAAGTGGCCCATTATGTCACGGCGTGAAGTTAGGGCCCGAGCGTAGCGAGGGTCCTATCACGGCGTGTAATGAATTACTTAACGCACTAGTATCGTACAATTTTTTATAACACTGCATGCCTTAAGTTCGCTGTCACGCCTATCCGTGTGCTAAGCAGTCCATTAGGGCACCGTGAGGTTAGTGCACGAGCGTAGCGAGTGCGATAAACTCGGTGAAATAATGGACTACTTATCGCATGGATATACGTGACATAAGTGCGGACTTAAGTCACGCAGTGCTATAAATGTAATTTACACAAAAAGCAAATAGAAAGCTTTATCAATGTTTTGTGTATATTCTGAAAAGAAAAATGGATAATGCTTTAAAACAATTTGGGACATATTGTACAAGTGTTTTTTAGTGAAATATGTAATAAAAAAATCGATTTTTCGTCATTTTAAAGGTCTCTGACCCCCTTAATGAATGTTTTTGGGTCTCGTCGGGGGAAAAATACAAAATCAGTTATTATTCAGAATGTTATAACCATGGCCGTGGTTGTTCATAGATTCGTGAAAATGGTAAAAGAAATGTATTTTTTAAATTTGCTTTAACTTCGAAGGTTTTGGATAATTATGAAATTTTTCTTCGGCAAGTAACAATGAAATAAATTAAGAAACAAAATCTTATCTTGAAAAATGAAATCGGTAGTTAATGAAAAAAGATCCTTGTGTTTTATCAATAATTGTTTGTACTGACGAAATCTGTTCCTGAAATATCGACATTTTGTTAAAAAATGTTTTTTTAGTTATGTTAAATAGACTTTTTTTATAACAGATTAACTGTTTATATTATTGGAAATGGCTTAATTACATTACAACTATTGCTCTTACATATTTTAGACAACCTCTTGATTTAACACTGCTTTAATTTGGGAGTCGCGCATGAACCTCGTTAACTAGAAATACGTTTATTGTTACCATTAATAGAAGTTTTCCTTTCAATTCACATTCTGATTATCTATTTACGTTACAGTTTATTGAAGATTATAGGTAGCTAGATCTGCTTTTTTGTATGAACTTTTAATGGTCAAAGCGCGAGAACTTTTAATGTAAGGGTGCGAAACGACAGCATCTCTAATTTTGCAATTTTTTCAACAAACAATACTCTTGGGCATCATAGGGTAGAGTGTTGTGCTGCTCTAGATGTTTTAGCGAAGCCGATAGATTTATTGAAGCACGAGAACTCTTTACGTAAGGATACGAGGTGCCTGTGTACGCGTTTTCTTGATTTCTAATAGAAAAACGCTTGTGTTTAAAAGGGTAATGTGCAGTTACCAGCCACCTGAGCTCATCGTGGGGTTAAAATAATATTTTAAGCCAGAAAATCCTTTACATAAATTTTGACAACGGTTGTGTAACTATTTTATCGTTTTTTTATTGAATGATCCATTGATGATTAGAAGGATAACGCGCTTGCGAGAATGAGAAATTCATTTTAGCGCAAGAACTTTTGTCGTAATACTGCAAGGCGGCATCGTCCGTAATTTTTCGAGTGAGCTTGTCGCTGCATGGCTGTACAGCTGTTTACGAGTCTGAAAATAAAAGTTGAAATGGTGACGAAACGAAACGAACGCTTTCCGGGTTTTCATCAAAAAATTCCATGGTTAACATGATTTAAACTAAAGAACTTTTCATGTAACGCTCTAAAATAACAGTGCCGTCGATTTCTCGTTTTTTGTAAAGACTAATGACAAAATCAAAGTATAAAATAAAAGTATTTTATCATGCTTTAATTCTGAATACGTAAAATGATAGGATAATTAGATAATTTTTTTAAACGAAAAATTATTTTCATATTTTATGTTAATTTATTTATTTAGTTTAAAATACCTAAAGTATAGAAATTCAATATAAAAATTCAAATGTAACGAGTATAGCAAATCTTCACGCCTATTCTTTATGACCAATCTAAATCAATTTTCAAATGTTGCACAACATCGGGCCTACGTTTTTTAAGAAAGGAAATACATGACTCGCTCTGTATTTATCAACAAAAGATATCAACTCTGATGCGCTAGCTTTTGGCCGATCAAACGAAAGCTTTCCTCGCCAGCTGTCTTGAAAATGAGCCCAGTACTGAAATCGACTTGTCACTGATATGGCTGAATTCTGTTTATAAGGTAAATCGAAGTCGACAAAAACAGATTTTGAAATTTGCAGCTCTCTTAGTTTCCCAGGGCTTCTATACGAAAACACCGTTCGTAAGTTTTATTTGATTATAGTCAACAATAAAATGGCTTGCATCAAACAAAAGAGCTTAAAATTTTGCATCGAAAACGATTTTGAACTCGATTCCGTCGAGTGCAAAGTTCCGAGATAATTAATCGAAAAGAAATAAACGCTGTGGGAGCGAGAGACACTGGAAGCATACCGCAGCGCGAGAGGAAAGTCGGTGGCATGTTCATTTCTTTTCGATTAATTATCTCGGAACTTTGCAGTCATCGGAATCGAGTAAAAAATCGTTTCCGATTCAAAATTTTGCGCTCTTTCGTTTGGTGTAAGCCATTTTGTTGTAGACTAAGCGGTTCTCGAGATATAAGTAAATAAAACTTTCAAACGCTGTTTTCGGATAGAACCCTTGGACCTAGGAATCTGCAAATTTCAAAATCGGTTTTTACGACCTCGATTTACCTTATAACCAATATGCAGTCATTTCTGTGACAAGTTGATTTCACAGCGATTTTTACTGCGGACTAAATCGTTGCGCTCCTCGATTGCTCCGCTTCCCCCTTATCTCCCGCTTCCGTAGACGTACTCCGTAGCAACGGTTGCCCCCCACTCTTCGCCGCGGCGGCCGCCGCTCGGCTCGCGCCGCCGCTCTGCCAGGGCCAACGCTATGCGGGAAATTTCCCTGTGCTTAACAGAGGTGTGGAAAACTTACCGGAAAATTTTCGGGACCAAGTGATCTTGACTCAGTTTTTCACGCTGATCACGTTGGTATATAAATGTTGTATTGTTTCAGAATTACCCTGTATATATATATATATATATATATATATATATATATATATATATATATATATATATATATATATATATATATATATATATATATATATATATATATATATATATATATATATATATATATATATATATATATATATATATATATATATATATATTGCAGAAACCAGTACTTTTGAGTACTTTTGATCTATAGTTTTTTTCTCCAGTGTTCGTATATGCTTGACTAAACAAATAGCTCCCTCTCTGCGTTGAAGGTATTAATATAAATCCTCAAAAGTACCGTTTCATACCGAAGGAATTTTGAGGATGTCCTCAAAAGTTCGAAAAATCCTCAAAGTATCGAATCCGTGCTGACATAGATCCTCAAAAGCTGCATTTGATGTGTGTGTGTGTGTGTGTGTGTGTGTGTGTGTGTGTGTGTGTGTGTGTGTGTGTGTGTGTGTGTGTGTGTGTGTGTGTGTGTGTGTGTGTGTGTGTGTGTGTGTGTATGTGTGTGTGTGTGTTTATATATATATATATATATATATATATATATATATATATATATATATATATATATATATATATATATATATATATATATATATATATATATATATATATATATATAAAACCAAATTGAGTGGAGCGTCAGCTGAGACATTTCTCAGCACCCTAACTAATTACAATGGTCTATTTGAACTACTCACGATACGATGAAATGACTCCACTGTTTCGCTAGAGCGGGATGCGAATTCAAGTTCGAGCTCGCGAGTAAGAGTTTCGATACGATTTCGATACGGTTTCTACACAGTTACGGCACGGTTTTGACATCCCTGTTGAAAATATCCATGTGGATTTTACACTGATTTCCACATGGAATCCATATGGAATCCATATGGAATCTATACGGATTCCATATGGATTCCATGTCGATTCCATGTGGAAATCAGTCCCAAATCGTCCTGTGGACTTCCACATGGAATTCCATATAGATTTCCTTATGAATTTTTCTACAAACATTTGTAAAACAAAATCCGTATGGATTTCCATGTAGATTTCCATGGGGAAATCCAGGTAAAAACGACATGATCCATATAGATTTCCACATGGATTTCCATATGGTAATTTTAATGTTTATAAAAATGTTTATTTATAAAATTGTTATATTTTTTTTTACGAGGATACATATTTTTGACAACAAGTACTGTAGAATCTTTTCGAAGAATTACATAAAAGGAAATTATAGTTTATAATTTTTTATGCTTTACTGATATGGTAAAAAACGTATCCCTAGTAAAAAAATTTAAAAATTTTATAAATAAACATTTTTATAAACATTTAAATTACCACATGGAAATCCATATGGAAATCTACATGGATCATATCGTTTTTACCTGGATTTCTCCATGGAAAACTACATGGAAATCCATACGGATTTTGTTTTACAAATGTTTGTAGAAAAATTCATATAGAAATCTATATGGAATTCCATGTGGAAATCCACAGGACGATTTGGGACTGATTTCCACATGGAATCCACGTGGAATCCATATGGAATCCGTATAGATTCCATATGGATTCCATATGGATTCCATGTGGAAATCAATGTAAAATCCACATGGATATTTTCAACAGGGATAACATACAACAATTTTCAACTGTAGGCGACGACTAGTTTTCGCACCTGCGGATCTGCAGGGCAATAGTATGTTCCAGGGATGGCAGGAGCTACGTCTTCTTCTTCTGGATCAGGGTACGAGTAGTTATTGTGGCACCATGGGGTAGAAAATACCAATAGAATCATCCACAAAAAATTCTGAGTATAGTATTTACATATACGGAGCGCCTGACAGACGTGTTTTTCCAAAAAAATGATCAGAGTTTATTTAATTAAATAAAAACCGTACTGTCGGTAAGTAGGAATCTGCAATTGACCTATTTTTAAAACGAGCACAGCTAACGAAAATACTAATAGAATCGCTCAAAAAAATTTCTGAATATAGTGTTTACGTGTCCGGAGCGCCTGACAGTCGTCTTTTTCCAAATAAACGTTTGAATGTTGATTTAAAAAATATTGAAATCAGGGTATCACATCACCTTAAATGAAGAAGTTTTGGAACCTCATTGGTTGATCGATTTCGTTATCGATGTATTAACCAGTCTAATCGCTGATTATATCAGCTCGCGGTATTACGTTTTTACTGCCCACTTTACCCTCTAACCATTCCGAATATTTATAACTTTCAGTAACCAATTAATTTTGTTATTGATTCGGTATTAGTAAGGTATTGGTACAGATATGTCGAAAAGTTACATTTAGATCAATTCGCGGTATTGTACTTTATTGTTAGGTACAACATCCTTCTTTTATTGGAGGTATTTTGGAACCTCCCAGATCGATCGATTTCGTTATCAATATATCGATTGATCCAATCGATGATCATTACAATGACTTAAACTCTTTTCGCTGGTTATTTCTTATGACAAGTACATCGAATGAGACGTTATCATTTCTATGGTAAGTAGTACGTCATAATAGAGGACTGATCAGATGGTATAATGCCCTACTTATGACTATTATATATGAGAAACCTTCTTAACTTATATGTTCCTGATACAGCTACGAAAAAACTACAATAAAAATTAATTTATTGTTATTATCAAGTGCACAAACCACACTTTACGTAAACCTCAATACAGGATGAGAAAATAGAGAGAGTTTAGTGCACTGATCAACTTACTGGCTCGATATTGGCATGATTTTCACTGGAAATTAGAGTCAGATCGATTCGAGGCATTAGACTTTTTATAAGGTACCATATATTTTTAGGCACGACCGCTGCCCGGGAGAGCCTTATAATTTCACCAGAGCTAAAATTGTCTGACTTCAAAAACTAATAATTTGATAGAAGAAAAGTCTTTTCCAGTCAAAGTGAGTGCGTTATAAGCGTTTTCTGTGATGTATGTATGTATGTCTCTACGCCCGTATGTACCAAAGTTCCTCGATTATCTCAATGAATTTTCAACCGATTCCATCGGGATCACGGAAAAATACTCCTCTAATTATACCTAAGTGCTCGTTCTCAATTGAGATAGATCGATGAGAAATTGAAAAAATGCGAGCACAAAGAAATATTTCAAAATATCGTTTTTTAAGCTTAATGAATAGAAAAATTAATTTTAAGCTTATATCTATAGGTCTATCTGCTAAAACTAATTAAAATACACCTTTTTTCTGTTGGACACTTTTTTCTATGAGCAATATTTGCCAAGATAACTGCGAAAGACGGCAAAAAAGGTCAAAAATGGACGATTTTCGGCTATAACTTGACAGAATTTGATTTTACACAAAAATGTTAAATACAGAAGGTGGAGACAATATTTAAACAAAACTTTTTCCTATTTAACATTTTCATGTAAAAACAACTCCTAACGAGTTAGACTTACAAAATCGATTTTAAACGCCAAAATATACATAAAATGGACGATTTTCGGCTATAAATTGACTGGATCTTATTTCATACAAATTAGATATCTAAAATTTGTAGATTATAACAAAAGAAAAAGTTTTCCCGTTTAACATTTTCATGTACAATCGATTCCTAATGAACTAATCTGATAAAATCCATTTTAAACGCCTAATATACATAAAATAGACGATTTACGGCTATAACTTGACAGTATCTAACTTCACACAAATTATAAATGTTAAAGTTATAGATTATAATAAAACAAAATATTTTCCAAATTAATATTTCCATGTACAATCAATTCCTAATGAGCTAATCCGATGAAATCGATTTTAAACGCCTTTATCTTAATATAATCAATTTTCGCTTATTATTTAACAGAATTAGATTTAACACAGAAATATTAGATACAATAAATAAAATAAATAACATCGGAAATAAGATCGCCTATAAATAAGATCGGAAAAGTCGATATAACATTCCAAAGATAACATAATTACAAAAACATAATAATAAAATACAAAATTACATTTGATTACAATATTTAATGGAATAAACCCATTGGAACAATAAGTAAAAGAACGAAATAACTATTTCCCTGTTTTCTACAAAAAGACAAAAATTATGCAAACTAAAACATTGTTGACATTATATTATGCTCTTTTTAATAGTATTAAAAATTATGGGATAATAGCTTGGGATGCTTTATACCTATATCAATAGTACAAAATCATTAAATAATCTACAAAATAAAATCATTAAAATTAAATACAAAAATACTTTTGTGTTTGAAGAATGCCCTTTAAATATTAAATTATTATTTTGTTTTGAATCGGATTTCTATCATTACAAGAAATAGAAGTGTACAGGCACCAATAAAAAAAAGTAAAACAATAACTAACATAGAAGCTGTCAGAACTTATAATTTCTTGTCAAATGATCTAGAGAACTTAAAATGTAGTAGAATTAAAATTATAAAAATGTATAAAAATTGGATTGGTAAAGATATATAATTGTTATCTTACTGTTTTGATAATAAATTTAAGAAATTTAATATAAGATTACACAGCTTAACCCGTTAACTATGTTCCCAGGACCTAAGCGATTAAACTAAAAGAATCAAAATTGTGTAATATTATATAATCACATGTTAAAGTAATATCATATTTTAAAAAAAAATTTTTGTGTAATGTATGAGCTATAAATTTTGTAATATGGTAAATTTCAGTGCATAAAGAACAATGTTCTAGTTGATTTTGTCAATCTTACAGTGTGTAGAAAACTATTAAGTAGGCAAGTCTCACTGGGTAAAAATTTGCGAAATACATAATCATGTATTTTAATACAACAGATACCCAGAGGTGAGTTCTTATACCCTGACCAAACTTAATAATTAACCAGACGAGCTAATATTACCAAAGAGAACTACCTACCTGTATCACATTTAATCACACACACACACATACACAGTACTTTTATGATATGCCTCAGTTCCTAATTACGTATCCCCTCACACTCTAAAGCACTAACACTTGAAGATCACTGATAGAGACACAGAAGCAGCAAAATAGGGTTGGATGATCTAAGCTGGCACTACTCCATGGATGCCAGTCTGCTGAGAATCATCTAACAGCCATCCACTACATCGGTAACTCTACCATCTGAGAGGAAGGTACTAACAGAGACCGTCAATTGTGTCTGAATGTCATAGACTGCCACGGCCTAAGGATAAACAAAGCACATTAATAGCAGATCAGCCTTGAGTCTGGGAGACAAGTGAGAAAAGTAGAGCACATAAAAACTACATATGACTTATAATTAGATGACAACAATAAAAACATTACCATACAAAAGAAAAGTCTGCAACAATGGTTGTAGTTAACTCACTGCACCAAATACTTCTGGCTAACAATTAGAAGGCAAGGATTAGCGGAAGCCTTGACTCGTTTCACTGCTGGAAAAAGCCCCAGTCTGAGAGTGCTGAGAGTGATAACACTGTATGTACAAATAGCCATTAATATAAGAGCCAAACAAGGAAGGTTGAGCACCTAAAAACTACATATAACTAATAAATAAACAACCCAGATAATATTTCTACACCCAAGAAACAGTCTGCAGCAGCGTTCGTTGTTTACACTCCTCCTGTTGCCACAGATGCCTGCAACAAGAAAAAGTACCTTCAGCTCACTCATCATAGAGGTTACGAACGAGAAAGGGCTTACCGAATCTGCTCTTGCCGTTGACACACTGCTTTCCTGTCTCCGACGAATTACTTATCACCAACCGGCGAACGAACTTAAAGGGACGACATTTACCAGGGCGGCGTACTACAGCAGCCGCTGCCATCGTTGGGGACGCCGGGAGCCAGGCAATGCGATTGTTGACATCACACACCATGGACACATGTGCGCACGCCGCGCAGTCCGCAGTCACAGTATAATACTTTAGGGCTTATTATAGCATGAAGCAGAAAGCGCGCGCGACTATATATATAGATATACTGAGGTAGACACAGGGAGCGCTCACGGTCACGCCGTTCACGCGGGTCGCATCTCGCAAGTCGCATGCCGGCATGCGTTTTTCCGCTGTGTGTGTGTGTGTGTGTGCGAACGCATGTAGCACATATAGTCGAGGTAGCCGTTACGGCACTGCAATCCTGCAATAGTACTCATGTGCACGCAGCGCTACACTATAGATTGCCGTTGCCGTTTTGCCGAATGCATCAGTGTTGAGTTTTTTTCGTAAGGCCCGTTCCACGCAAAAAGGAGCAGGGGACTGATACAGGAAATAACATGGGTTAGTATATCTATATATACGAGGAACAGCGCTTATTCCTCGCTGTTCCTCACATATATAGATATAGCAACCCATGTTATTTCTATATCTGTTCTCTATTACTTTTTGCGTGTAACGGGCCTAACGGCCCTAATTCTGCAGTTTTCACCTTTTTCCTTCGCGGCATTAATGTATGTATGAGAATGTGCCGCGAGTATATTTTCGTAATTGAGATTGTATACCTATATAAGTATATGTAGTTAGGAACACTCGTGAGCAGCTATAGTCCCCACCTTTCGTTAGAACTGAATAAAATTTAACTCTATGTTTTTTTAGTAATCGAGAGTAATGAAACAATAGTTTTTCTCGTATAATTCAACAGAACTTGACTATTTACAAAAACTTCAAATACAAAAGTTGTAGATAATATTGAAACAAAACTTTTTTTTTATTTAACGTTTTCATAAATAAAAATAATAAATCATAAAAACGCTTTCTATAAAAATTATGATAACTATGTTTTTAATTTTAAATATACCTGCAATCATGATACTTATATTCAATATTTTTATGTACACTTTAATCATATCAATTAGTACATATTAAATTGATATACATCATAGACTATATTTAAAAATTTATCTAAATATACTTATACATGTAGAATTAAAACGCAAACCTTCTATAAAATAGAAGAAATAAATGTGTAAAAGTAAAGGGACAATTTTTATTTAAACTTTACTGTAGATGTATTTATCTTTATTTTAATGATGAAAACGATAAATAAAGTATTACAATTTTTGCAATAATAGAAGTATAAGGTTCTTCTGAGCACTGCGGTCGTGCCTATTATGTAAAAACGAAGTTTTTACATAGGGAGAGGGGGGTGACGTGCGAAGCGAGGAGCAGGTGTGTGTGTGGGCGGGAGGGATCGCGTGCCGAAGGCACGCTGGGGGGCGCAGCCCCCCTAGTTTTAAATGAAGAAGTTTTGGTACCTCATTGGTTGATCGATTTCGTTATCGATGTATTGACCAGTCTAATCGCTGATTATATCAGCTCGCGGCATCATACTTTTTACTACCCACTTTACCCTCTAACCATTCTGCATATTTATAAATTTGGCAAACCAATTAATTTTATTATTGATTTGGTATTAGTAATGTATTGGTGCAGATATCTCGAAAAGTTACATTTAGATCAATTCGCGGTATTGTACTTTATTGTTAGGTACAACATCCTCCTTTTATTGGAGGTATTTTGGAACCTCACAGGTCGAGCGATTTCGTTATCGATGTATTGATCAACCCACTTAATTTTTATATCTGTTCAGAGTAACATAGTTTTACTACACATTGTATTCATCTATTTATCTCATTTTATAACTTAGTCGTAAAAATTATTTTATGGAATTTTTATAATTCTGAGTGTTTTAAAAAGATTTTTCGGTGATTTTTCATTATAATATATTACCCTGCGTTTATATTTTTAGACTTTTGAAATTCAAAAGTGTCTATTCCTCGAAATTTCGCTGCGTTGCTCTGCATTCTTTTCTACTGCCCCACAGTAAAATCCGTAGTTACATGCACTTTAGTGTGTATATAAGCCGCCTTAAACGAAATGTACACCACAGTTCAATTTATGTGCGCCCAGAAACTATCAAAGATTAGTTGCACCAGTACACTGTTTCAGCACAAATACTTATAAAAATTTGGTTTGAGTGATCGTAGAAATACTCTTCATCATCCAGACATACTTCTATCACACGTTAAGGTGAGATCTTCTCAAAGTATTAAATACTACCACTCCTTCTTAAATCGTTAATATTGTAACAAGGTAAATTTTAAAATGGAAAATAACTTGTTAGATGATACCTGATTTCAACATGGTCTTCGATGAATCTCGTACACATATGACAATTTTAAATGTCATTGAACGAGTCGAAACACTCGAAACATATGACGAAGATCATTGGACCAATGCAAATTCATTATTCAATACTGTTGAAGCAATAAATAGAGATTTAAAAAATTTAGATGACTCAGAAAAAAGTAACAAATACATAAAACTTATTCCTGACTGTAATGTGTATCATACAGAAAAATTACTTAGAAAAAAAGATAATCTATGTAAACAATTAAATAAAATTACAAAAAATTTATTATTTTTTAAATCAACATTTTGAGCGAAAGTTTGAACAACAACAGAATCAAATTAATGAATTAAAAAGTGAAATTGAAAAATTGAAGCTGAATAAAAACACATCAAAATAAATACAGTATTTTCTTATAAATCTATGACCTCTTTAATAGTATTTTTAAATATGTCTTATTATGATAATAAATACTTTTGAAGTTTTGTAAAATACTTGTCGTTTCTTATTTTAAGAATGATTTTTAAATGGTTCATAATGTAAAAAATACTTAAAATTTGTAAATCATTATACCTATAATTAATTTAATTGTTTATTAACACCCTTGCCCTCACACGCACACGCACACACACACAAACATGCACGAACGCGCGCACACACACACACACGCGGACGCGGACGTACGCACACTCAATCTACAAGTGATTACATTCTCAAAAATTAGGATGGGTTGATAGAGTGTGAGTGTTTATGGATACTTTATATATAAAGGGGCTACTTTAATTATCTGTCATTTCAATCTTGGATCCTACTAAAGCATGATAATACTGAAAAATGTTTGCTCAGAATAGTAATCGAAACTCTAAGTTCCAATGTCGCCAAGTACTATCCATACTGCATGGATTAAATAAATCGTATTGTAAGAAATTTATAGTTGGTCTGGAAAGCCATGTATTGGCTGTGGTGATTTAAAACCTGTTGTTCGTCTAAGTGGTCAAAATATTACGGGTATTCCACTTACGCATACCGAGTGGATCTGCTTTGAAGAAAATTTTCCCAGGATTGACGAATTCTTTGAATCTGATGGAAACGAAATGTTTGATAAAAAAATATCTTGTGGTACTAGCTTTAGCATAAGGTTCATGATAGGTTTCTCTGATAAAGCTTTTGAGCTGATAGACGAAACACAAGAATTATACTAGTGATCCACCAACGAAGAAACGCTTTCAATCAAGATTGGTGGATAATAAAACAATTTATGATCAGCTCAAACACATCTCTAGAAACGTAGACAATAGGATTAAATATCTGTTAAATGCGTGCAAAGATATAAAATATGTATTTAATGAAATTACAAGAAAAAAATCAATTATCGCAATATACACAGTTTACATTTTATGATGTACATTCTATAACAAGCACATTTTATACCTATAATGTTAATTAAGTTACATAAAATCTTGAAAAAAATAATTTAAGTATGCTAATAAATGATGCCTATATTTTGATGTATGAACATGCATCTTTACAGTTGAAGGATATTGATCATGTTATGAACAAAAATTAATCAATAAGTGAATTAAAATATCAATCTTGGTTTTCCTTACCTTTGACACGTTAGGTATATGACTGTAATAAATTAATTATGTTTCAATTAAAAATCTGCTTGTTTCTTAATTATCTCTATTTTAAAGTAATAAACTTCGCATAAATAAATCTGTCGAAGGTCGTGGTGGTAGTGGCAAAAGGCTCACGAAGTACATTAAATAGTTTGATATAACACATCAAGCTTTTCGATTCACATTAGGCTTATTGATTCACATTAAGCTTTAGACTCATATCAAGCTTTTTGGTACACGTTGAGCGCGTTTATCACAAGTTTTGTAGCTACAAAATAGCTTGTCACTTCAATTAGCTTATCAATTCAAATTAGCTTACCACTTCAAATTAGCTTACCACTTCAAATTAGGTTGTCACTTCAAATTAGCTTGTTAGTTCATCAGCAATCTGATTTCTTGAGCAGCTTGTGACACGCGCGCCGCCTTCGCCGTCGCAAATCTCGAGACTTATAAAAAATATTATCTGTTTTGATGAAACAGTTTTTGTCATGGATACACAGTGAAAACATCCTTAGACATCTATGGTTTGCGGTCCCACATCATGTGGGAAAACCGTGTTTGTTCAAAACTTTTTAAAACATATAGATAGTATGAGTAACGTGCACTTTGATCGAATAATAGTTTCCGAATGGCAATCAACGTACAAAGAACTGGGTGATGATATCGAATTTCATGAAGGTTTGCCCAAAAATTCAGACTTTGTCGACGACCCCAGGCCAAAATTGATAATAATAGATGATTTGATACGTGAGTCTTCGGGTGGTGTTATTGCAAATCTTTTTACCAAGGCCAGCTATCATAGTAATTTAAGCGTAATATTCATCACGCAAAATCTTTTCCACAAGGGCCAACGGGAAATCTCGTTAAATTCTAATTATATAGTTATTTTCAAAAACCATAGAGATAAATCTCAGATACAGTATCTAGCACGCCAAGTGTGTCCTGAAAATCCACAATTTCTACAAGAGACTTATCTTGATGCAACTAAACACATACACTACTATTTATTACTTGACTTACGTCAAGATACACCTAATAATTGTCGTTTTCGTAGTAATATATTTCCGCTTGATAAATACCACTATGTTTATGTTCCCAAGAAATCTATAAAAGGTAGCGAACTTGGAAACAATATACCAGTTATACGTTTGTAATGGGTTCGAGTAGATGCAAGCGTCTTGGACAAAAAAAATTAAATACTTTAAAATCTCTGCTTTATTTCGATAAAAATCAAGGACGTGTTTTATTACGTGAAGCAGATAAAAAACTTGTTATTCTTATTTGCAAATGTGGTTTAAATATTTTACGTGGTAACGTGCCTTTGAACAAAAACTATAAAAATAAATTGAAAAAGTACGTTTTATTTTTAAGGGGGTGTCAAACTCAATTTTTACCGACCGAGCAAAAAATATATTGTTTTTAATAGAAAAAAAAAAATATAACGATATATGAAAAATATGAGTGCATTGCCCTCCGTAATTACATTATTAATCATTCTGCAAAATGCCAAGTCAATATTCAAAAGCATCTAAGAATGGCATTTGAACGAAAATTTCGTTCAAATGCCATTCTCAGATGCCTTAAAATATCGACGTGAAACTTTGCAGAATGATTCATAATGTCATTACGGAGGGCAATGCACTCATGATTATGCATAATATTAAAAAAAAAAAAATAGATTATTGTACCATATGGGTAATATGTAGCATCGCGAGATTCGCGAGTCGGCGACGGCAGCGACGGCAGCGGCCAGCGGCGCGGCCTTGCCCGTGTGTGTGTACGCGCATGCGCTGCTGGCTGCAGCACAGCTGAGCTGCCCATCGCCGATGCCTGGGCCTAGGCCCTCCGGGAGGCGGTCCCGTGTTGCCGCCACCACCTCCGCCGCCACCTTCGCCACTTGTGCCCTCCTCTATAATCCATTGCTAATCGACGTGTCATCGGTGTGCCTGCTGCCTGGACCGCTCGCAGACGGCGCAGCCTGGAGCGCCGCATCAGCCGCCCACCTCGCAGACCGTAGCGTCCGTACCGCACCGTGTGCGTGCACACCCAACGGACCGTGCCGCTTGGACTTGGCCCCGCCGTAAGACAGAAAAGTAAGTCATTCAAGAATTTATTTATTTTACGGCGTTGTTATTTGTACGACAGATCTGTCGTACAAATAACCTATAACCCACTTAGAAACGTGTAAAAATCACTGTTTTGAAAGTCTGAGATGGAAGGGACTATTATTTCTTTAGTCAAGCGTCAATCCTTGCCTATTTTTTTTTTTCTTTAATCAAGCGTCAATTCTTCGGCTAAAGAAAATTGAAGGTTAGGTTTTACGTATATATAGGTATACCTATCTAGCAATCTGGCGTATAAATAACAACGGCCAACTATAGATTTGATGCGCTTTTTCGACTTTTCATTCCAAAGATTACAGATCTAAATAATCAGCAAGTGTGGAGATACTGCATTTTCTGTGAATTTTTCAAAATATTTTCAAGAAAAGTCATTTCCTCCAAACTGGCTGATTGAGTAGATCTGAAATCTAATATACAATGCCTCAGCATGTACTGGATTGTGTGTAAACATTCTCATAAACTTTAAGCGAGGATGAGGAGGTCTACCTTGGAAATGCACACGCGCTTTTTCGACTTTTCATTTCAAAGATCCCTTTCCATTCTCTACAAATATTTTAAACTTTACACACACTATGTAATACATGCTGAGGGACTGTTTATCAAGTTTAAGATCTAAATAATTAGCAAGTGAGGAGATATTGCAATTTGTATGCTCTTTTTAAGAAATGTTCAAGTAAAAAAGTTATTTCCCCTACACTGGCTGATTGAAAAGATCTAAATTTAATATACAGTGCCTCAGCATGCATTGCATTGTGTGAGAACATTCTGGTAAACTATGAGAAAGAGTGAGGAGGTTTTTGTCGCAAATGCACATGCGGCTTTTTGACATTTCGTTCCAAAGATCCCTTTCCATTCCCTACAAGTATCTTAAACTTTCCATACATAATGGAATACATGCTGAGGGACAGTTTATCAAGTTTCAGATCTACATAATTAGTAAGTCTGGAGATATTGCAATTTTTGTGCTTTTTCAGGAAATTTTTAAGAAAGAAAAGTAATTTCCTCCAAACTGACTGATTGAATAGATCTGAAACCTAATATACAATGCCTCAGTATGTACTAGATTGTGTGTAAACATTCTCACACACTTTAAGCGAGGGTGAGGAGGTCTACATTGGAAATGCACACGCGCTTTTTCGACTTTTCATTTCAAAGATCCCTTTCCATTCTCTACAAATATTTCAAACTTTACACACACTATGTAACACATGCTGAGGTATTGTTTATCAACTTTCAGATCTAAATAATTAGCAAGTGTGGAGATATTGCAATTTGTATGCTCTTTTTAAGAAATGTTCAAGAAAAAAAGTTATTTCCCGTACACTGGCTGATTGAAAAGATCTAAAATTTAATATACAATGCCTTAACATGTATTGGATTGCGTGTTAACATTCTGGTAAGCTTTGAGCAATGGTCAGGAGGTCTTAGTTGGAAATGCACTTGCGCTTTTTCGACTTTTCAGTCCAAAGATCCCTTTCCATTCTCTCAACATATCTTAAACTTTACACACACCGTGCAATATATGCTGAGGGACAGTTTATCAAGTTTCAGATCTACATAAATAGCAAATCTGGAGATATTGCAATTTTTGTGCTTTTTCAGGAAATTTTTAAGAAAGAAAAGTCATTTCCTCCAAACTGGCTGATGGAGTATATCTGAAACTCAATATGCAATGCCTCAGCATGCATTGCATTGTGTGAGAACATTCTGGTAAACTATGAGAAAGTGTGAGGAGGTTTTTGTCGCAAATGCACATGCGGCTTTTCGACAATTCGTTCCAAAGATCCCGTTCCATTCCCTACAAGTATCTTAAAGTTTCCATACATAATGGCATACATGCTGAGGGACGGTTTATCAAGTTTCAGATCTACATAATTAGCAAGTCTGGAGATATTGCAATTTTTGTGCTTTTTCAGGAAATTTTTAAGAAAGAAAAGTAATTTCCTCCAAACTGGCTGATTGAGTAGATCTGAAACCTAATATACAATGCCTCAGCATGTACTGGATTGTGTATAAACATTCTCATAAACTTTAAGCGAGGGTGAGGAGGTCTACATTGGAAATGCACACGCGCTTTTTCGACTTTTCATTTCAAAGATCCCTTTCCATTCTCTACAAATATTTTAAACTTTACACACACTATGTAATACATGCTGAGGGATATTGTTTATCAAGTTTCAAATCTAAATAATTAGCAAGTGTGGAGATATTGCAATTTGCATGCTCTTTTTAAGAAATGTTCAAGAAAAAAAGTTATTTCGCCTACACTGGCTCATTGAAAAGATCTAAAATTTAATATACAATGCCTCAACATGTATTGGATTGTGTGTTAACATTCTGGTAAACTTTAAGCGAGGGTGATGAGGTCTTAGTTGGAAATGCACATGCACTTTTTCGACTTTTCATTCCAAAGACCCTTTCCATTTTCTACAGATATCTTAACTTTCCATCTATCTACTCCCTCTGTTTCTGGCAGGTCGATACTGCTATCCTCATTCCTATACTGCTTAACACTTTATTAATATATTCTGTTTTGCCCTAGGCGAAGAGCTCCTGCAGAAGACAACACGTCTTCATATAATTCTACTCTCCTCCGGGGCAGCCAACACAACTACCACGTCCTGAAGACATCAGCTAGACAAACATATCGTAGAAGTGAGAGCGAAGGTGTATATAAATATAGTTTGATCTCCTGTGCCAGACTCGAGTAAGTATTTCACTTCGGATTTGGACTTTATCCTGTAGTATAGCCGAACCTAGCCTCCAACTTTCCATCTGTCTACTCCTCTGTTCCTGGCAGTTTGATACTGCTCTCCTCATCCCCACTGCCTAAAACATTATTAATATATTTTGTTTTGCTCTAGGCGAAGAGCTCCTGCAGAAGACAACAGGTCTTCATATCATTCTACTCTCCTCGAGGGCAGCCAACGCAACTACCACTTCCCGAGGACATCACCTAGGCGGACACGACGGAGAAGGGACGACGAAGGTATACTTGAATGTCTGCGCTCCCGCGACAGACTCGAGATGTAGTCTAGGCGCCAGGGGGGTTTCCGTGGCCGATGGATGTCCACACTTCCACCAAAGCTTTTCTTACGTATTTTTGACTGCTGATTCTGAATTTCGAAGGTGGAACGTCGCCAGACTGCTAGTTTTTTGTTATTAACAATTTAATTGTTTAAATTGCTGCCAAATCAATATGATTAATTATAACTGAATCCTAACTGCCTAAAACTGTAGTAAATTGATCTAGATATGCTCGTTTTTTCAGAATTGAAAAATTTTGATTAGAACCCGAATTATTGCAAATTTAGTGCAATAAGTCGCGAATTCGAGCGCAAACGTGCATAATTCTAGATCAATTTACTACAGTTTTAGACAGTTAGGATTCAGTTATAATTAATCATATTGATTTGGCCGCAGTTTAAACAATTAAATTGTTAATAACAAAAAACTAACATTCTGGCGACTGTCCACCTTCGAAATTCAGAATCAGCAGACAAAAATACGTAAGAAAAGCTTTGGTGGAGGCGTAGACATCCATCGGCCACGGAAACCCCCCTGGTGCCTAGACTAATGTCAGTATTTAGGGCACACCTGATTTTTAGGTACGAATTATATCTCCCCAAAAAGTAACAGTTTTCTGCGGGTGCACACGGAAAGAAAACTCTTACTGCTACAGTTAAAACGGCTTACTCGTGGAGTATAGGAGTTCCTTTACTATATAAGTAAGGTGGTTTTAGCAATCTTAGTAAGGGACCCATACTTGTACTGTATGTTGCTTTTCATACTACAACAATTACACAATTATACGATCGTTGGATCAGCGGCATATACCGACGTAACAGCGTCACACGATTTTAGTATACATTGCTTCCACCTTCAATTGTAAGGGAGAAATACTATAGCGGTAACGGTTGCTACCTGCTAATACGGAAATGACAACTATTATAAGGAAGTGTTACTTATCGATAATTGAAAGCATCGAATGCGTCGTCTAGGTCTTTGAGGTGGTCAATGATGGAGTCGAGGTGATGCGCTCCGAAGTTTTTTGCGTTTAGATCCCAGGACGCATCTAATACGTAGTCAAAGTGTTCGGGGTAGCCGATGATGATGTCTAGGTCGTGCGCTCCCTAGTTTTTTGTCTCTAGATGTTGGAACGTATCAAATGCGTGGTTTAGGTCTTTGTGGTAGCCGATGATGGAGTCTAGGTTTTTTGCATTAAAATATCAGGGCGCATCTAATACACAGTGCAGGTGTTCAGGGTAGCCGATGACGAGGTCTAGGTGGTGCGCTTTGTAGTCTTTTGCGTTTGGATATCAGGGCGTATCTAATACGTGGTCCAGGTCTTCGGGGAAGCCGGTGACGATATTTAGGTGGTGCGCTCCGTAGTTTTTGGCTAATAGGTGTTGGACATGTCAAAACTTAAAGTATTACTAATCACGTAATTTTATACTATAAGTAAAAATCGTGATTATAAATAAATACTTATTCGAACGTAATTACGTTCAAATTGACATGTGTTTGTAATAAAAAAAAATAGTAAATATTAAAATGCGTATAGGCGAAATACGCACAATTATTCATAATAAATAATGCGTATATGCGAAATGCGCACAATTATTTATCATACAAAAATGCGTATAGGCGAAATACGCACAATTATTTATAATAAAAAATTCGTACAAGCGAAATACGCACAATTATTTACAATATCAAAAATATGTATAAGCGAAATACGCACAGTTGTTTATAATGCAAAAATGCGTATAGACGAAATACGCACAATTATTAGTTATAAGGAAAGGTGTATGGGCGAACATATTTAATTATAACAGAAAAGAATTACAATTACATGAGTTTATTTAGTTATCTATTTATAAGAAACTAGATGTCTTGACATAAAATTAATTCTTTTCCGTTTTTTTTCAACAAAACTCATAAAATTTGAAAAGAAGCTAAAGAAACTTATGAGCCTAGCTCAATGAAATTATAGTAGCTCTACTTTTGCCAATCATTCAGTAGCATGACAAGTATAATGCAAAGTAATTATTAATGACAATACTTCTAATAATACAAATTTTGTTAAAATGTTCAATTTGCAGTTATGCGTTTATATAATGGAAGGTGTATATTTTAAAATGCGGATCAACTTATATACCATACTCAGGTTCATTTGAAGTTCAACCCTTGGTTTCAAATTTTGTTACACCCTCCTGTTGTTTCAGGTATATGGGATATTTCACGTGAAGTCAGCAGCTCAAAATGTTAAAATCCCTCAAAACTCGTTTTCTTTTAGTTTTTATGAACAAAAAATGTTCCTCAAATTTTAGGTCGATATTTGCAAAAATAAAAAAGCTATGCAATATTGAAAATTCAATTTTTTTGCAATTTTTGGTTAAAATCCAAGTTTATTCATTTTTTAACTGAAAATCTTGAAACTTTTGTATAGTACATTGATTGGCAAAAAGGTTTGAATTTTTCTGTAGAATGTGCCAGTATTTATTTTATGACCCTTTTTGAAAGTCTCTGATTGGCTGCTTCTTAGTATACCTTCATCAAAGGATATTGAGGCTGCGGCCAAATATTCTTTATTCGACAAATTTTTTTGTATTCTTCGAAAACCCTTCAAAATGCTTTTTTATCAATACTGGCCGAGCATAGGGAAAAAAGTTACAATTTTTTGAAATATCAAGAAAAATCCATAATTTCAATTTTTGATAACATGATTAATGAAACTGAATATTATTCATACATCTTATGGCATGGACCGTACCACTGAATTTTGTTAGAGCATCAAATAGAACATTAGAAATATCTATTTTAAATAATATTAGGCTTACACAATAAGCGATACCTAATTATGAATGAAATTATCAGTCTGTTGCCTGATTTCATTTTGACAGCTTTATAGTAATTAACCTCTATAGCTTAATTTATTATTAATTCATAATTAGGTATTGCTTATTGTGTAAGCCTAATATTATTGAAAATAGATATTTCTAATGTTCTATTTAATGCTCTAACAAAATTCAGTGGTACAGTCCATGCCATAAGATGTATGAATAATATTCAGTTTCATTAATCATGTTATCAAAAATTGAAATTATGGATTTTTCTTGATATTTAAAAAAATTGTCACTTTTTTTCCTTTGCTCGGCCAGTATTGATCAAAAAAAGCATTTTGAAGTGTTTTCGAAGAAGAATACAAAAAAAATTTGTCGAATAAAGAATATTTGGCCGCAGCCTCAATATCCTTTGATGAAGGTATACTAAGAAGCAGCCAATCAGAGACTTTCAAGAAGGGTCATAAAATAAATACTGGCACATTCTACAGAAAAAATTTAAACCTTTTGCCAATCAATGTACTATACAAAAAGTTTCAAGATTTTCAGTTAAAAAATGAATAAACTTGGATTTTAACCAAAAATTGCAAAAAAATTGAATTTTCAATATTGCATAGCTTTTTTATTTTTGCAAATATCGACCTAAAATTTGAGGAACATTTTTTGTTCATAAAAAACTAAATAGATTGAAATTTGTTTAAATTTCAATAAACAATTAAACCATCAACCAAAAAAATAAAAACCAAATCTAAACTATCTCTTGGTAGAAATTTTGTAAACTATATCCAGAATATGTACAAAAAAGTGCAGTACTGTGCCACAAAATTTCAGATGCAGGTAATATTTTGAAAATCATAATATTAAATTGGACTCCATCATCGACCATCTAAACACCTAGACCTCGCATCCGACCTGTCCCTTCACCTGGACACAAAAACCTACGGAGCGCACTACCCGGACTCATCGACCATCTGGAACACCTAGACCTCGCATTCGATTTGTCCTGGCCTCTGGACACAAAAACCTACGGAGCGCTTCACGTAAACTCCATCATCGGCTACCTGGAACGCCTAAACCTCGCATCCGATCTGTCCCAACACCTGGACACAAAAACCTTCAGAGCGCATCACCCGGATTACATCACCGGCCATCTGCAACACCTAGACCTCGCATCCGACCTGTCCCTTCACCTGGACACAAAAACCTACGGAGCGCACTACCCGAACTCCATCATCGGCCGTCTGGAACACCTAGACCTCGCATCCGATCTGTCAAAACACCTGGACACAAAAGTCTACGAAGCGTATCATCAACCGCCTGGAACAGCTAGACCTCGCATACGAGCTGTCCCGACACCTGGACTCAAAAACCTACGAAGCGCACTACCCGGACTCCATCATCGGCCATCTGAAACACCTAGACCTCGCATTCGATTTGTCTTGGTCTCTAGACACAAAAACCTACGGAGCGCATCACGTAAACTCCATCATCGTCCACCTGGAACGCTCAGACCTCGCATACGATCTGTTCCGACATCTGGACACAAAAATCTTCGGAACGCATCACTTACACTCTATCACCGGCCACCTGGAACAGCTAGACCTCGTAATCGAGCTGTCTCAACACCTGGGTACAAAAACCTATGGAGCGCATAACCCGGGCTCCATCATCAGCCATCTAAACACCTAGACCTCGCATCCGATCTGTCCCTTCACCAGGACACAAAAACGTACGAAGCGCACTATAATTTTTAAGAAAGCATTTGCAATCATGCGAGGCGACGTCCTGAAATTTGAAATGTCAATAATAACTGAGACTATATAATAAAGTGATGAATCTCCATCTCATTATTATAAGAAATGTATATAGGCGAAATGCGCACATTTGTTTATAATAGAACATGTGTATAGTCGAAATACACAAAATGATTTATTATAAAATGCGTGTAGGCAAAATGCACACGATTACTAACACTGAAAAGTGCGTATAAGCGAAATACGCATAATTATTTATAATAAAACATGTGTATAGGCGAAATACACCAAATTATTTATTATAAAATGCGTATAGGCGAAATGCGCACAATTAATAACACTGAAAAGTGCGTATAAGCGAAATACGCATAATTATTTATAATAAAACATGTGTATAGGCGAAATACACCAAATTATTTATTATAAAATGCGTATAGGCGAAATTCGCACAATTGATAACACTGAAAAGTGCGTATAAGCGAAATACGCATAATTATTTAGAATAAAATATGTGTATCAGCGAAATACACCAAATTATTTATTATAAAATGCGTATAGGCGAAATGCGCAAAATTATTTGTAATAAATATGCGTATATATGTGAAATACGCACTATTATTAACAATAAAAATGCGTATACGCAAAATACGGATAATTAATTATAAAAAGAAATACGTATACGCGAAATACGTACAATTGTTTGTAATAAAAAAACGCGTATCTTTAATATTTTTGAAATATGTAGCGCCATCTATGTTAAAATCTATTACGATTTTCCAGAGATGGCGCTTGTGTCATATTTCATCAATAGTATGTACTTCCTACCTTACCGACCTATGGGTCGGTCAAATCGCAGAATGGAGATTGACACCCCCTTAAGAAAATTAACTGATTCTTCGCAAAGTTTGAAAAATAAAAAGAAGTTGATTATCAAATACCCAAGTTGTTTACCACTCATCTTGGCACCTGTGATAAAACTATGTAGCATGCAAGAAAAATGATTTTGATCTCTGAAGAAAGTATAAACAACTTGCACCATCGCTTATCAAGTGAAAAATTGGCTACCATGCAAACACCGGGTACACCTACGTCGCGACTAGACAAAGAAATGAGCGAAATTATAAATTCGACCTGAATTCAAGATGATCGTGAAAAATATGCAATGTACCAACAAGCATTAGAGCATTTTATGTATTATAAAAAAACTACACAAATAAGTTTCAAGCGAGTAGTGTAAATACCCCCGGAGATACCAATGAAGGAGACAGAGTAAATGTCGACGAGGACACCAATGAAAGAAACAGCAATAGGAGCATAATAAGCTGTATACCGCCAACGTTTCAATTTAAAGCCAAACAGTTATTACAACGATTGTATGATTTTGGTGATGTCACGTGGGATGCTCGTGGTAAGATTACCATAGATGGCAGTATCGTCAAAGGTAGAAACATAGTAGACTTGATTAACGATACTGTGAGAAATAGAAAACAGCCGTTGTCAAATGGTTATGGTCAGTTTGCCCAAGCACTTTGTAAAGCAAATATACCACGAGAATTTATTATTAACAATAAAATTTGGGAGCCTGTTTCTTCACCATAATCTGCTAGCGGCGAGGAGTAAACTCAACAGTCTGATAGCGAAGAAACAAACGAAAAACCATGCGATAAAACAACTCCAAGAAAGTTGAGAAAAAATTTACGTCCCGAAGAAACACCTAGGCACGTTACAAAAGCTTGTATTCTTCCATCGGATCGCCTGGAGTAAAATTGAAGAAGATTTGATCACATGCCCAGAATCAAGTCTTGTAGATAATTTACTCAATCTTTTACCTTTTGAAATAGATACTCCGGGGTACCATTTTTGTGGATCTGGTACGCGTCTAAACCAAAGATTAGCGAAAGGTGAGAAAGGTGTCAACCCACTTGACGATTATTGTCGTGAACATGATATAGCATATGCGAACAGTGGTGGTGATCGTAGCAAAGCTGATTGTTTGCTGGCCAAACGTGCTTTTGTGCGTTTGTTATCTGAAACAGCTACAACTAACGAGAGAAGTGTGGCTTTGGTCACAACTTGTTGTATGATTAGTAAAATAACTTTTGACAAATTTTCTTTGTACATTAAAAAAATAATTAAAAAAAACGTAAAAAAGAAACTAAAAAATTTTAAGAATAAAATAAATGGAAAACACGTTAAATAATTTTTTTTATCGGCCACCGAAATCACCAGCCTATGCCGGTGCATACAACCTTCTAAAAACAGTTGGTAAAAAGCATGATCGCAAAAAAATTATCAGATGGCTTGAAAGTCAGGATGCTTATACTCTACATAAACCTGTACGGCGTCATTTCCCACATAGGACTTCTGACGTTCGTAATCCTTTTGATGTGTGGGAAGGAGATCTCGCTGATTTACGATCATTAAAAACCTATAACGATGACAACACGTATCTACTTTTGGTTATAGACGTTTTATCAAAATTTGCATGGGTTGAGCCAATTCGTAATAAAACGTCGAAAAGTGTCGCTACAGCTTTTGAACGTATTTTGACACAGTGCAAAGGACAGAACCCTATGCTTTTTCAAACTGATAAAGGTAAAGAATTTCTCGGTAAGGAGATGCAACAAGTTTTGAAAAAGAATAGTATAAATTACCGTGTGGTTAGAAATCCTGATATTAAAGCGGCTGTGGTGGAAAGGTTTAATAGAAAATTGAAGGATCGATTATGGCGATATTTTACTCATGCAAACACGTACAGATATATTGATATTTTACAACAAATTGTTGATGCTTACAATAGTTCTTGGCATTCTGGTACTAAAATGGTTCCTGCTAAAGTTAATTTATACAATGCCGCAAAAGCATACCAAAACCTAGCCCAACGATACAATACGATTCGCACCCGATATCTTTAATACAAGGAGGATGACTTGGTGCATGTCAGTCGTGCGAAACTAGTGTTCAAGAAAGTATACAAAAGTGGTTAGACTTTGGAATTGTTCCGAATTATACGTATATCTACTGAGAGACAACCACCTGTTTATACTTTGAAAGATCTTGACGGTGAACCAATCGAAGGTTTTTTCTACGAAGAAGAACTTTCCAGAGTACAAAAAGATTTGCATACCGAATCATTTCAAATAGATAAGATTCTAAAAACTAAAGGTAAAGGGAAAAATAAAAAATATTTTGTAAGTTGGAAAGGCTATCCCGATAAATTTAATTCCTGGATTCCTGCAAACAATTTCAAAAAGATATAATGAGAGAGCAATTTTATATCGTATTATCTAGTAACAACAGTGTGCATGTGTTTCCTGAAAACAAAACAACACATTTTACCACACAGTTACCTCAAAATATTTACTTACATGGTGAGTGGTCTGTAGCTCTTTGTGAGATTCAGATACCCCACACATTTCAGCATATTTCGATCGGTAACTATGAGGGTATGGTTTGTGTGAAAACAATTGAGTCATTTTCATCAAATGATTTGAGACACGATCCAACAGAAAAGGATATTGTTGCACACTTATCATCAGGAATCTATACAGATATGGAAAATCTTTTACAAGAAATAAATAAGTTACCTAATATGAAAAATCACTTACAATTCAAAATACAACATGGAGGATTTATAGAAATTGAACGAATTTGTTAGGATACTTGTGACACAAATTTTCATAGTTTGATATTGTCTGAAAAACTTTTGAGAATTATTGGTTTTGGAAACCGTAATCTTGAAAAAATTAAGGGTACAGTTATCGATCAAAGACCTGCTGACCTTATGAGTGGTTTACCGTCAATAATAAGAGTGTATAGCGATATTTGTGAACCTTACATTACAGGTGATGTACACAAGCCTCTTTTACGTATTGTTCCTCTTAATATGAATGGATATAAATATGGTAGCATTGAGATTAAAAACCTTACCATACTAATCTATATTCCATTGTTATCTACGACGTTTTAATCGATCACAATAGATATAAAGGACCAAGATGGAAACCCTATAGCATTCGATTAGGGCACGTTGACAGTGACACTTCATTTTAAGAGAACCGCATAAGATGGGGTATTTTGAAGCAACTTATGATAACCAAAATGACCGCGATCCATTCGATAATTATATTACAATAGATACATCTATGCAAGAAGGAAAAGGTGTTGGAAGCTTTTTAAAAGGTGTCTATCGTAGTGTTTTACCGCTTGTAAAAAAAGGTGGTAAGGCTATAGGAAAAGCTGTTAGCAAAGAGGCTTTAAGAACAGGTGTAAATATTTTAGATGACATTACGCATGAAAAACCTTTTAAAGAATCTTTTTGCAATAATATACGAGAATCAGGAAAGAATCTTAAAAGAAAAGCCGAGGAAAAATTGGATAATCTGATAAGCGGTTCAGGATATAAAACTAAGCGTCGGGCAGGGAAACAACAGTCGACTACGAACTCTGATACAGTAAACACGAAAAGTAGAAAACGTTCCAAAGTTAAGGCAAATAAAAAATTTGATAATAAAAAAACCCTGTAAAAATAAAAAGAAAACTTTGATAGAAAAACGTACGGCACGAGATATTTTTATAGAATAATAGCTTTTCTACATAGTGGTTCGTGTTATGTTTTAAATCTGAAGTGAATTTATTTTGTGTACCTCCTACTCAAACAACAATTGAAAATTCAAATTATGTTCAATACAAGCCAATATCTTCAGTAACTGAAGGGTCGCTAATAGAGTTTTCTATACCGGGAACTAGTGAATATATCGACCTTGCACATACTCTGCTTAGTGTTCGTGTAACTATCGCACAAACAGTAACACCACCTGAAACCATAGATAAAAATATCTTGAAAAATGTTGCTCCTGTAAATAAAATCTATGCACTCACTATTTAATCAAGTTAATGTGTTTTTCAATCAAACACCTGTTTCCCCGTCCAACAACGCCTACACTTATCGATCATACATTGAAACTTTATTAAACTATGGGTCTGGAGCTAAAAAATCTCATCTCACCAGTGCACTATGGTACACCGATACCCCTGGAAAAATGGGTACTACAGATGACGAAAACGAAGGTCTTACAAGTTGCCGAAACCTTATGGGTGAGGAGAAAAACATAGATATGATTAGGTATTTACATTGCGAAGTTTTCAATCAAGACAAATTATTAATTAATGATGTCGAAGTACGTGTGCGGCTCGTGCGATCACGAGATAGTTTTTGTCTTATGGACCCGACAGGACTCTACACCGCTCGAATCACCGAAGCTGCTCTCTTTGTACCTTGTGTCAGACTTACAAGGAGGGACCAAGGAGTGCGGGTCCTGGATTTTCATGACACCAGGTCTAAGAGGCTTCTTTTATCATAAAAAGAGGCTGTGTCAAGGCTTTTAGGCCAATGGGCTTCCTGTGAAAAGATACAGCTATGGAAAGTTTCAAATTTTAGCTGTTTTTGCTTATTTTATGATTTCACATCGATGATTGCATTCAAACATATGCCCATCACTTTATATCTATCCATTCACTCTCTTGCCACCTTAAACATGATAAATACATATTGTTTTATCAACTACAACTGTTTTACAAATTGCTTTTTATTTATTAACAGGAATTTAACATCCAGATCCAGTTAAAAATAGAAATATATACATAATTCATCGCAACCGTCTACTTTTCCCAAATAATCTTTAATCAACATAGGAATCATTTTTTTATGTTATTCTATCTCTTTATAATTACATCTAGTTATAAATAATATGCTACTTTTATATTAATGATTTGATATAGGAATAAATAATTTATTTTTTCGATGAAGTACAGAAGTTGGAAACTATCCATTAAAATTAGCATTCAGAAAGCTACATATACATTTTCATAATTGACATAATAATATAATGATTACTTGAAATTTATTTTACTTACATTATTTGTATAACATTCATCTTTAGGGAATAAAATCTATCTGACAGCCGAAGTCCAATAAATATTTTGAGAGGTTAGTTGTAATACTGAAATGATATTAATCATTTTCACTTGAATAACTTTTCAGACACATAATTCATCACAACCGTCTGCTTTTCCCAAATGATCTTTAAACAACATAGGAATCATATTTCTTTATGTTATTCTATCTCTTTATAATTACATCTAGAGTTATAAATATAATATGCCACTTTATTATTAATGATTTGATGTGGGAATAAATAATTAATTTTTCCAATAAAGTACAGAAGTTTGAAACTATCCATTAAAATTAGCGTTCAGAAAGCTACATATACATTTGCCTAATTGACATAATAATTGAATAATTACTTGAAATTTATTTTACTTACATTATTTGTCTCACATTCACCTTTTGAAAATAAAATATATCTCACAGACGTAGTCCAATAAATATTGGCCGTGGTTAAACGTTCGACAGATGGAAAAATATATGTTCCTGTCGTAAAAAAGTTAAAAAAAACACCCTAATATAGCAGATAATATCGTAGAAATCAAATACAAATGTATAGATTACCAAAATATAACCAAAATAAACAATAATTCAATATAAAAATAAAATCTGTCGTATAATCTGTCGTATAGCAGAAGCGGTAATGAAAGAATAGGGTTAAAGGTCACTAGAGTGGGAATGCGGCGGGGAGACTGTGAAATCACTCCGTCACCGCGAGAGGGCTTAGCAGTAGATAAGGTTTACGTAGATTGGGAATATGGAAAATGAACAATTACAAATAAATTGACGTAGGCTTTAAAAATTACTCATAATAAATTTAACAAATTTAATAGTATTGTACGTGTATTAAAATGTTATTTAATTTTGATGTCAAAAAATTTATCTTTTCCACAACTAAAACACTTAAAACGTAACAACGTTTAATTGGGAATGATTGATGGAAAATTATTTAGTTATAATAAGAACATTTAATTAGAGTTTATAAAATTCCTCATAATTTGTACGGTGTATTTTGAATTGTTCGTATAAGTATGATTAAGGAAGATGAAAAAAGTGGACATTAGACGAACTATATTGGATACCAATATAGTTCGTCTAATGTCTAGTTCACATAATTTGTAAGCTTATACTAATCAATTTTTACTAAAACTATCAGTATAATAAAGACGCAGTTAGCATCAGTATCATCAGTAGCAAAGCCCTACAAAATGCCAATGCTCTTTCATATTTATCCCTCGTGTCATAAGCATATAAGAATAAGCTACATTAATTGCATTTTAACTTATTTTCCTAAGGTACATTATTCTTGACAAAAAATATTGAATATCAATTGATTTAGTACAAGACCATAGAAAGTATTTATATTTATTGCCAATTCACATATGTGGGATATTTGAGGTGAAATCTGCAGCTCAAAATTTAAAAATCGCTCAAAACTCGTTTTCTTTTACTTTTTATGAACAAAAAAATTTCCTGAAATTTTAGGTCTATATTTGCAAAAATAAAAAAGCTATGCAATATTGAAAATTCAATTTTTTTGCAATTTTTGGTTAAAATCCAAGTTTATTCATTTTTTAACTCAAAATCATGAAACTTTTTGTATAGAAAATTGATTGGCAAAAAGTTTGCATTTTTTCTGTAGAATGTTCCACTATTTATTTTATGACCCTTTTTGAAAGTCTCTGATTGGCTGCTTCTTAGTGTACCTTCATCGAAGGATATTGAGGCTGAGGCCACATATTTTTTATTCGAAAAATTTTTTTTGTATTCTTCTTGGAAAACCCTTCAAAATACTTTTTTGATCAATACTGGCCGAGCAAAGGGAAAAAAGATATAATTTTTTGGAATATCAAGAAAAATCCATAATTTCAATTTTTGATAACATGATTAATGAATCTGAGTATTATTCATACATCTTATGGCATGAACCGTACCACTGAATTTTGTTAGAGCATCAAATAGAACATTATATATATCTATTTTCAATAATATTAGGCTTACACAATAAGCGATACCTAATTATAAATGAAATTATGAGTCTGTTGCCTGATTCCATTTTGACAGCTTTATAGTAATTAACCTCTATAGTTTAATTTATTATTAATTCATAATTAGATATCGCTTATTGTGTAAGCCTAATATTATTGAAAATAGGTATATATAATGTTCTATTTGATGCTCTAACAAAATTCAGTGGTACGGTCCATGCCATAAGATGTATGAATAAAATTCAGTTTCATTAATCATGTTATTAAAAATTGTAATTATGGATTTTTCTTGATATTTCAAAAAATTGTAACTTTTTTCCCTTTGCTCGACCAGTATTGATCAAAAAAGTATTTTGAAGGGTTTTCGAAGAAGAATACAAAAAAAATTTGTCGAATAAAAAATATGTGGCCTCAGCATCAATATCCTCCGATTAGGCATACTAAGAAGCAGCCAATCAGAGACTTTCGAAAAGGGTCATAAAATAAATATTGGAACATTCTACAGAAAAAATGCAAACTTTTTGCCAATCAATATTCTATACAAAAATTTTCAAGATTTTGAGTTAAAAAATGAATAAACTTGGATTTTAACCAAAATTTGCAAAAAATTGAATTTTCAATATTGCATAGCTTTTTTATTTTTGCAAATATCGACCTAAAATTTAGAAAATTTTTTTTTTTTTTCATATAAAACTAAAAGAAAACGAGTTTTGAGCGATTTTAAAATTTTGAGCTGCTGACTTCACCTGAAATATCCCATATTTATAAAATAACTTCGCATATATTAAAGAGTATTGACATATGCGTGTCTTGAGGTGTAACAAATTATTCTGATTTTTTTTAAATTTATTATTTATGATTTGCAAGTATCTATATATAAAAGCATGACTTATTGTTATATAAGTTACAGCAAAAGAGGAAACCCATTTAGCAATAAATTTAGAACAATATAATATTTATTACATGGATTTTCTCATAATTCAGAGGTATGTGATAAAATAATAAAGTAGCACTTGTACATATCACTGTAAACCATACAAATCAAATTCAAAAGGACAGTTCTGATCATTTTAACTCAGGTGTCTCTCATGTCAACACGCTACTCTTCTATGTATGTGTGTGCTGGAGACCCAGGGTACGTAAACCCTATTCCACAGTTTTCGCGGACTCCTATCAACCATTGAAAACACGAAGGCGCGCTCGTTGCCAGCCTCGCGTGATCTTGATATCGTGGGTCGGCGTCGAGTAGCGCAAGCCCGTGACTCGTTAAACTTCGTCACGTCTTTCTCTTTTCTGCCGTGAATTGTTGTCGTCGAGAAAATTGTAAGTACTGTACCTAGCAAATACAATATCAGTAAAAATAATGTTTTCTCTACAAATGTTCATTAAACTATTATTTTTATAAGCAGTATTAAATTGCTAAATAACGTATTATAATTTATAACTTATATAAAGTTATAACAAATCATAAATATAGCAGAGTATATTTTGGATTCTGAAAGAAATCCTTATTAATTATTCATACGGAAAAGATCGTATAATGAAAGAAATTTTTTTTTGGGAATTCGTTCCCGGTCGGGACTTGTAATTTTGACGCGCCATTCGGGGCTTAGTTGTAGAAAGCATAATTAACCAGACTCGGGTGCTTGAAACTCGGTTTATAATTTTAAGAAATAACCATCCCTCTCAGGGTGGATCGCATAGTTACCCGCGCGCATACACGAAACTCGCTTCGTAATTTAAAGAAATAACTATCCCTCTCTGTGTAGAAAGCATAAGTACCAGCACTCGGGCGTTTGAAACTCGATTTTTACTTTAAAGAATTAACCATCCTTCTCATTGTAGAAAGCACAATTACGAGGACTCGAGCGCTTGAAACTCGGTTTAAAATTTTAAGAAATAACCATCCCTCTCATGTTGGATCGCATAGTTACCCGCACGCATACACGTAATACTCGATTCCTAATTTAAAGAAATAACCATCCCCCTTTGTGTAGAAAGCATAAGTACCCGTACTCGGGCGCTTGAAACACGATTTTTATTTAAAGAATTAACCATCCCTCTCATTGTAGAAAGCATAATTACCCGGACTAGAGCGCTTGAAACTCGGTTTAAAATTTTAAGAAATAACCAACCCTTTCTGGGTGGATCGCATAGTCAACTGCACGCATACACATAAAACTGGCTTCATAATTTAACGAATTAACCATCCCTCTCACTGTACAAAGCATAATGTCACGCACCCAGACACTTGAAACTCGATTTTTACTGTAATGAATTAACCATCGCTCTCATTGTAGAAAGCATAATTACCCGGACTCGGGCGCTTGAAACTCGGTTTATAATTTTAAAGAATAACCATCCCTCTCATAGTGGATCGCATAGTTACCCGCGCGCATACACGTAAAAGTCGCTTCATAATTTAAAGAAATAACCATCCCTCTCATTGTAGAAAGCATAATTACCCGCAGTTGGGCGCTTGAAACTCGGTTAAGAAATAACCATCCCGCTCAGAGTGGATCGCATAGTTATCCGCGCGCATACACGTAAAACTCGCTTCAGAATTTAAAGAAATAATCATCGCTCTCTGTGTAGAAAGCATAAGTTCGCGCACTCGAGCGCTTGAACCTCTGTTTATAATTTTAAAAAATAACCACCCCTCTCAGAGTGGATCGCATAGTTACCCGCGCGCACACACGTAAGACTCGGTTCAGAATTTAAAGAAATAACCATCCCCCTCTGTGTAGAATGCATAAGTACCCGCACTCGGGCGCTTGAAACTCGTTGTTTACTTGAAAGAATTAACCATCCCTCTCATTGTAGAAAGCATAATTACCTGCACTCAGACGCTTGAAACTTGATGTTTACTATAAAGATTAACCATCCCTCTCATTGTAGAAAGCATAATTAGCCGGACTCGGCCGCTTGAATCTTGGTTTATAATTTTAAGAAATAACCATCCTTCTCAGGGTGTATCGCATAGTTACGCGCTCGCATACACGTAAAAGTCGCTTCATAATTAAAAGAAATAACCATCCCTCTCAGTGTAGAAAGCATAATTACCCCGACTCGGGCGCTTGAATCTCGATTTATAATTTTAATAAATAACCATTCCTCTCAGGGTGGATCGCATAGTTACCCCAGCGCATACACGTAAAACTCGCTTGATAATTTAAAGAAATAACTATCCATCTCTCTGTAGAAAGCATAAGTACCAGCACTCGGGCGCTTGAAACCCTATTTTTACTTTAAAGAATTAACCAACACTCTCATTCTAGAAAGCATAATTACCCGGACTCGGGCGCTTGAAACTCGATTTATAATTCTAAGAAATAACCATTCCTCCCTGGGTGGATCGCAGAATCACCCACACACATACACGTAAACCTTGCTTCATAAATTAAAGAATAACCATCCCTCACTGTAGAAATCATAAGTACCAGCACTTGGGAGCTTGAAACTCGTTTTTTACTTTCAAGAATTAACCATTCCTTCTCATTGTAGAAAGTATAGTTACCCGCACTCGGCCGCTTGAAACTCCGTTATAGTTTTAAGAAATAACCATCCCTCTCAGGGAGGATCGCATAGTTACCCGCGCGCATACACGTAAAACAAGCTTCTGAATTTAAAGAAATAACCATCCCTCTCTGTGCAGAAAGCATAAGTACCCGCACTCGGGCGCTTGAAACTCGGTTTATAATTTTAAAGAATAACCATCCCTCTCATAGTGGATGGCATAGTTACCCGCGCGCATACACGTAAAAGTCGCTTCATAATTTAAAGAAATAACCATCCATCACATTGTAGAAAGCATAATTACCGGCAGTCGGGCGCTTGAAACTCGGTTAAGAAATAACCATCCCACTCAGAGCGGATCGCATAGTTATCCGCGCGCATACACGTAAAACTCGCTTCAGAATTTAAAGAAATAATCATCGCTCTCTGTGTAGAAAGCATAAGTACGCGCACTCGAGCGCTTGAAACTCGGTTTATAATTTTAAAAAATAACCACCCCTCTCAGAGTGGATCGCATAGTTACCCGCGCGCACACGCGTAAGACTCGCTTCAGAATTTAAAGAAATAACCATCCCCCTCTGTGTAGAATGCATAAGTACCCGCACTCGGGCGCTTGAAACACGTTGTTTACTTGAAAGAATTAACCATCCCTCTCATTGTAGAAAGCATAATTACCTGCACTCAGACGCGTGAAACTTGATTTTTACTATAAAGATTAACCATCCCTCTCATTGTAGGAAGCATAATTAGCCGGACTCGGCCGCTTGAATCTCGGTTTATAATTTTAAGAAATAACCATCCTTCTCAGGGTGTATCGCATAGTTACGCGCTCGCATACACGTAAAAGTCGCTTCATAATTAAAAGAAATAACCATCAGTAGATAAGCTAGGCCGGTTCTGCCCCCCCCCCACCACTCGGCCACCGGCCGACCTGTGTAGCGTTCTGATAGGTTGAGACGGGGAGGTGAGGCTCCACCCACTTTCGAGAAGCTTCTACCCTTCTATTTGTAATGACGTCATCGAATAAAAATTGTTAGTATTTTATTGTCACATTTTTGTATAACGGTCAAATGTTTATTTACGAGCGACTCCCAACGGCGGGCGGCGGGCGGGCGGCGGCGGCGGCGGCGGCGCGCGCGCGGGGCCTAGCACCTTACCGCGGGGATGAGCTGAATCGACGCGGTGACAAGCTGGACGACCGCGGGGATGAGCATATTACCGCGGTGGCTAGCTGATTTCCGCGGGCATTAGCATACACCGCGTGTAAGTATATTTACCGCATTGATGAGCTGACTTTCGCGGGCATTAGTCTATCGTCGCTGGTAAGATATTTACCGCGCGTTTATTTTTCGAGGTGGCCTGTATTTTGATGTGACTAACTCAGTAAGTGTATTTCGGCTATAGCATGCTGAACTATCGCATCTCTTTGTTGTTCCGATATTCGTAGTTGCCTTATCGCTATTAATTCTAAGAACTCCAGAGTATTTCAATTGCGTTCTCCTTGCAATCGTTTCCTGACAACGACCCACAAAACTTAATAGTATTTCATAGAATTTTGCCCGGTAAATCGAAATACTGTTTTAGTTAACTGCATATACAAACGATAAGCGTGACGGCATCGATGGAAACCTTAGATATAACAATTATGAAGTGGGTCCATACAAAGGAGGCAAGACGAAAAGTATTTCACTCTTGCCAGCAACCGCTACACGGGCGACGTCATCACATGTTGTGCAGGTTGAAACGTGCCTTCTGGTATGAGTATTTTGTGGCCATTAGTCTATCGTCGCTGGTAAGATATTTGCCGCGAGAGAGCGAGTGAGAGCGAGGGCGGGAGAGCGAGAGAGAGCGAGAGCGAGGGCGAGAGAGAGAGAGAGCGAGAGAGAGCGAGGGCGGGAGAGCGAGAGAGAGCGAGAGCGAGGGCGAGAGAGAGAGAGAGAGCGAGAGAGCGAGGGCGAGAGAGTTTTCGAAGTGGCCTGCATGTATGATGTGACTCTAACTTAGTAAGTATATTTCGGCTATATCATGCTGAACTGTAAGCCCGGCTGGCCCGACACAAAACATGATGTATAGTTTTTATCTCGATTGTGCTTCTCGACTTTCATGCGTCAATAGGGTCGTATTTTACAACGTTGACCCATGCACGTATGTGCGCGTGCACGTTTGACGAATCGTCGTTCCTTTACACATCTGGAGTACGTGTATAGTGCCGCTATTCTTTTCGATGCCCACCCTTTTTAATAAGACGTGTATTTTGAATCTCAGTAATGTTTCGAAGAAAATGTGCTCACGGGGTGGACGCTGACGCAAACTTCGACGAGATGCTACACAGCATCGCGTGCTGTGCTGTTTGAAACGTGCCTTCTGGTACGAGTATCGTCTTACGCATGCGCTCTATCTTATCGTGCCTCGCCGCTGCCCGATTCAAATATTTTTGAAATAAGCGTTCCGAGTATCGGAGTCAGCAAGAGTGGTAAAAACGAGCCTCCACTCTGAACAATCGAGCGTTTCTTTGTGCGCCCATGAGCGTTTCCCACGCGCCCGACACAACTCAACTTTCGAAGCCAGTGTATGTCTGCGCAAACGCCTCTTGTCGGTATCGCTCAATTTTACGATCCCTTGTAAAACATTCAACACGCACTCGCATATGCACTTGACGAGTGGTTTGTCGGGCGTGCGTGCGATCGCCGATCGGTGTTTCTTATCTTACAGTGAGACGTAGGGCATACCGAAAAGGTATCAAATTTCAACCGTTTCCTGTCAACGGCGTCCAAAACTTAATAGTATTTCATGGAAGTTTCCGCGATAAATCGAAATATTGTTTTGGTTAACTGCATATAAAAACGATAAGAGTGAGGGCGCCAACTGCCGAAACGTATAATAATCGGTTTCGTCGATAACAGAGCGTTCAATGGAAATCGTGCGCTCAATCCATTCAACTTTCCACACTTTGACATAAATTATCTCTCGATATATATCGATGGGGTTCAAATACCGAGCAAACCATTACAGCCTCATTTTACAGGCACCGCTCCAGCTTTTATCGAGACATTCCAAACACTCTACACAAGCACCGGAATACATTTTCTCAACGAGGGCCTAGGCATAAACCGTTACAACTATTCAATGGGCCATTTTCTTACGGCATTCGATCTCACGACCGATTTATCAGCGCACTGCCACTCTCATTGGAATCTCGTACGCTCAGGCAGTGTACGCATTGAAGTGGGCTTCGAGACGGCGTCAACAGTTACAATAAACTGCATTGTTTACGCAGAGTACGATAACGTTCTTGAAATCGACTCCACTCGACAAATTTTAACGGATTTCAGCGCCTAAGTGATAGAGCAGCAGCAGCAGAAGGCTCCCGTTTATCGCCAGCGACAGGTCGCTACATGACGCTGCGTGTTGGTGGCACTACTGTATGCGTAAAAAAGTGGGTGGGGGTACGTGCACTCTGACGCAGACTTGCACAGCTCTCACACATCAGTTCGCTTTTTCTCTTACACACGCACACACACGCACATGCGCTTCCTGCAATGGACTACGTAATAGATATTCAAGGCTTCCGCGATTCGGAAAAAAAGCTTCTACCCAAGGAAGTAGCTATCGTGTGCCTACAAAAAAAAATTTGTGATCATTGGATAGTGCAAGCACCGCATAGTTTTGACGATTTGCCAGACGACATCAACGAGACAAACACATTTCTCAGTGTCGAAGTTCACGGACTTCATTGGTTTGACGGCGAAGTAACTCTGCGCCAGCTACATCGGCATCTATACAACATTGCCAGAGTATCGCGTACAATTTACGTACGTGGCGAAGAGAAGGCCCGTTACATTGAGACGCTTTTCGGTCGTCGTGTCATCAATTTGGAAAAATTTAAATCGCCATCGTTTAAAAAACTCTGCGCAGCGTTCCCGGACAGCGCACTTTGCGCCACACATTCAGCTAAAATCTTTCCGTCAGAAAAAAAACAGTTTTGTGCTTTTTACAAAGTTAATCAGTTAAAAAAGTGGCTGCGTTCGATACTTCCACCAGAATGGAAAGCTCTCCCTAAAGAAAGAGTGACAAGTGACATGTTCCTTACGTCTGCTTACGAGTACCCGCGGCGAGATACAAATAGCGACGACTCTGATAGTAATGACATATACTACTCAGTCGTCAACGGATTCACATCTTCAGACTGAAAAAAATGAACACGTATGAAATAACACGAGCCATCAGAGAGCTCTCTGCTAATTCGATCGGCGTTTACGCGGCCGATCACATCCCAAATCGCTTGAGCCAGCCAGCGGCAATCGTTGCAAATCTCGACACATCAGACAAGTCCGGCTCTCACTGGGTGGCTTTTTACATAGACGACCATGCAAGAGGTACCTTTTTCGATAGCTATGGAGTACCACCATCTTCGCGACATCACCTCGCCCGTCTCAGAAGAAATTGCAAGTGGTTCAAGTGGAACAAGAAGAAGTTGCAAAGTTTCGATTCTAAAGTGTGCGGCGAATATTGTGTTATGTTTTTGCATTATATGTGTAGTGGTTTTACTTTACGAAAATTTTGCAGCATCTTTACGTCTGATACTCGCTCCAACGATAAAATAGCTGGTAAATTTTATAACATTATAAAGGACAAAAAGTTTAAGAAAGTAGGGCGTGCGTACAATTTCCCGCGTGCTACTTCGCGAGGGCACGGCTCGTGCTCTCAGGCATGTAGGCCTATGACTAATTATTAAGCTCTAACTTTAAGATACATTTTGCATTGCTGTTTAAATTACTTTGGGCCTAGATTTGTAAGCTAATATATATATTGCGTGTGTATGTGTGTATATTTTAACTTAATACTGAAAAAGAGCTGTTTGCTCTGTCATGAATCAGCTGCGATTCCATTGCACTATTATGCATCCGTAATTAATTTTAAGCGTCGCTCGGCTAAACCATATGTATTCGAAGATTGTAAGTTTTTGTTTCTTTCCACATTTATGTATTCATAGTTTGTAAGTTTAATTGAATAAAAAAATTTTACCCAAATCACTTTTTTCATTTACAGACCTTTTTCATTTTTCCCACTCCTGAAAAACAGTTAAATTCATTTTCCGCCCGCGAGAGAGTATTCAAAATGCTTATACGTGAAAAATTTATCATCATATACACATGTACGCGTAACTTAAACTGCACTCCTCTTAAAAACCGTTGAACAAAGAACGCATTCACGTGAAAAATTTATCAATGTATACACTTTGACTCGTAAAATCTCCACAGGCGTCATCGAGAGCACCCCCCTCTTGAAACTGCCTGTTAAAACTCGCTGAACAATGGACGCGTTCATAGCGGTGGTGTGGAGTGTTTAGGTTACCGCTGTTATCGGTTACATGTCGCGGCACGCATTTCCTTCTCACGAAAGCCATAAAAATCTTTCACGAGAGTACATGATTGACGCATTCATAGTGTGACGACAAGTAATTAGAAACGATTTCCACTGTTATCGGATACAATCATAACCATTAATCTATATTTTTCTCGAAACGTTTTACGTCACATAGTCCCCCTGCCACACGACACGCTACGTCATACACGTAACAGTGCTCTCGTTGGTCGTGCTCGCGCGCCATCGCCGCCGCCGCCCCCCACCACCCACATATCGGCATAGTGGGGGGTACACAGCCAAACGAATAGCGCTAGCGGTGACGTTGCGCCAGTCTAGTAGAACACACCGCACCAGCAGCAGCAGCAGTCAGCATCACAGTATTTCTTTACACAAAGTGCACTCGCCCACATACAACACCACTGCTTCATTCTGTTAGAGCTCACTGCAGCATCAGCAGCTCCGAGAACACGACATCTTTACCAGTGCATTAGTATTTCTTTAAAAAAAAAAAGTTTGTGACGACTGCTTCAAAATGAACCAAGATGAGATACCGTAAAACTTGCTTTTTAACACAAGTTACGCACTCAATAAGTCCCACACGAAATTTGCATACATTGGTCTGCAATATTACGGTGACCATTTTCGTACAGTGATTCAATTGGGCGGCGATACTTCACCACATAGATACATAACAATGGATAGCGCCGAATGGGAGGAATTCACAACACATTTTCCAGCAATAATGTACCATCTATACGCCCACAAGCGGGACTTTAGAAAAATCGGCCTAGCTCAACACGAGATTGATTTGACCACTGCTTATAGCTCGAGAGCTGTGGCAATCACTCAGAAAAGCAAAACAAAGGAACCTGTGTCATTACGTGGTCAACGGCATCTGCACGAGGCGCGAGATTGGGACACCACTGATGGCTTACGTATGGATACAGAGTCAATCACCAGACCCATCGATACAGCTGACGACTGCGACAACAGCGACGATGGAGAACCACCGAAAAAGAAGAAAAAAGTCGTGAGTTTACCAAGTGTAGTGATGTTGCGTCGTACATTTGTAATGTTAAAAAGCATGCGCGAGTGTATCGAGTTTCGGCTTCGTGAATTAGAGAGAGAGAGAGATCCTTTGTGTGCTGCGGCGACCTTCTCCACAGAGGTCCCCAGCGTCTAAAGTATAGTGAATCGTTTGTATACGTGATAGAGTTAGTGGCCCTGAAAAGGGCCGTTTTCTTTTTTGTGTTAAGTTTTAATTATATCGTGAATAACCTTGTTTACTGGGAAAGGAATTGGTATTGGTGGAAAAAGATTTATACCGTGAGGAATCTTTATCAGTCGACGCCGAATAATCTTTCGTTTTTTTATCGATGAGAGGTTGTTTTTCCTCCTTGTCAGACTTCTGCTTGCTGAATGGTGGACCCATGATGTGTGCTCGGTGAAGGTTGCAGGCCTTCTGTTTTATCACATCCCTCTACTATTAGCTTATATCTAAGCGCAAGTGACTGGTGGTGGTGGGCGGGAGCAGGAGTGGTGGCGGAGTAGAGATATGAAGTAATGAAGAAGGCAATTAAATTAAAATTTGTATTTATTGATTATTAACAGTCTCGTATTCGTATACATCTTTTTCTAGGATCGGTAAATAAATACTACGTATTTCTATAAATAGTCTATCAATGTTCGTACTACCAAAGTCTGAATGAATCATACTGTTTTTTACATCAGTTTTTAATTCGTCTTTTTGCTCGTCAAAAAGTTTAACAAATGTGTTCCCGTCAATTTCACGAATTTTCTCGTCGCCGCTGTTCACATGGGTTTTCAAGCTTTCAACTATTTCATCATAAATGATATTAATGTACGTAGACATATTCTCTAATTCACGAAGCCAAAACTCGATACACTCGCGCATGCTTTTTAACATTACAAATGTACGACGCAACATCACTACACTTGGTAAACTCACGACTTTTTTCTTCTTTTTCGGTGGTTCTCCATCGTCGCTGTTGTCGCAGTCGTCAGCTGTATCGATGGGTCTGGTGATTGACTCTGTATCCATACGTAAGCCATCAGTGGTGTCCCAATCTTGCGCCTCGTGCAGATGCCGTTGACCACGTAATGACACAGGTTCCTTTGTTTTGCTTTTCTGAGTGATTGCCACAGCTCTCGAGCTATAAGCAGTGGTCAAATCAATCTCGTGTTGAGCTAGGCCGATTTTTCTAAAGTCCCGCTTGTGGGCGTATAGATGGTAGATTATTGCTGGAAAATGTGTTGTGAATTCCTCCCATTCGGCGCTATCCATTGTTATGTATCTATGTGGTGAAGTATCGCCGCCCAATTGAATCACTGTACGAAAATGGTCACCGTAATATTGCAGACCAATGTATGCAAATTTCGTGTGGGACTTATTGAGTGCGTAACTTGTGTTAAAAAGCAAGTTTTGCGGTATCTCGTCTTGGTTCATTTTGAAGCAGTCGTCACAAACTTTTTTTTTTTTAAAGAAATACTAATGCACTGGTAAAGATGTCGTGTTCTCGGAGCTGCTGATGCTGCAGTGAGCTCTAACAGAATGAAGCAGTGGTGTTGTATGTGGGCGAGTGCACTTTGTGTAAAGAAATACTGTGATGCTGACTGCTGCTGCTGCTGGTGCGGTGTGTTCTACTAGACTGGCGCAACGTCACCGCTAGCGCTATTCGTTTGGCTGTGTACCCCCCACTATGCCGATATGTGGGTGGTGGGGGGCGGCGACGGCGATGGCGCGCGAGCACGACCAACGAGAGCACTGTTACGTGTATGACGTAGCGTGTCGTGTGGCAGGGGGACTATGTGACGTAAAACGTTTCGAGAAAAATATAGATTAATGGTTATGACTGTATCCGATAACAGTGGAAATCGTTTCTAATTACTTGTCGTCACACTATGAATGCGTCAATCATGTACTCTCGTGAAAGATTTTTATGGCTTTCGTGAGAAGGAAATGCGTGCCGCGACATGTAACCGATAACAGCGGTAACCTAAACACTCCACACCACCGCTATGAACGCGTCCATTGTTCAGCGAGTTTTAACAGGCAGTTTCAAGAGGGGGATGCTCTCGATGACGCCTGTGGAGATTTTACGAGTCAAAGTGTATACATTGATAAATTTTTCACGTGAATGCGTTCTTTGTTCAACGGTTTTTAAGAGGAGTGCAGTTTAAGTTACGCGTAAATGTGTATATGATGATAAATTTTTCACGTATAAGCATTTTGAATACTCTCTCGCGGGCGGAAAATGAATTTAACTGTTTTTCAGGAGTGGGAAAAATGAAAAAGGTCTGTAAATGAAAAAAGTGATTTGGGTAAAATTTTTTTATTCAATTAAACTTACAAACTATGAATACATAAATGTGGAAAGAAACAAAAACTTACAATCTTCGAATACATATGGTTTAGCCGAGCGACGCTTAAAATTAATTACGGATGCATAATAGTGCACAGGAATCGCAGCTGATTCATGACAGAGCAAACAGCTCTTTTTCAGTATTAAGTTAAAATATACACACATACACACGCAATATATATATATTAGCTTACAAATCTAGGCCCAAAGTAATTTAAACAGCAATGCAAAATGTATCTTAAAGTTAGAGCTTAATAATTAGTCATAGGCCTACATGCCTGAGAGCACGAGCCGTGCCCTCGCGAAGTAGCACGCGGGAAATTGTACGCACGCCCTACTTTCTTAAACTTTTTGTCCTTTATAATGTTATAAAATTTACCAGCTATTTTATCGTTGGAGCGAGTATCAGACGTAAAGATGCTGCAAAATTTTCGTAAAGTAAAACCACTACACATATAATGCAAAAACATAACACAATATTCGCCGCACACTTTAGAATCGAAACTTTGCAACTTCTTCTTGTTCCACTTGAACCACTTGCAATTTCTTCTGAGACGGGCGAGGTGATGTCGCGAAGATGGTGGTACTCCATAGCTATCGAAAAAGGTACCTCTTGCATAGTCGTCTATGTAAAAAGCCACCCAGTGAGAGCCGGACTTGTCTGATGTGTCGAGATTTGCAACGATTGCCGCTGGCTGGCTCAAGCGACTTGGGATGTGATCGGCCGCGTAAACGCCGATCGAATTAGCAGAGAGCTCTCTGATGGCTCGTGTTATTTCATACGTGTTCATTATTTTCAGTCTGAAGATGTGAATCCGTTGACGACTGAGTAGTATATGTCATTACTATCAGAGTCGTCGCTATTTGTATCTCGCCGCGGGTACTCGTAAACAGACGTAAGGAACATGTCACTTGTCACTCTTTCTTTAGGGAGAGCTTTCCATTCTGGTGGAAGTATCGAACGCAGCCACTTTTTTAACTGATTAACTTTGTAAAAGAGCACAAAACTGTTTTTTTCTGACGGAAAGATTTTAGCTGAATGTGTGGCGCAAAGTGCGCTGTCCGGGAACGCTGCGCAGAGTTTTTTAAACGATGGCGATTTAAATTTTTCCAAATTGATGACACGACGACCGAAAAGCGTCTCAATGTAACGGGTCTTCTCTTCGCCACGTACGTAAATTGTACGCGATACTCTGGCAATGTTGTATAGATGCCGATGTAGCTGGCGCAGAGTTACTTCGCCGTCAAACCAATGAAGTCCGTGAACTTCGACACTGAGAAATGTGTTTGTCTCTTTGATGTCGTCTGGCAAATCGTCAAAACTATGCGGTGCTTGCACTATCCAATGATCACAAATTTTTTTTTGTAGGCACACGATAGCTACTTCCTTGGGTAGAAGCTTTTTTTCCGAATCGCGGAAGCCTTGAATATCTATTACGTAGTCCATTGCAGGAAGCGCATGTGCGTGTGTGTGCGTGTGTAAGAGAAAAAGCGAACTGATGTGTGAGAGCTGTGCAAGTCTGCGTCAGAGTGCACGTACCCCCACCCACTTTTTTACGCATACAGTAGTGCCACCAACACGCAGCGTCATGTAGCGACCTGTCGCTGGCGATAAGCGGGAGCCTTCTGCTGCTGCTGCTCTATCACTTAGGCGCTGAAATCCGTTAAAATTTGTCGAGTGGAGTCGATTTCAAGAACGTTATCGTACTCTGCGTAAACAATGCAGTTTATTGTAACTGTTGGCGCCGTCTCGAAGCCCACTTCAATGCGTACACTGCCTGAGCGTACGAGATTCCAATGAGAGTGGTAGTGCGCTGATAAATCGGGCGTGAGATCGAATGCCGTAAGAAAATGGCCCATTGAATAGTTGTAACGGTTTATGCCTAGGCCCTCGTTGAGAAAATGTATTCCGGTGCTTGTGTAGAGTGTTTGCAATGTCTCGATAAAAGCTGGAGCGGTGCCTGTAAAATGAGGCTGTAATGGTTTGCTCGGTATTTGAACCCCATCGATATATATCGAGAGATAATTTATGTCAAAGTGTTGAAAGTTGAATGGATTGAGCGCACGATTTCCATTGAACGCTCTGTTATCGACGAAACCGATTATTATACGTTTCGGCAGTTGGCGCCCTCACTCTTATCGTTTTTATATGCAGTTAACCAAAACAATATTTCGATTTATCGCGGAAAATTCCATGAAATACTATTAAGTTTTGGACGCCGTTGACAGGAAACGGTTGAAATTTGATACCTTTTCGGTATGCCCTACGTCTCACTGTAAGATAAGAAACACCGATCGGCGATCGCACGCACGCCCGACAAACCACTCGTCAAGTGCATATGCGAGTGCGTGTTGAATGTTTTACAAGGGATCGTAAAATTGAGCGATACCGACAAGAGGCGTTTGCGCAGACATACACTGGCTTCGAAAGTTGAGTTGTGTCGGGCGCGTGGGAAACGCTCATGGGCGCACAAAGAAACGCTCGATTGTTCAGAGTGGAGGCTCGTTTTTACCACTCTTGCTGACTCCGATACTCGGAACGCTTATTTCAAAAATATTTGAATCGGGCAGCGGCGAGGCACGATAAGATAGAGCGCATGCGTAAGACGATACTCGTACCAGAAGGCACGTTTCAAACAGCACAGCACGCGATGCTGTGTAGCATCTCGTCGAAGTTTGCGTCAGCGTCCACCCCGTGAGCACATTTTCTTCGAAACATTACTGAGATTCAAAATACACGTCTTATTAAAAAGGGTGGGCATCGAAAAGAATAGCGGCACTATACACGTACTCCAGATGTGTAAAGGAACGACGATTCGTCAAACGTGCACGCGCACATACGTGCATGGGTCAACGTTGTAAAATACGACCCTATTGACGCATGAAAGTCGAGAAGCACAATCGAGATAAAAACTATACATCATGTTTTGTGTCGGGCCAGCCGGGCTTACAGTTCAGCATGATATAGCCGAAATATACTTACTAAGTTAGAGTCACATCATACATGCAGGCCACTTCGAAAACTCTCTCGCCCTCGCTCTCTCGCTCTCTCTCTCTCTCGCCCTCGCTCTCGCTCTGTCTCGCTCTCCCGCCCTCGCTCTCTCTCGCTCTCTCTCTCTCGCCCTCGCTCTCGCTCTCTCTCGCTCTCCCGCCCTCGCTCTCACTCGCTCTCTCGCGGCAAATATCTTACCAGCGACGATAGACTAATGGCCACAAAATACTCATACCAGAAGGCACGTTTCAACCTGCACAACATGTGATGACGTCGCCCGTGTAGCGGTTGCTGGCAAGAGTGAAATACTTTTCGTCTTGCCTCCTTTGTATGGACCCACTTCATAATTGTTATATCTAAAGTTTCCATCGATGCCGTCACGCTTATCGTTTGTATATGCAGTTAACTAAAACAGTATTTCGATTTACCGGGTAAAATTCTATGAAATACTATTAAGTTTTGTGGGTCGTTGTCAGGAAACGATTGCAAGGAGAACGCAATTGAAATACTCTGGAGTTCTTAGAATTAATAGTGATAAGGCAACTACGAATATCGGAACAACAAAGAGATGCGATAGTTCAGCATGCTATAGCCGAAATACACTTACTGAGTTAGTCACATCAAAATGCAGGCCACCTCGAAAAATAAACGCGCGGTAAATATCTTACCAGCGACGATAGACTAATGCCCGCGAAAGTCAGCTCATCAATGCGGTAAATATACTTACACGCGGTGTATGCTAATGCCCGCGGAAATCAGCTAGCCACCGCGGTAATATGCTCATCCCCGCGGTCGTCCAGCTTGTCACCGCGTCGATTCAGCTCATCCTCGCGGTCGTCCAGCTTGTCACCGCGTCGATTCAGCTCATCCCCGCGGTAAGGTGCTAGGCCCCGCGCGCGCGCCGCCGCCGCCGCCGCCGCCGCCGCCCGCCCGCCGCCCGCCGTCGGGAGTCGCTCGTAAATAAACATTTGACCGTTATACAAAAATGTGACAATAAAATACTAACAATTTTTATTCGATGACGTCATTACAAATAGAAGGGTAGAAGCTTCTCGAAAGTGGGTGGAGCCTCACATCCCCGTCTCAACCTATCAGAACGCCACACAGGTCGGCCGGTGGCCGAGTGGTGGGGGGGGGGCAGAACCGGCCTAGCTTATCTACTACCATCCCTCTCAGTGTAAAAAGCATAATTACCCCGACTCGGGTGCTTGAATCTCGATTTATAATTTTAATAAATAACCAGTCCTCTCAGGGTGGATCGCATAGTTACCCCAGCGCATACACGTAAAACTCGCTTGATAATTTAAAGAAATTACTATCCCTCTCTCTGTAGAAAGCATAAGTACCAGCACTCGGGCGCTTGAAACCCGATTTTTACTTTAAAGAATTAACCACCACTCTCATTCTAGAAAGCATAATTACCCGGACTCGGGCGCTTGAAACTCGATTTGTAATTCTAAGAAATAACCATTCCTCCCTGGGTGGATCGCAGAATCACCCACACACATACACGTAAACCTTGCTTCATAAATTAAAGAAATAACCATCCCTCACCTAGAAATCATAAGTACCAGCACTTGGGAGCCTGAAACTCGTTTTTTACTTTCAAGAATTAACCATTCCTTCTCATCGTAGAAAGTATAATTACCCGCACTCGGCCGCTTGAAACTCCGTTATTGTTTTAAGAAATAACCATCCCTCTCAGGGAGGATCGCATAGTTACCCGCGCGCATACACGTAAAACAAGCTTCAGAATTTAAAGAAATGACCATCCCTCTCTGTGCAGAAAGCATAAGTACCCGCACTCGGGCCCTTGAAACTCGAGTATTACTTTAAAGAATTAACCATCCCTCTCATTGTAGAAAGTATAATTACCCACACTCAGGCGCTTGAAACTCGATTTATTATTTTAAGAAATGACCATCCCTCGCAGGGTGGATCGCATAGATACCCGCACGCATACACGTAAAACTCGCTTCGTAATTTAAAGAAATAACCATCCCCCTCTGTGTTGAAAGCATAAGTACCCGCACTCGGGCGCTTGAACCTCGATTTTTACTTTAAAGAATTAACCATCCCTCTTAGTGTAGAAAATATAATTACCCGCACTCGGGCGCTTGAAACTCGATTTATAATTTTAAGAAATAACTATCCCTCGGAGGGTGGATCGCATAGTTAGCCGCACGCATACACGTCAAACTCGCTTCGCAAATTAAAGAAACAACCATCCCCCTCTGTGTAGAAAGCGTAAGTACCCGCACTTGGGCGCTTGAAACTCGATTTATACTTTAAAGAATTAATCATCCCTCTCATTGTAGAAAGCATAATTACCCGGATTCGGGCGCTTGTAACTCGGTTTATAATTTAAAAAAATAGCCATCCCTCTCTGGTTGGTTCGCATAGTTACCCGAAATTATACACGAATAACTGGCTTCAGAATTACAAGGAATAACCATCCCTCTCTGTGCAGAAAACATAAGTACCCGTACTCTGGCACTTGAAACTCGATTTTTAGTTCAAAGAATTGACCATCCCTCTCATTGAAGAAAGCATAATTACCCGGACTCGAGCGCTTGAAACTCGGTTTAAAATTTTAAGAAATAACCAACTCTTTCTGGGTGGATCGCATAGTCAACTGCACGCATACACATAAAACTGGCTTCATAATTTAACGAAATAACCATCCCTCTCTGTGTAGAAAGCATAAGTACTCGCACTCGGACACTTGAAACTCGTTTTTTACTTTAAAGAATTAACCATCCCTCTCACTGTAGAAAGCATAATTACACGCACCCAGACACTTGAAACTCGATTTTTACTGTAATGAATTAACCATCGCTCTCATTGTAGAAAGCATAATTACCCGGACTCGGGCGCTTGAAACTCGGTTTATAATTTTAAAGAATAAACATCCCTCTCATAGTGGATCGCATTGCTACCCGCGCGCATACACGTAAAAGTCGCTTCATAATTTAAAGAAATAACCATCCCTCTCATTTTAGAAACCATAATTACCCGCAGTCGGGCGCTTGAAACTCGGTTAAGAAATAACCATCCCACTCAGAGTGGATCGCATAGTTATCCGCGCGCATACACGTAAAACTCGCTTCAGAATTTAAAGAAATAATCATCGCTCTCTGTGTAGAAAGCATAAGTACGCGCACTCGGGCGCTTGACACTCGGTTTATAATTTTAAAAAATAACCACCCCTCTCAGAGTGGATCGCATAGTTACCCGCGCGCACACACGTAAGACTCGGTTCAGAATTTAAAGAAATAACCATCCCCCTCTGTGTAGAATGCATAAGTACCCGCACTCGGGCGCTTGAAACTCGTTGTATACTTGAAAGAATTAACCATCCCTCTCATTATAGAAAGCATAATTAGCCGGACTCGGCCGCTTGAACCTCGGTTTATAATTTTAAGAAATAACCATCCTTTTCAGGGTGTATCGCATAGTTACGCGCTCGCATACACGTAAAAGTCGCTTGATAATTAAAAGAAATAACCATCCCTCTCAGTGTAGAAAGCATAATTACCCCGACTCGGGCGCTTGAATCTCGATTTATAATTTTAATAAATAACCATTCCTCTCAGGGTGGATCGCATAGTTACCCAGCGCATACACGTAAAACTCGCTTGATAATTTCAAGAAATAACTATCCCTCTCTCTGTAGAAAGCATAGGTACCAGCACTCGGGCGCTTGAAACCCGATTTTTACTTTAAAGAATTAACCACCACTCTCATTCTAGAAAGCATAATTACCCGGGCTCGGGCGCTTGAAACTCGATTTATAATTCTAAGAAATAACCATTCCTCCCTGGGTGGATCGCAGAATCACCCACACACATACACGTAAACCTTGCTTGATAAATTAAAGAATGACCATCCCTCACTGTAGAAATCATAAGTACCAGCACTTAGGAGCTTGAAACTCGTTTTTTACCTTCAAGAATTAACCATTCCTTCTCATTGTAGAAAGTATAGTTACCCGCACTCGGCCGCTTGAAACTCCGTTATAGTTTTAAGAAATAACCATCCCTCTCAGGGAGGATCGCATAGTTACCCGCGCGCATACACGTAAAACAAGCTTCAGAATTTAAAGAAATAACCATCCCTCTCTGTGCAGAAAGCATAAGTACCCGCACTCGGGCGCTTGAAACTCGGTTTATAATTTTAAAGAATAACCATCCCTCTCATAGTGGATCGCATAGTTACCCGCGCGCATACACGTAAAAGTCGCATCATAATTTAAAGAAATAACCATCCCTCTCATTGTAGAAAGCATAATTACCCGCAGTCGGGCGCTTGAAACTCGGTTAAGAAATAACCATCCCACTCAGAGCGGATCGCCTAGTTATCCGCGCGCATACACGTAAAACTCGCTTCAGAATTTAAAGAAACAATCATCGCTCTCTGTGTAGAAAGCAGAAGTACGCGCACTCGAGCGCTTGATACTCGGTTTATAATTTTAAAAAATAACCACCCCTCTCAGAGAAGATCGTATAGTTACCCGCGCGCACACACGTAAGACTCGCTTCAGAATTTAAAGAAATAACCATCCCCCTCTGTGTAGAATGCATAAGTACCCGCACTCGGGCGCTTGAAACACGTTGTTTACTTGAAAGAATTAACCATCCCTCTCATTGTAGATAGCATAATTACCTGCACTCAGACGCGTGAAACTTGATTTTTACTATAAAGATTAACCATCCCTCTCATTGTAGGAAGCATAGTTAGCCGGACTCGGCCGCTTGAATCTCGGTTTATAATTTTAAGAAATAACCATCCTTCTCAGGGTGTATCGCATAGTTACGCGCTCGCATACACGTAAAAGTCGCTTGATAATTAAAAGAAATAACCATCCCTCTCAGTGTAGAAAGCATAATTACCCCGACTCGGGCGCTTGAATCTCGATTTATAATTTTAATAAATAACCATTCCTCTCAGGGTGGATCGCATAGTTACCCAGCGCATACACGTAAAACTCGCTTGATAATTTCAAGAAATAACTATCCCTCTCTCTGTAGAAAGCATAGGTACCAGCACTCGGGCGCTTGAAACCCGACTTTTACTTTAAAAAATTAACCACCACTCTCATTCTAGAAAGCATAATTACCCGGGCTCGGGCGCTTGAAACTCGATTTATAATTCTAAGAAATAACCATTCCTCCCTGGGTGGATCGCAGAATCACCCACACACATACACGTAAACCTTGCTTCATAAATTAAAGAATAACCATCCCTCACTGTAGAAATCATAAGTACCAGCACTTTGGAGCTTGAAACTCGTTTTTTACCTTCAAGGATTCACCATTCCTTCTCATTGTAGAAAGTATAGTTACCCGCACTCGGCCGCTTGAAACTCCGTTATAGTTTTAAGAAATAACCATCCCTCTCAGGGAGGATCGCATAGTTACCCGCGCGCATACACGTAAAACAAGCTTCAGAATTTAAAGAAATAACCATCCCTCTCTGTGCAGAAAGCATAAGTACCCGCACTCGGGCGCTTGAAACTCGGTTTACAATTTTAAAGAATAACCATCCCACTCAGAGCGGATCGCATAGTTATCCGCGCGCATACACGTAAAACTCGCTTCAGAATTTAAAGAAACAATCATCGCTCTCTGTGTAGAAAGCATAAGTACGCGCACTCGGCGCTTGAAACTCGGTTTATTTATTTTATTTATTTATTTATTTATTTATTAAACCAGAGTAAGTACATAGGTATTACGATAATATCAATATACATTTTTACATTACATGCGTAACCCAGCAGAGGAAGTATTTCCTGTATGCTGGTCTGGTGACTTAAACTAACTTAAAACTAAATTGAAGTATTGTCCCTGATTGTTTGTCGATCTTGTATCCCCGTAGCTAGCAGCTACGGAGTCAAGTCGAGAACCACACATTATTCATGACTTTTCTTCTATCACCAATATCTAACCAACATTTGTCTTGCTGTTGTAAATGATTCCGTGGATGCGTTTCTGTCTCTTGCAAAGATGATTCTTTCGTAGCTGTTTAGTCTTGTTGGGCAGGTGAGTCCCACTGCACAGGTAACTCTGCAGTGTGGGAACATCAATCTGTGTTGGTTGGCTGAGTCACATTTACATGTTGATGTAAAAACAATGTCGTCTACTACTATGAGATCGTTGTATTTCGGGTGCTGTTCTAGAGTATACATTGAGTTTGTAAATGTTTGATTACCTCGAATGCCTCTGTCGAAATACAGTAGTGCTTTATTACAGCCTAGATAGTTGAGATCACCGTAAGACATGCGGTAGGTGTTATCTTGCAGTATAGGCTTTCCCGGTGCGCCACTTGCTTCCATTGACATGGTTTTTGTATTGTTATCCTCAGCCATTTTATCTATCGTACTAAATACAGTTTCTATGGGATTATATTTTTCGTTGTTGTGTTCCTTTTTTATTTCAATATCTTTGGATTTTTCTTTGACAAAGTGTATATGTTTTATTTCATTATTTCCGTTAGTAATACGATAGTCACAACACTTATTGCTTAAAGTTGTATTTTTGTTGCTCTCTGAGAGCGTCCACCTGTTAGCAATCATATTTGCAATTTCGATGATAATTTGTTGATTAATATTGAGTTTTCGGATTTTGTTCCAGTTGTAATTAGATAATCGACGATGAGAACGTTTATAATGTAGTGTGCATAACCCGTGTGCGCATATATATGTTCTTATATCCAGTAACAGTTTATCGGACTCTAAACTCCCCATGGACTTCCAATGTGGGAGGTCTGTGTCCGATATCTTTATTAGTGAATAATATAGTTGCTTTATCTGTTTACAGTTAATATTATTAGTATTATTCATGGGTGTTTTATTATGCTAGATGTTTGCTTTTATCCAGATCTTGATTTTATATTTCAGACTTTTTTTATTCGTTATTGTTTTAAGGTCATTAGGCAGTTTGTTGTAGGTAGTTAGTGCTCTAATGTAGCTGTTTTTGATGCTGATGCGTTTACAACGTTTAGGTATTGGTATACTTTTATTCCTCGTTACTTTGTCGGATTCTATATATTTGTCTTGTAATTCTTTGTAATGAAATATTAGTGACTCAAAGGTAAAAATTTGCTCTATATTTAGTGGATTTCTGTCATAAATAAAATTGTTTTTATTTATAAGTTTAAGCAGTCTGTTTTGCAGGCTTTGTAAGCTTTTGGTTCTACCTGCGTAAGCGCCTCCCCAGGCTACAATACCGTAGGAGGTGATACTGTGGAACAACGCATAGTAAATCATACGGAGATTGTCTGTGTCCATTATAATAGACAGTTTGTATAAAATGAAAGTAAGGTATTTGGTCTTATTATATATATTTTTGGTGTGTATATCCCATTTCATGTTGCTATCGAAAGTTACTCCTAGGTATTTGGTGTTTTCTACTCTTTTGATGTTTTTTCCTTGTATGCAAATGTTCATATTTTTAGGCGTGCTTTTATAATTGCTGCCGAATTCCATGTATATTGTTTTGTCCTTGTTGAGAGATAGTTTATTTAGTGCTAGCCAGTCGGCTATTTCTTGTAGGTAGTCGTTCATTTTAGTTTCTACTTCTTGCCAGGTTTTACCTATTGCTATGATCGCAGTGTCGTCAGCGTATGACAATATTGTATCTTCAGGCATTGAAGATAACATATCATTAATATAAATAATGAACAGCAGTGGTCCAAGTATTGTACCTTGCGGTACTCCCATATAGACAGTTTTGTATTGGCTATAATCATTACCTATTTTCACCCTTTGTTTCCTATTACTTAGATAACTTTTTATGAGGTTATATGCGCTACCTCTGATGCCGTAGTTATATAGTTTATCAAGCAAAATTTGATGATCTACTGTATCGAATGCTTTCGCTAGATCGAGGAATGTAATAGCTATTGGGTCGCTTGCATCTATGTGGTTATAGATTGTGTTAGTTATTTGATATAGTGCATCTTTAGTGCCTCTATTTTTCCTGAATCCAAATTGTTTATTTGAGATCAAGTTACATTTATCTATGAAAGATGATATTCTACTATGCAGTAGTTTTCCCAATACTTTTGCAACATTTGCGATCAGGGAAATTGGTCTGTAGTTTATTGGCATATGCTTTTCTTTGGCTTTATGTATTGGTATAATATCCGCAATCTTTAAAGCATCAGGCCAAATTTCTTTCTCTAAGCATAAGTTGGTTATGTGAACCAGTGGGTCGGAGATGTGTGATATTAAAACTTTGAGTGAGAGTGTGTTAATACCATCACACCCACCATTTTTATTTTCCATGTTTAATATTGTTTTTTGTATTTCTTGATGATTAGTAGGATATAGAAAAATACTCTTGTTATTCTTAGTAGGTAGCCTTACTCTTTTGTTTGGTGGAGTTTTAATTTTGTCACACAGTTGTTTACCAACGTTGCAGAAGAAGTTGTTGATATGTTCAGAAATTTCTTTTGAGTCGGTTATTTTTTTGTTGTTATTATCCATGATAAAATTAATGTTGTTATTTATTTTACTATTTTTTCCAATTTTGTTATTAATTATTCTCCAGAGATTCCTTTAATTGTTCATGTTTGATTGTATTTGCTTTCTATCATGGTCCTTTTTTGCTTGGTTGATAATGTGGTTAAGTATCTTAATGTAGTTTTTGTAATTTTCTTTTTTTACAGAGTTAGTAGGATCCTTCTTCCATATATTATATAGTTTTTCTTTATTTTTACACGAATTTATTATTGCTTTTGTTATCCAAATTTTCCTCGGTTTCATGTTGTTTTGTTTATTGCTATGCGTCTTAATTATTGACCTGTTTAGGCATGTTTGAATTTTTTGTATAAGGTTATTTAAGGCTTGGTTGGGATCTGTTATTAATGAGATATCTGCCCATTTTATAGTTCCTGCTGTTTTTTCCAATTTATTGTAGTTAAATCTTTTTCCTAATTTGGTACTGGATTGTTTTTTAATATTTTTTAATGACATCATTATGGGAAAATGGTCGGTAAAAGGTGTTTTTAGTAAGTAGGTTTTATATATTGAATTTTGTCTAGTTTAATGAAAAAGTTATCTATACAGGTGCCATTGCTATTGTTATTAATATCTGATGGTCTAGTTATACTTTTAAATCCTGGGCAGTAACCATTTTCTAATAGTATTTGTAAAAAGTCTTGATCTAAAACATCTTGGCTTAATATATCAAAATTGAAGTCTCCTATTATTATATTATTTTTTTGTTTCTTGCTTATTTTTAGAAAATTTTTAATATTCATTAAGAATTCAGTTTTATGTATGTCATGTGATCGGTAAATTGATGATAATGTTATGTTTTTGTTATTTTCAAGTGTGATTTTCGTGTTCATTATTCTAAGTTTATTTATTTGTATAATTTCCGTGGTTTCTGTGATGTCTTCACTTATATATAATACTACACCATCCGATTGGTTTATGTTGCTTTCATTATAGTACATTCTATATTTTGGAATATTAAAAAATTCGTGGTGTTCAAGTTTCCATGTTTCAGTACATACTATAATACAAGGCTTTGTAACAAGCCTGTTTAAGAATACTAATAGTTTATTGTAATTAGCATTTAAACTTCTTATATTAACGCAAAGAATTAATTCTTTGACTGTAGCTAGGCATCTATTTAATTCGGTTACACTATTTGTGATATGTTCGTTGTCAAATATTACCTCTTGAGAATCAAGATTCATTTTCATTTTCATTTTCTAACGTATCAAATCTTGGTTGAGCTGTAGATGTAGGGGTTGCTGGAGATAATGTACCGGCAGATGTGTTGGTCGTTAATCTAACTCTTCTAGTAGTTATCCATTGCTGTGAGCGGGAATTGCTTTGTTTGCCGATTTCTAGGTTGCCAAAGTACCGACGGTAGGTAGGCTGCAGTGGATAGTCTGTCATTTCAATGTATTTTTTATTTTGTGTTTTAGCACTTCACACTGATCACTGTCTATTGCACTATGATTTATATTGTAATTAGTTTTGTATTTGTTGTTGTTAAATTCACAGTTTGCACATTTAAGAGTATCACATTTACACTCAGCAGCTGCGTGATTTCCTGCACATTTGTAGCACTTGTCCTCATTATCGCATTTTTTGCCACTGTGGCCGACTCTTGAGCATTTAGTACATGGATTTGTGTTTATTATGTCAAATACTCTGCAATTTTGAAACCCTATAAATAACTTGTTTTTATTGTCTCTTATATGTTTGTAGATTGTAGGCGTTACTTCAACTATTGCACTCATTGTTTTAGCTTTTTCACTTGAGTTTATGTGTAGAACTTTGCACTTGTCATCAATATCGTTAAAGTTTCTTTGATTAATGTCTTGTTCTAGTTCTTTATCATTAAACACTTTTTCAATGTTAATAATTTTCACTATAGGTTTTTTTTATTTCTTCTTTTTTGATTTTTGCATTAGTTGATAATTTTTTAGATAAGGTCTTTTCAATTGCATTTATACTTTCTTCGTTCATACAGTTTATTAATATAGTATCATTATTTATTTTTGTCACTTTTTTTGTTTGGATTGTTTTGTCTTTAGCAAGATAATGCAGTACAGTGTTTTCTAGGTTTATATTGTCTTTGTTGTTTGTTTTTTAACAATTAGTTTTGGTACTCTTTTAGCTTTGGGTTTAGTATTTGTTAAAATTTCTGCATAAGTGTGGGGCTTGATGTTTTTAAAATTGTTATTTTGTCTTTCTTTTATTAGTAATTCGTTTAGTAAGGCGTTCTTTTCTTGTGTTTCTTTAAGTAATTGTTTTAGCAGGTTATTTTCAATTTTCAGTGAGTCTGATTCATTGTAATCTTCATATATGGTTTTATTGAGACCATTTTCTTCTGCTGTCTCATGCACTATGTTATTCACAATGTCTTGTTTAATTTGTTCACGGTTTTCATGCTTTAGCTGTGCTATGAATTGCCACGCTGCTTCACTGAGCGTGCCATATGGCAACTTTGAGGTTAGTGAGAGGTTAGGATGATCTTGGCACACAATAAATGAGTTGCTGAGGAATTTAATTGGTTTTCCTATGTTATATTTTGTAACTATTTCATCAGTATGGTAGAAGTTTCCACACACTATGCACACCACTGCCCCAACGCTAATGCTGGGATGGCACTTGTAATATTTATTAAGAGAGGCATCGGGCGGCTCCTTCTCCTCCGACGCCATGTCGAGAACCTGTTATATGTCGAGAACCTGTTATAGAATATGTTATAGAAATGTTTATAATTTTAAAAAATAACCACCCCTCTCAGAGAGGATCGTATAGTTACCCGCGCGCACACACGTAAGACTCGCTTCAGAATTTAAAGAAATAACCATCCCCCTCTGTGTAGAATGCATAAGTACCCGCACTCGGGCGCTTGAAACACGTTGTTTACTTGAAAGAATTAACCATCCCTCTCATTGTAGAAAGCATAACTACCTGCACTCAGACGCGTGAAACTTGATTTTTACTATAAAGATTAACCATCCCTCTCATTGTAGGAAGCATAGTTAGCCGGACTCGGCCGCTTGAATCTCGGTTTATAATTTTAAGAAATAACCATCCTTCTCAGGGTGTATCGCATAGTTACGCGCTCGCATACACGTAAAAGTCGCTTGATAATTAAAAGAAATAACCATCCCTCTCAGTGTAGGAAGCATAATTACCCCGACACGGGCGCTTGAATCTCGATTTATAATTGTAATAAATAACCATTCCTCTCAGGGTGGATCGCATAGTTACCCCAGCGCATACACGTAAAACTCGCTTGATAATTTAAAGAAATAACTATCCCTCTCTCTGTAGAAAGCATAAGTACCAGCACTCGGGCGCTCCAAACCCGATTTTTACTTTCAAGAATTAACCATTCCTTCTCATTGTAGAAAGTATAATTACCCGCACTCGGCCGCTTGAAACTCCGTTATAGTTTTAAGAAAGAACCATCCCTCTCAGGGAGGATCGCATAGTTACCCGCGCGCATACACGTAAAACAAGCTTCAGAATTTAAAGAAATGACCATCCCTCTCTGTGCAGAAAGCATAAGTACCCGCACTCGGGCCCTTGAAACTCGATTATTACTTTAAAGAATTGACCATCCCTCTCATTGTAGAAAGTATAATTACCCACACTCAGGCGCTTGAAACTCGATTTATAATTTTAAGAAATGACCATCCCTCGCAGGGAGGATCGCATAGATACCCGTACGCATACACGTAAAACTCGCTTCGTAATTTAAAGAAATAACCATCCCCCTCTGTGCAGAAAGCATAAGTACCCGCACTCGGGCGCTTGAAACTCGATTTTTACTTTAAAGAATTAACCATCCCTCTTAGTGTAGAAAATATAATTACCCGCACTTGGGCGCTTGAAATTCGATTTGTAATTTTAAGAAATAACCATCCCTCGCAGGGTGGATCGCATAGTTACCCGAAATTATACACGTATAACTGGCATCAGAATTTCAAGAAATAACCATCCCTCTCTGTGCAGAAAACATAAGTACCCGTACTCTGGCGCTTGAAACTCGATTTTTAGTTCAAAGAATTGACCATCCCTCTCATTGTGGAAAGCATAATTACTTGCACTCGGGCACTTAAACTCGATTTTTACTATAAAGATTAACCATCCCTCTCATTGTAGAAAGCATAATTAGCCGGACTCGGCCGCTTGAATCTCGGTTTATAGTTTTAAGAAATAACCATCCTTCTCCGGGTGTATCGCATAGTTACGCGCTCGCATACACGTAAAAGTCGCTTCATAATTTAAAGAAATAACGATCCCTCTCATTGTAGAAAGCATAATTACCCGCAGTCGGGCGCTTGAAACTCGGTTAAGAAATAACCATCCCACTCAGAGCGGAACGCATAGTTATCCGCGCGCATACACGTAAAACTCGCTTCAGAATTTAAAGAAATAATCATCGTTCTCGGTGTAGAAAGCATAAGTACGCGCACTTGAGCGCTTGAAACTCGGTTTATAATTTTAAAAAATAACCACCCCTCTCAGAGTGGATCGCATAGTTACCCGCGCGCACACACGTAAGACTCGCTTCAGAATTTAAAGAAATAACCATCCCCCTCTGTGTAGAATGCATAAGTACCCGCACTCGGGCGCTTGAAACACGTTGTTTACTTGAAAGAATTAACCATCCCTCTCATTGTAGAAAGCATAATTACCTGCACTCAGACGCGTGAAACTTGATTTTTACTATAAAGATTAACCATCCCTCTCATTGTAGGAAGCATAGTTAGCCGGACTCGGCCGCTTGAATCTCGGTTTATAATTTTAAGAAATAACCATCCTTCTCAGGGTGTATCGCATAGTTACGCGCTCGCATACACGTAAAAGTCGCTTGATAATTAAAAGAAATAACCATCCCTCTCAGTGTAGGAAGCATAATTACCCCGACACGGGCGCTTGAATCTCGATTTATAATTGTAATAAATAACCATTCCTCTCAGGGTGGATCGCATAGTTACCCCAGCGCATACACGTAAAACTCGCTTGATAATTTAAAGAAATAACTATCCCTCTCTCTGTAGAAAGCATAAGTACCAGCACTCGGGCGCTCCAAACCCGATTTTTACTTTCAAGAATTAACCATTCCTTCTCATTGTAGAAAGTATAATTACCCGCACTCGGCCGCTTGAAACTCCGTTATAGTTTTAAGAAAGAACCATCCCTCTCAGGGAGGATCGCATAGTTACCCGCGCGCATACACGTAAAACAAGCTTCAGAATTTAAAGAAATGACCATCCCTCTCTGTGCAGAAAGCATAAGTACCCGCACTCGGGCACTTGAAACTCGATTATTACTTTAAAGAATTGACCATCCCTCTCATTGTAGAAAGTATAATTACCCACACTCAGGCGCTTGAAACTCGATTTATAATTTTAAGAAATGACCATCCCTCGCAGGGTGGATCGCATAGATACCCGTACGCATACACGTAAAACTCGCTTCGTAATTTAAAGAAATAACCATCCCCCTCTGTGCAGAAAGCATAAGTACCCGCACTCGGGCGCTTGAAACTCGATTTTTACTTTAAAGAATTAACCATCCCTCTTAGTGTAGAAAATATAATTACCCGCACTTGGGCGCTTGAAATTCGATTTGTAATTTTAAGAAATAACCATCCCTCGCAGGGTGGATCGCATAGTTACCCGAAATTATACACGTATAACTGGCATCAGAATTTCAAGAAATAACCATCCCTCTCTGTGCAGAAAACATAAGTACCCGTACTCTGGCGCTTGAACTCGATTTTTAGTTCAAAGAATTGACCATCCCTCTCATTGTGGAAAGCATAATTACTTGCACTCGGGCACTTAAAACTCGATTTTTACTATAAAGATTAACCATCCCTCTCATTGTAGAAAGCATAATTAGCCGGACTCGGCCGCTTGAATCTCGGTTTATAGTTTTAAGAAATAACCATCCTTCTCCGGGTGTATCGCATAGTTACGCGCTCGCATACACGTAAAAGTCGCTTCATAATTTAAAGAAATAACGATCCCTCTCATTGTAGAAAGCATAATTACCCGCAGTCGGGCGCTTGAAACTCGGTTAAGAAATAACCATCCCACTCAGAGCGGAACGCATAGTTATCCGCGCGCATACACGTAAAACTCGCTTCAGAATTTAAAGAAATAATCATCGTTCTCGGTGTAGAAAGCATAAGTACGCGCACTTGAGCGCTTGAAACTCGGTTTATAATTTTAAAAAATAACCACCCCTCTCAGAGTGGATCGCATAGTTACCCGCGCGCACACACGTAAGACTCGCTTCAGAATTTAAAGAAATAACCATCCCCCTCTGTGTAGAATGCATAAGTACCCGCACTCGGGCGCTTGAAGCACGTTGTTTACTTGAAAGAATTAACCATCCCTCTCATTGTAGAAAGCATAATTACCTGCACTCAGACGCGTGAAACTTGATTTTTACTATAAAGATTAACCATCCCTCTCATTGTAGAAAGCATAGTTAGCCGGACTCGGCCGCTTGAATCTCGGTTTATAATTTTAAGAAATAACCATCCTTCTCAGGGTGTATCGCATAGTTACGCGCTCGCATACACGTAAAAGTCGCTTCATAATTAACAGAAATAACCATCCCTCTCAGTGTAGAAAGCATAATTACCCCGACACGGGCGCTTGAATCTCGATTTATAATTTTAATAAATAATCATTCCTCTCAGGGTGGATCGCATAGTTACCCCAGCGCATACACGTAAAACTCGCTTTATAATTTAAAGAAATAACTATCCCTCTCTCTGTAGGAAGCATAAGTACCAGCACTCGGGCGCTCCAAACCCGATTTTGACTTTAAAGAATTAACCACCACTCTCATTCTAGAAAGCATAATTACCCGGACTCGGGCGCTTGAAACTCGATTTATAATTCTAAGAAATAACCATTCCTCCCTGGGTGGATCGCAGAATCACCCACACACATACACGTAAACCTTGCTTCAGAAATTAAAGAAATAACCATCCCTCACTGTAGAAATCATAAGTACCAGCACTTGGGAGCTTGAAACTCGTTTTTTACTTTCAAGAATTAACCATTCCTTCTCATTGTAGAAAGTATAATTACCCGCACTCGGCCGCGTGAAACTCCGTTATAGTTTTAAGAAATAACCATCCCTCTCAGGGAGGATCGCATAGTTACCCGCGCGCATACACGTAAAACAAGCTTCAGAATTTAAAGAATTAACCACCACTCTCATTCTAGAAAGCATAATTACCCAGACCCGGGCGCTTGATACTCGATTTATAATTCTAAGAAATAACCATTCCTCCCTGGGTGGATCGCAGAATCACCCACACACATACACGTAAACCTTGCTTCAGAAATTAAAGAAATAACCATCCCTCACTGTAGAAATCATAAGTACCAGCACTTGGGAGCTTGAAACTCGTTTTTTACTTTGAAGAATTAACCATTCCTTCTCATTGTAGAAAGTATAATTACCCACACTCAGGCGCTTGAAACTCGATTTATAATTTTAAGAAATGACCATCCCTCGCAGGGTGGATCGCATAGATACCCGTACGCAGACACGTAAAACTCGTTTCGTAATTTAAAGAAATGACCATCCCTCGCAGGGTGGATCGCATAGATACCCGTACGCAGACACGTAAAACTCGTTTCGTAATTTAAAGAAATAACCATCCCCCTCTGTGCAGAAAGCATAAGTACCCGCACTTGGGCGCTTGAAATTCGATTTGTAATTTTAAGAAATAACCATCCCTCGCAGGGTGGATCGCATAGTTACCCGAACTTATACACGTATAACGGGCATCAGAATTTCAAGAAATAACCATCCCTCTCTGTGCAGAAAACATAAGTTCCCGTACTCTGGCGCTTGAAACTCGATTTTTAGTTCAAAGAATTGACCATCCCTCTCATTGTGGAAAGCATAATTACTTGCACTCGGGAACTTAGAACTCGATTTTTACTATAAAGAATAACGATCCCTCTCATTGCAAAAGGCATAATTACCCGGATTCGGGCGCTTGAAAATCGGTTTATAATTTTAAGAAATAACCATCCTTCTCAGGGTTTATCGCATAGTTACGCGCGCGCATACACGTAAAAGTCGCTTCATAATTTGAAGAAATAACCATCCCTCTCTGTGTAGAAAGCATAAGTACCCGCACTCGGACACTTGAAACTCGTTTTTTACTTTAAAGAATTAACCATCCCTCTCACTGCAGAAAGCATAATTACACGCACCCAGACACTTGAAACTCGATTTTTACTGTAATGAATTAACCATCGCTCTCATTGTAGAAGGCATAATTACCCGGACTCTGGCGCTTGAAACTCGGTTTATAAATTTAAAGAATAACCATCCCTCTCATAGTGGACCGCATGTTTACCGGCGCGCATACACGTAAAAGTCGCTTCATAATTTAAAGAAATAACCATCCCTCTCATTGTAGAAAGCATAATTACCCGCAGTCGGGCGCTTGAAACTCCGTTGAGAAATAACCATCCCACTAAGAGTGGATCGGATAGTTATCCGCGCGCATACACGTAAAACTCGCTGCAGAATTTAAAGAAATAATCATCGCTCTCTGTGTAGAAAGCATAAGTACGCGCACTCGAGCGCTTGAAACTCGGTTTATAATTTTAAAAAATAACCACCCCTCTCAGAGTGGATCGCATAGTTACCCGCGCGCATACACGTAAGACTCGCTTCAGAATTTAAAGAAATAACCATCCCCCTCTGTGTAGAATGCATAAGTATCCGCACTCGGGCGCTTGAAACTCGTTGTTTACTTGAAAGAATTAACCATCCCTCTCATTGTAGAAAGCATAATTACCTGCACTCAGACGCTTGAAACTTGATTTTTACTATAAAGATTAAACATCCCTCTCATTGTAGAAAGCATAATTAGCCGGACTCGGCCGCTTGAATCTCAGTTTATAATTTTAAGAAATAACCATCCTTCTCAGGGTGTATCGCATAGTTACGCGCTCGCATACACGTAAAAGTCGCTTCATAATTAAAAGAAATAACCATCCCTCTCTGTGTAGAAAGCATAAGTACCCGCACTCGGACACTTGAAACTCGTTTTTTACTTTAAAGAATTAACCATCCCTCTCACTGTAGAAAGCATAATTACACGCACCCAGACACTTGAAACTCGATTTTTACTGTAATGAATTAACCATCACTCTATATCGTTAAAGTACGTTCGTGATATTTAAGTTTATTTGGAAAAGGCGGACATCAAACGAACCAATGAATAAGCGAATATTTTTTATTAGCCGACGTTTCGGGAGCGTTAGATATACTCCCCTCTTCAGGGCTACAAGATATGTAAAAATGGTAAATGTACAACGTCATGATATTTTTTTAAATAAGAAAAACGAGTCGGAGAATTCCATAAAATTTTTTACCATAAACAATTATTCAGTCATTATTAAAACATTCGGTCCTGCCGCACATACATCCACGAGAACTACACCAAACTTTGAGGAAAACGTTAAGAAAATTCAAAATTTAAAAATAATATTTTATTGAATTAAGAATAAAATAGATATCAAACTGTAACTTACTACCAACTTATGCGTAATTCTCTCATGATTACTATCGGATAAGGCGAGTGCCATCTCCGATAAATAAACTAACAATGAGAGGCATATGTGACTTGTTAAACGGGGGAACAATAGGCGATTTGGAAAAACTGTTGGGGATCACGGGTAGGGAGGCAAGAGCTGGAAGTGGGAGAAACGGCACACGGAGCTGTTCGAGTGATATAGGAGAGCACGAAACGAGGAAGTGGGCAGAGCTAAGCCTATACAGCGAGAGAGTCCTCGCTAAGTAAACGTGCTCGTGTGTGCCACTTCCACGTTCACGTGCGCTCCCAATCATTCGGCAGGCTCATGGACGTATAAAATGGGGAAAAGGAGTATGGAAAGGCGAATGCACCGACACACAGCACCGAGCTAAGAATTGCAATGCAGTCTGATCAATTTCACAGTGTCTTTATATGATTTTTTAGAAATTGGGTGTCTTCTATGCGGTTAAGAGTATTGCTGTGATAGTAGATGTTAAGCATTTCCGAAAAAGAGCGTCTAAAAAAGTTAGATTCTTTGTCAAGGATTTTGGCTTTTTCGAAGTCTATATTGTGTCCTGTTTCTGACACATGCATGGCTAAGGCAGAAGTATTAACGCAATTTTTTACGTCTCTATTGTGTTCATTAATACGTAAATTCATTTTTCTTTTGCTCATTCCAATATAAGTTGAAGAGCAGTTATGGCAATCTATTTTATAAACAATACCACTGGTGTCAAGCTTACGGAGGTGGTCCTTTCCTAAGGTTATTATGCAGTTGAATTTATTAATGGTACTATTGATTGGGATAATATTATTTTGGAAAAGGATATGATTAATTTTAGGAGTCAGATGTTTAATAAACGGTAAAAGTATTTTTGGCTTTAACAAAGTAGCGCGTGAGATTCTATTAGTGATAGTGTTATTATTATGACTGTTACGGATGTATTCGAGTCTAATCCCGAAGTATTTGTTTATTATTTCGCGTGGATAGTTATTGCATAGAAGATAGTGGAAAGAAAGGTCGAGATTACTACGGTGGAATTGTGGGTCGGAGAGTTTTATGGACTTGTCAACAAGGTTGTAGATAATGGCTATTTTTTGAGAGTGGGGGTGGTGGGAAAAATAATTAATGTAGCGTCCGGATGCTGTGTTTTTCTGTACCAGTTGGTGACGATTCTATTGTCGCGTGATCTTATTAATTCTATGTCCAGAAAACAGATGCTGTTGTTATGTTCGCGTTCGATGGTGAATTGGAGGTGACCATTATATCCATTAAAGGAGGAAAGAATCTCTTCCGTTTTGTCTTTTTAGGAATAAGAATGCAATCGTCCACATATCTTCTATACAGCAATAACTCATTATTATAACTATTAAGACAAGTAGTTTCAAGTGACTCAAGAGTAATGTCAGCAAACCAAGGGCTAGTGCAAAAACCCATAGGGGTACCCATGATTTGTTTATAAATTCTATTATTGAACTGTAAATATGTTGAATCCAAAAGAAGTTTTATACCATGCATAAATTCTAATTTAGAGAGGTTGATCTTATTGTTCAAGTATATCCATTTTTTGGCGACAGCTTGTAAAACAAGATCAGCTGGGATGTTGGTAAACAAAGACACTACGTCAAAAGAAACTAACTCATACTCATCTGTAATTTTTAAATTGTCGGTTATTTCTTTTAATTCAAAGCTGTTTTTAATTGAGGATTTCGGGCGTGGCAAATATTTATTAAACAGAAGGGAGAGGCTTTTATCTAAGGCATAAGTAGGACTACCTACGGCTGACACAATGATTCTTATTGGATTGCCTTCTTTATGGATCTTTACTAAGGCGTAAGCTCTAGCAAGATTAGTGACGTTAATATCTGCCCGTAACACGTGTGAGAAACATTCGTCTGTATCTAAAACACCTTTGTTTTTCCAGTCTTTAATTAGAGTTTTGATATTGTTCTGTAGTGAATTTAGAGGGGATCTATTAATTTTGCAATAAAAATTTGTGTCAGCGCCGATTCCACTTTCTCTATGTAGGCATCTTTTTCCATCACTACTGTAACATTACCCTTGTCCGCTTTCGTGACGAAAATACTGGGATTATTTTTTAAAAAACGTTTGGTTTTAATGAAATTATCTTTGATTATTCTATCACTGTGACTAAGATGTAAGCGTTTACTACCTTTGATAAAGTTATTAAAAGTAGAAAGCAAGTTATCTCTGATTTCTTCTTTATTGTTCTCAAGATTTCTCAAATTGCTTTCTACTGCCTTAACATACTCGAACATAGAGCGTCTATCTAAATCCAAAGTGAAATTGAATTTGTCGCCAAGGTTGAGCGTCTCAATTGCAAAACTCGGTAACTGTGTGTGTGAGAGATTGACCAACCATCTATCCTTCGAATTTCGAAAATCTGATCCAACCGTTACACTTTTGTCAGAAGCTTTTAACAGACTATTAAATTTATTAATGTGGATATGTGAAACTTTATCACTAATGATATCCAAGGTATTATTGTAAAATTGTAAGAATTTTTTAGCATATGTTTCAGAAGTTGCATTTGTGAAGTTAATTATGGACGCGTTGATTTGTGTAAGCAAAAACTGTAGATGAATGTTAAGGTCAGAGATTTCGATATTCAAAATCTTTTTCCGAACATACCTCGACAGATGGTTAGTCTTAGCACTCGCAAATTTACTGTTGAAGGAAATGTTTTTAAAGTACTTACACATGCTCTCAATGTGCTTAGGAAATATGTCATAGCTTCTGCATTTAACTAGGAATTTAAGTTCACATTCGAATTTCTTATGTTTCTTTAGTAGTTTGGTGAGTTTTACACAAGTTGTTTTGGCATCCAAGCCAAAGTCTTCTTTTATAAAGTTGATCGTCTTGTACAAATTTAGGGTGTTTTTTCCGCGGGTCATGAAGAATCCGTCACAGAATGACGTTGTCTGGAGAGAAGAGTTGGTGACCTTCCTTTTTGACATATCTTATAGAGGTTGTTGAGGTGTAGTTGGCATATAGTGTCCCAATGCCTAGTAGATATCGTTAAAGTACGTTCGTGATATTTAAGTTTATTTGGAAAAGGCGGACAACTCTTCTCTCCAGACAACGTCATTCTGTGACGGATTCTTCATGACACCTCAAAGATATGTCAAAAAGGAAGGTCACCAACTCTTCTCTCCAGACAACGTCATTCTGTGACGGATTCTTCATGACACCTCAACAACCTCTATAAGATATGTCAAAAAGGAAGGTCACCAACTCTTCTCTCCAGACAACGTCATTCTGTGACGGATTCTTCATGACCCGGGGAAAAAACACCCTAAATTTGTACAAGACGATCAACTTTATAAAAGAAGACTTTGGCTTGGATGCCAAAACAACTTGTGTAAAACTCACCAAACTACTAAAGAAACATAAGAAATTCGAATGTGAACTTAAATTCCTAGTTAAATGCAGAAGCTATGACATATTTCCTAAGCACATTGAGAGCATGTGTAAGTACTTTAAAAACATTTCCTTCAACAGTAAATTTGCGAGTGCTAAGACTAACCATCTGTCGAGGTATGTTCGGAAAAAGATTTTGAATATCGAAATCTCTGACTTTAACATTCATCTACAGTTTTTGCTTACACAAATCAACGCGTCCATAATTAACTTCACAAATGCAACTTCTGAAACATATGCTAAAAAATTCTTACAATTTTACAATAATACCTTGGATATCATTAGTGATAAAGTTTCACATATCCACATTAATAAATTTAATAGTCTGTTAAAAGCTTCTGACAAAAGTGTAACGGTTGGATCAGATTTTCGAAATTCAGAATCTAACGTTAGTTTGACTACCCTAAACAATAACATTACAAACACCAAGGATAGATGGTTGGTCAATCTCTCACACACACAGTTACCGAGTTTTGCAATTGAGACGCTCAACCTTGGCGACAAATTCAATTTCACTTTGGATTTAGATAGACGCTCTATGTTCGAGTATGTTAAGGCAGTAGAAAGCAATTTGAGAAATCTTGAGAACAATAAAGAAGAAATCAGAGATAAATTGCTTTCTACTTTTAATAACTTTATCAAAGGTAGTAAACGCTTACATCTTAGTCACAGTGATAGAATAATCAAAGATAATTTCATTAAAACCAAACGTTTTTTAAAAAATAATCCCAGTATTTTCGTCACGAAAGCGGACAAGGGTAATGTTACAGTAGTGATGGAAAAAGATGCCTACATAGAGAAAGTGGAATCGGCGCTGACACAAATTTTTATTGCAAAATTAATAGATCCCCTCTAAATTCACTACAGAAAAATATCAAAACTCTAATTAAAGACTGGAAAAACAAAGGTGTTTTAGATACAGACGAATGTTTCTCACACGTGTTACGGGCAGATATTAACGTCACTAATCTTGCTAGAGCTTACGCCTTAGTAAAGATCCATAAAGAAGGCAATCCAATAAGAATCATTGTGTCAGCCGTAGGTAGTCCTACTTATGCCTTAGATAAAAGCCTCTCCCTTCTGTTTAATAAATATTTGCCACGCCCGAAATCCTCAATTAAAAACAGCTTTGAATTAAAAGAAATAACCGACAATTTAAAAATTACAGATGAGTATGAGTTAGTTTCTTTTGACGTAGTGTCTTTGTTTACCAACATCCCAGCTGATCTTGTTTTACAAGCTGTCGCCAAAAAATGGATATACTTGAACAATAAGATCAACCTCTCTAAATTAGAATTTATGCATGGTATAAAACTTCTTTTGGATTCAACATATTTACAGTTCAATAATAGAATTTATAAACAAATCATGGGTACCCCTATGGGTTTTTGCACTAGCCCTTGGTTTGCTGACATTACTCTTGAGTCACTTGAAACTACTTGTCTTAATAGTTATAATAATGAGTTATTGCTGTATAGAAGATATGTGGACGATTGCATTCTTATTCCTAAAAAAGACAAAACGGAAGAGATTCTTTCCTCCTTTAATGGATATAATTGTCACCTCCAATTCACCATCGAACGCGAACATAACAACAGCATCTGTTTTCTGGACATAGAATTAATAAGATCACGCGACAATAGAATCGTCACCAACTGGTACAGAAAAAACACAGCATCCGGACGCTACATTAATTATTTTTCCCACCACCCCCACTCTCAAAAAATAGCCATTATCTACAACCTTGTTGACAAGTCCATAAAACTCTCCGACCCACAATTCCACCGTAGTAATCTCGACCTTTCTTTCCACTATCTTCTATGCAATAACTATCCACGCGAAATAATAAACAAATACTTCGGGATTAGACTCGAATACATCCGTAACAGTCATAATAATAACACTATCACTAATAGAATCTCACGCGCTACTTTGTTAAAGCCAAAAATACTTTTACCGTTTATTAAACATCTGACTCCTAAAATTAATCATATCCTTTTCCAAAATAATATTATCCCAATCAATAGTACCATTAATAAATTCAACTGCATAATAACCTTAGGAAAGGACCACCTCCGTAAGCTTGACACCAGTGGTATTGTTTATAAAATAGATTGCCATAACTGCTCTTCAACTTATATTGGAATGAGCAAAAGAAAAATGAATTTACGTATTAATGAACACAATAGAGACGTAAAAAATTGCGTTAATACTTCTGCCTTAGCCATGCATGTGTCAGAAACAGGACACAATATAGACTTCGAAAAAGCCAAAATCCTTGACAAAGAATCTAACTTTTTTAGACGCTCTTTTTCGGAAATGCTTAACATCTACTATCACAGCAATACTCTTAACCGCATAGAAGACACCCAATTTCTAAAAAAATCATATAAAGACACTGTGAAATTGATCAGACTGCATTGCAATTCTTAGCTCGGTGCTGTTTGTCGGTGCATTCGCCTTTCCATACTCCTTTTCCCCATTCTATACGTCCATGAGCCTGCCGAATGATTGGGAGCGCACGTGAACGTGGAAGTGGCACACACGAGCACGTTTACTTAGCGAGGACTCTCTCGCTGTATAAGCTTAGCTCTGCCCACTTCCTCGTTTCGTGCTCTCCTATATCACTCGAACAGCTCCGTGTGCCGTTTCTCCCACTTCCAGCTCTTGCCTCCCTACCCGTGATCCCCAACAGTTTTTCCAAATCGCCTATTGTTCCCCCGTTTAACAAGTCACATATGCCTCTCATTGTTAGTTTATTTATCGGAGATGGCACTCGCCTTATCCGATAGTAATCATGAGAGAATTACGCATAAGTTGGTAGTAAGTTACAGTTTGATATCTATTTTATTCTTAATTCAATACAATATTATTTTTAAATTTTGAATTTTCTTAACGTTTTCCTCAAAGTTTGGTGTAGTTCTCGTGGATGTATGTGCGGCAGGACCGAATGTTTTAATAATGACTGAATAATTGTTTATGGTAAAAAATTTTATGGAATTCTCCGACTTGTTTTTCTTATTTAAAAAAATATCATGACGTTGTACATTTACCATTTTTACATATCTTGTAGCCCTGAAGAGGGGAGTATATCTAACGCTCCCGAAACGTCGGCTAATAAAAAATATTCGCTTATTCATTGGTTCGTTTGATGTCCGCCTTTTCCAAATTAACCATCACTCTCATTGTAGAAGGCATAATTACCCGGACTCGGGCGCTTGAAACACGGTTTATAATTTTAAAGAATAACCATCCCTCTCATAGTGGATCGCATAGTTACCCGCGCGCATACACGTAAAAGTCGCTTTATAATTTAAATAAATAATCATCGCTCTCTGTGTAGAAAGCATAAGTACCCGCACTCGGCCGCTTGAATCTCGTTTTTTACTTTAAAGAATAAATAATTCCTCTCATTGTAAAAAGCATAATTACCTGCACTCAGACACTTGAAACTCGATTTTTACTATAAAGAATTAACCATCCCTCTCATTGTAGAAAGCATAATTACCCGGATTCGGGCGCTTGTATCACGGTTTATAATTTAAAAAAATAACCATCCCCCTCTGGGTGTTTCGCATAGTTACCCGAACTTATACACGTATAACTCGCTTCAGAATTTCAAGAAATAACCATCCCTCTGTCTGCAGAAAACATAAGTACCCGTACTCTGGCGCTTGAAGCTCGATTTTTAGTTCAAAGAATTGACCATCCCTCTCATTGTGGAAAGCATAATTACTTGCACTCGGGCACTTAAAACTCAATTTTTACTATAAAGATTAACCATCCCTCTCACTGTAGAAAGCATAATTACACTCACCCAGACACTTGAAACTCGATTTTTACTGTAATGAATTAACCATCACTCTCATTGTAGAAAGCATTATTACCCCGACTTGGGCTCTTGAATCTCGATTTATAATTTTAATAAATAACCATTCCTCTCAGGGTGGATCGCATAGTTACTCCAGCGCATACACGTAAATCTCGCTTGATTATTTAAAGAAATAACTATCACTCTCTCTGTAAAAAGCATAAGTATCAGCACTCGGGCGCTTGAAACTCGATTTTTACTTTAAAGAATTAACCACCACTCTCATTCTAGAAAGCATAATTACCCGGACTCGGGCGCTTGAAACTCCATTTATAATTCTAAGAAATAACCATTCCTCCCTGGGTGGATCGCAGAGTCACCCACACACATGTACGTAAACCTTGCTTCATAAATTAAAGAAATAACCATCCCTCACTGTAGAAATCATAAGTACCAGCACTTGGGAGCTTGAAACTCGTTATTTACTATCAAGAATTAACCATTCCTTCTCATTGTAGTAAGTATAATTACCCGCACTCGGCCGCTTGAAACTCCGTTATAGTTTTAAGAAATAACCATCCCTCTCAGGGAGGATGGCATAGTTACCCGCGCGCATACACGTAAAGCAAGCTTCAGAATTTAAAGAAATAACCATGCCTCTCTGTACAGAAAGCATAAGTACCCGCACTCGGGCCCTTGAAACTCGATTTTTACTTTAAAGCATTGACCATCCCTCTCATTGTAGAAAGTATAATTACCCACACTCAGGCGCTTGAAACTCGATTTATAATTTTAAGAAATGACCATCCCTCGCAGGGTGGATCGCATAGTTACCCGCACGCATTCACGTAAAACTCGCTTCGTAATTTAAAGAAATAACCATCCCCCTCTGTGTAGAAAGCATAAGTACTCGCACTCGGGCGCTTGAAACTCGATTTTTACTTTAAAGAATTAACCATCCCTCTTAGTGTAGAAAATATAATTACCCGCACTCGGGCGCTTGAAACTCGATTTATAATTTTAAGAAATAACCATCTCTCGTAGGGTGGATCGCATAGATACCCGCGCGCATACACGTAAAAGTCGCTTCAAATTTAAAGAAATAACCATCCCTCTCATTGTAGAAAGCATAATTACCCGCAGTCGGACGCTTGAAACGCGGTTAAGATATAACCATCCCACTCAGAGTGGATCGCATAGTTATCCGCGCGCATACACGTATAACTCGCTTCAGAATTTAAAGAAATAATCTTCGCTCTCTGTGTAGAAAGCATAAGTACGCGCACTCAAGCGCTTGAAACTCGGTTTATAATTTTAAAAAATAACCATCCCTCTCAGAGTGGATCGCATAGTTACCCAACGCGCATACACGTCAGACTCGCTTCAGAATTTAAAGAAATAACCATCCCCCTCTGTGTAGAATGCATAAGTACCCGCACTCGGGCGCTTGAAACTCGTTGTTTACTTGAAAGAATTAACCATCCCTCTCATTGTAGAAAGTATAATTACCTGCATTCAGACGCTTGAGCGTGAGTTTTACTACAAAGATTAACCATCCCTCTCATTGTAGAAAGCATAATTAGCCGGACTCGGCTGCTTGAATCTCGGTTTATAATTTTAAAAAATAACCATCCTTCTCAGGGTGTATCGCATAGTTACGCGCTCGCATAAACGTAAAAGTCGCTTCATAATTTAAAGAAATAACCATCCCTCTCTGTGTAGAAAGCATAAGTACCCGCACTCGGACACTTGAAACTCGTTTTTTACTTTAAAGAATTAACCATCCCTCTCACTGTAGAAAGCATAATTACACGCACCCAGACATTTGAAACTCAATTTTTACTGTAATGAATTAACCATCGATCTCATTGTAGAAAGCATAATTACCCGGACTCGGGCGCTTGAAACTCGTTTTGTAATTTTAAAAAATAACCATCCCTCTCAGAGTGGATCGCATAGTTACCCGAACTTATACACGTATAACTGGCTTCAGAATTTAAAGAAATAACCATCCCTGTCGGTGCAGAAAACATAAGTACCCACACTCTGGGGCTTGAAACTCGATTTTTAGTTCAAAGAATTGACCATCGCTCTCATTGTAGAAAGCATAATTACCTGCACTCGGACACTTGAAACTCGATTTTTACTATAAAGATTAACCATCCCTCTCATTGTAGAAAGCATAATTAGCCGAACTCGGCCGCTTGAAATTCGGTTTATCATTTTAAGAAATAACCATCCTTCTCAGGGTGTATCGCATAGTTACGCCCGCGCATACACGTAAAAGTCGCTTCATAATTTAAAGAAATAACCATCCCTCTCTGTGTAGAAAGCATAAGTACCCGCACTCGGACACTTGAAACTCGTTTTTTACTTTAAAGAATTAACCATCCCTCTCACTGTAGAAAGCATAATTACACGCATCCAGACACTTGAAACTCGATTTTTACTGTAATGAATTAACTATCACTCTCATTGTAGAAAGCATAATTACCCGGACTCGGGCGCTTGAAACTCGGTTTATAATTTTAAAAAATAACCATCCCTCGCAGAGTGGATCGCATAGTTACCCGCACGCATATACGTAAAACTGGCTTCATAATTTAACGACATAACCATCCCTCTCTGTGTAGAAAGCATAAATACGCGCACTCGGACACTTGAAACTCGTTTTTTACTTTAAAGAATTAACCATCCCTCTCACTGTAGAAAGCATAATTACACGCACTCGGACACTTGTAACTCGATTTTTACTGTAATGAATTAACCATCACTCTAATTGTAGAAAGCATAATTACCCGGACTCGGGCGCTTGAAGAAAATGAAGTCAGCTACTATAGTGGCAGACAGCGCTGCAACTTGCTTAGCAAAATTCCCTAATCTCAATTTACCCCACCGCATAATATAATTCTGTCGTACAAATAGAACTGGCGAAAGAAAATTTCAATATCATTTGTTTTTCATCATTTAGATTTAAATTGTAATTTCCTTTTGGCATTATTCTTTTTACATGACTCAATTAATCTAAAATTTCTATTTTTATCGTACACCTTCAAATCAAGGTACAAAGCTACAATAGATTTACGTATAGTTACAACTTAGTATTAAAAAACATTCATATAGTAGATTATACACCTAGGGAATAAAAGTAAATAATATCTCAGATCACATATAATTGTCGTCCGAGCCTTCGGCAGAGATTTGATTTTATACGAAAATATTAAATATAAAAGTTGTAGATAATATTTAAAGAAAACTTTTTTCTATTTAACATTTTCGTGTAAAGTCAACTTCTGTCGAGTTAGACATATAAAAACGATTTTAAACGTCAAAACATACATAAAATGGACGATTTTCGGCTAAAACTTGACAGGATTTGATTTTAGACAAGCATGTTCAATACAAAAGTTCTAGATAATATTTAATTAAAACTTTTTCCCATTTAATATTGTCATATAAAATGGATTCCTGGCCGCTTAGACCTATAAAAACGATTTTTAATGCCTAAATACATCTGAAATAGTCAATTTTCAATTATCATACAAGAATTTGACTTTCAATAAAACTGTTAAATACAAAGCATAAAGACATAGTTTAAACAAAACTTATTCCCAATTAACATTTTTATGTACAATAATTTCTTGATCATCTAAACGTATAAACATAATTTTTAATACCCCAATACACGTATAGTGAATTTTCGCTTATTATTTCACAGAATTAGATTTACATAGAAGTATTCGATACAATAGCTCTAAATAAGATGGAAAAAATCGACGTAACATTCCAAAGATAATATAATTGCAAAAACATAATAATAAGATACAAAAGTACATTTGATTACAATATTCAATGGGATAAACACATTGGAAGAATAATTAAAGGAACAAAATATCTATTTCCCTGTTTTCTACAAAAAGATTTTTAAAGCAAATTTAAAAAATTTGATATAAGATTATCCAGCTTATCCTACTAACTATGTTGCCAGGACCTAAACCATTGAACTAAAAGAATCAAAATTGTGTAATATTATATAAGTACATGTTAAAGAAATATCATATATACAAAAAAAAACTTTTGTGTAATGTATGAGCTATAAATGTTGTAATATGGTGAATTTCAATGCATAAAGAATGCAATGTTCTAGCTGACTCAGTCTTACAGCATGTAGAAAACTATTAAATAGGCAAGTCTCACTGAGTAGAAGTCTGCGAAATACATAATGATGTATTTTAATACAACAGATACCCTGAAGCGAGTTCTTACACCCTGACTAAACTTAGAAATTAAATAGACGAGCTAATATTGCCAGGGACAACTACACCTGCCCTTATCGCATTTAACAACACACACAGCACTTATATAATATTTCCCAGTTCCTATTACCTATCCCCTCACACTTTAAAGCACTAACACTCGAAGATCACTTACAAGGAAACCGATCGAAGTCTCCGCCTCCGATTTTCCTGAATTTTTGATATGTTGTAGAGGATCGAAAAATAAGAGACTCGCAATTTTTTTATCGTCCCAATCCCTTATTAAAGGGGTGAAAACCGCCCTTAAAGTTTACCCCCGAAAACGGTTTTTTTTAATATCTTAAGTTTTAATTCATATTTTGAAATGAAACAAAATGGAAAATATTTCTCCTTGAATTATGTAACCATCAAGTATAATTTTGTCCTCGAGGGTGGCAACCCTTACTTTTTATTTTAGAAAAACCTTATTTTTTAAACTATTTCTGCATATAATATTTGCAATAAAATTAATTAATTATTATAAAAATCATTTTTTGACTTAAAATAAAAAATAAAGTTTACGTGTTTCAAGGTTTTTGCAAATAAACACGTCATCAGGGGTAAACAACCCTTTAGGCACAAAATACTTTCAAACTATTAAAATTAATATTTTAAGTTATATATAATGCATAATTTATTTTTATTTGGGCTATTTTTTCTATGGGCCCAATTTCCTATTAAAGGGGTAAAACGCACCCCCAAATCACCCCTAAAATAGGTTTTATCTGAATATCCCAAGTTCAGATTCAAATTTAAAATGAAACAAAATGAAAAATATTTCTTTTTGAAATGCCAAATTAGCTAGCCTTATATTTTATTTCGGAAAAAATTTTTTTTAAAATTTTTTTTGTATACAATATTTGCAATAAAATTAAATAATTATTATTAAAATTCAAAATCAAAGTTGACTTGTTTTAGGATTTTTTCTAATAACAACATTATTGGGGTTTAGGAGCCCCTTGGGCACGTATACTTACAATTAGTACCTTTGAAATAAATATTTTGAGGTGTATGGTGCGTATAATCAGAATAAATAATCATGGATGTTTTATTAATTGCAGATTGATTTATCTATAGGCTCAATTTTCTATTTAATGAATAAAAATCACTGACAAAGAATTTGACAATTTCGTTATTTTAATGTTCAAAATACAATAGCATAAGATAAATAGAGGAATAAGTAATTACATGACTATATTTTTATTATTTCTGCATAAATATTTGTATGCAGAAAAGCTTTTAAAAGCTGAGCCAGGATTAAGATTATTTTCATGGTATATTTTGCAATTAGTTTTTTTTATATATCACTGCTTGATAATTATAGTTTACTTATAATTTTAGAATATTTATGTTTGCGTATTTAGGCATATCACATTATATTTCATTTGTACTTTTTCATAAATACTTATTTTTAAGTAAATATTTTCCTGATTTCTATTTGTATATATGAATAAGCGATTTTTTGTAAGCCCATCTTGTAAACATGCATAAGCAAAAATGAGGCAAGTGAGCTTGGAGTTCGCAGTTCCACAAAGAAAACTTAAAAATTGTAAAGCATTATCTTTCCTGTAATAACTACCCGCCTAACATCATTAATAAATACATCTACAAACGTCTCAAAGCCATTGCCAGTAATACACTAAATAAAGAAAAACCTCCCCGTTCTGTACTTCTAAAAAATAAAATAGTCCTTCCCTTTATCAAACATCTCTCTCCAAAAATCAATCACATACTACATAAACACAATAGGATTCCGTTCAATCCGTAAACAAATTCAATAACTTAATAACTTTAGGTAAAGACCGTCCAGACAAGATGCACACGAACGGCATTGTTTATCAGATCAAATGCCATGATTGCACTTCCACATACATAGGCATGAGCAAACGTAAACTAAAGACTCGGACTACCGAGCACATTAGAGCTGTTAAACAATGCTCAGAAAATTCTGCTCTAGCGACACACGTAGAAAAAACAGGATACAAAATCGACTTTGAGAAAGTTAACATTTTAGACACAGAAAAGAATTTTTATAAACGCTCGTTTTCAGAAATGTTAAATATTTACTTCTATGACAATACCCTCAATTGCATTCAAGATTTAAATTTCCTAAAAAATTCATACAAAAAAACAATAGATCTTATAAAACAATTTTGTACAGTATAACTAGATGCTTCTAATTTTCCAAATTATTTATTAATTCCACTTTCTATTTTGATGAGATTCGCTTCCACACTTTCCTCAAACTCTACCCATCTCTCTCGTTCTTAACAGGCTATCATACCTTCGATGAAGTAGCACCTCCCACCTTTCTCCTCTCTTCCCCTTCCTTTATCAAAGTCAATAGCTCCATAATTCGGGCAGACTTTTGCGATTTTCACCCAGTATTGTTCCGCACGCCAATAAACTACAACATGAGTTGCGGAGCAATAATGAGTGGAAGGGACAGAATCTGGCGTAAGTTTAAAATTCGCACATTAAATCTCTCCTATATTTTCATATTATTGTTAACTAAATTCAGCATCCGTACATTTTTTTCACAGATTGTCCTTGTCCATCCTTTCACAATTTTCTGTATATACTTAAACTAAAACTTCTTGACGAACTTTAAAGTGATGTAACTGACACGAAATGGTATTCTATTATTTATATTTTTTTAAAAATTCTCATGTATAAAAACTTACTATCTGTAAAATTTCATTGTAGCCCTGAAGAGGGGAGTAATACGAAACTCCCGAAACGTCGGCCAAATTAAACGTTACAAAAACTAATTTGGTTCGTAAGCGTCCGATCATTTATTTCCAAGCATAAGAGTTTATAAGTGACTTCATTAATTACGCTATCTCGATAAAAAAAACTGACTAATAAAACAAGTCAACTTTGATTTTGAATTTTAATAATAATTATTTAATTTTATTGCAAATATTGTATATAAAAAAAATTAAAAAAAAAATTTTTTCCGAAATAAAATATAAGGGTAGCTAATTTGGCATTTCAAAGAGAAATATTTTTCATTTTGTTTCATTTTAAATTTGAATCTGAACTTGGGATATTCAGATAAAACCTATTTTAGGGGTGATTTTTAGGAGTGCGTTTTACCCCTTTAATAGGAAATTGAGCCCATAGAAAAAATAGCCCAAATAAAAATAAATTATGCATTATATATAACTTAAAATATTAATTTTAATAGTTTGAAAGTATTTTGTGCCTAAAGGGTTGTTTACCCCTGATGACGTATTTATTTGCAAAAACCCTGAAACACGTAAACTTTATTTTTTATTTTAAGTCAAAAAATGATTTTTATAATAATTAATTAATTTTATTGCAAATATTATATGCAGAAATAGTTTAAAAAATAAGGTTTCTCTAAAATGAAAAGTAAGGGTTGCCACCCTCGAGGACCAAACTATACTTGATGGTTACATAATTCAAGGAGAAATATTTTCCATTTTGTTTCATTTCAAAATATCGATTAGAACTTAAGATATTAAAAAAAAACCGTTTTCGGGGGTAAACTTTAAGGGCGGTTTTCACCCCTTTAATAAGGGATTGGGCCGATAAAAAAAATTGCGAGTCATTTATTTTTCTGTCCTCTACAACATATCAAAAATTCAGGAAAATCGGAGGCGGACACTTCGATCGGTTTCCTTGTTAGAGCTGCAGAAGTTGCAAAATAGGGCTGAACGGTCTAGGCTGGCAGTACTCCATGGATGCCAGTCTGCTGAGAATCATCTAACAACGATCCACTGTGTCAGTAACCACACCACCTAGGAGGAAAGTACTGACAGAGACCGTCAATTGTGTTTCAATGTCAGGGACTGCCTCAGCCTAGGGATCAGCAAAGCGCATGAACAGCAGATCAGTCCCTATTCTGGGGGACAAGCAAGGAGAGTTGGGCACCTAAAAACCACATATGACTAATAAATAGATGACTCAAAAAAACATACCATACAAAAGAAAAGTCTGCAGCAATGGCTGTTGTTCACTCACTGTACCAGCTTCCTGTAACAACTAGAGGGGAAGAGCTGGTGGAGACCTTAAACCGTTGTTTCACTGAAGACGCTGAAGACACAAGCAGCGGCTTAACTGTACACATAGTCACTAGTGTAAGAGCCAAACAAGGAAAGTTGAGCACCTAGAAACCACATATAATTAATAAATAGATGACTCAGACAACATTTCCACACCCAAGAAACAGTCTGCAGCAGTGCCCATCGTTTACACTACTCTCGCTGCCACAGATACCTGCAACAAGCTAAAGTACCATCAGCTCACCCATCAGAGAGGTTAGAAACGAGAAAATGCTTACTAATTCTGCTCTCGCCGCTGACACACTGCCTTCCCATCTCCAACGAATCATCGACAATCGACGAACACGATGAAAGGGCGAACACGATTCACCAGGGCGGCATACTACAGCAACCACAGTCATCGCTGGAGACGCCGGAAGCCAGACGATTCGATTGTTGACAACACACACCATGGACACATGTGTGCCACGGCTGACGGTACGCCGCACTACTCAGCAGTAGCAGAAAGCGCGCGCGATCATATATATAGATATATCTTATAACTCGCGGTCGCACGAGTCGCATGTGTTTTTCCGCTGTTCTTGGTGTGCGAACGCAGCCTAGCCGAGGCACGGTAGTATACATAGGTCCGGAAAGTGTGTACGACCGTGAGCCGAGGTACCTAGCCGTTACTACTGCTGCAGTATAAGTATTCATGCATGCAGGTCGCAGGGCTAAGCCAGATTGCCGTTGCTGAATGCATCAGTATTGAGCATTCTCCTTCTGTTTTTCTCCTTTTAGCGGTATTAGTGTATATATATGCATATGTGCGCAAGTATTTTTTTGTAATTGTGATTGTATAGGTATATGTAGTTAGGAACACCCGTGAGTCCGTGAGCAGCTAGTTTTTTATTATTATTATATATTTAATTTTTTTTTTTATTATAAATACCAGAAGTGTTGCAATTTTCGCTTTTATAAAAATACAAGGTTCTCCTGAGTATTGCGGTCGTGCCTATTATGTAAAAACGAAGTTTTTACATAGGGAGGGGGCGGGCGACGAGCGAAGCGAGGAGCAGGTGTGTGTGGGGGCGGGAGGGATGGCGTGCCGAAGGCGCGCTGGGGGGCGCAGCCCCCCTAGTTATTTTCGCAAATGACAAATACAGTGTTTAAAACTGTAATGATATAAACAATACGAATGTAATAAGTAAAAGTATAAATGAAAAAAATGTAAGCAAGTTTTTATGAAAATAAAATGAAATCTGTAAATAAAAAAAAGTGTAGAAATTTGTATTTATAACATACCTAAAAAAATGATAAAAAATATTACTATAATAAAATAATGAAAATATATTGTAAATATAACTTATTTTGAATAAAATGAGCCAAGGCAGAGGTCCTTAAACTCATTTTATTCTAAAAATCCTAAAAATTCCAAAAAATGGAAAAAATTATTCCAAAAAAGTTAGTTTTTGCCTTGAAAAAAGGTACTTATACGTAAAAACCTTAAAATTGCAACTCTTAGGCCCATAACTACATAAATTCTAAACAATTTGCACTTTGTCCCATGAAAAACCATCATGCGGTCTCAGAGAAAGGTTACGACAACCTGTTTTTTTTTTAATATGCTATACCTGAGGATAAAATGTGTTTAAGGACCTCTGCCTTGGCTCATTTTATTCAAAATAATTTATATTTACAATATATTTTCATTATTTTATTATAATAATACTTTTTATCATTTTTTTTAGCTAATTTTGGCCAAAAAGGCCTATAGATGTAAGGCTGCCTTAACGATCATTGTTTGCGGTAGATTACCGCGCTGGCCGAACTTACTGCAAAATGAATTTAAACAAAGTTTAGCAAACGACCGCATGCCTGAATTTTTTTTTAATATTTTCATAGTCGAATTTTATACCTTCTTGAATTTTGTAATTTTCTATGTATTCTGACTTGTCTTTTTCTGTTTTAACATATTTGGGCCATCCGCTCGCTTCTTGTTTCAATTACAAAACTGTATTTATATATTCCGAAAAAAGCCTACCGTTTTGCGACACAGGATCGTATTTTGTAGTCTTATACTGCCAAATTATATCTACTTTTAATAATTTGTAACCTAAGCCCGAAGCTTTTTTTATTTCAATAGAAACCCATGTACCCCATGTACCTAACAATTTACGATCGCCAACAGTCTTATGGGAACATTCCTCTTGAGATAAATTTTCACAACAACACCTGCATAAAAGAAAAAGTAATTTATCATGAATTCTATGCGGTAGGAGATAAAATTTCACATTTCACTATTCCTTCTACGTCTTTGTGAAAGTATTCAAAATATTTACGTCAGTTAAATTTAAACATTGTGGTCCTACAGAAATATATGGATGTCCTATAGGAAAAACCCTCGTCTTACAAATAAAGAGATATAACGAACAAACGTCATAATATTTAATGATTTCATCATCCTTTGTGTCAAAATATGTTACTACTGTTACGTCGGGGTTTTGGAATAAACCCCCAACTGTTGTTTCGTTACCAAACTGTTGCTCTCTTTTGAGCCTAGGCCTATTTCATCCTAATAGCTCGGGATAGAGCTAGATACCTACACTAATGAGGTGGATTTCGGACAGCAAAGGGCGCATCGCAAACTAAATATATTTTTTCTGTTCTGATTCAAATTTTACCTATTTTTTTTTTTATTGGTCAGTAGAATATGCTTTATCAGAATGGTGGCAATAGCCCGAACTTAGTATTGCATATTCACCAATATTTTATTACAAACTTTACTTCTAAAATTTTTGACCAGTGAAATATACCCACTAAAACGGTGGCAGTAGCCCAAACTTAGTACGATATATTCACTGATACGATTTTTACTATTTGAATTTTCTTCGATTGAAATATTATACAATTATGGGGAAATGTATCGGCAAATGTTCTAACTAGAAACCTGACTTAATAATTGGTTATTTACTTATGTTTGATACTGATGTTCTCTGCTTACCCCTCAGTGATGGAACGAAATAGGAACGTATAAATAAAATAAATGTTACGAAATAAATTTAACACTGACACAAGTAGATTTTATATTTCTTTTTATTTCAAAAACTTCTTAAAAATTTAATTTTACTCTACCAATTCTCTCTTGAAATTCTAAACAGAAATTATGTCCATCAATCTTGGAGATTATAGATGGGAGTCTAAAATAAAACACAAATACGTCGGTGAGATGAGGCTCACATGGGGTCGGACCGTCAACTGTCAAACTAGACCCCCTTCCAGCCGTATTTATACCCTAATATAGGCTACTCCCTAACTTTAGAAAAGGGCGTACTCAAATCTATCTGATCAGCTCCCAATTGGTTCTTGGAATTCTGACCACTGTTAATGAGCTGCGAATATTCAGCACGCGGTTCAAAATAGTAAATGTCAATAACTAATACATTTTTTTGAATGAATCTTAATTAATAAACAACTAAATTATTTTGAAATGTATTTTTTTCTAAAATATTAATTTTAATTGGTGAAAGTGTTGAAAAAGGCGGAGCTAATACAAATTATTAAATAGTTTAATAAATAATAATTATTTAACTTAAATTTTCATTTGAAATTTAAAAGGAATCAGAATGGAAACAGATTTTAATATAAGAACATGAAAATAATTAATTAAATGGTAGAGAAGCTTTAATTAACTAATATGTTGTGAAATTTAGTTGTTTTACATAGTAAAAATAAAAAATATAGTAATTAGGGTTAGTATAAGTATGGGTAACGCAATTGTTAGTAATAATTTTTGTTTTTAAGTATATTTTCGTAGCTTATAAACTTACTGTGAGGCATTTTCATTATTTAAATATCTTAAACGTAATTTCCTAACAATAAAACATAGTACCGCATACATAAGAAAATTCAGTTAAACATCTGCAAAAGGTTTCTTATAAAGTTAAAAGCAAAATAAATGAAATAAGTTGTTAAGTGAATTTTCTTAGCATTCTTACAGTGGAAAATTTCCAAGTTTTTGCGAGATGGGTAGTACAAAGATGGACATTCGCCATCAAGCGAGGTTTTCCCTTGGTGAAAGTTTGAACGGCTACCCACGCTTCCCCGAAAAGAGACGCTACATTTCATTGTATTCATACCTGGGTTCCGCTTTCTCCGAAAGAGGACGCCACCCTTTCCCGAAAAGGACGCTTCAATCTTTTCTTAAAATTCTGAGCTACGCTCTTAATACAAAAATTTTTTGAAGTTTTCTATTTCCCTAACTAACTAAAGAGGCATGACATAACACCCCCATCCTAAAACGGTTGCTACTACATATAAATATAGTAAACGTACGCTGATTAAAATATCTAACTTAAATTTAATCGTTCACAATACATTGTTTTTCATTTTCAAGAATAATTTTATAAAATTTTTTTATTTTTTTCTATTCTAGTTCTTAAACATTTTAATTCCTAACTTTTAATTCTTAATTTTAATTCCTAATTTTTAGAAAGACAAACTTATTAATTGGAAAACATTGGAGAAATTAAAACTTAAATTCAAATGCTCCTGGTTATAATGAGGTATATACCTTGAAAGTAGACACAAATTAAGGAGTGGCGTTAAAAAAAGATTTTTGATTTTCTGCTGCTACTTCCCTTACAGGATAGATGTGTGGAGCAGGCTCTGGAGTTGGTTGTTCATCGGGAACCTGAACTATTAATTCCATAGGTTCTTGTTTGTTATTTCTGTCATCATTATTATTATTATTGTTATTATCATTAGCTCGAAGATGAACTAATAAATAGGTATTAGACCCGAAGAAGGCTGCTAACAATCTAATGGACCATCCATATACAGTATGTAAGGTATATCCATGAATTATTATATTAATTAAAGCTTTAGCGAGTTGGAAAATCATTACGATTCCAACTACCCCGGCGCTGGCATTGCCGAACGACATAAACTTGGACAACATCTTGTCCCAAGTATTATGGACGAGTTTGTCTAACTCATCTGGATTGAGTAATTTGTTTATTGATGAATCGTCGAAATTGACAGGATGACCTCTCATCTCCCTAGCTAAATCATTTAAGAGACCAGGACGTTCCATGGGAAACATTATCCTTTCCCTTAGTTGTTCTAAATCCGAGTCAGAATAAATTCCGCTTATTGCCAAATCGGCAGGATTTATATATGACCAGGTTGATTTAGTCATGGGTTTTAAGATCAATGGGGCTATTGCTTGTGTTGGCTTTGGTAAAATTTTGTACCAGTTGTCAGCCAGATAATAATATGAAGGTAATAAATTGTTACAAAGAACTCTAATTCCAGTTTGTTTTAAAATATGAGTTCTTGGGGTTAGAAAAAAAGGTTTGATTATTTCTAGAGACCTGCAATTCTGAATAACAGAATTCGCCATGTTCTACCTTTATATCAACAGGTATGCATTTAACTATGTGTACTACTTCTCCAGCAGCTACACCCATATACCCAGGACCTTTCATCAAATCAAACGCGAAGTCATCCGGTGACTGTTTTGCAATAGATAACGAATTCTTAAGTGTTTGTCTTTCCAAATTATAGCGTTGAATAAGCGTATCGCGGTATAGTTGCTTCATCTGAGTTCTTAAATGTTTTTCTACATATATAAACTTAGAGTTTACATATGCAAAAATATCTAAATTGCTAACTGAAGTTCTGGTTGCTGAGGCAAAGGTATTACCCTTTTCAGTTTCAAAGATTATTAATTTTGGATGTTCAGTAGTGGTTAGTTGATAACCGCATACCGATTCTTGTCCTTTTGCAGTTAACGCAAAAGTTACTCCTTGAGTTGCGACTAAATAAACTATTTTATTACCTAAATCTGAATCTATCATTTTGTGAGCTAAATCCTCATACAAAAAGGCGTATTTGTGAAAATTACAAGTGTCGGTGGGTATTGGTTTCCAGAATGTATAACCTCCCTCAGAATCTATACAATTCCTAGCAGATAAAGAACATGTTGTGCCTGAATTTAGTATTATCTGATCACTATCTAATTCAACCTGTGCGTCATAAGTGGATAATGTTATTTTAACTAACCCTTGAACAACAACATTCTGCCAACTGCCAAAGTAATCGGAGTAACCCGCACCGTCGCAATGGCCGCCTTCGCTAATTGTTCCGGCTAGTAAAATACTATGGGAACTAGTGTTATTAATATGAACACCCTGAATAATTTGATTGTTTTTGATAATTTGAATATTCCATAATCATGTAAATTTTGGCACGCAGCGCGACTAACTTCATACAAATATTCGTTTTCGCCATTCATTACTAACGATACCTGAGAAAATGCCCCGCAGTAATAAACCGTTCTATGGATTTCAACTTTATATTGTATTACATTTGTTGTTTTATAATCATTCAATTGTAATAATTGAACATACTGAAGTGTTGTATTTATAGGAGAATCCGGTATTGCACATTCCCCTACATCCCGTAATGATAAGGTTGTAACATTGAGATATTTGGCTCCGCAGTCGTAACCAATAAGACCATTTATCCCATGAATCAAAGATATTAACACGAAAAATAGAACCTGGACATTCCTCATTTTGATTATTTTTTTTTCTTTTACAATTGTATTTTTTTTCTCTCTTTTTCTTTCATTTGTTTTAAATGTGTGAACAAAAAAGGTATTAATCCCCATTATCTACTTTTTTTCTTATTGTATTGCTTATCACCAATTTGTTGATTAATATATGATATTCTAAGCCTATTTCTATATAATTTCTAAAATCTTATGAGAACCGGTATAGTGGTCTCCGAATTTATTGGGTTTTGGACCTTTAAGAAGATATACATAGTCACCCAATTTAAAATTCCTAGGATGTATTGTTCGGTCGTAATATTTTTTTGATTTATTTTTTGCATCTACTATGTTAGGTCATATACCATGGATCGGATACCATTTAATCTTGTTACTAAATCTACCAAATAATCGTTATAAGTAGGCAATAAATCTGCCTCTCTCAATGGATCACCGGAAGGTAATCTGGCTAGTCTGCCAAACACCACCTCGTAAGGAGTATACTTGGTGCTCTCAGATACACACGTATTATAATTTAACATTGCCAAATCCAGCCATTCATCCCATTCATGGTCTTTATTAATGTATTGTTTTAAAAATTCACCCAATGCATGATGTGATCTTTCTAAAGAACCGTTTGACTGTGGATGAAAGGCAGTTGTCTTCAATTTCTTAATTTTAAATCTTTTGGCTACTCTATTCATGAATTTACTTAGAAAATTTTGTCCCTGGTCAGTTAGTACGACTCTAGGAGAACCAAAGATACATATAAATTTTTTTATGAAAGCATCGGCAATAGTTATGGATAATGTATTTTTTAAAGGTACAGCTAAACAGAATTTTGAAAGCTGATCCTGCATAGTGAGAATATATTCAAAATTATTCTTAGTTTTCTGTAATGGACCTACAATATCCATAGCAATCTTATCAAAAACAATACCGGGAGTGTCCGTAATTACCATAGGCTGTTTTGTTTTTAACCTGGTTAATTTCTTTAATTGGCAATTTAAACATTGCTGAATGCGTCTCTGTATATCTTCTTTAAGATTTTCCCAAAAATAATCTTGCCTAATTCTATTATATGTTTTAGAAACACCGCGATAACTGCCTATTGGAGAATCATGTAATTCATAAAAGATTTGACTTCTTTTTTCCTCTGGTACATATTTTAATGAATTTTTACAAATTATAATTTTAATCGGTAATTGATGGAAAACTAGTTTTAATAGTGCTACTATCTCAGACCATTCTAAATTTTCAATATTTTCATTATAGGATATACTAACAGTTTTTAATTCTAATTTTGTAATGATCTCTTTTAAATCCCTAAAAACTTTAAAAATATTTTCTTTAATATTAAATATTGACAATCCTGTTTCTTCTTTAAATCATAAGGGAAAATGGTATGTTCCATTATTTCTTCTTATAATATTAACGCTAAGATATTCAGAATTTCTATTCAAATTTATTTTATTATTTTGCTCTAATTCATGTGATCCTTCATCGCAAGATTTTCCATCACTACTAACAAAGTAAATTATATTATCTTTTCTACATTGTATTAAATCTTTTATTTCTATCATTTGGCATTTACTATTAGAATTTATCGATTGAATTTCAATTCCATCTTCTTCCGTTTTAATTGAAGATTGAGAATTTAATTTTGACACATAGTACTCATTAATTATTGTTTTAAAAGAAACATCAAGTGATTTAGTTTTAGGAGGAGATGATAATATAGTCCTGGCTGGAAAATCTTCCTCTGAATCTGTAACCTCTTTATAATTAGGTTTTTCTTTATCAATATTTCTTTTTAATACACGATTTTCAAGTATTATTTCATTTTTATCTAGGTCTATTGGTTTACTTGTATTTTCATTATTTTCAGACTCATCTCGTTCCTCTCCATGTTTTTCATTATTAGATTTATTATTAGTTTCTTTTATATTAGATTTATTAGATTTATTATTAATTTTTCCTGTATTTTCATTCTTTCTATTTTGTTTCTTTTTAGGCTCTTTAATATTTTTATCCTTTATTTTCTTCTTAGATTCTTCAATATTTTTATTATTTATTAATTCAGTATTAGTGTTTAATTTTGCTTGTGCTCTGGTGACAATATTACAAACTGGATCTCTGGATAAAGCATCCGCATTTGCATTTAATTTACCAGGTTTATAAAGGATTTCATATTTAAATTCAGAAAGTTTAAACCTCCATTTCTGCACACGAGTATTACAATCAGCAGTTTTAAACCAAACCAAAGGTTTGTGATCGGTTACAAATGTTATTTTTTTATTATATATATAAGAGGGAAATATTTTTGCACAATGTATTAGCGCGAGTACTTCTTTTTCATAAACCTCGTAATTTAATTCAGAACCGCGAAGAACACGTGACTTATAACTAATTGGGGGATCTTTTCCAATTTCGCCTTGAGAAAGAACACCTCCTATTGCATAACCAGAAGCATCAGTTGTAATAATAAAGGGTTTTGAAAAATCAGGATATTGAAGTATCGGCGGATTGCATAATGCCTCCTTTAAATCTACAAATGCGTTTTCGGGATTTTCATTCCAATTAAATTCATACTCTTTTTCTAGTAATTTAGTTAAAGGTTTTGACAATCTTGCAAAGTGTTTAATAAAACGACGGTAATAACCAGCCAAACCAAGAAAGTGTCTGACATTCTTAACGGTTGTTGGCTGAGGAAAATTCTTTACGGCTTCAATTTTTTTCGGATCGGGACTAACTCCGTTTTTATTTAAAGTATGACCTAGATAACAAACATTACTCTTTAAAAATTCACATTTATCAATATTTAATTGTAAATTTGACTGCGCGAGTCTTTCCATTACTAAATTTAATTTTTCCTCATGTTCTTCTAAGCTATCTGCAAATATAACAATATCATCTATAAAACTGAATAATATTTTACCCTGTAATCCTTTAAATGTTTCATCTATATACCTTTGAAAAGTAGGTGGTGCATTTTTTAAACCGAAGTCATTCTAACATACTCATAATGGCCATACGGAGTACTAAAGGCCGTCTTATGAGAATCCTGAGGATCCATTAAAATCTGATGAAAACCTGAAGCTAAATCTAAAACAGTGTAATATTTATTACCTCCTACTTGATCTATTACTTGATTAATGTCTGGTAAAGGATAAGCATCAGTTATGGTTTTTTCATTTAATGCTCTAAAGTCTGAAACTAAACGCCATTTTTGAATTCCTGACGCAATAATTTTCTTTGGTACCATCCACAAAGGTGCATTATATGGTGAACTAGGCGGTTTAATTATTCCAGCTGCTAAAAGTTCCTCAACTTGTTTATTAACCTCGTCCTTAAGGGAGAGGGGAAATTTATACTGTTTGATATTAATTGGAATTTCATCAGTGGTGTTTATTCGATGCATAACTGTACTCGCAGCTCCTAAATGTTGCCCTTTTAATAAAAATCTATTCTCATGCTTCAAAATTAATTTTTTAATATTACCCTTTTCATTGTCATTTAAATTATCTAGCCGTAATCTATCTAAAATGGATGTATTTTCTAAAGTTATATCATAAATTTTTACAGTTTCAGAGTATTCATCAACTTCAAAGTGATTAGAAAGTACAAAAATATCAAAAATTTCCTCATCCGGTTCTATTGTTATTCGAAAAACATGATTAATTGATAATTCTTTAAAATCGCGTGTTAAAATATTTGGATTTTCCAAAATTTCAATTTTATTGGTTTCATAAAAATTTTCAAATTCTCTGTGACTAGTGGCATATTCTGTATTGTATTGCTCTAATTTTTCATCTAATCCATTTATAGTTGATTCTACATTAACATTCATGCTACCATTTGACTTTACATTTGAAATAGTATATAATTCATCTTCTTTATTTAATTCAATAATTTTTTCCATACTTAAAACTTTTAATAGTGAATGGCAATTTCCTACCTTTAAATATTTATTTTCAAAATCAATTAAAGCCTTAGCTCGTGTTAAATAAGTGGAACCTATTATTTCATCGCAAGGAATATAAAAATCATTTGGTACTACATGGAATAATGAATTAACATTATGTATATTAATTTTAATTGTGCCTATAGATTTTATACCTTCATCTTTAATTTCTTTTAATAATTCCTGTTATGAAATATCTATTTTAACTTTATCTGGTACTAACTTTATTTTTATTATATTAACTTTTGAACCCGTATCCATCAGAAAATATCCTTTATTGTTGGAAAAAGGATTTAAAATTCCTATAAAAGGTAAATAACTGAAAACATTATTACATGTAGTATTTATATTCATACTCTCTTCTAATTGATAATGAGTTCCAATTTTTTGATAGAATTTAATTAATTGATTGCCCAAAGAAAAAGTTTAATTTTCAAAATCTATTTTCGTATTACAATCTAAAAATAATTGCAAGCCTAGAATTCCAGCAAAAGGTATTTGAAAATTATTAGGGACTACTACAAATTCAATATTATGATCTAAAACTTTTTTTTTTAATAATGCCCAACGATAAGACAGGATTTTTACAAATACCCGTTAATAATAATTTTTTAGACGTGTCAATTAAATTTTTATCCGCGATATATCCTACTTTAATTACGTTTATTTCTGATCCAGAATCTAACATGAATCCAACCAATGTATTTAAAAATTCTTTTTTTAATAAAATATAGCGAATTACTCTTGACCTAGATCGAATCCTAACGCAACAAACTCGTCGTTCAGACTCTCTATTTGTGCGGTATCGGTTGAGCGCTGTATCGGACTCTGAGCCCCTTGAACTGCGCTCGTTACTGGGGAGCTCTGTCCGTTTCCCGACTGTGTAGAGTCGTACATCTTTTTGCTACAAAATTCTGTTTTATGGCCTTTTATATTGCAATAACCACAAATAATGTGATTTCGGCATGTAACCGCGGTATAACCATTATTATGGCAAATTTGGCAAGTCAATAAATTATTTGGATTTACAGGTTGATTTTGAATTATTGAAGGACATCTATCGGCCGTATGTCCTAATTTATAGCAATATTGGCATTTTAATTGATTTCTTAAACCTATGTTATTTGCCTGATTTGGAATTAAAAGAAAGCATCGGTCAGCTTTATGCCTCGGTTTATTACAATATTGGCATTTTATTTGATTACTCGGGATATTATTTGTTTGAAACTTTTGTTGACACTTTTCAGCTGAATGTTCCGACCTACCACAGTTATTACAAATTATTAAAGCTGAATTTACAGTTTTGTTAAAAAAACACCTATCCGTAGGATGTCCCTGTTTATTATATAAGCTACACTGAATTAATTTAAAACAAGTACTTGTTGTATGCCCTGGTTTATTACATACCTGGCAAGTATCCTTATTTAGTGGACTAATATGATTTAAGTTTTTAGCATTGCTATTATAACTCATTTTTAAGGAACATTTGTCGGCAGAATGCCCTATCTGATTGCATATGCTGCATGTGAAAATTTTGTGTGTATTGTCTTGATTATTTTTAAATTTTTTCCTATCCTCAGTATGTATATTTAATTCTCTCAGGGATTGTCTAGCTAACAATGATTTTTCGATTTTTATGGCACTTTTTACAGCATCGTTTATCTCGGTTTCCGTGCCTAATCTTTGTTCTATTTCTGGTTTCAGCCCGGCTTTAAAGCAATCTACCATATTGTTTTTAATTGATGTTTTTGAAGCCCCACTTAAGGTTCCATTTTCTAATTTTTTAGCTTCTAAGATTCTTTCTCCTAACATTCTAATTCGGTTGGCAAATCTTATTACTGATTCGTTGTCTTTTTGAAATTCCCTTCCAATTTCTCCTAGTAATTGCACTGCTGATTTGGCTGGAGAGTATATTTCTTTTAAATAGTCTTTTAAAGCTTCAACCGTGGCAAAAGCCTGCCCGCTGATTGCTTGTCTGACTTCTCCTATAATTTTAGACCTGATTAATTTCGCTAAACTAGGTTCCGATGTAGGCTCAATCATGGCTAATGCTTCCGTGCATCCTTCTAAAAATTGTGCTAATGTGATATTCTTACCGTCGAATTCGGGTACAATTTTTAAAGCATCCTTTATGCTAACATACTCTGGTACTGTATCCGCCGTATTTGGTTTCTGCTTATTATCTTCTTCGGCGTTTAATAAATCATCTAAATCTGGCACTGAAGGTTTTACAACTTTTTCAATTACCGGTTCTAAATTCTTATCTAGAAATTCTAATCTATCTTTCGATATTACCCTGGGTGGTGTGGATTCTAATTTATTTCTTGTTTGAAATGGATTAAAATCTTCTACTTCTTTTTTTAATAAAGAACTATCTTTAGCTTGACTTCTGGTGATCCTTTGAGCACTCATAAAGTGAATTTTTATTAAATTTTATTAGATTTAAAACTTTCTTTTTATTATTTATTATGCTTGTCCATTAAACCTTTATATCAATTTCTATTATAATCTTTTTTTAATTATATTTTTAATTTTGTCCAATCAAAATTTTTCTTTTAAATTAATTAAAAATCACTTTCCTACTATTCTTTTCCTAAAAAACAAATTCTATTAAAAAAAAAAAAAATATTATAATAATATTGATATTTAAACTACAAAATTTACGAAACAGGTTTTCTTGGAATTTTATAATTTACAGCAAAACAATCTATACAAGTTTTCTTTTTATCTACTTTTCACTGTCTACACAATTTCTTTTCTAATGGCAAAGGAATATTTTCAATATCTAACGGTAATGGAGGAGGTTTTGGTGGTCTCGTTTTTTAGATCTTCCAATACTTGTAACCAAAATTGTTTTATCTTTAAATTTTGTTTCCTATATCTTAATCTTTGTTGTTTCGACGATTTAGGTTTTTTTTATTAATATCCTTCATCTAAAATAATTAACCATTAAATCTTTATTAATTTTATTATTTTACGGATTATTTCAGCATTAACTTTTAAGTGTCATAATTATACTTCTAATTCAGATTCTTATTCTTTAGATTGGTTTGTGAATTATTTCTCTTTTTTAATAGTATTACTCATTTATGTAAATGTAAATAATTACTCATTTAAACAAAATTTAATATACTTTTTCTTCTAAAAAATTTGATAATTTTAAATATTGTTATTAACTTTTAATTTTTTTGTTCCTAAATTTCTCTTTCTTTTTCAAATTAAATTCTTAAAATGTCTTGTTTTTTTTCATATTTCTTTCTATTAAATTGTAGTTATGTTTCTCCATTTACATAAAACTACATTAAGAATTCTTTTAATTCTTTCTTTAAAAAAAACGACTTTATATGTTTTTAGTTAGTTTTTTTTTCCTAAATTCTTCTTATCCTTTATATATATATATATAAATATCTGCAACGGTTATTTCTGGTAACAAATTTGGTATATAAGCGTTATTTCCGGAACCCGCTCGTTATTTCCGGGACTTACCGGAATTTCCTATGGTATATAAGCGTTATTACCGGTAACCGTCTAGAGCAAATAACCCCAGGGTCCATTATTTCTTTAGTCACTTGTATAGAGTAACTCTGAAGAAATAAACTATAGGACCCTGTATAATCCCGGAAATAACGGTTAAAGCTCTTTATATATAATATATATATTTATATATCCTTAATAGTTCAGAGGCCGTTGCGCTTGTTCAATTTTAATTTGACTCAGAGGCTTTTCTGCATAACTAAATTTTTTTTCTATTTATATTCTGACAAAATCTTTTATTTTTTTATTTTTATTCTGACAACCTTTTCTATGTATTAGTTCAGAGGCTCTAATCCAGTTTCACTTGTTCATCTTCTGTCAGATGACACAGAGGTTCTTTTATGGAGCTTAACTAAATTTTTTTTAAGAGTGAAATTAGATTTAATCTTTTCTGAAAAACTTTCTTTATTAAACTTTATTCATTCCTAACATTTTCTAAAAAAATTCTGTTAAAATTTTCTAAATTAACTCTTTCTTTTTTCCCGTGAAACTTAACTTTCTTTACTTTAAAACGTGCCCTAGTACATTCTATCCTACATAAGTATATTCAGTATCTATTATATCCCTCCGGGGCCTCCAATTGTTACGTCGGGGTTTTGGAATAAACCCCCAACTGTTGTTTCGTTACGAAACTGTCGCTCTCTTTTGAGCCTAGGCCCATTTCATCCTAATAGCTCGGGATAGAGCTAGATACCTACACTAATGGGGTGGATTTCGGGTAGCAAAGGGCGCATCGCGAACTAAATATATTTTTTTCTGTTCTGATTCAGATTTTACCTATTGCTTTTTTTTTATTGGTCAGTAGAATATGCTTTACCAAAACGGTGGCAATAGCCCGAACTTAGTATTGCATATCTACCAATATTTTATTACAAACTTTACTTTTAAAATTTTTGACCAGTGAAATATACCCACTAAAATGGTGGCAGTAGTCCGAACTTAGTACAACATATTCACTGATATGATTTTTACTACTTGAATTTTCTTCGATTTAAATATTATACAATTATGGGGAAATGTATCGGCAAATGTTCTAACTAGAAACCTGACTTAATAATTGGTTATTTATTTACGTTTGATACATGATGTTCTCTGCTTACCCCTCAGTGATGGAACGAAATAGGAACGTATAAATAAAATAAATGTTACGAAATAAATTTAACACTGACACAAGTAGATTTTAGTTTATATTTTTCTTTATTTCAAAAACTTCTTAAAAATTTAATTTTACTATACCAATTCTCTCTTGAAATTCTAAACAGAAATTATTATGTCCATCAATCTTGCAGATTATAGATGGGAGTCTAAAATAAAACACAAACACGTCGGTGAGATGAGGCTCACATGGGGTCGGACCGTCAACTGTCGAACTAGACCCTATAATAGGCTACTCCCTAACTTTAGAAAAGCGCGTACTCAAAACTACCTGATCAGCTCCCAATTGGTTCTTGGAATTCTGACCACTGCCCTTTCCGAGAATTCTGAGAGAGAATTGGTTAATGAGCTGCGAATATTCAGCACGCGGTTAAAAATAGTAAATGTTAATAACTAATACATTTTTTTGAATGAACCTTAATTAATAAACAACTAAATTATTTTGAAATTTATTTTTTTCTAAAATATTAATTTTTAATTGGTGAAAGTGTTGGAAAAGGCGAAGCTAATACAAATTATTAAATAGTTTAATAAGTAATAATTATTTAACTTAAATTTTCATTTGAAATTTAAAAGGAATCAGAATGGAAACAGATTTTAATATAAGAACATGAAAATAATTAATTAAAAGGTAGAAAAGCTTTAATTAACGAATATGTTCTGAAATTTAGTTGTTTTACATAGTAAAAATAAAAAATATAGTAATTAGGGTTAGTATAAGTATGGGTAACGCAATTGTTAGTAATAATTTTTGTTTATAAGTATATTTTCGTAGCTTATAAACTTACTGTGAGGCATTTTCATTATTTAAATATTTTAAACGTAATTTCCTAACAATAAAACATAGTACCGCATACATAAGAAAATTCAGTTAAACATCAGCAAAAGGTTTCTTATAAAGTTAAAAGCAAAATAAAAGAAATAAGCTGCTAAGTGAATTTTCTTAGCATTCTTACAGTGGAAAATTTTCAAGTTTTTGCGAGATTGGTAGTACAAAGATGGACATTCGCCATCAAGCGAGGTTTTCCCTTGGTGAAAGTTTGAACGGCTACCCACGCTTCCCCGAAAAGAGACGCTACATTTCTTTGCTTTCATACCTGGGTTACGCTTTCTCCGAAAGAGGACGCCACGCTTTCCCGAAAAGGACGCTTCAATCTTTTCTTAAAATTCTGAGCTACGCTCTTAATACAAAAATTTTTTAAGTTTTCTATTTCCCTAACTGACTAAAGAGGCATGACATAACACTACATTACCTGTGCGCCCTCTATAAAACACGTCACGTGGGTTTAAGGATATCTTTTGCGCAAGCGGGTGTTCTTTTATAAAATTGCAAAATTCAAGATTTGTTTTGATTTTCCGATCAAAATCATATTCCCACATCTCAATGATTTCATAACCGAAAGATTTAATTTTATCAGATATTATTACCGCGTTTTCAAAGCGCCCTAAAAAGCTCGAATTATTCGTCAATATTTTATGCCGATCGTTCGGAAAACAGTGAGGACACCCATGAAAAAAACAACCATGAAATTGGAAAACTATCCCTGTATCTTCGGTTATTTTTAAATACCTATCTACACTCTAAATCTAAAAGAGTAAAAATTGACGCAAAAAAGTAGAAACATGGAAGTTTACTCTTTTGTAAAAGAGTATAATCATATTATTACTCTTTGTAAAGAATAATTAGTGATCTTTACTCTTTTACAAAGGAGAAACTTATAAATTACACTTTATAAAAGTAGAAAATGTCATCCCAACATTTGAAAAGAGTTTGTATATAAACTTTACTCTTTTGTAAAAGAGTAATCTTGAAGATTTCTACTTTACAAGAGTAGAAAATGTCACCCCAACATTTGAAAAGAGTAAATATATAATTTTACTCTTTTGTAAAAGAGTATTCTTGAAGATTGCTTCTTTATAAAAGTAGAAAATGTAACCCCAACATTTGAAAATAGTAAATATATAATTTTATTCTTTTATAAATGAGTAATCCTGCGGATTTCTACTTTATGAAAGTAGAAAATGAGACCCAACATATGAAAAGTGTGAATAACTAATTGTACTCTTTTCTAAAATAGTAATCTTTATGATTTCTACTTTATAAAAGTATAAAATTAATCTCTGCCATCCGAAAAGAATACATAATTTTACTCTTTTTTGAAAGAGAACTTGAAAATTTCTACTCTAAAAGCGCAAGAAAATATATTGTCGACTGAGAGACCAACTCGGGAAAGCGCGTATCAAGGTACCAATTCCGGCGAGCGCGTAAAAAGGTACCAACCAAAACTGGCTTTTTAATTTTTAAGCTGATTGTGCTAATGTTATTTAGTGGACAATTTCAGTACAAATCAGTCTCTAGCGCAATGCTCAATGTACCCAGAGTTTTTTTGAACCCTGGACTTGTTTTCGAGGTTTATTTCAGCGTAGCTCTGTATACGCTTGCCCAGAAGACGATTTTTGTGCAAGTCAAAGCTTCTATTGCGGATCTGATGCTACCTAGGGCGGTTTTCGATCCACTAAGTTCGTTGTCGAGGTCTATCCGAATGTATAATTGCATCTAAATGCCCGCGGGACGATTTCTGCGCAAATCTGAGCTTTTATGACTGATATGAGCTTTTATGACTGATCTGAGGCTTCCTAGGGCGGTTTTTCCACCCGTTAAGCTGATTTTCGAAGTCTATTAAAATATATAGTTGCATCTAGATGCTCGGGGAATGATTATTGCTCAAATCAAAGTTTCTATCGCGAATCTAAGGCTACATTATAGGAGGGTTTTTCTACCCCCTAAGCTCATCTTCGAGGTCTATTCAAATGTATAATAGCACCTAACTTCCCGCCGGACGATTTTTGCGCAAATCTGAGCTCTTATCGCGGATCTGAGGATACCTAAGGGAGTTTTTGACCCTCCCAGCTCATTTTCGAGGTCTGTTCTTCAAATGTATAATGGTACCTGCATGCCCGAAGCATGTTTTGTGCGCAAATCTGAGCTTTCATCGCGGATGTGAGGGTACCTAGTGAAGTTTTCTACACGCCAAGCTTGTTTTCGCGGTCTATTTGAATGTATAATTGCATCAAAAAGCCCGCGGGATAATTTTTGTACGAATCAAAGCTTTTATCACTCATCTGAGGGTTTCTAGGAGAGTTTTCGACCTGCTAAGCACGTTTTCGAGGTCTATTTGAATATATCTTTGCATTTGTCCGGGATACGATTTTTGTTCGAATCTAAGCTTTTATCGCGGATCTGAGGTTTTCTATGGGAGTTTGCGATCCGCTAAGCTTGTTCTCGAGGTCTACTCAAATATATAATTGCATCTACATGCCCGAGGGGCGATTATTGCTCAAATTAAAGCTTTTATCATGGATCTGAGGCTACCTTATAGGCGGATTTTTCTACCCACTAAGCTCGTTTTCGAGGTCTATTCGAATGAAAAATGATAGATTTTACTCTTTACTAAAAGAGTAAAAATGTTAATTTTTCCTTTATAAAAGTAGAAAATCTATACATCACCAATTTAAAAAGAGTAAATAAGTGTGTGTGTGTGTGTGTGTGTGTGTGTGTGTGTATGTGCGTGTGTGTGCGTGTGCGCGCGCGTGTGTGTGTGTGTGTGTGTGTGTACTCAGAAAAATATTTCTTTGAGTGAATGACAATATTTCTTTAAATGAAAGTAATGTTTCTTTATTTGAATAAAATATTGCGATAACTTGGCATTATATGCCTTACATTGAAAGAAGTATTTCTTTATTGCAAGAAATCGTTTTTTTCAAGTTTTTTTCAAAGTTCCCGTAATAACAACAAAAAAATATTTCATTGAATCAACATTATATTTCTTACAATAGAGACACCGATTTCATGGTTTGAAGAAAAATTCTTTCATTTAGAAAAATATTTCTTTACGGCCAGAAACCGTCTTTTTCAATAGAAGAAATATTTTTTTATTTTAAAGTTCCCGTGGACAAAACAAAAAAATATTTCATTCAACCAAAATTATATTTCTTACAATAGAGACTCCGATTTCATGGTTTGAAAAAAATTCTTTCATTTAGAAAAATATTTCCTTATGGCAAGAAACCGTCTATTTCAATAGAAGAAATATTTTTTTATTTTAAAGTTCCCGTGATCAAAACAAAAAAATATTTCATTCAATCAAAATTATATTTCTAACAATAGAGACTCCGATTTCATAGTTTGAAGAAAATTTCTTTCTTTTACAGTGAATTTCCTTCATTTAAAGAAAATTTCTTTCATTTAAAATATATTTCATTAATTCCGAGTATTTCTTTTAACTTTTAGAAAAAAAAATTTAAACCAATTTTTTTTTTATAGTTTTTATTTAAGTGAATTAAAGTTATCTTTCTGATTCTGTAGTACAGATGGAGAATATATTCATGATGGTGATACATACATTTACTTGTTAACACATATATCTTCCTATATTATATAGTTGTAAGGGCAAAAATGGGTACCTACCCCCTCCACCCCTCTACCCCTCCACCTCACGCCCGCTCCACCTCCCCTCCACCATCCCTCCACTTTTTACCGTTAAATTCTTTCAAATGTTACGTTATTTTGAAGGGCGTCTGCCCCTCCACCCCCTCCACCCCTCCACTCCTATCCACCCCTCCGCCCCCTCCCCCTACACTCCCCTCCACCCCTCTCAACGCCCTCTCCACCTACCCCTCCACATACCCCTCTACCTACCCCACTACAACTAATCTCTTATAGGACCGAATCCATTTCAAATCAGGTGGACCGCGTATGCCTATGTCACCGATCATTTTGGAATTAAAGTATTCATGTTCTTCTCCAAAAATTATTTGACCCGTATATTTTTATTTTTTTGTTGCATCAAAATTTAATGCGTTCAGCAATGGCAAAAAATTCCGAGAAAAACCTTACTTAGAAAAAAATTTTTTCAATGTAATTTTCAAACCGCTACTGCTTCACCAGTTTTTTAAGCTTTTTAGCGTGTAACACATAATTTCACTAAGGTTTGAGCCCTCTTTCACGTTCTTTATGTTATTTAAAAAAAAAATAAAAAATGCACGAGTTATGTACTTTTTACTGAAAAATGCACTTTTTAGAAAAGTGCATTTTTCTCAAAAACACCATTTTTTTTGGTCAATTTTTTTTTGTCCTGATAGAGGACCTAAATACCTGTCTAGAGGTATTTGTGAAATTCCCGACCCGTGCCCAGGAATAGCGATCATTAATGAGATAATACACAAACAAATTTTTCACGCTTAACCCTTACTTATAGTCAATGGTATAACAGTCAATATAAAGGTTTTTATCTTTGTGCGTAAGCAATATACAAGTACACATAGTATCTGTTGTATTTTTTATTTTTGTCTTTTAGATTTTTTATTTTTATATCGACCTTTCTTTTTCTGCTTCATTGTTCTTACTTCAGTAAGGGGACAATCAGCGGTCTTTGCTGTTAAACAATGTACTTTATCATTGCACGTTTCTTTAATCCATAAATGAGTTTTTTGAATTCCAGGATACTTAGGAGTAGCAAGCCAATCAACATTTTTTACTTTTCTAAACTCTTCTACGTCAACGTCTTGTAAATGTATTATTTTAATTGCATCTGCATATTTTTGAACGTGCTCTACAAAATCATTAGCATTTTGAATGGATTTTTCATGGGGATCTCGAAGATTATGCGAAGTAGCATAATGCTTTATAAGTCCACTGACACCATCTACAGCTCCTTTGCCGTGCCCAGTAGCAGAGAACCACCATTTTATATCAAACGGTGCTCATTTTAATTCATATAACTGAAAGCGATTTTTAAAGTGGCTATAGTGGCACCGTCTCATACAATGGTAATTTTTGTTATTGAATGAGAACAATTGTCTTTCAAGTAGGTTACAATGTTTTCTACTGATAGCAAAGTATACGTTCAAATCATTGAGTTAATGATCAAATTTCTATTTTCACAGCAGTGTCTTTTCAAGGGGATTCGACACGAAGTTACACAGTCATAAGCAATGACTGAAAACATGATTCAGCGTATGCTTTGCTCGCAGTAGCAAACATTATAACCTACCTGAAAGACAATTGTTGTCATTCAATAACAAAAATTACCATTGTATCAGAAGGCGCCGCTATAGCCACTTTAAAATTGGCTTTCAATTATATGAATTAAAACGAGCACCATTTGATATAAAATGGTTGTACTCTGCTACTGAACATGGCAAAGGAGCTGTAGATGGTGTCAGTGGACTTATAAAGCATTATGCTACTTCGCATAATCTTCGTGATCCCCATGAAAAATCCATTCAAAATGCTAATGATTTTGTAGAGCACGTTCAAAAATATACAGATGCAATTAAAATAATACATTTACAAGACGTTGACGTAGAAGAGTTTAGAAAAGTAAAAAATGTTGATTGGCTTGCTACTCCTAAGTATCCTGGAATTCAAAAAACTCATTTATGGATTAAAGAAACGTGCAATGATAAAGTAACAGCAAAGACCGCTGATTGTCCCCTTACTGAAGTAAGAACAATGAAGCAGAAAAAGAAAGATAAATATAAAAATAAAAAATCTAAAAGACAAAAATAAAAAATACAACAGATACTATGTGTACTTGTATATTGCTTACGCACAAAGATAAAAACCTTTATATTGACTGTTATACCATTGACTATATGTAAGGGTTAAGCGTGAAAAATTTGTTTGTGTATTATCTCATTAATGATCGCTATTCCTGGGCACGGGTCGGGAATTTCACAAATACGTCTAGATAGGTATTTAGGTCCTCTATCAGGACAAAAAAAAATTGAGTAAAAAAAAAATGGTGTTTTTGAGAAAAATGCACTTTTCTAAAAAGTGCATTTTTCAGTAAAAATACATAACTCGTGCATTTTTTATTTTTTTTTATAGGCTCAAACCTTAGTGAAATTATGTGTTACATGCTAAAAAGCTTAAAAAACTGGTGAAGCAGTAGCGGTTTGAAAATTACATTGAAAACATTTTTTTCTAAGTAAGGTTTTTCTCGGAATTTTTTGCCATTGCTGAACGCATGATATTTTGATGCAACAAAAAAATAAAAATATACGGGTCAAATAATTTTTGGAGAAGAACGTGAATACTTTAATTCCAAAATGATCGGTGACATAGGCATACGCGGTCCACCTGATTTGAAATGGATTCGGCCATAGATATGTTGCTGAAAATTGTATATAGGGGGTTTCGAGACTCGATGATTAGGAATCTGAACTCAGATTTTCAGAATTCAAAATAGCGGATCGAAGATGTCGGCCACATATTGAAATATTACTGGATTTTGCTGAAAATTTTAAATCAAACTGGTGGACCCAAGATGGCTGCCAAAAATTGAAATATTACTGTATTTTGTTGAAAAGTGTATATAAGGAGTTTTTGGAGTCGCTTATTACAAATCTGAACTCAGATTAAGAACATTCAAAATGTCGGATTCAAAGATGGTGGTCAAATATTGAAATATTATTAGATTTTGCTGAAATTTGTATTACCTTAATACGGGATTTTTGGTTTCGCTGATTAGGAATCTGAACATATATTGTGATAATTCAGACTGGTGGACGTAAGATCGCTAACAAAAATTTAAATTTTACTTGATTTTGCTAAAAATTGTATAGAGTGTGTTTCCAGTTTCGCCAATTAGGATTCGTAACTCAGATTTTGAAAATTGAAAATAGAGGACCCAAGATGGATGCCAAAAATTGAATTATTACTGGATTTTGCAGAAAATTGTATATAACGGATATCTGGATCGCTGCTAACGAATCGCAAATCAGATTTTCAGAATTGAAAATGGCTGAACGAAGATGGAGGCAAAATATTCAAAAACTACTGGAATTTGCTGATAATTGTATATAAGGGGTATGTGGATTCGCTGATTACGAATCACAACTCAGATTTTCAGAATTCTAAATGGCTGATCGAAGATGGAGGCGAAATATTCAAATACTACTGGATTTGCTGAAAATTGTTTTGGAGTTTGTTGGATGGACGGATGAAATGAGCAACTAACGAGGTACAAAACAATACTTATATTTATTGAACAGGATTAAGGTTAAGTACATGTGGACACGAGGTCAGCGTCGACGCGCGAGGTGCGTGTGCACGCGGTGATGGCCATTGACGAAGAGAGCGAGAGCGGAAATCTTCTCCGTCTCCTCGCTCCAATGTCGCTGCTGTAGCGCCTGCTTGCGCTGGCGGTGCGCAGGGGCTCTGCGCACAGTCGGTGTCCCCACAGGTACTCCCCCCTCAGTGACCTTCGTGGAGGTAGAAGGGAACGAAACCCTTTTCTTGAGCAGGATGGGCGGGGCTGGTCTGCTGGACTGGGGGGTGGTTGTCTGTTGGCGGGGCTGCGGTGCGGTCAACTGTTTGACTGGCTGCGGAGCGGTTGTCTGCTGAAGGGGCTGCGGTGCAGCTAGCTGCTCGGCTGGCTGCGGAGCGGTTGTTTGCTGAGGGGGCTGAGGTGCAGCTGACTGCTCGGCTGGCTGCGGAGCAGTTGTTTGCGAGGCAGGCTGTGGTGAACGCTGTGGGCCTTCTTCGACCGTGTCGTAGTCGGCCGCTGGAATGCTCTCTGAGGGCGCTGGTGCTCGTAGCGGTTGGCTTTGCCTGGGTAGCTCGTCCGCTGCATCCAGGTACGCTGGCTTGAGGCCGTCAGTGGAGACAGTCCTCTCGGTCTCGTTGACCTTTATGATATATACCTTGTCGCTGATCCTTCTCACGACCTCGTGGGGGCCAGAATACGGTGGCTGCAGCGGTTTGCGCACCGCATCGCTCCGGAGGAAGACATGCGTACAGGTGTCGAGGTTGTCGTGCTTGAAGGCACGGTAGTTGGCATGCATGGAGGCTGGCACCGCCCGGATCTGCTGGAAGAGGGACTTCAGCTTTCCTGTGAAGGCGCGAGGATCTGCTGGGGCGCTGTCTGGAACTAAAAATTCTCCTGGCAGTCTGAGCGTGGTGCCATAAAGCATCTCAGCTGGTGATGCCTGAAGATTCTCCTTCCAGGAACAGCGGAGACCTAGCAGTGTGACGGGGAGTCATTGCGGCCACTGTGTGTGCGGCTCGCACATGAGTGCAGCCTTGAGGGTGCGGTGTAGCCTCTCCACCATGCCGTTAGCCTGAGGGTGATACGGCGTGGTGTGTATCTGTTTGGCTCCTGCCAAGCGCGCAAGCCCCGTTCAACGCTTCATGGATTCACTGCTCAAGGAACTACCTTTTGTTCACTGCTACCTGGATGACATCATCGTCACCTCGAACAGCTACGAGAAGCACCTTCAACATCTGCGCAAGCTGTTTCAGGTGCTACAGGAAGCAGGTTTGTCCATCAAGCTTAGTAAGTGTGCACTAGGGAGGCGACAGGTCAACTTCCTCAGCTACACAATCTCCAGCCAGGGCTTTCGGCCTCCGGAGCGCAAGGTGGAAGCAATCATGCGCTTTCCGAAGCCGACTACAAGCACGCAGCTGCGACGCTTCCTCGACATTATTAATCACTACCGGCGCTGCATCCCAAAAGCAGCTCACCTGCAGGTTCCTTTAGTCTTTCTCGGCCGAGCGTAACCGAGAAATCTTAATTGGTTTGTGGGTAAGGAAACTAGTCGGTAAGGTAGCTGTGTTTCGCCCCAAGGTTACCATCGTTGGGCTCATCAGCAAGGCTTGATGGTAACCTTTGCCTTGGATACACAGGTGGATGTCTGTACTGCGTCAGACGTTCTATATATACTAACCGCAAGGCGATTCGGCCACTTGCGGGAGTTAGTATACATGATAATTGTGACACGCTCTCTAGCGGTGGAGCGGGGTAGCGGAGCTGCTACGGATGGAGAAAGAGGGGAGACGCGGTCCCCACAGGCACCCCCACTAGTGGTGAGGCCGCAGGGCGAGCCACTATGATGGAGTGAGTGCTGGTGTCAAGGCTATGTGCTCGATGGGTAATGCGGGACGAAGTTACCGATAGTGTTGTTGCGGCCAGGTCTTGAGGCTGTGGACCTGGGCGTGGAGAGATGTGTGCATGTGTGTGTCTCCTGGTGCCGAGCGCCTTGTTGGCTCGGCTCGGTGAAAATGTGTGCGTGTGGGTTGCCAGGGAGCGAGCTGCTGCGGCCTGAAGCAGAGTGTATGCCCGGGAGCAAGTGCAGTTCGGACCGGGTGATGATGTGTCCCTACACTAGGCGGGCGGAGCCTGGTGTGGGTGGATGTGTGAGTTCACGTGCCGGGCTAGCAGTGCGTGAGAAGAAAGAGCGGGGTCACCAGGTTGTGTGTATGAGGGCTCCAGCTCCGCAGCCTTGGCGCTTTCCAGACGCGGCGTGCGGAGAAGGAGTTAGCGGCAGCCATTCCATCCTGCTGCCAGGGAGCGTAACGTACTGCGACCTGGGGGATGTAAATGGAACTGTGCTAGGCGAAGGACTAGCTATACTCGGTCCTCTGCCAGGGAGCGTAACGTGCTGCAACCTGGGGGAGAGTATGGCTTGCTCCGGGTGTAAGGCAAGGGATGCCATGTGTGTGTCACTAGCCGGGCTGGCTATGTGTGACAGAGGTGTGTTTGTGTGAAGGTATGACTCGACAGAAGGTTTCAGAAGGTTTGACTCGGAAGGTATCAGAAGGTTTGCGTGGTTCAGATCACGTCGGGGTCACCACTTTAGTCTTTCTCGGCCGAGCGTGACCGAGAAATCTTAACTGGTTTGTGGGTAAGGAAACTAGTCGGTAAGGTAGCTGTGTTTCGCCCCAAGGTTACCATCATTGGGCTCATCAGCAAGGCTTGATGGTAATCTCTGCCTTGGACACGCAGGTGGATGTCTGTACTGCATCAGATGTTCTATATATACTAACCGCAAGGCGATTCGGCGACTTGCGCGAGTTAGTACACATGATAATTGAGACACGCTCTCTAGCGGTGGAGCGGGGTAGCGGAGCTGCTACGGATGGAGAGAGAGGGGAGACGCGATCCCCACATTGTATAAAAGGGATTTCTGGATTCGCCGATTACGAATCTGAACTCAGATTTTCAGAATTCAAAATAGAGGATTCGAAGATGGTGATCAAATATTGAAATATTATTGGATTTTGCTGAATATTGTATATACCGGATTTTTGGTTTCGCTGATTATGAATCTGAACATATGTTTTGAAAATTCAGTCTCGTGGACCCAAGATGACTAACAAAAATTGAAATTTTACTCGAGTTTACTAAAAATTGTCTACACTGGGTTTTCGAATTCGCTGATTACGAATCTAAACTCAGATTTTCAGAATTCAAAATAGCGGATTCGAAGATGGTGGTCAAATATTGAAATATTACTAGATTTTGCTGAAAATTGTATATACGGGATTTCTGAATTCGATTATGACGGATCTGAACTAAGATTTTAAAAATTCAAAATGGCGGAAAAATATTTAAATTATACTGGCTTTTGCCAAAAATTGTATATAGGAGGTTTCTATATTCGCTGATTATGAACCTGAACTCAGATTTTCAGAATTCAAAATGGCTGATTGAAGATGGAGGCCAAATATTCAAATATTATTGGATTTTGCTGAAAATTGTATATAGGCGTATCTGGATTCGCTGATTATGAATCTGAACTCAGATTTTGAAAAGTCAAAATAGAAGACCCAAGATGACGGTCAAAAATTGAAATTTTACCGGAATTTCCTAAAAATTGTATATTATGGGTTTCCGGACTCGCTGATTAGGAATCTGAAATCAGATTTTGTAAATACAAAATGGCTGTCAAAAATTGAAATATTACTGGATTTTGCTGAAAATTGTATGTTTGGTATTTTGATTCACTGATTATGAATTAGAACTCAGATTTTCAGAATTCAAAATGGCGCATCGAAGATGGAGGCCAAATATTCAAATATCACTGGATTTCGCTGAAATTTGTATATAGGGAACCCATCTCGATTCGCTGATTACGAATCTGAACTCATATTTTGCCAATTCAAAATGTCTGCCAAATATTGAAATATTACTGAATTTTACAATTGCATATGGGAAATTTCTGGATTCGCATGATGATGAATCAGAATTCAGATTATGAAACTTCAAAATGGCATACCCAAGATGGCGGCCAAAAATTGAACTTTTCTGTTTTGCTAAAAATTGAATATACTGAATTTCTGAATTCGCTGATTACGAATCTGAAATCAGATTTTGTAAATACAAAATGGCTGCCAAAAATTGAAATAATATTGGATTTTGCAAAAAAATTGTATGTATGGGGTTTCCGAATTAGCTGATTACGAATCTGAACTCAGATATTGAAAATTCAAAATGGCGGAACGAAAATGTCTGCCACGTATTGAAATATTACTGAATTTTGCTGAAAATTGTATATACACGGAAAGAAGCATTCAGAGCTACAGGCCGTGAGTTATAACACAGTAAGCGGGTACCTTCTCTGCCACCGTGTGACGGCGCCACATTCAGGCATGTCAACGATGGTCTCTAGGCAACGCTATACGGGGTGACTGCCGCAGTCGTCAGACGTGCCACTCATGCTTGCCGCCGTGCGCGTGAAAGCTCGAACTCAGTGATAGTCACGGCCTACAGCCGTGTTACGCGAGCACCCTTCATCGAAATGACCACAGTCACAGTCATAGACGCATATGTCATGACATTCGGCGATGCTATATGGCACGCTATTTTTTTCTCGCGCGTCACAGGCTACAGCTGTGAATTCTTCTTTCCGTATACGGGATTTCTCGATTCGATTATGACGGATC